>OY744529.1:18173720-18391220 GCA_963556195.1 Sepiola atlantica | reverse complement strand
AAGATACAATGCTACTAAACCTACAGTTTAGAATTTTTATTCGAATTTAGATCAAACCCCATACCATTATTTTGATTCTAGAAAATGACTAAAATTTAAGGATTTAGATTAAGGTATCTTAAGTAGAAATTGAAATTCAGGGAATCTTGCTTCATCGCTGTCTAATGACTATGGAACAAATTCAATGCAAATCTGAAATATTTGAATTTTCAAATGGGAGGTTGTACCCATATTTTGTCCTCTAAAAACCTTTTAAAATACACCAAAGAAACTATAAGTTTGAAAATATATTAATAATTAATATCTAATACATATTGTTAAACTTTCACAAGAATCGGATGTGATAATTTTCACGGAGTTCTTCCCCCCTCTTTTGCATGAAACTAAACCAAACTAAATATAGCCCACATTCCGACCCTCTACGCCTAGCAGATGTGTTCCAAAATTCATAATAATTAGGAGCAAATCCTATACATACAAATAGATAAATATATGTACTTCCATCCCGTCACGCAAAAGTTTATGTGTAAAAGATGTGCGTTTTTCTAGTCCCCGGAATGAAACCATTTCAAGTGGTGAAGGGAAGCGAGAATGCAAATACACAAGTCGGGCAACAACCTCAGACTTACTCAGCCGTCTGAAATGAATTCGAAAAGAAATCCTCCACTCTATAATAAAGCGAACGGTGGGTGTTTTCCTTTTAATTTAGGTCATCGGTAATGATAATAATAATTATATATGTGTTGTGAAGTTGTCCAACAGTAAATAATAAATAAAGGAAGTCAAGTCGAGGGTTGGTTTAACAAGTGTATTAACAAAGTAAGAAAGTGACTAGCACTTGGCTAGACAGTTACAAGACTGTGCTTTGTCTTCTCTGTGTCTCTGGTGACTCGCACTATTTATAGTGACAACCGGTGTTGTTTCTCCTGTGTAAGAACGGCCGGTGTAACAATATGAAAATTAAATTCATGGCGTAAGTTTATGTTTTCATATTGATATTTTAGTAATGTATTATTTAGAGAGTGCGAACACTGGCGCAGCATTTTTTTTTTCTAATTTTTCACGAAGGGTGTACACTAGTTAATATATAACTGTCTTGATATTTAAGCTTAATCTCATTATAATGGGGATTCCGTGTCTGTCTGTGACTACATCGCAGTTCATAAAGATAACCATCAATATTTACTGATAGAAAAAGTAATTAATGTAAATAGTTGCCGACGCATGTCAAGTATGTAACTAGTGTACATACTTTTATATATATATATATATATATATATATATATATATATATATATATATATATAGTAGTAAGTTTTTGAAAGGCTGTGGGCAATGCAAGTTCCGGGTAAGATGCAAGTTGTAAGGAACAAAAACAATAACAATAAATCGAATACGAAATATGACTTACTATTTATTTTTCCTTTTTTTCTAAAATCTTACATAACAGCAAGAGTGTTTTTAGCTGTTCGTGTGATGTCCGAGTGATTAAAAATCACTATTTGATATTTCGGGAAAAGACATCCCTTTGTCAAAAATAATTAAACCAGAAGAAAAAAAAAAATTTTCTTCTCCGACTGTGTAGAGAATACTACAAAACAAAATGGCTGCCAGATGTAGACTGCAGCAAAAACTATAGCAGTCTCGCAGGGAATGTAAATTAAATTAAATTTTAGTTTAAGATTATGTTAAATATATGATTTGGTGTTCAAAAATATTTGTGTAATGTTGGTTAAGTGTATGGTGTTCGATAAACTGTTAGTTTTAATAATATATATTTTTTTTTTTTATAATTTTATATATATATATATATATATATATATATATATAATTAATACTAGCATTACCTACCTGGCGTTGTCCGAGATGCAGTGAAGTCATTTTAATTTTTATTTATTTGCATATTTTTTACAAAGTTATACAGAAAAAATAACTAAAATTTTAGTTTCAAGGGCGACAACTCTCTTTATTTTCTTCAATTAAAACAGGAGTTATTCCCTTTGCTAATTTAGATTTTGGGGTCATAATTTCAAAATGTTTCAATATTATCAGTTGTCCAGGCGGTACTACATTTTTCAATAAACTGTAGCGAAGGACATTATTATAGTACAACAATAATAAATAAATGAAAATTGGCTAATCAGAATCAAAGTTTGATACGTCAGCTTTAATGCTATTTGGGTCGAACTTTTTGAAATCTCCCATTAACAAATTTCGTGATTATGCCCAGGGTAGCCATGCTGATAGCCAGAAAAACGTGTCTATGGATTTCTTTTATGTACGTAAAATTAATATATCAACTCTGCTGGGAAGCCATGAAATTAAATGCTGTCTTCTTTTTAAATTCCCGAAACAGTTTTTCATGGTAAACAACTGATGATCCCTTAAATAATGTTTGAAGCAAACTAATATAATAACTGAAAAAGTTAAATTGACTTACATGAGTGATTTTCCACTGAACGACTTAGGACTTAAGTTTGTTTTTTTTAATATAGTTTTAATGATTGAGAAACTTCCAAGACTATATATATATATATATATATATATATATATATATATATATATATATATATATATATAAAATTGAAATATAAGCCAAATTAGCAATACAAGATTAATTTTTTTTTTTTTTTTTTTTCTTACATTAATCCTATCGATTACGGAATATTCTTGTTTTTTGATAAAAAAAAAAAAAATGACTCAATACTGGTCACCCCTGAAGAAGGAATTTTATTCCGTAATCGATAGGATTAATGTAAGAAAAAAAAAAATAAATTAATCTTGTATTGCTAATTTGGCTTATATTTCAATTTTATTAACTTTCCATGCAATACTTTAAAACTTGAACGATAAACACACACACACACACATATATATATATATATATATTTGTGTGTGTGTGTGCGTGTGTGTGTGTACTAGAATACATGTCCCAGAACGAGTTAAATAGATTCTCCAAAGAAAACCGTTTTGCACCACTTTTATGTTATTTTACAAAGATATAATTCTACTAAACCTTATGTCTATTTCTAATTTTGATCAAAAGCCATTTCATGATTTTGATTCTAGAAAATATCTCAAATTTAAGCATTAAGCTTAAGAGGTCTTACGAAGAAACTGAAATTCAGGGAATCTTGCTTCATTGTTGTCTAATGACTATGGATCAAATTTGATGTAAATCTGAAATATTTGAATTTTCAAATGGGAGTATGTGCCCATATTATGCCCCCTAAACCTCTTAAAAATACTCCAAAGAGACTGAAATTTGGGGAATATTTATTAATTGATATGTAATACCTGTCGTAAAAATTTCACAAAAATTGGAGTTATCTGAATTTTCACGAGGGGCTGCTACCCCTCTTTGCCACCTTTGCCTAAAACTAAATTAAACCAAATTAAACTAAATATAGCATACATTGCGACATTTTCGCCTAGCAGATGTTCCAAAATTCATAATGTTCGGTTAATTAATTTAGGAATTAATCCTGTACATAAAATATATAGACATATACACATACCTAACTTTATATAAATAGGGCTATATATTGTACTAAAGTTTAGTTAACCAACGTTTTTCCCCATGGCTTTTTTCTCTATATTCTAATCACACAAAATAGATAGTAAAATATGTCTCAGGTTTAGATATGAGTTATGTTTTTTAAGAAAATCTATTTTACTTGTTCTAATCAGTCGTAATTTGCAATTAACTTATCCAGTGACCTCTTTGTATCACTATCACACTATATGTTGTTCGCTCCCGACCCTTGCTTTTATTTTTTACGGTTCTACCACTCTCACTTCAATCTCTCGCTCTCCGCTTATTAACTGTAAAACATAATACAACTTTCCCCTCTTTTTGTTTTGACGAAGAGAAACATCGAGAATATAAAAGATGTCGACTAATGCCACTATAAAACTCAAGGCTGGAATAGTCCATTACAAACAAAAGGAAATATCATCACAAGTAGCAATGCTATATAACCCGTACCTAGAGAGGGAAAGAGAGGTAGCGAAGGGAGAGAGAGACTAATTTTGGATTTTTTTCTTTTATTTATTTAATTTAATTTAACTGGCTTTGCAAACTTTTTTTTCTTCAAATTCAAACGATCTAACCCAAACTTAATGCGGTTCCCTTTTTTTGTAGTGTATATACATATTACGGCATTGGAATTTGAGTTAAACATGACTCTTGTTCCGGGGTTTCGAATCTTGCGACCGGTTCGAATAATTATCTCTACACTGACGATTCCGTAACGATGAACCATATACGTATGTAAATAATACGATACAAATAAAAAGAAACCAACTTAAACCAGACACCCACCAAAAAACATCTTCACCTCCGCCCTTGAGGCTAGCATTCACAAATATCCGGAGGGGGTTAGAACCAGCATCAACGACGTAGAAACCTTTCTCCTAGTAAACTCCCCGGATATCCTAGCACTAAGTGAAAGAAAACAACAATCCACAATCTCCTCACACCATTTTGACGTGACTTATTACCTCCCACTTTACCGTAAAGACTCTGACAAACATATGCACGGGCTAGGAGTTTATGTTCGGAACACCCCCCCTTGACTAGAGAACATAGGCTAGAATCAGATGATCAAGCCTACATGTGCTTTAGATTAACCTTACAACACACCGTTAGTTACGTATATTTCTTATACAATTCTCCTTCGACCCAGGACTGTACCCTGCTTTACTCTGTCTCCAAAAGCATAGATACAGAACTCTCGCTTGACTCAAGTGCCCAAATACATGTATTAGGGGATTTTAATACACACATTCGTGACTGGCTGGTAACTCCACGTATAATTTCTCCTTAGCGCACCCCCTCTCACTGATTGTCACTTTCCCAACCCGCCTTCATTATCGTCTGGACCAGCAAGCCTCACTTCTTGACCTGTTCTTAATCTCACTGCGCGAGGTTTGCATAACGAATGCCCATAGCCCGCTCGGGAACGCCGATCACCTTGCAGTAATGATTGATCTCACCCTAAAATCTCGTCCCAAAGCTGATGAGCCGTTGCTCAAAACGGCGAGATACTACGAGCAGGCTGATTTGGATTCCATCAGATATCACATCAGCGACGCCCCATGGAGTGAAACCTTTTCACTCCCTGCTGATCAGTGCGCAAATGAGTTAACCGAATGGGTAAAAGCAGGCATTGAAGCATATGTACCCCATGCGAAAACTCCACAAAAGCCACACTTTCCACAATGGTTCACCTCGGAATGTGCGGCTGCTATTGCACAAAGGCAGCAAGCATTCCGTAAATTCGGCCGGCATAAGTCAACTGCGAATAGACAAAACTTTATAGAGTCAAGAAAAATTGAAAGGCAGTGATAGGTGAAGCAAAGATAAGGTCTACATACATTCGATCACAGAAACTGGGTACTCGCGATTTCTGGAAAATCTACAATAGTGTGGTAAACAATGGACAATCAACAATTCTCCCACAATCAAACCAAAATGATGTCGTCTGCACGGCAACTGATAAGGCTGAGCTACTTGCCACGCGTTTCGCCTTCAACTTTACTTTGGACTCAGTAAACAACCCCTCCCTAAATTCCCATTGCGGACTTAAACCACACTTGATAACCTGTCTATCACCCCATCTCAGGTCAGGGACATCATAAAAAACCTTCACACCTCCAAAGCATGTGAGCCTGATCTTATACCTGTAATAGTAATAAAGAAATGCTCTGCTGAACTGGCCCCTGTCCTCTCAAAACTCTACAACAAATGCCTCGCTGAATCTTGCTTCCCTGATAGCTGGAAAATTGCCTCTGTAGTACCAGTCTTCAAGAACTCTGGAAATAGAACTGATCCTCAGAAGTATAGCCCAATCAGTCTATTCCCGATCTTTGCTAAAATCTTTGAATCCTTAATCAATCTAGCGATAGTCCGGCACACTGTTAAATTTCTTTCTGAGCGTCAGTATGGATTTAGGCAAGCAAGATCTACTGCGGATATCCTAACGGTCATCTCTGAACGCATATACTATACACGGGACAAGTCAGGTGAAGCTAGAGCAGTAGCGCTTGATATATCAAAGACTTTGACAGGGTTTGGCATAAAGGTCTGCTCATAAGAATTCATTCATATGGTATTACTGGACGAATATAAAATATAATTAGATCCTTCCAAACCAAAAGAAAGATCCAGGTTTTCATCGATGGCCGTTAATCCAAGCAAAATACCATAAATGCTGGTGTACCCCAGGAATCGATCCTTGAACCTTTATTGTTCCTGATTTTCATAAATGAACTCCCTCATGACATTGTGTCTGAGATGGGTATATTTGCTGACGACACCACGCTCTACTCTCGTCATGTGGGCCAAACGGACGCACGCATATCCGAGGTAATGGCTGGATCCTTAGAAAGTGACCTCCAGGCTGTAGTGGAATGAGGTCATCTATGGATGGTAACATTTAATGCCGCAAATACAAAGCTCCTTTCTTTCAATAACTACAAGAAACCTCTTCAACCACTGATTACCATGGGAAATAACACCCTACCTGAGAGTCAAACGTTCTAACTCATCAGCCTAACATTCACAAGTAACATGAATTGGAACAAATACATTGAAGACATTGCCAGGGCTGCTGCAAAGAAGGTGGGATCCCTCTACCATGCTAGTAAACTTCTCACAGCTGACATTATCATATATCTCTACAAAACCACTATCTGCCCATGCATGGAGTATTGTTGCCACATCTGGGCTGGGGCACATCTACTAGTCTCTCCCTCTTAGACAAGGTCCAAAAAAGAGTCGCTAATTTAATAGGTCCCTCTCTATCCACCAAGCTCTATTCCCTGTACCATGCCATCCTTGTGCTTGGTTTACTAGTACTTCATGGATTGTGCTCCAATAAACTTGCTGCTTTGGTGCCTCCTTGACGTAAATATACTAGACCAACTCGACAATCAGCTAAGCCCCATCCATTCACTGTGGAGGTCCCCAGATGCCAGAAGGCCTTCTTCTCCAATAGCTATCTTTCCTCATGCTGCCGACATCTGGGGCTCTCTCCCTGCTCCCTGTTTCCCTGACTGTACCAACATGTAGAAATGTAAAACTAATGTGAACAAGCATCTCGCTACACAGCTCCCAATTTAGGATGATCCCCAAAACTTACACCCTAATTCTCAGTAGTCCCTTACGTCTACAGTGGCGGCCTGCCTTGTTTGGGGTGGACTATGATAAAAGAAAATGTAGATACTTATTTATAAATATGTATCTACATTTATATATATAAAGAACAGGAAAATATAAAATATGGTGTATACTTTTAAAGTAGACCCTATCATAAAGAATTGATGCTCGATATACAAGAGAGAGCAATTATATAACAAGTAAAAGATGAGAATAAAGATTGTATAAAATACAATATCTATTAAGTCATCCATTAAGTCATCAGTTGTTCAAAACAAAGGGGTTTCAAATAAAATAAATGTTATTATTCTTTTATATATATATATATATATATATATATATATAAACTTAGACGACCGTTTAGATTATGTCTGAATGAAAAATTTGAAATACTAGACTTTAAAGACCCCCAAAACCTATTAAACTGTAGAAGTGAAATAGCAAACAATTGCTTACACAGAATAAAATTTACCTTAAATTAATAATGCATAATAAATAAATAAATAAACTAACACCTAAAATAGAAATACAAACAAGCACGTGTTAAAATATTGTCACCCATTATTTTGACACAACAAAGAAAGAGATGGGCAACCCTATAGAAAACAGAACAATAGAATAGGAAGTAAAATACACCGAACGTTCGTTTATGAGAAGCTCAACGATTGGCTATAAGAATAACAAAGCATCTGATTGGTTAACTAGCTAGACTAAACACCATGTGTATACATAAAAACATCCGGCAACATAAACACAAACTCCATGCATTTTAGCCTGACGATTCCCTGCGGGGATGAAACGCGGAAGCCTCTGTGTAGCTTACTTGCCATAAATATATTTTCATAATGTAGTATATATATATATATATATATATATATATATATATATATATATATATATAGTCTCGGAAGTTTCTCAACCATTAAAACTATATAAAAAAAAACTTAAAAATAAAAAAAAATAAAAAAACTTATAGTCTCAAGTCTTCCAGTGGAAAATCACTCATGTAAGTCAATTTATTTTTTACAGTTATTATATTAGTTAGTTTCTAACACTATTTTAAGGGATCATCAGTTGTTTACCATGAAAAACTGTTTCGGGAATTTATATATATATATCACCATTTCAAATAAGATGATATATTGGAGAGACGGGCACCCACTTTCGCCTGAGAATTAACAATATAGACAACAGAACGATGCAGAAAAAACTAAACTAAATGGATACACTAATTGATACACACACACACACACACACACACACACTAAGGGGCTTAATTCAGACATAGGAATGCTACATCAGTACAAGATTATTTCAACGGACTTCAAATCTGTTAAATGGTTGAAACTCATATACAAGTTTTAAACAAATGGACGTGTTTGAGACCAACGTGATCAATAATTACAAACGGAAAATAAACCGGAACAGAAAAGAGCTTACATTATCGCTCATTCCATGCTTTACCGATAAAGGTGAAAGGTTCACCGAAAATGTTCAATCACTAATGAAATGAAATAGAATATTTATACTTGCTTCTAAATATCCAACCAAGGGCTGAATTTTAATGACTCATCAACAAAACAGTTACAGATTTCTGTATTTTATTTGAATTTTTTTTATTTCTTTCTCGTGTGGGCCTCTTCTATACACATTTGTCTATTTACGAAGCATACATGGATAACTTACTCTAATATGAAACCTTTTTTTATATTATGCGTTGATACAGGTGAGTATTAAATAAATACACGTGGTGGGAGGTTGCAGTCAATAGTGACGGTGGGAGTCACTTAAGTCAACGGGAGATAACTCGTGTTTACGTAACACCTTTGACAGTTTATTAACATTATTATATAGAAAATACTCAAATTGTTAAACGTTCCTTTATTAGTTCATATACCTAGCGTCACGGTCAATGTGACCTTCCTCGGAGTCTAGAGTCTAGTATGATGAATGGCGTGAGAACATTTTTAGATAAGTGAAAGAAAAAAGAAAGGTTGAAAGGAGTTTTTAAAACGTGTTTCTGTTCTTACGCTTTGATACTAATTTATTTTTTTACTGGCGCCATTATTATTCAAAGCTTGCGATTGTTTGAAAAAAATCCTTATTTTTTAACGGGTGTTGTAATAATATGACATTAATTTAAACAACAAAAAAAAGGAAATACAATGCATGAGCTTAGTTGTTGTTTAATAATGTTGTAATTAGAGTTATCTGACCCTAGTTATGGGTAAAATAGTAGAGCGGACTAGACTCTCAGGCCTTGGTAGAGCAACTTGTCTAGAAGAGAAATTCCGAAATAATACCATTACTTCTCCGCTTCACTATAAACTTTCACGGAAGGCATCAATAGTCGCTTAAGACTGAAAATGCCGAATGCCCGTGCGCACACACATACGCACACCCGCACACACATACGCACACCCGCACATAGAGTTTGATTTGCAGGAGAGTTTGAATTACCTACTAGACACGATCCTCGAGTGTCTTCGGATTCTTTGTATAAGGGTTTGTCAGGACAACCTGACATGAGGATACTTCCTCCTACAAGTAAACCCTGACAAAATATTCAAAATAACATAGTATTCGAAGCCCAAATAAGATCCTCTCGACACATCTATATACTGGTCCATACGAGGAATGGTGCCCCTTTTCCAAGTAATGTTACCTCAAGTAACAGCACTAAGCTGGATACTCCACCAGACTAGATGAATTCTTGTCATGGAATCCGGTAAGACCAAGAGACCACATGAAAGATATACTATAACGTAGTTAACTGGTCAATTAGTCAGAGGAAAATTAATGTTCTTAACTTTTTTACTAACTCAACGTTTGAGAGAATCCGATCTTAACCGTAGATCATATTTGGAAATATGATCTAAGGTTAAGATCGGATTCTAATTCTGCCTGATGAGATCTCAGTTTATAATAGCTGTTGATCGATAACATCGACATGTCAGTGTCGCAGATTTTGTACATGTCTGTGTAAATAAAAATAATCATATATAAAAGCTCTATTTGATATTGAGCACTTTTTATAAACCCGGTTGAAATTCTTTGGATTACTACTCTGTGGATGTTTTACCTGGATTATATATATATATATATATATATATATATATATATATATATATTGGTGCTTAATTTTCTTTTCGTGATTAATTTCACTACCAACGAACTCTCACTTTGGATTCGACTACCTAAATCTCTCAGAATGGAACTTTCCCCCAAAAAATGGATGTTCGGATTACCTTCAACCCATCACTCCAAACTTTCTTCATGCTTTGAATCCTCGGGGTTGATTAGACGAATTTTAGATGCTTTTTCAATGGTGATCATTTTCTTTGCTTATTTTAAACTTTTTTTAAATTGTTTATATGTTCATACCTTTTATATTTTCAAATGCTTGCATTACAGTGAATTTTAATGACTTATTAATCGAATTTCCTCTGATGATAAAAGCATATCTTTGAAAATCCATGGATTAAGGAAAGATAAAGTTTTTTTTAATATAACCTTTGTTTGAACAATTGATGATTTAATAAATATTGGATGTTATCCAATTTTTTATTCTCATCGCCTGTCTACTCATACTATTGCTCTATCTCGTGTATCGAGCTTTGACTATTCAAGATAGGATATAATTTAAAAATATAATCTTTATTTTCATATTTTACTTTCTCTCTCTCTCACACACACACACACACACACACACATATATATATATATATATATATATATATATATATGTATATATATATATATATATATATATATATATATATATATATAATGCATCGTTCCTTCCCTTTAAAAGAAGTAGAATGCTTAGACGTTAAGCCGCCGATAAAGTGTTAAAATTATCATCGTTTATTCGCGGTTAAAGACGTCGGATTTGAGTTGAAAAATACTTGTAGTCCGGGGTTTCGAATCGCATGACCGGTAGTGAATAGTCATATCTCTATGCTGATGAGTCCCGATTTAAAAAGGACGAAACGTATACGTACATAGATAATAAACAATAACAAATAATTATTATTTGTCGCTCCTCGAAAAGGTAGAGCACTGTAATGGTAGTATTAACACAGCATGACGTCACTTGCTTTATAATGCATCGTTCCTTCCCTTAAAAAGAAGTAGAATGCTTAGACGTTAAGCCGCCGATAAAGTGTTAAAATTTTATCATCGTTTATTCGCTGTTTAAAATTGACCGAGCGGTTAAAGACGTCGGATTTGAGTGGAAAAATACTTGTAGTCTGGGGTTTCGAATAGTTATATATCTATTGTGATGAGTCCCGATTTAAAAAGGACGAAACGTATACGTACATAGATAATAAACAATAGCAAATATTATATATATATATATATATATATATATATATATATATATATATATATAATTCACAGACTGAAGTTTTCGCTTTATAATATGGCGAGGGTTTCAACCAGGAGACATCTTACCCTCACGCTATTACGCTCACTTATGTCTGTGTATATTCGCACTGCCGACAGATATATATATATATATATATATATATATATATATATATATATATATATATATATATATACTGGTACAGAAAAATTAGTACAACATTCGTACCGTCGGTTTCAAGCACGGAAGGTCTTACCCATCCGGCTCTCTTCAGCTTCTGTGTCTGAGATAACAACAGAAGCTGAAGAGAGCCGGATGGGTAAGACCTTCCGTGCTTGAAACCGACGGTACGAATGTTGTACTAAATTTTCTGTACCAGAATAAATAAATATTATGCTCTTAATTTTTAACTTTAATTCTTAATTAATCGAGCACTCTGCTGGGATTTTTCCTACCATTTTACAAAGAAGTTATATATATATATATATATATATATATATATATATATATATACCCGTATGTATGTGTTAGAGAGTGTACAGTTGATGAACTTGTAAAAGTGTTACTACTATTTAAGTTCTTTTTGCAAATGATTAATTTTTTTTTTTAATCCATGAATGTTTGCATTCATAGTTATGTTAATTTGTTTTTGATTAATAACGTATTATATCAAGATTATTCGGAGAAGTTTCACAGCTAACTTCAATTTGATTATATTACCATCATTATGTTCATTTGTTGTTTGAGACGTTTACTAATTAACCATAATAAATCATATGCTCATTTGTTGTTCTACACAAATGCGAATTAGTTTTGAATTACAAAACTTGCTACTTAAGTTTTATTTTACCTATTTGTTCTCTGCTTAAAATTAATTCATATAAAAACGAAACAAAAGCTGAAAATCAAATCCTTTGAAATACGCTGATCCTCCTCCATCTAATTTTTTATTACTGATTTTTTATTCTTCAAATAGGCACGCACATTGTATGCTCATATTATTGCTTCCCCGATTTATAAAATCGGGGGACTTATGTTTTGAGGCATGTCCGTCCGTCCGTCCGCAACCATCCATTGAATTTCTCTGAAATTTGGCATGAAGTTGTAACTTTGGTCAGGTTAGAAAGTGACATTCTCCGATTTTTGAAAAAAAAATCTGGTTAGCCACCCAGGGGGTCAAAAGGCTCCGAAATGGCAAAAATGACATTTTCCTAATAGAAAATAAGTATCGCTGACCTTGGAAAAAATCTGGTTCGCGCCCCAGGGGGTCAAAAGCCCACAAAATTGCAAAAAATGACCCTTTTCTCCCATAACGTTTGATCCATCCATTCAATCTTTCTGAAAATTGGCCAAAATGTAGAGGCAATTGTTCTGGATATAAAATGAGCATCTTTGACCTCAGAAAAATTCTGGTTCGCGCCCCCAGGGGGTCAAAGGGAGGTAAAAAAAAAAAATGCTCCAAATTGCCCAAATTTATTGCATTTTACACTCGCCACATCGAGTCACATACAGAGGGGGACCACGCATGCGCGGCTTGTTTATTTATGACATTGTTGATTGTGAATAAAATCTTTTTAAACGTGTATCAAGGGGCAACAGCGCATTAATATTAAAACATCTAAATCCGTGTTAATTACGAATCTATGGAGTTTAGTTGTTGGATAGTGTGACACAGGAGATTTTGACCCCAAATCTTTTCATCCCGGAGTGTTTGATCCAGGAGATTTGGATCTAAAATAATTTTTTACCCCGGAGAGTTTGAGCCAGGTGATGTTGATCCCAAATCTGTTAACCTCTGATAGTTTGGTTAAGGTGATTCTAATCCAGAAAAATCACGAAATAAAAAGAAAAACGTGGAGAATGGGTTCACGGGGCGCTCAAATTTTGAGAATGGGTTTGTAGCAGCGGTACAACTACAGCAACAGCCGCCATGACGATTTTGAATCTGTGCTTAATTCATAATCTCGGCGCTGACTGGTGCAAGCATTTAACTTCCTTTCCGGCTTACCCAATCAGGGGCCAACTCTCATGCGAGCTGAGCACGTGATGAGAGATTATAAAACGGATATTGATTTACTCCTCTCCAGGAGTTAGGCACAAGGCCAGTTTTTATCTTACTCCCACAAGTAAGATGTGACCTAAGGTCGGGTCGGGAAAGTGGGGTTTAAAAATTACCTGGGCAGCCCCGTCGGCATTCCCCGGTAGGGGCGCCTCAGGCAATAAGCAATAAACTTACTCCTCCCCAAAGAGGGGAGGCGAAGCCTGGGAGGGTGGACCTCCTAGAACTGTACAGAACAGACCCATAGACCGGCGTAAATCAAGCCCCGAAGGCCAAGACAATGCCAGTCTATGGGGTGCAGTATCCATTGGAACAGATACTACACTTTGAACCTATAATAAAAAATAGATGCTCGATATACGAGAGAGAGCAATTATATAACAAGTAAAAGATGAGAATAAAGATTGTATAAAATACAATATCCATTTGTTCAAAACAAAGGGGTTTCAAATAAAATAAATTTTATTATTCTTTTATATATATATATATATATATATATATATATATATATATATATATATATATATATATATATATATATATATATATAAACTTAGATGACCGTTTAGATTATGTCTGAATGAAAAATTTGAAATCCTAGACTTTAAAGACCCCCAAAACCTATTAAACTGTAGAAGTGAAATAGCAAACAATTGCTTACACAGAATAAAATTTACCTTACATTAATAATACATAATAAATAAATAAATAAACTAAACTAACACCTAAAATAGAAATACAAACAAGCACGTGTTAAAATATTGTCACTCATTATTTCGACACAACAAAGAAAGAGATGGGCAACCCTATAGAAAACAGAACAATAGAATAGGAAGTAAAATACACCGAACGTTTGTTTATGAGAAGCTCAACGATTGGCTATAAGAATAACAAAGCATCTGATTGGTTAACTAGCTAGACTAAACACCATGTGTATACATAAAAACATCCGGCAACATAAACACAAACTCCATGCATTTTAGCCTGACGATTCCCTGCGGGGATGAAACGCGGAAGCCTCTGTGTAGCTTACTTGCCATAAATATATTTTCATAATGTAGTATATATATATATATATATATATATATATATATATATATATATATATATATATATAGTCTCGGAAGTTTCTCAACCATTAAAACTATATAAAAAAAAACTTAAAAATAAAAAAAAATAAAAAAACTTATAGTCTCAAGTCTTCCAGTGGAAAATCACTCATGTAAGTCAATTTATTTTTTACAGTTATTATATTAGTTAGTTTCTAACACTATTTTAAGGGATCATCAGTTGTTTACCATGAAAAACTGTTTCGGGAATTTATATATATATATCACCATTTCAAATAAGATGATATATTGGAGAGACGGGCACCCACTTTCGCCTGAGAATTAACAATATAGACAACAGAACGATGCAGAAAAAACTAAACTAAATGGATACACTAATTGATACACACACACACACACACACACACACACTAAGGGGCTTAATTCAGACATAGGAATGCTACATCAGTACAAGATTATTTCAACGGACTTCAAATCTGTTAAATGGTTGAAACTCATATACAAGTTTTAAACAAATGGACGTGTTTGAGACCAACGTGATCAATAATTACAAACGGAAAATAAACCGGAACAGAAAAGAGCTTACATTATCGCTCATTCCATGCTTTACCGATAAAGGTGAAAGGTTCACCGAAAATGTTCAATCACTAATGAAATGAAATAGAATATTTATACTTGCTTCTAAATATCCAACCAAGGGCTGAATTTTAATGACTCATCAACAAAACAGTTACAGATTTCTGTATTTTATTTGAATTTTTTTTATTTCTTTCTCGTGTGGGCCTCTTCTATACACATTTGTCTATTTACGAAGCATACATGGATAACTTACTCTAATATGAAACCTTTTTTTATATTATGCGTTGATACAGGTGAGTATTAAATAAATACACGTGGTGGGAGGTTGCAGTCAATAGTGACGGTGGGAGTCACTTAAGTCAACGGGAGATAACTCGTGTTTACGTAACACCTTTGACAGTTTATTAACATTATTATATAGAAAATACTCAAATTGTTAAACGTTCCTTTATTAGTTCATATACCTAGCGTCACGGTCAATGTGACCTTCCTCGGAGTCTAGAGTCTAGTATGATGAATGGCGTGAGAACATTTTTAGATAAGTGAAAGAAAAAAGAAAGGTTGAAAGGAGTTTTTAAAACGTGTTTCTGTTCTTACGCTTTGATACTAATTTATTTTTTTACTGGCGCCATTATTATTCAAAGCTTGCGATTGTTTGAAAAAAATCCTTATTTTTTAACGGGTGTTGTAATAATATGACATTAATTTAAACAACAAAAAAAAGGAAATACAATGCATGAGCTTAGTTGTTGTTTAATAATGTTGTAATTAGAGTTATCTGACCCTAGTTATGGGTAAAATAGTAGAGCGGACTAGACTCTCAGGCCTTGGTAGAGCAACTTGTCTAGAAGAGAAATTCCGAAATAATACCATTACTTCTCCGCTTCACTATAAACTTTCACGGAAGGCATCAATAGTCGCTTAAGACTGAAAATGCCGAATGCCCGTGCGCACACACATACGCACACCCGCACACACATACGCACACCCGCACATAGAGTTTGATTTGCAGGAGAGTTTGAATTACCTACTAGACACGATCCTCGAGTGTCTTCGGATTCTTTGTATAAGGGTTTGTCAGGACAACCTGACATGAGGATACTTCCTCCTACAAGTAAACCCTGACAAAATATTCAAAATAACATAGTATTCGAAGCCCAAATAAGATCCTCTCGACACATCTATATACTGGTCCATACGAGGAATGGTGCCCCTTTTCCAAGTAATGTTACCTCAAGTAACAGCACTAAGCTGGATACTCCACCAGACTAGATGAATTCTTGTCATGGAATCCGGTAAGACCAAGAGACCACATGAAAGATATACTATAACGTAGTTAACTGGTCAATTAGTCAGAGGAAAATTAATGTTCTTAACTTTTTTACTAACTCAACGTTTGAGAGAATCCGATCTTAACCGTAGATCATATTTGGAAATATGATCTAAGGTTAAGATCGGATTCTAATTCTGCCTGATGAGATCTCAGTTTATAATAGCTGTTGATCGATAACATCGACATGTCAGTGTCGCAGATTTTGTACATGTCTGTGTAAATAAAAATAATCATATATAAAAGCTCTATTTGATATTGAGCACTTTTTATAAACCCGGTTGAAATTCTTTGGATTACTACTCTGTGGATGTTTTACCTGGATTATATATATATATATATATATATATATATATATATATATATTGGTGCTTAATTTTCTTTTCGTGATTAATTTCACTACCAACGAACTCTCACTTTGGATTCGACTACCTAAATCTCTCAGAATGGAACTTTCCCCCAAAAAATGGATGTTCGGATTACCTTCAACCCATCACTCCAAACTTTCTTCATGCTTTGAATCCTCGGGGTTGATTAGACGAATTTTAGATGCTTTTTCAATGGTGATCATTTTCTTTGCTTATTTTAAACTTTTTTTAAATTGTTTATATGTTCATACCTTTTATATTTTCAAATGCTTGCATTACAGTGAATTTTAATGACTTATTAATCGAATTTCCTCTGATGATAAAAGCATATCTTTGAAAATCCATGGATTAAGGAAAGATAAAGTTTTTTTTAATATAACCTTTGTTTGAACAATTGATGATTTAATAAATATTGGATGTTATCCAATTTTTTATTCTCATCGCCTGTCTACTCATACTATTGCTCTATCTCGTGTATCGAGCTTTGACTATTCAAGATAGGATATAATTTAAAAATATAATCTTTATTTTCATATTTTACTTTCTCTCTCTCTCACACACACACACACACACACACACATATATATATATATATATATATATATATATATATATGTATATATATATATATATATATATATATATATATATATATATAATGCATCGTTCCTTCCCTTTAAAAGAAGTAGAATGCTTAGACGTTAAGCCGCCGATAAAGTGTTAAAATTATCATCGTTTATTCGCGGTTAAAGACGTCGGATTTGAGTTGAAAAATACTTGTAGTCCGGGGTTTCGAATCGCATGACCGGTAGTGAATAGTCATATCTCTATGCTGATGAGTCCCGATTTAAAAAGGACGAAACGTATACGTACATAGATAATAAACAATAACAAATAATTATTATTTGTCGCTCCTCGAAAAGGTAGAGCACTGTAATGGTAGTATTAACACAGCATGACGTCACTTGCTTTATAATGCATCGTTCCTTCCCTTAAAAAGAAGTAGAATGCTTAGACGTTAAGCCGCCGATAAAGTGTTAAAATTTTATCATCGTTTATTCGCTGTTTAAAATTGACCGAGCGGTTAAAGACGTCGGATTTGAGTGGAAAAATACTTGTAGTCTGGGGTTTCGAATAGTTATATATCTATTGTGATGAGTCCCGATTTAAAAAGGACGAAACGTATACGTACATAGATAATAAACAATAGCAAATATTATATATATATATATATATATATATATATATATATATATATATATAATTCACAGACTGAAGTTTTCGCTTTATAATATGGCGAGGGTTTCAACCAGGAGACATCTTACCCTCACGCTATTACGCTCACTTATGTCTGTGTATATTCGCACTGCCGACAGATATATATATATATATATATATATATATATATATATATATATATATATATATATATATATATATATACTGGTACAGAAAAATTAGTACAACATTCGTACCGTCGGTTTCAAGCACGGAAGGTCTTACCCATCCGGCTCTCTTCAGCTTCTGTGTCTGAGATAACAACAGAAGCTGAAGAGAGCCGGATGGGTAAGACCTTCCGTGCTTGAAACCGACGGTACGAATGTTGTACTAAATTTTCTGTACCAGAATAAATAAATATTATGCTCTTAATTTTTAACTTTAATTCTTAATTAATCGAGCACTCTGCTGGGATTTTTCCTACCATTTTACAAAGAAGTTATATATATATATATATATATATATATATATATATATATATACCCGTATGTATGTGTTAGAGAGTGTACAGTTGATGAACTTGTAAAAGTGTTACTACTATTTAAGTTCTTTTTGCAAATGATTAATTTTTTTTTTTAATCCATGAATGTTTGCATTCATAGTTATGTTAATTTGTTTTTGATTAATAACGTATTATATCAAGATTATTCGGAGAAGTTTCACAGCTAACTTCAATTTGATTATATTACCATCATTATGTTCATTTGTTGTTTGAGACGTTTACTAATTAACCATAATAAATCATATGCTCATTTGTTGTTCTACACAAATGCGAATTAGTTTTGAATTACAAAACTTGCTACTTAAGTTTTATTTTACCTATTTGTTCTCTGCTTAAAATTAATTCATATAAAAACGAAACAAAAGCTGAAAATCAAATCCTTTGAAATACGCTGATCCTCCTCCATCTAATTTTTTATTACTGATTTTTTATTCTTCAAATAGGCACGCACATTGTATGCTCATATTATTGCTTCCCCGATTTATAAAATCGGGGGACTTATGTTTTGAGGCATGTCCGTCCGTCCGTCCGCAACCATCCATTGAATTTCTCTGAAATTTGGCATGAAGTTGTAACTTTGGTCAGGTTAGAAAGTGACATTCTCCGATTTTTGAAAAAAAAATCTGGTTAGCCACCCAGGGGGTCAAAAGGCTCCGAAATGGCAAAAATGACATTTTCCTAATAGAAAATAAGTATCGCTGACCTTGGAAAAAATCTGGTTCGCGCCCCAGGGGGTCAAAAGCCCACAAAATTGCAAAAAATGACCCTTTTCTCCCATAACGTTTGATCCATCCATTCAATCTTTCTGAAAATTGGCCAAAATGTAGAGGCAATTGTTCTGGATATAAAATGAGCATCTTTGACCTCAGAAAAATTCTGGTTCGCGCCCCCAGGGGGTCAAAGGGAGGTAAAAAAAAAAAATGCTCCAAATTGCCCAAATTTATTGCATTTTACACTCGCCACATCGAGTCACATACAGAGGGGGACCACGCATGCGCGGCTTGTTTATTTATGACATTGTTGATTGTGAATAAAATCTTTTTAAACGTGTATCAAGGGGCAACAGCGCATTAATATTAAAACATCTAAATCCGTGTTAATTACGAATCTATGGAGTTTAGTTGTTGGATAGTGTGACACAGGAGATTTTGACCCCAAATCTTTTCATCCCGGAGTGTTTGATCCAGGAGATTTGGATCTAAAATAATTTTTTACCCCGGAGAGTTTGAGCCAGGTGATGTTGATCCCAAATCTGTTAACCTCTGATAGTTTGGTTAAGGTGATTCTAATCCAGAAAAATCACGAAATAAAAAGAAAAACGTGGAGAATGGGTTCACGGGGCGCTCAAATTTTGAGAATGGGTTTGTAGCAGCGGTACAACTACAGCAACAGCCGCCATGACGATTTTGAATCTGTGCTTAATTCATAATCTCGGCGCTGACTGGTGCAAGCATTTAACTTCCTTTCCGGCTTACCCAATCAGGGGCCAACTCTCATGCGAGCTGAGCACGTGATGAGAGATTATAAAACGGATATTGATTTACTCCTCTCCAGGAGTTAGGCACAAGGCCAGTTTTTATCTTACTCCCACAAGTAAGATGTGACCTAAGGTCGGGTCGGGAAAGTGGGGTTTAAAAATTACCTGGGCAGCCCCGTCGGCATTCCCCGGTAGGGGCGCCTCAGGCAATAAGCAATAAACTTACTCCTCCCCAAAGAGGGGAGGCGAAGCCTGGGAGGGTGGACCTCCTAGAACTGTACAGAACAGACCCATAGACCGGCGTAAATCAAGCCCCGAAGGCCAAGACAATGCCAGTCTATGGGGTGCAGTATCCATTGGAACAGATACTACACTTTGATCTTAGCCAAAAGGCCAAGCTTCCTGTTCACTTCCTTTTTCCTTTCGCACGTGCAGGGACTGACAACAAGTCAACGTTGCTCGGACCATTTCCCAAACTTCTCTCTTGGGACTCAACAGAAACCTACCCAGTGTTTTGGCCCGGGGTTCGACTTCGACAAGAAGACACAAGGATCTAAAATGGCTACCGCCACACATGTGGACTAAATATAACACACGCACACATAACTACTTACACACACCCTGATTTGTACACCTGTGTACTCTACTGTAAACATTCTTCATATATGAACTTTTTCTCTTATGTTTTCTCTAATAACGGGGCATTTATTTAACACGATGTGGACTTTGTAACTTTTACTTTTTCGTCGATACTCATGGACGTGTTCCTTTACTAACACCCTTCGCTTTCATTTCTCCTTTTATACATGTAAGCGAAGACGACCAATAAAGTTGATTTAAATGTTAGAATGAGACTTTGTCTTGCTATTCTACAGGTCCACAAGTTGCACACACTAGAAAAATGGGTTCACGAGTTGCACACACTAGAAAAATGGGTTCACGAGACGCCCAAACATGAAAACACTATCTCCGAAACACGTAAACTCAATCAAAAATAAATACGATCCTGCATTAACGTTTTGAAATTCTAAGAGTTTATGACTATTAGAATATGCCCCCCCCCCCCTCTCTAAGGATTAAAAAAAATATATATTTGCCGCTCTTTTTATGGCGGTGTAATTGTAAAGGAACCGCCACTTTTTACTAACGCAAACAGGAAAATGCCAAAACTGAAACTTTTATTTAATAGAAATTATAATGAAATGTTTATTGAAGCGTTTCAAACGTGCATTTTGATTTAAGAGCGGGTTTCAGTCAATAGTGTTCTGATTCGAAAGATCGTGTCATTGATAAATGAATTGGTGAATGAACTTCCACATACACCTGTGCCGTTTTCACTCCAGATATTCAACGTGAATGAAAACCGTCTGTTACCTTTTGTATGACAATTTATTTTCGCTGGCGCGTTTTTACATAAGAACACATCAAATGAGTTGGAGTATTTTTTAATCAAAATGACTGTACCGAGATACCCCCTCTCTCTCTCTCTCTCTCTCTCTCTCTCTCTCTATCTCTCTATCTCTCTCTCTCTCTATCTATCTATCTCCCTCTTTATTTATCTCATATCTATCTATCTCATCCCATCTCTCTCTCTCTCTCTCTCTCTCTATCTATCTATCTATCTATCTATCTATCTCCCTCTTTATTTATCTCATATCTATCTATCTAATCCCATCTCATCTCTCTCTCTCTCTCTCTCTCTCTCTCTATATATATATATATATATATATATATATATATATATATATATATATTGTTCCATTTTACTTCAGTCGACGTTCTCAGAAATAAACCTTCCTGGGGCTAACACTTGATCTTCATCTGAGACACATACATATTCGAGCGTTCCATTAAAGTTCCCCTTTACATCTCAAACGCGGAGCCAGTAAAGAAATTAAGAACATTAATTTTCCTCTCACCAATTGACCGGTTATAGTATATCTTTATTGTGGCCTCTTGGTCTTACCGGAGTCCAGGACAAGCATTCATCTAGTCTGGTGGAGTATCCAGCTAAGTGCTGTTACTAGAGACAACATCACTTTCTAGCTAGTGTGGGGTAGCTATATAGAGGGGCTTTTATTTGGGCTTTAAATACTATGTTATTTGGTCAGGGTTTACTTGTAGGGGGGGGGGGGGTATCTTCATGACATGTTGTCCTGACAAACCCCTGTACAGAAAAAGCATTTAGATACTTGAGATCAGTGTCTTGCAGACATTCAAATTCTCTCCAGTAGGCATTCAAGTTCTCTCCAGTAGGCATTCAAGTTCTCTCCAGTAGGCATTCAAGTTCTCTCTAGTAGGCATTCAAGTTCTCTCCAGCAGGCATTCAAGTTCTCTCCAGTAGGCATTCAAGTTCTCTCCAGTAGGCATTCAAGTTCTCTCTAGTAGGCATTCAAGTTCTCTCCAGTAGGCATTCAAGTTCTCTCCAGTAGGCATTCAAGTTCTCTCTAGTAGGCATTCAAGTTCTCTCCAGCAGGCATTCAAGTTCTCTCCAGTAGGCATTCAAGTTCTCTCTAGTAGACATTCAAGTTCTTTCTAGTAGACATTCAAGTTCTCTCCAGTAGGTATTAAAATTCTCTCTAGTAGGCATTCAAGTTCTCTCCAGTAGGCATTCAAATTCTCTCCAGTAGGCATTCAAATTCTCTCTGGTAGGCATTCAAGTTCTCCCTAATAGGCATTCAAGTTCTCCCCAGTAGGCATTCAAATTCTCTCCAGTAGGCATTCAAGTTCCCTCCAGTAGGCATTCAAGTTCTCCCCAGTAGGCATTCAAGTTCTCTCCAGTAGGCATTCAAGTTCTATAGTTCTGTGTGTGTGTGTCTCTCTCTCTCTCTCTCTCTCTCTCTCTCTCTCTCTCTCTCTATCTCATTATCTCTCTTTCTACCGTTTTCTCTATCTTTTTATCTATTTCTCTATCTATTTTCCTCCCTCTATATCTGTCTCTTTATCTCTCTCTTTTTCTCTCTCTTTTTTCTCCATCTCTCTCTACCCCCCCCCCCCCGCCTGAAGTGGCAGGTGTCTACTGAAGAATGCTACGAAATTACCTATGTACTGAAAAGGACATTAATTTATATTTCTTTTATAGTTTTCGTTTATAGAACAATCCGTGGGAAAATCAAGAAGGCAGGCTTTGTTCGTAGCAATGTTGTCACTGGTTGTGATACTAATAAAATAGACACTGAGCAGGAAAAAAAAAAACATTCTTAATAGGTTACATGATGGCGACAGATGGTGCAACTCATCGATCAGAATATAATTGCCGGAATCAAACAAATCTGGACGGAAACATCCAGCGCGGACCCCGCGTTAGCAGGATTTTATTTATCTCCACGGCGATTAGGGTTAGACAGAAGATCAGGAAAGTGGGATTTAAAAAGCCAGCGCCGAAGAGCACTCTGACCGAACAAAAATTGCCTGGTCAGCCTCGTTGGCATTCCCCGGTAAGGGTGGCCTAGGGATTCGCAATAAACTATCCCCCTTCTCAAAGGGCAAGAAGGTAACGTCTGGGAGGATGGACCTCCTAGAACCAATCATGACCATACCTCGGACCGACAGAGAAAAAAGTCACACAAGCACAGCATGCCGTAGACTCTGTCGGTCTGATTTTGGGACGAAATAGCCACTTCGAACGGCTGCTGGATCGAAAAATATAGGTGGCATGAAGTCCGAACTTTAATATATACTCATTCTTTCTCTGATTATTCCCCCAACTTATATATAATATATATTGTATTTGAAACTCCTGTTTTGAACAACTGATGACTTAATATATATTGTATTTGAAACTCCTGTTTTGAACAACTGATGACTTAATATATATTGTATTTGAAACTCCTGTTTTGAACAACTGATGACTTAATATATATTGTATTTGAAACTCCTGTTTTGAACAACTGATGACTTAATATATATTGTATTTGAAACTCCTGTTTTGAACAACTGATGACTTAATATATATTGTATTTGAAACCCCCTGCTTTGAACAACTGATGACTTAATATATATTGTATTTGAAACTCCTGTTTTGAACAACTGATGACTTAATATATATTGTATTTGAAACTCCTGTTTTGAACAACTGATGACTTAATATATATTCTATTTGAAACTCCTGTTTTGAACAACTGATGACTTAATATATATTGTATTTGAAACTCCTGTTTTGAACAACTGATGACTTAATATATATTGTATTTGAAACCCCCTGTTTTGAACAACTGATGACTTAATATATATTGTATTTGAAACTCCTGTTTTGAACAACTGATGACTTAATATATATTGTATTTGAAACCCCCTGTTTTGAACAACTGATGACTTAATATATATTGTATTTGAAACTCCAGTTTTGAACAACTGATGACTTAATATATATTGTATTTGAAACTCCTGTTTTGAACAACTGATGACTTAATATATATTGTATTTGAAACTCCTGTTTTGAACAACTGATGACTTAATATTTATTGTATTTGAAACTCCTGTTTTGAACAACTGATGACTTAATATATATTGTATTTGAAACCCCGTTTTGAACAACTGATGACTTAATATATATTGTATTTGAAACTCCTGTTTTGAACAACTGATGACTTAATATATATTGTATTTGAAACTCCTGTTTTGAACAACTGATGACTTAATATATATTGTATTTGAAACTCCTGTTTTGAACAACTGATGACTTAATATATATTGTATTTGAAACCCCCTGCTTTGAACAACTGATGACTTAATATATATTGTATTTGAAACTCCTGTTTTGAACAACTGATGACTTAATATATATTGTATTTGAAACTCCTGTTTTGAACAACTGATGACTTAATATATATTCTATTTGAAACTCCTGTTTTGAACAACTGATGACTTAATATATATTGTATTTGAAACTCCTGTTTTGAACAACTGATGACTTAATATATATTGTATTTGAAACCCCCTGTTTTGAACAACTGATGACTTAATATATATTGTATTTGAAACTCCTGTTTTGAACAACTGATGACTTAATATATATTGTATTTGAAACCCCCTGTTTTGAACAACTGATGACTTAATATATATTGTATTTGAAACTCCAGTTTTGAACAACTGATGACTTAATATATATTGTATTTGAAACTCCAGTTTTGAACAACTGATGACTTAATATATATTGTATTTGAAACTCCTGTTTTGAACAACTGATGACTTAATATATATTGTATTTGAAAATCCTGTTTTGAACAACTGATGACTTAATATTTATTGTATTTGAAACTCCTGTTTTGAACAACTGATGACTTAATATATATTGTATTTGAAACCCCGTTTTGAACAACTGATGACTTAATATATATTGTATTTGAAACTCCTGTTTTGAACAACTGATGACTTAATATATATTGTATTTGAAACTCCTGTTTTGAACAACTGATGACTTAATATATATTGTATTTGAAACTCCTGTTTTGAACAACTGATGACTTAATATATATTGTATTTTATACAATTTTTATTCCCATACTTTACTTGTTCATATATTATTATTATTATTATTATTATTATTATTATTATTATTATTATTATTATTATTATTTGTACTCACTAGGAGTTCTCACACAGATCATCGTCAGTGATAGCTCACCGACAACAAGTGGTATTTCCTGGAGTCTGAGTGACAACAAGCCTCCCCAGATTTCCAGTATTCTTCACCTCTTTTCGATAACGATACGATATCGCAACAGCCCCTTACCATTGATTTCTCGCTGGTAAAGACAATTGGTCTTCTCTGGGATTTGGGTGGCAATCAGCCTCCCCAAGGTCCCAGCATTCTCCGCACTTTTCCAGTGGAGGTCTGGTTTGTGCTGTCCCTCCTCGGTCTTCTCACCTTCCTCGACCCTCTACAAATATTTTGTCTGGTGTCAGCCTAGGCCGGCATCATTTTAAATATATATATATATATATATATATATATATATATATATATAAATTCTGTTTTCCTTTTAATTTCTTCTTTCTTTTTACATTTCTAATTTTTTTTTTCTTCATTTTAATTTTTAATTTTTAAAAAAAAATTTGGGGGGGGGGGGAGAAGGGGGGAGCTGATGGCGTATCTTGTAATTTCTGTTCTTTCGGTCATTTTTGTGTAGTGATAGCTGAGGCCGGTGTAATTTATTGGGGGGAAGAGGATTATGAAGTGATGTTTCTTGCAGTTTCTGTTCTTTGGTTCGTGGTGTGGTGTTCTTCATGTGGTTTTGTTTTCTCCATGTTGTAAATTCCTTGTGACTGGTTACCCTTTGCAGCTTATGCGGGTTGGTTTCCGCATTCGAGGATTTTCCTTAAGAGTGCAGCTGTTTTGATCATTGCCGTCCTTTGTATGGTTTCGATGGTCCCTTTGATTCCAATTTCTCCAAGTCTTTTCTCCAGGTTTTTTGGGATTGTTCCTAGTGCTCCTACGATTATTGGTATTATATTAACTTTCTTCGTGCTCCATATTCCTTTTAGTTCTCTGGCTAGTTCTGTGTATTTACTTCGTTTTTCCGTGTCTTTTATCTTCACTCTGTTGTCTGCTGGAACGGCGAAGTCTACGATTTTACAAACTTTTTCCTTCTTGTCGATTATAATAACATCAGGTCTCTTTGCTTGTATGAGTTTATCTGTTTGTATATCCATATCCCAGAGGATTTTGTGTTTTTCGTTTTCCAGTACTGTTTCTGGTTTATGTGTGTACCATTTGACTGTGTATTCGAAATTCAATTGTTTGCACAGTTCCCAGTATATTACTTTCCCAACACAGCCATGTCTGTTCTTGTATTCCTTTTGGGCAAGTTTGCTTATTATATGATTTACTGTTTCGTCTCTTTGTCCACACACTCTGCATTTACTTTTTCCCTGGGTTTTATCTATTTTAGCTTTAATGTAGTTTGTTTTAATTGTATTGTTCTGTGCAGCCATCAGTAAAGATTCCGTTTCTCTGTTCAAGTGTCCTTTTCTTAGCCATGTCCAGCTATTTTTGTTGTGAGTCTTATGAAGCGTCCATGTAGTTTTTTTCTTCCAACTTTTCTTTTCTTGTCTGTTTGTGTTCAGTTTCGATGCTTCCTGCGTTGTTTATTGGGACGGTGCCTCTTACTGCGGTGATCAGCCTTTCTGTGTTCTGGTTTATGTATTTCTCCAGCTCTATTTTAGTGTCGTCCACACAGTCTTCTATACTTACCAGTCCTCTTCCCCCTTCGTTTCTCTTCATGTAGAGTCTGTCTGTATCGTCTTTTGGATGTAGTGCGTTGAGCATAGTCATTAATTTTCTAGTCTTCTGGTCAAGGTGCCTGAGTTCTTCTTTAGTCCAGCTTATGAATGGTCCAGAGTATCTTATTAGTGATCCTGCCCAGGTATTTATTCCCTTGATTAGGTTTCTGCTATATAATTTTGTTTCTAAGAGCTTTCTTGTTCTTCTCAGGTATTCTTTTCCAATCTTCTCTTTTATTCCTGTGATTTGACTGTGTCTGCTTCCAAAACTCTCAAATATTTATAGCTGTCTTGTTCACCTAGCACCCTGATCTGCTCGTGGTTGGGTAGTTCCATGCCCTCAGTCGTCTCCAGCTTTCCTTTTTTAATCTCTATCAATGCACACTTTTCCATTCCGAATTCCATTTGAATGTCCTGACTGAAGATTCTGGTCGTATTGATCAGCTTTTCCAGTTCATTTTTGCTTTTTGCAAATAGCTTCAGGTCGTCCATGTACATGAGATGGTTTATTCTTTGTTCTCTGCCTGTGAATTTGTATTCGGCATCACATTTCCGGAGTATGTAGTTGAGTGGCATCATGGCTATGATAAACAGTAGGGAGTCTCCTTGGAAAATGCCTTTCTGTATTTTTATCTCCGTCAAGTGTTGTCATCCAGCTGTCAGTTCTAATCTCCATGTTTCCATTGATTTCTTGATGAGATTAATTATCCTGTCGGGTATCTTGTACATTTTTAAGCATCCAAGGGGATTCTGTCGTACGCTTTCTTGTAGTCAATCCATGCCATAGATATGTTCTTTTTCTTGCTTTTAACTTCTTTTGATCTATGTATAACAGATCATACGTCCCTCTTTTCCCTTTCTGGTATCCTTTTTGTTCCTCGGGAAGTCGCCCACGACTGTTCAGGGAATGGTAAATTTGCTCTCTCAGTTGTGCCGTTAGGATTTTCCACATTGTCGGTAAACAGGTTATTGGTCTGTAATTGCTTGAGGTCGTTCCCTTCTTGGCGTCTTTTTGTATGAGCATTGTCTTTCCTTTGGTCATCCACTCTGATACGTCTGTTTTATGGATACATCCTTTCATTATTATTATTATTATTATTATTATTATTATTATTATTATTATTATTATTATTATTATTATTATTATTATTATTCGATGTATCCACATAAAATCTTATAAGGAGATATAATATATTATGTATCACTTTTCAGTATTTACTTCAACAGTGCTCAATACGTAAGAAGAGCTAGGTAATAAGTTATGAAAATATATTTATGGCAATTAAGCTACACAGAGGCTTCTGCATTTCATCCCCATTTTAGCCTGACGATTCCCTACTGGAATGAAACTCGGAATCCTCTGTGTAGCTCAATTGCAATAAATATACTTTCATAACTATATATATATATATATATATATATATACATATATATATATATATATATATATATATATATATATATATACTTGACTTCAATAAAATTCTTTCTTTACAAAGTTTCGTAAATGAAACGAAATATTTAGATCGACATGAATCTGTATGAATTCCTTTTGTTCTATGTAGTTATTTCCCTTATTCCTTTTGAGTCCTATACATGTTGATATTAGCAGAGCTATCCGCCGTTGCCGGTGTACCGTAACGAATAATACCAACTACTGAAACCCCTTGAAAATTCCACGTTTTCTACACTGAGATTAATTTTTTCAAACGTCCCCAAATACTACAAAATTAAAGTATTTTAGAGGGTTTCATTTTATAGTAAACTAGAATACAGGTTTCACCACTTTCATGTCTTTTTACATTATAAAGATTCCCCGGTAGAGGCGCCTCAGGCAGTAAGCAATTAACTTACTCCTCCCCAAAGAGGGGAGGTGAAGCCTGGGAGGGTGGACCTCCTAGAACAGGACAGACCCATAGACCGGCGTAAATCAAGCCCCGAAGGCAAAGACAATACCAGTCTATGCGGTGCAGTATCCATCGGAACAGATACTACACTTTGATCTTAGCCAAAAGGCCAATTTATTTATCTACCTCCCACAAGGTAAGATGTGACACAAGGTCGGGAAAGTGGGATTAGATAAGCCAGCGCTCGAGAGGTGAGCACTCTGGCCATTTAAAAATTACCTGGGCAGCCCCGTCGGCATTCCCCGGTAAGGGTACCTCAGGCAGTAAGCAATAAACTTACTCCTCCCCAAAGAGGGGAGGCAAAGCCTGGGACTAGTATCGTTGTAAAATATCACCAGAAGTCACGGTTCAGTTCTTTATTAAAAATCCTGTCCAGGGAAGACATCTTTGTGAACCATGGTACCAAATCATAATAGGTATATACCCAAACTTATACCTTCCCCAACGAGGGCTGGTCGTGCATTACAGCATTTGAGACGTCCCCTCTCGCTGAATTCTAGATTAGAAAATAGACCCGTTCGGTCTCCCACTTCTCGCTCGTTACGCCACAGCTACGCCCTTCAACACACAGCACTTAGCTAAAAAAAATGTAATTAAATTAATTTGGAAAAAGAGCAGTTGTCGTCTGCTTTTTGTTTACCTCTACAAAGAAAGCTGCATTAATACTACTACTACTACTACTACTACTATGCTAATTTTAGATGAATTACCTTCCTTTGATGTAGCGCATGAATAAATGGCAGAATTATATTCATGTTAACTCATGGAGAGACAAACACAATTTTTTTTTTCAATCAGGACCCCCGCTGAAATTCTATGGTTGTTTACCTACAATGGTCTATCTTATCACCGTAAAATAATTGTCAACTTAAATAAATAAAAACTAACGTCACTTTTATACTTAAAACGACAAAATTCTATTTAAAACGCAATGTTTGATTTTGAAACAATAAATCTTTAACCAGTGTGTCTTTAAACGTGCATTTAAAAACGGACATTCTCTGACAGTTGATTGATTCCAGTTGACCTATAATCTTTATTTCCTTATCAAAGGCATGCAGAAATTGTCCGTAATTTATATCGATGGATTTGAGCTTTTAACCCATTGGGTCATTGGGTCAACACCTTGAACTCTTCTAACCTTTCGCTTGCAGTTCATCTTGCCTAATTGCTAATATGCACTAGCTAATATATCCACGGGCCAACCTACCTGTTTTTAATATTTTACACTATTAATCAAAGGCTTTTTAAGGTTGATACATGTGGCTTCTAATATTTGAATTGTTCTCTTTCTGTCTTTGTTTGGTTTTTGTAATTACTTTCAAAAGAAATACAAGGGCATTTAATGTGTAAGGCTAATTTTGTAATAAAATGAATCACATTTCATCCACGATAAAAAAAAGTTTCCTTCAGTTGCCTTTTGGCCATGATCAAAGTGTAGTATCTGTTCTGATGGATACTACATCCCATAGACTGGTATTGTCTTGGCCTTCAGGGCTTGATTTACGCCTGTCTATGGGTCTGTCCTGTGCAGTTCTAGGAAGTCAAACCTCCCAGGCTTTTCCTCCTCTCTTTGGGAATGCCGACGGGGCTGGCCAGGCAATTTTTAATGGCCAGAGTGCTCACCTTCTCTGGCGCTGGCTTTTCAAATCACACTTTCCGACCTTGTGTCACATCTTATCGCTGTGGGAAGAAGATAAATAACTTCTCCATTCCTTAAAACACATTTTTTTCCATAAAATAAACAGCTTCCGTATTCCTTTATTTTAACTGAGATTTTAGCTAACGGTGTTTGTAACTGCATCATCGATTACCAAATTTTGTTGAGAGGACGAAACAAGTGATAATCTGGTGGCAGCTGTTCCCAACCTGATCATTCCACGGCGTGTGCTTCAAATTAGCGTATTTCTAAACACTTATTTAAATTAAATTTAAAAAAATGCTTCTCCGTACACATCACACATTTTTCTGAAAATTTCATATTCTCAACTTCCATAAATTCACATACCTTTCTCTCCCTTTCTCCCTTTTTCTACTCATTCTCCTCCCCCTTTCTTCTCTTTCTCATCCCCCCTTTTTCCCCCTCTTTCTCACTCCTTTCTCCTCCATCTTCCTCATCCCCGTTTCTCTTCCTTTTCCTCATCCCCCTTCTCTTCCTCTTCCTCATCCCCCTTTCTCTTCCTTTTCCTCATCCCCTTTCCTCTTCCTCTTCCTCATCTCCTCTTCCTACTCATCTTCCTCTTCATCTTCTTCCTAATCTCCTCTTTCTCCTACTTTCTTTTTCCCCTCTTCCCCCTACTTTCCCTTTCCCCTCCTCTTCTTTTCTCCTCGTCCTCCCCGTTCCTCTTTCTCCTCGTCCTCCCCGTTTCTCTTGCCCTCCTCGTTTCCCGTTTCTCCCCGTCATCCTCGTCCTCCCCCGTTCACTCATCCTCACTCGTTCCCTCGTCCTCCCCGTTCCCCTTTCTCATCGTCCTCCCCATTCTCTGTTCCCCTTCCTCCTCGTGCCCCCCCCCCCGTTCCTCTTATCCTCGTACTTCCCGTCAATCTTTCTCTTTATCTTCCCCATTCCTTTTACTCCCCATCATCCTCGTTCCCTTTCTCCTCGTCCTCACCGTTTCTTTTTTTCTTCGTCTTCCCCGTCCCATTTTCTCCTCGTCTTTCCTGCCTCCATTGTTCCTCATCCTCGCCGTTTCCCTCTCTTCTCGTCCTTCCACATTTCCCTTTCTCCTCGTCTTCCACATTTCCCTTTCTCTTCATCTTCCCCGTCCCCATTCTTCCTCGTCCTCCCGTTCTCCTCTCCTCTCGTACTCCTCGTTCCCTTTTTTCCTCGTCTTCCCCCGTTCCTTTTTCTCTTTGTCCTCCATATTCTCTATTCTCCATCGTTTGCTATCTGAAGTATAATGCTTTATCTGTCGCAATTTAAAATAGCTTCGAAACAAACATTTCTGCTTGATTAATATTGAAGTATCAGCCGATTTGACATAATAGTAAGTGGTCGCAAGTGGGCCAGATAACCAGTGTTCAATCCTTGGTCATGTCATACCAAAGAATCAAAAACTGGTACTTGTAATATAATTGGAGCGATCCACGGAGAGGAATGACGCCCTTCCCTACATCTCGATGTGGTAGCCAACGAAAAGATAACCTTCGGATCACCCTCGACTATGGTCGATCCATTTTATTTATTTTTTATTTTTATAAAATAATTCTTGCATAATTTTGGAGGGTATCTGGGTACCAATACGAACCCGTATGTTTCAGATTGCGATTTACGGAGCATACCGGAAATGCCCGATAGTCAATTAGTCCAACATTTTTAAAAAATGTGTTTAATGTTTTCCCCTGACTTAAGGTTAACGTCAATTACCCCCTCCCCATGTCCGTTTTAAGAATGAGTTTAATAAAAACAATAATAATAATAATCATTAAGTGAATCGACTTTATTTCTTTTATTTTTCAAATTTATTTTAGGAAGTATTTTCAAGTTTTTTTGTGTGTGTGGGGGGGGGGGGGGCGTCTAAAATATTTTTAATCCTAACCTGGTTTTGCTTTTGAATGTGTATGCTTTCATGTCGTCTGCCTTTTTACATTATTTTTTTTTTCGTAGCTTTGGTTATTTTTTTTATTTGTTTCGGAAATCGCAATCGGAAACATTGGGGGTTTGTATGGCTTCCCAGTTATAGAAGCACCATTTTTTTTTTTATTTGTTTGCCATAACCCAAACTTTGGAATTGGTTCTAGAACTAATTCTAAACAAATGCGAACTTCAGTATGATTTTAAAATGCATATGGGGGTTAGGCCCCCAATTTGAGAACTTTGCGGAATTACCCCTTTGTTACCATTACTCACAGGTCCACTCTGACCCGGAAGAGTCGTAGTACCTGTCAGGGTCCCATCAATGGGTTCAATAGAATTTGTCCCGGGCACGACACTACATTGCATCGGACATCCTTGGGCAAGGTATTCGCCTCTACCCCACCCAACTATCTCAAAATTCATCTTTCCCAACCCTATCTACTTTTTTTTCTGCCATACCCTATTTTCCAACCACTCAAGCTCCCTCTACAACCATCCTCCGTATAACACAAAACTGCATCCAACGCTTGAGCCCCAATTTGGGAGCTTTTGAGAGTGTGCAACCGCCCCCTTAGTTATCGCTAATCACATGTCCACTCCGATTCGGAGTGTTAGTACCTGTAAGGATTCCATCTAAGCGATAGTTTCTATTTATTTGCTTAAAAAAATATACGCCTACAAAACAAATCACCGATTGTGCAGTATAGTCAACAAGAAAAAAGGGTTGAAAAAGAAAACAATTTACAGCAAATAACTTTTACCAAACGCAAGAACATTTATTCTTCTATCGACCTGCGTAGATTTTCATTTCTGGAACTTTTTTAAGTGTTTTTATTTTTTTCAGATTTTGTATAGTTTCCTCGAAAGCTTGTAAAGAAACAGATTTCAAAATGGCGTTGTTTCTTTACTTGATGTGAAGGTTCGCTGTCGTATGTTTGTCAGCTGAAAAATCGAAAATTAAACAAAAATACAACTAATAACTGTCATCAATCGGTCAAATATTTAATTTTCGATCGATCTGTATATATTTAACTTACTGAAACTTTTTAAGTTCTTCTTTATTTCAAAATACTTTGCACTATACCGAACCAAGTCCCGGCAAAATTGAAGTCCATCTCGAAAAGCACGATGGCTGGGCTAAGTGAAAGTGACGCTAACAAATAGATAGATAAAACAATCTTACAATCAGTAAAATAACGTTAAAATCATATAGATGAGTAGAAAAGTAAATTTTCTTGCGTTTGGTCACAGTTATTTGTTGTCTATTTGTTTTTCGAATTGTTTTTCTTGTTAACTATACTGCATAATCGCTAACAAATTACTGTGCAAACAAATTGCACCCAAAGGATATGTAGGGTTTCAGCCTAAAATATCTCAGCGATGGCTGACATGCCGTGAAACCCAACAACTAACCCTAACCCCTAACCCAACAACTAACCCTAACCCTAACCAAACAACTAACCCTAACCCTTACCCAACAACTAACCCTAACCCTAACCCAACAACTAACCCTAACCCTAACCCAACAACTAACCCTAACCCAACAACTAACCCTAACCATAACCCTAACCCTAACCCAACAACTAACTCTAACCCTAACCCAACAACTAACCCTAACCCAACAACTAACCCTACCCATAACCCTAACCCTAACCCAACAACTAACCCTAACCCTAACCCAACAACTAACCCTAACCCTAACCCTAACGCAACAACTAACACTAACCCTAACCCAACAACTAACCCTAACACTAACCCTAACCCAACAACTAACCCTAACACAACAACTAACCCTAACCCTTACCCTAACCCAACAACTAACCCTAACCCTAACCCAACAACTAACCCTAGCCCTAACCCTAACCCTAACCCAACAACTGACCCTAACCCTAACCCTAACTCAACAACTAACCCTAACCCAACAACTAACCCTAACCCTAACCGAGCAACTAACCCTAACCCTAACCCAACAACTAACCCGAACCCTAACCCAACAACTAACCCTAACCCTAACCCAACACCTAACCCTAACCCTAACCCAACAACTAACCCTAACCCTAACCAAACAACTAACCCTAACCCTAACCTAACAACTAACACTAACCCTAACCCTAACCCTAACCCAACAACTAACCCTAACCCTAACCCTTACCCAACAACTAACCCTAACCCTAACTCAACAACTAACCCTAACCCTAACCCTAACCCTAACCTAACAACTAACACTAACCCTAACCCTAACCAAAAAACTAACCCTAACCCTAACCCTAACCCAACAACTAACCCTAACCCTAACCCAACAACTAACCCTAACCCTAACCCAACAACTAACCCTCCCCCTAACCCAACAACTAACTCTCACCCTAACCCTAATCCTAACCCTAACCCAACAACTAACCCTAACCCTAACCCAACAACTAAGCTTACCTGTAACCCTAACCCTAACCCAACAACTAACCCTAACCCTAACCCAACAACTAACCCTAACCCTAACCCAACAACTAACCCTCACCCTAATCCAAACCCTAACCCTAACCCAACAACTAACCCTAACCCTAACATAACAACTAACCAACCAAACAATGTAGAGTATATGTTTACCGAAATAATTTCTGTATTTATTTTACTTTTTGTCGCCTTTTGTCTAAATTCTTCAAAACGGCCATGACAATGATAATGATGGTCTCGTGAGACGAAAAAATTAAGACTTACTTCTGACCGGCTCATTGAGTTTGCTATGCGTGGGAACACGGGTGATTATTTAGAGGTCCTTTGTCTGGTTGGATCGTTGTTAATTACCAAGAATTAATGCAAAGGCGTTTTGTATCGAAAATACACGTTTTTTATTCTCTCTGGTACATTATTCAGAGAGAGAGAGAGAGAGAGAGAGAGAGAGAGAGAGAGAAATAGAGAGAGGGAGAAGGAGACAGTCTAACACTGGCTATTTTTAAGAGTCTACATTTAAGCACGTGCGTTTCGTCTCGCCTCTATCAAGTTTCCAGCATGATAATTGATTCTTCGTTTTTTTCATCCTCTTTCTCCTCTTCTCAATTCTTTCCCTTCTTCCCCTTCTTTCTCCTCTTCCCCTTCTTTCTCCTCCTCGTGTCTCCCTCTCTTTTCTTCTCATCATTTCTTTTCCTCTTTTAATCCTCCTTCTTGCCTTTTCTCCTCCCCCCCCCCTTTTCTCTTCAATTTTGAACTCTTGACAACTTGCTTCACTGCTTCATTTTTTTCGCCGTCTTCAAGGCCACCTCAATATACACTTTTGTTCAAATTATGCAGTTTGTTTAATGACCCTCGTAAATGTTAGTAAATGTTATGCAGAAGATGTTTTGTTCTGGAAAGAAATGTCTAATGGAATTCTTTGATACATGACAAGTGAAAGTAGGAAAGAGAGCATAGTTCTCCTGACTCCTATACAAATAAATCGAGCAACGCCACATAACGTCAAACTATTAAAAGAGATTTAACCTTCGAAAGAGAAATGCCGTAGAAATTCATTTATATATTTTTCCATATTTATCAACTTAATAATGTTGATTATGTGTCTGCGAATCCGATACCCATGAACATCCAAATCGCTTGACATAGAAAACCCTATTTATCTACTTACCACAAAGTAGAATGTGACACAAGGTCGAAAAGTGGGAATTTGCACTCTAAAGGAAGAGTACCGAGGGTTCCTTTAAAATTGTCTGGACAGGGCGCCTCAGACAGTAAGCAATAAACTTACTCCTCCCCAAAATGGGGAGGCAAAGCCTGGGAGGGTGGACCTCCCAGAACTGCACAGGACAGACCCATTGACCGGTGTAAATCAAGCCCCGAAGGCCAAGACAATACCAGTATGGGGTGCAGTATTCATCGGAACAGATACTACACTTTGATCTCGACCAAAAGGCCGAGCGGAAACATAACATAGAAAACTAACATTTTGATACAAATGATCTTTTTTATGTATAATTTTCTCATCGGGTTTATTGGTTAAAGCGGACGCCATATTTATTTTAAATAATCAGGCCGTGTCATCTATTCCAACGGGTGAATTATGCACCCTCATTATCTAATATATAAAGTAATGTGATATTTTTTGTGGGTCTGTCAACACATTATAGACATGTTCATAGAGGATCAATTAAATATTCTGTTTTGCAATTAATACCTGATTTATCACCGACTATGTTTTTATTTTTTTCATTTTTTATTTATTTCTATACCGCTTGATACATTTCTTTTTTTTCTTTTTAAACCTTCCAGTTTGAGACGTTTTCCTTCTTTAACTTTCTTTAAGACTGTTATTTTATATGAATATGAATATTGCTGTAAGCACAAAGGATGCAAATGAACAAGATAAGCGAAGAAGATGTGGCAGACGCCACTACCGGCCAGGGGATATTTGTTGCGACTTCTTTTCTTTCTTTGTTTGCTCAGCCCTTCTTCGTCTCTGAGGTAGAGAAGAGGGAATGATCTCGTGAAAGCACGTTGGCCGAAGATTCCGGCCAATCAGGGACCAACAGGTCAGCTTGACCACGCGTGATTTTACTCCCTATAAAGCATGTCACACACTCGATGTTCTCTCTTTTTCTTCCGCTTTCCGGCCGAACGCACACAGAGGAGATCGTCGACACCCCCTCCACCGGCTCGACCGAGGAGGTGGGGGAGGCAAAAGGCAAAAAGTAGGTAATCTCTTTTAATTCCTACCACGAATAACGAACTATTCTGTCAAGCACACACATTACAATTGCCACAACAAAAATACACCAAACACGCTCGCATATACACATTCGTACAAATATGAAATTAAACAAACCGAACATTTCACTGGTACACGTTCGTACAAACAGACCTTTTTCACTCCTTAAAAATATGAACTGTGTAACTGATAGTCATACAAAATGTCTTAGCCAAATAAATTATTTTGTTTTAACATAAATGTTTTACTCTAATTATTGATTTCACAAAATGCCATTATTGTGTGTAGCTTTATTATTCCTTCGCTTTCTTTCTAATATAATTTCAGATATTATAATAATGTTCTCTTTCTTCCTTTTGTTTGTTTTAATCTGTTAATTATTATCCACACGTGGTCGGGCCACTTCGAACAGTGGGAATGATATGCTGCTATAAAGGCATCTCTCCCACAACCTTTGGTCGGGGGACCCCACATGGGTTTAACCTCTTGTCCAAGAACAACTATCGGCCATAAAGATATTTGAACCGAATAAGAATGAACTCTTACTCGGGTTTTTTAAAGAACATACCAACTTAGCACATATATAAAAAGCAATGAGGTAAGAATGCAGAGAGCACGTGTATATTTGTGGAACGATTGTCCAATTGTATAGGACGATGGTTCCGAAGAATACAACTTCTCCTCAAGTTGAGTAGAAAATGTTATACGCCTTCGAAACGTGTATAATTGAAATGTGTAAACGGAGGTAAATTTGGTATTTGGATAACCGTAATATAACTGTTTATTTAAGTCATTTGTTCAGTTCTTTTATATACACACGAAACGTGTATAATTAAACGTATGTAGAAAGAAAGTATGTGCTAATATATGTGTGATAATGTCATACATTAATAGAACAGTGTTTTAGAAGGGTCGAAAGTTTGTATGCGAAAATGGTTCACATAATATACATTAACGTTCATTGAAGCAAAATGAAACTTTGTTCAGTGAATGAAGCAGCATAAAAATGTTCTAATAAAAATGTGCCCTTAATTTTAAAATGTGCCCTTAATTTTAAAATGTGCCCTTAATTTAAAAATGTTCTAATAAAAATGTGCCCTTAATTTTAAAATGTGCCCTTAATTTAAAAATGTTCTAATAAAAATGTGCCCTTAATTTTAAAATGTGCCCTTAATTTTAAAATGTGCCCTTAATTTAAAAATGTTCTAATAAAAATGCGCCCTTAATTTTAAAATGTGCCCTTAATTTTAAAATGTGCCCTTAATTTTAAAATGTTCTAATAAAAATGTGCCCTTAATTTTAAAATGTGCCCTTAATTTAAAATGTTCTAATAAAAATGTGCCCTTAATTTTAAAATGTGCCCTTAATTTTAAAATGTTCTAATAAAAATGTGCCCTTAATTTTAAAATGTGCCCTTAATTTTAAAATGTGCCTTTAATTTTAAAATGTTCTAATAAAGATGTGCCCTTAATTTTAAAATGTGCCCTTAATTTAAAAATGTTCTAATAAAAATGTGCCCTTAATTTTAAAATGTGCCCTTAATTTTAAAATGTTCTAATAAAAATGTGCCCTTAATTTTAAAATGTGCCCTTAATTTTAAAATGTTCTAATAAAAATGTGCCCTTAATTTTAAAATGTGCCCTTAATTTATAAATGTTCTAATAAAAATGTGCCCTTAATTTTAAAATGTGCCCTTAATTTAAAGGTAAAAAGTATCTGGTTACCGAGCGAGGGCTTTTTTGTGAGAACCAATGATTCCTTAGCCCCGGGGGCTTTGAGACAGGCATGTGTTTCTGCTCTGGTACTGGAGTCCAAAACTATATTATTTTACTCAAACCAAAGGGGGGGGGGACATGTGAGCGGCAATACTATCCCCCTTATATAGGGTAGAATTCTTTGTGGGAATGGGGAGATTTTTTTAATTTTTGCAAGGCCTTGACTTGACCGTATTATCAGGTGGCCGTTTTTGCACCCGACTGACCAGATTCTAAGGGTCAATGACGAACACTGGCGAAGCATATTTTAGATGAAGGGTGTACACTCGAAATATAAATAAATACTAATCTGTGTAGTTGTAGCAGTATGTGGCATTTAAGGAGATGCGTGAGTGCCCATATAATAGAGTCGGTTACGCCGATTCCAAATCATTTTTTACCTATTACGGATTAATACATCTGTGAAAGGTATGCCCTCCTTCTCCGTCAATGGTTCACAAAAATGGTGTCCATGAATCTTATACCAATGATCGCTAATGGTTGTTTCGAAATTTAAGAATGCAAAGAGTTGATGCCGTACGATAAAATAAACTAATTCTATTTGACTCCTTCTCCTTCATCTTCCTCCCATATCCTCCTCTTTCTTTTTCATCCCATCTCCTCCTCTTCCTCCTACATCTCATCTCTTCTTCCTCTTATATCCCATCTCCTCCTCTTCCTCCTTCTTCCCATCTCCTCCTCTTCCTCCTACATTTCATCTCCTCTTCTTCCTCTTATATCCCATCTCCTCCTCTTCCTCCTTCTTCCCATCTCCTCCTCTTCCTCCTACATTTCATCTCCTCTTCTTCCTCTTATATCCCATCTCCTCCTCTTCCTCCTTCTTCCCATCTCCTCCTCTTCCTCCTACATTTCATCTCCTCTTCTTCCTCTTATATTCCATCTCCTCCTCTTCCTCCTACATCTCATCTCACCATCTTCCTCCTTCCTCCCATCACCTCTTCTTCCTCCTACATCCCATCTCCTCCTCTTCCTGCTATATCCCATCTCCTCCTCTTCCTCCCATCTCCTCCTCTTCCTCCTACATCTCATCTCACCATCTTCCTCCTTCTTCCCATCACCTCCTCTTCCTCCTACATCCCATCTCCTCCTCTTCCTCCTACATCCCATCTCCTCCTCTTCCTTCTACATCCCATCTCCTCCTCTTCCTCTTATATCCCATCTCCTCCTCTCCCTCTTTCTTCCCATCCCATCTTCTTTCTCCTTCTTCCCATCTCCTCCTCTCCCTCCTACATCTCATCTCCTCCTCTCCCTCCTACATCTCATCTCCTCCTATTCCTCCTACGTCCCATCTCCTTCTCTTCCTATTACATCCCATCTCCTCCTCTTCTCCCTCCTTTATTGCATGTCTTCCTCTTCCTCCTTCATCCCATCTCCTCCTCTCCCTCTTACATCTCACCTCCTTCTCTTCCTCCTACGTCCTATCTCCTCCTCTTCCTCCTACATCTCATCCCCTTCTCTTCCTCCTTCTTCCCATTTCCTCCTCTTCCTCCTATATCTCATCTCTTCCTCTTCCTCCTTCATCCTACTCTTCTGTCTTACCTTCTCCCTCTCCTCCTCCTTTCAACTCCTCTTTCTTCTCTTCTTTCTTTCTTTCTTTCTTTCTTTCTTTCCTCTTTCCATGTTATTGTTTTCACACCAGCAGAAGACACTTCGATAGCATTTATTTATTAGAACGCGGCTGACTACAAGTCTCTCCGGCACTCTAGCGCACTTCCCTTTGAACATATGGACTGGACGTGTGCTAGCGTTTGCTGACGGCCTATAGATACAAATGTGTCTACAAATCAGAAGGATTTAGGTGCCTGTTGGGAGGGGTAGTATTTATTAGTAGTTTCAGTTGTATTTTATTCTATTCGTTTGTTTCTTAGTCTCCATGTCCGGACACTCCTTTTCGAATTAGTTTTGCCATTTTCCTTCTTTTTTTTTTTTTGCATTTCTTTTTTTTGCATTCCTTTTTTTTATGATACGGCAAAAAAGAAAAAGAAAAAAATGTAAAAGAAAATTAAAAAGACGAAAAAAAGAAAAAAAATTGTCGCTGACAACAATGAATCTATTATATTGTCCCCACTGCAAACACCAGGTGGGAGTTTCTTTTTTATGACCGAAGTTTCATATATAAAATGTCTGCTGGGTGCTGATGGTGGTGGACATTCAGTCGAACTCTTATTTATTTGATTGCTTTTTGTTACTTTTTGCTGACTGAATGTCATAAGTTCGCCCCCACCACGTCTTCTAAATGAATAAATACGAAAGTATTTTTCTTTTATCACACATATATAACCATGAAAACGGCTTACGATAACACTAAGCCATTTTGATGATGATATAGTCTTTTTAAAATACTGTCTATATAGTAGAGAGCAAAGACTGTATATATAGTAGAGAGCAAAGACTGTATATATAGTAGTGAACAAAGACTGTCTATATAGTAGAGACTAAAGACTGTCTATATAGTAGAGATTACATAATGTCTATATAGTAGAGAGCAAAGACTGTCTATATAGTAGAGAACAAAGACTGTCTATATAGTAAAGAGAGTAAAGACTGTCTATATAGTAGAGAACAAAGACTGTCTATATAGTAGAGAGCAAAGACTCCGAAACAACTATCTGTATGTCTAATTTGCATAACTATTTTTAAACATAATATAATAAATTTGTTTGTATTTTTTATTACTTTGATTCACGCCAAAACACTGAGATGTAAGGGGCTACTGAGAATTAGGGACTACATTTATAGGGGGCCCCCTAAGTGAGGAGTTGTATAGCGAGATTTTTGTTCACATTGCATTTAAATTCTGCATGTTGGTACAGACAGGGGGAATGGGGGTCCCAAAGGCCAGCAGTTTGAGGAACGAAGCTATTAGAGTAGAACGCCCTACGTCATCTGGCAAAGCTTCATAGCAATCAGTTATTTAAAAAAAAACTGTTTTAACAGTTCTACTTAACTGTTATTTATATATCGAGGTTGTTGCTATGTGTAAATATACGCATGCGAAAACGTAACCAAAAAAGAAAACGCAACAAATAATGAAACGGAAGTGATTATTTTGAATTTTAATCTTAATTCATTAAATCGCTTAAAATAATATTACTACTGTTAATAATTAAGAAATTAATACTAGGAAAAGTGTTTCGTATAAATAATAAAATAACAGAATCAAATTATAAGTGAATAGTATTGAATATGAATTTATTAGACAATGTTTAAAAAATCAATATGCAAATAATTTATAGTGTTGAGTGTGTTGAGTCAGCTTTTCTGTGAGTATATATACGGTATGTGAAAATATTTTAGTGTAGTTGAATTAGGTAGATCTAAGGTGTTTTGATATGACTATAGTTCGGATAAGTAAAAAAACTAACATTTATTCATTTATATATATATATATATATATATATATATATATATATGAAGATAGATGAAAGAAAAGGGATAAACATGTACGAATGACAACTATCTTTATAATTGCTCTATCTCGTATATTGAGCTTAAACCATTTCACTATAGGTTATATCTACTAAAAGGATACTTTTAGTTTCATATTTTATATATATATATATATATATATATATATATATATATATATATATATATATATATATATATATATATATTAGTATTTCATGTATCCATATAAAATTTTATAAGGGGATATAATTTTGTATGTATCAATTTTCAGTATTTACTTCAACAGTGCTCGATACGTAAGTAGAGCTAGGTAGTAAGCTATGAAAATATATTTATGGCATTTTGCCTGAAGATTCCTCTCGGGGATGAAACGCGGGAGCCTCTGTCTAGCTTAATTGCCATAAATATATTTTCATAGCTTACTATATATATATATATATATATATATATATATATATATATATATATATATATATATATATATATATATGGTGTGTGTGTATTATATAACTGAGAGAGACAGATATGAAGAGATTTGGACAAAGAGACAGATATGTTTACATAGTGTAAATATATGAAGCAAATATTTGTCCGTCAGCCAACCCCGCCCCCCCCCCCTTTCCGGCTTGATGATAACGCATTCGGTGTTCAAAGCATATTTCGTCGAGTCTGTTTTATGGAAACGCGCCAAGCGTTTCAATTCGAAGTTCCCATCACAAATAATAACATCTGCTCATTTCGTCCAATCAGACTCTTTGTCTGTTTGGGGATGCTTTGAAATCTCTCCAATTGAAACCATTGACATGCTATCGAGATATTAAACGTGGTTTGCGCAGGCGCACTCTCGACATTCGTGTATAGATGAAATAGAACAGGGTTATTTGTGTGTCAGGCTAAATTAAGTTTAGCTCGAAAATCGATATAATTGTCCCGCAGGGGTTTATAGCGGTGAGAAAAAAAGAAAAGGATATCCGTCTCTGTTAAAATTAAAATTGGCCCCGGTAGAAGGTCTATCTGACTCCATGGATGAATAAAATAGACAACATACGACATTAAAGGTTAATAGAAATACCTTTTATTTTGGGCTGTGCGGAAAAGAAATTAGAAATCAACTGTCCGGCTTTAAAAGTTCTTCCTTCTTTCATGTTACCAAGAATTTTCTGTAACAATATTTCAATGCTGGTATGTAAAAATAAGAAAGTCGCTCGTGATACGTGTCAAATAAGCTGATCAGATCTTTCTTTTTTTTCTTTCTAGATCGCAGATGGGTTTGGATGTTAAGTATACTATATAATTGAGAAAAACAATAAAAATTCTGAAAGCTTTGTTATTTTGTGCTGACATTTTTTTTAAATAACTTTGACGACCACTGTTATTATTTTTAAGAAGAAGACGATTGCAACAAGAAGACGAAGAGGGAATAAATTGCTGCTACGTGTTATCTATTCAACGAAATCCCAACCACTTTCATGAGAAGCCGCCTTCCGGGTAATTTGCTGGGATAGGAGAATCGCTAGTGCTACATTTGTCATGATAACCACCATATCAATCCTACGTGAAGAGGATAGAAATCCAAGAATTCAACAAATACGGTGGGTGAGGCAGGAATTTATGCCCTAATGTGTTAAGCTTTCGCATGAAATTAATATGCGAGGTGTGTGTAAAAGCATTGTCGTGCATAACGACTGGACCTTTTTTCTGCTGACCAATGCCGAACCCTGCAATTACTGGTGAATCTCTTCGATTTACTGACAATACTTTTCATGCAGTCATCATTTCACCGGGGTTCAATGTCCCGGTATACTACCAAACAGTGACCGTTACCTACTTATTGTGTTTCTGGGGGAAATAGGAAACATTTCGGCGCACCTCCCCCCCCCCCCCACCGAGCTGCGAGTATGTCGTCAGGTAAAACATAATTTCTGTCAACAATGAAACCTGTCACTCATTGGCTAAGATCAAAGTGTAGTATCTGTTCCGATGGATACTGCACGCCTGTCCTGTGCAGTTCTAGGAGGTCCACCCTCCCAGGCTTTGCCTCCCCTCTTTGGGGAGGAGTAAGTTTATTGCTTACTGTCTGAGGCGCCCCTACCGGGGAATGCCGACGGGACTGCCCAGGCAATTTTTAATGGCCAGAGTGCTCACCTCTCGGGCGCTGGCTTTTCAAACCCAACTTTCCCGACCCGACCTTGGGTCACATCTTACTTGTGGGAGTAAGATAAAACTGGCCTTGTGTCTAACTCCTGGGGAGGAGTAAATAAAACTCATAGGCTTCACCATTTTTAACAAGATGTTGTCATCGTGTCCATTCTTCTAGACAAAGGTTGCCCGACACGACCCTTCTAATTTTAGTAACAGCGGATCTCTTAGATTTTCCGAGAGTTGAAATTGAACCCTGGTCTTTGATACCGATGCTCTACTTTCTTTCAGATTCTTCTCCATATATATTTTTCTTGTTTGAGCTATAACCTATTGTTAAATTGTGTCCGTCTCGTTTTATCGTTGTCATTTTTAACAGTTCCATACATGGCTGCCCGCCATCTTTAAATGTCTCACCGCAGTCAAGGGTAGATTTTACAAAAGTTATGTTCATTCCAGATAGTAGGCCCCCCTGGGCCAATCAGATTTTATATCCATGGATTAGCAACTGATAAATCTTGAGTTGTCTCGCGGTGTAGTCCAATTGATATCTATCTATCTATCTATCTATCTATCTATCTATCTATCTATCTATATATATATATATATATATATATATATATATATATATATATATATATACACATTCCAGCAAAACAACAGAGGGTGGTCAGTTTGGTTCCTGTTTGTCTTTGAGACAGATAGGGGCCTTTCAGGCCTTAAGCGGGGGTGGGGGCTGTTTGTGTTTGGTTGGAGGATATGTTTGTCTTGATTGCTTGTTCTGGTGTTTGAATATACCGGCTTCCTGACCAAAAGTGTACCAAACATTAATGACTTCCCCCCTTTCCCTTTGCAAAACTTAATCATGTTCTGCAAATCCAATAACAAAAACATTTTTCCTCTACAAAACAACCAAACCAAACACCATGAATAAATGCTTGAACATAAATGGTTGATATGCCGTAAAACAAAACAACCAAACCAAACACCATAAATAAATATTTGAAGATATAAAGAACTTGAAGCATAAAAACTTTTACCAAAATGACCGGATTCAACATTAAATAACCTGAAAAGGGTTGATATGCCGTAAAACCAAACAACCCAACCAAACAACCAAACCGAATTCGGACAAAGACAAAGGGTGGACGATAACGACCTATGCAGTGAACGCAACAATATATATATATATATATATATATATATATATATATATATATATATATATATATATATTATAACCCCCAGCCCTCCCCTCATATATATATATATATATATATATATATATATATATATATATATATATATATATATATATATATATATATATTATAACCCCCAGCCCTCCCCTCATATATATATATATATATATATATATATATATATATATAGAGAGAGAGAGAGAGATAGATAGATGAGGGCTGGGGGTTATAATATATATATATATATATATATATATATATAATCAGCGAAATGGGCAGCGGGGGTTACTTGGGTCTCCGTTTTGTCTGAGAGACAGAGATTGGCCTCTGATCCCTAAGCTGAAAGACTGCTTGTGTTCCGTTTGAAGATATGTTTGTCCTGACTTTCAACTCTGTCGTGCGGTAAATAACCCATATATCATTGTAACCCCTTAAAATGAAACATCGTTACTTGTTTTAAACTTGAGTTGTGATTTTATTTGGAAGGAAAATCGGCGAATGGGCATAACAGGTAGGAACGCTGGCTTCCGGTGGAAAAGGGTTGAAGAAAGTGTCTACGGATGTCTGAAAGTGATACAACAATTTTTTTTATTCATATTAATTTCAGACTTTTCTTTTTTTTTTCATATTAATTTCAGACTTTTCTTTCATCATAATCTAATAATTAACATAATACAGACTATTTGAAAAATAATTTATTTGATTGTTTTCAAAACTTTTTTTAAATTTTCATTGAAAAAAATATACAACACTAATACATTGATATAATAAGTAGTTGAACAATTGCGTGTAAAATTTGAATGCTACACAAAAATAGTGGATCGATTCTATAACTCCAGCAGATTATCCGAACGGCGGCTAATCACATAAACAGCTAAAGTCTTGTTGTGTAGATAGCACGTAGCAGTAGTAGCCATCAAAATGTAAATAAATACAGAAAAAAGAGTATAAATGAAGGAAAAAAGAGGGAAAAGGAAAGAAAATTAAAAAGTGTAAGGAAAGAAAGAAAGAAAATAAGGTGTACAGAAAGAAAAAAAAGAAAAAAGAAAATAAATAAATGAAATAAAGAAAGAAAAATGTAAAGAAAGAAAGAAAAAATAAAGGAAAGAAAAAGTGTAAAGAAAAAGAAAGAAAGAAAGAAAGAAAAAAAGAAAACAGAGTGTAACAGAGAAAAGAATAAAAATGTAAATAAATATAGAAAAAAAGGGTATAAAAGAAAGGAAGGACGAAAGAAAAAAGGTGTAAAAGAATTTCTTTTTTTCTTATTGTTTCAGACATTGTTTTTTAAATAACGATTGTAAAAGTTATTAATAATAATAACACATGATTATTACGAGTTTAACAATTCTTGTGAGGTCTTCTTCTTTCGCAATATCCAGTATAATTAATTACTCCATAGATCTTCCTCCAACCCATCCTCCATATGAAGAAAATAGTAGATGACCCAAACACGACCGTTCTCCTTCACGGTTCAGCAACAAGAGAAAGACTTTATCAGCTTACCCACTACGTGTCACTGGAGACTTCCTGTCTGTGACGCAACATCCTGAACGCGTAGCTTCAATTATAATCTTTAACTTCTAAGGGAATTTTCTGATTTTCTACTTCCTCTAATCTCACGTGGGAAAAATCCGTTTCCAACACTATTTAACAGACTCATATTCAATCTTGCTACGATATTTTCCGATCAACCTAATCATATAGAAAATAGTATTTTCAAATAGGTAAAACATAACGCCTGTCAAAAATAAATGCTGTCACTCGTGGACTTGACCATTTAAAACAATATTTCGTCACCGTGTGCATTCATCAAAACAAATGTTGACCAACATGACCTTCCTGCTTTTATTTACAGCGAATTCTCCAAGAGTTGAAATCGAACCTGGTATTTAATATTGTTGCTCCACTTTCTTCCAGGTTCTCCACATATATATGTTTTTCTTGTTTGAACCATTATATATTGTTAAATCGTGTATGTCTTCCACATGATGTTTTTCTTGTTTGAACCATTATATATTGTTAAATCGTGTATGTCTTCCACATAATGTTTTTTCTGGTTTGAACCATTATATATTGTTAAATCGTGTATGTCTTCCACATAATGTTTTTCTTGTTTGAACCATTATATATTGTTAAAACGCGTATGTCTTCCACATGATGTTTTTCTTGTTTGAACCATTATATATTGTTAAATCGTGTATGTCTTCTACATAATGTTTTTCTTGTTTGAACCATTATATATTGTTAAATCGTGTATGTCTTCCACATGATGTTTTTCTTGTTTGAACCATTATATATTGTTAAATCGTATATGTCTTCCACATAATGTTTTTCTTGTTTGAACCATTATATATTGTTAAATCGTGTATGTCTTCCACATGTATATATGTTTTTCTTGTTTGAACCATTATATATTGTTAAATCGTGTATGTCTTCCACATGATGTTTTTATTGTTTGAACCATTATATATTGTTAAATCGTGTATGTCTTCCACATGATGTTTTTTCTTGTCTGAACCATTATATATTGTTAAATCGTGTATGTCTTCCACATAATGTTTTTTGTTTGAACCATTATATATTGTTAAATCGTGTATGTCTTCCACATATATATGTATTTCTTGTTTGAACCATTATATATTGTTAAATCGTGTATGTCTTCCACATATATATGTTTTTCTTGTTTGAACCATTATATATTGTTTAATCGTGTATGTCTTCCACATGATGTTTTTTCTTGTTTGAACCATTATATATTGTTAAATCGTGTATGTCTTCCACATGATGTGTTTCTTGTTTGAACCAGTATATATTGTTAAATCGTGTATGTCTTCCACATATATATGTTTCTTGTTTGAACCATTATATATTGTTAAATCGTGTATGTCTTCCACATGATGTTTTTCTTGTTTGAACCATTATATATTGTTAAATCGTGTATGTCTTCCACATGATGTTTTTTCTTGTTTTAATCATTATATATTGTTAAATCGTGTATGTCTTCCACATAATGTTTTTCTTGTTTGAACCATTATATATTGTTAAATCGTGTATGTCTTCCACATGATGTTTTTCTTGTTTGAACCATTATATATTGTTAAATCGTGTATGTCTTCCACATGTATATGTGTTTTTCTTGTTTCAACCATTATATATTGGTAAATCGTGTATGTCTTCCACATGATGTTTTTCTTGTTTGAACCATTATATATTGTTTAATCGTGTATGTCTTCCACAGTATGTTTTTTCTAGTGTGAACCATTATATATTGTTAAATCGTGTATGTCTTCCACATGATGTTTTTTCTTGTTTGAACCATTATATATTGTTAAATCGTGTATGTCTTCCACATGATGTTTTTTCTTGTTTGAACCATTATATATTGTTAAATCGTGTATGTCTTCCACATGTATATGTGTTTCTTGTTTGAACCATTATATATTGTTAAATCGTGTATGTCTTCCACATGATGTTTTTTCTTGTTTGAACCATTATATATTGTTAAATCGTGTATGTCTTCCACATGTATATGTGTTTCTTGTTTGAACCATTATATATTGTTAAATCGTGTATGTCTTCCACATGATGTTTTTCTTGTTTGAACCATTATATATTGTTAAATCGTGTATGTCTTCCACATGTATATGTGTTTCTTGTTTGAACCATTATATATTGTTAAATCGTGTATGTCTTCCACATGTATATGTGTTTTTCTTGTTTGAACCATTATATATTGTTAAATCGTGTATGTCTTCCACATGATGTTTTTCTTGTTTGAACCATTATATATTGTTAAATCGTGTATGTCTTCCACATGTATATGTGTTTTTCTTGTTTGAACCATTATATATTGTTAAATCGTGTATGTCTTCCACATGATGTTTTTCTTGTTTGAACCATTATATATTGTTAAATCGTGTATGTCTTCCACATGATGTTTTTCTTGTTTGAACCATTATATATTGTTAAATCGTGTATGTCTTCCACATGTATATGTGTTTTTCTTGTTTGAACCATTATATATTGTTAAATCGTGTATGTCTTCCACATGATGTTTTTCTTGTTTGAACCATTATATATTGTTTAATCGTGTATGTCTTCCACATGTATATGTGTTTTTCTTGTTTGAACCATTATATATTGTTAAATCGTGTATGTCTTCCACAGTATGTTTTTCTTGTTTGAACCATTATATATTGTTAAATCGTGTATGTCTTCCACATGATGTTTTTTCTTGTTTGAACCATTATATATTGTTAAATCGTGTATGTCTTCCACATGTATATGTGTTTCTTGTTTGAACCATTATATATTGTTAAATCGTGTATGTCTTCCACATGATGTTTTTCTTGTTTGAACCATTATATATTGTTAAATCGTGTATGTCTTCCACATGTATATGTGTTTCTTGTTTGAACCATTATATATTGTTAAATCGTGTATGTCTTCCACATGATGTTTTTCTTGTTTGAACCATTATATATTGTTAAATCGTGTATGTCTTCCACATGTATATGTGTTTCTTGTTTGAACCATTATATATTGTTAAATCGTGTATGTCTTCCACATGTATATGTGTTTTTCTTGTTTGAACCATTATATATTGTTAAATCGTGTATGTCTTCCACATGATGTTTTTCTTGTTTGAACCATTATATATTGTTAAATCGTGTATGTCTTCCACATGTATATGTGTTTTTCTTGTTTGAACCATTATATATTGTTAAATCGTGTATGTCTTCCACATGATGTTTTTCTTGTTTGAACCATTATATATTGTTAAATCGTGTATGTCTTCCACATGTATATGTGTTTCTTGTTTGAACCATTATATATTGTTAAATCGTGTATGTCTTCCACATGTATATGTGTTTTTCTTGTTTGAACCATTATATATTGTTAAATCGTGTATGTCTTCCACATGATGTTTTTCTTGTTTGAACCATTATATATTGTTAAATCGTGTATGTCTTCCACATGTATATGTGTTTTTCTTGTTTGAACCATTATATATTGTTAAATCGTGTATGTCTTCCACATGATGTTTTTCTTGTTTGAACCATTATATATTGTTAAATCGTGTATGTCTTCCACATGATGTTTTTCTTGTTTGAACCATTATATATTGTTAAATCGTGTATGTCTTCCACATGTATATGTGTTTTTCTTGTTTGAACCATTATATATTGTTAAATCGTGTATGTCTTCCACATGATGTTTTTCTTGTTTGAACCATTATATATTGTTAAATCGTGTATGTCTTCCACATGTATATGTGTTTTTCTTGTTTGAACCATTATATATTGTTAAATCGTGTATGTCTTCCACATGATGTTTTTCTTGTTTGAACCATTATATATTGTTAAATCGTGTATGTCTTCCACATAATGTTTTTCTTGTTTGAACCATTATATATTGTTAAATCGTGTATGTCTTCCACATAATGTTTTTCTTGTTTGAACCATTATATATTGTTAAATCGTGTATGTCTTCCACATGATGTTTTTTCTTGTTTGAACCATTATATATTGTTAAATCGTGTATGTCTTCCACATGATGTTTTTTCTGGTTTGAACCATTATATATTGTTAAATCGTATATGTCTTCTTTGGTCGTTGCGATTAAGTGAAAGTAACGACACACATTTTGAAATAACAAAGTTGTAAAATAGTTTCGAAAAGTTTAAGACAAACGGGTTGATAAAATATTACATTTTATATCGTTTGGTAACAGTTATTTGTTGTCTATTTATTTTTGTTTGTTCTTGTTTACTATATCGCACAGTCGCCGACGTGTTAATATTAATGACGGCTACAAGTTGGCATAATCGACGGGAGACATTCACGATCTTCGCGGCAGCATACACGATCTCTCTCACTGACGATAAAGAGGCAAACTAATATGCACACACATCTATAATGCGTACCCAATTTACACACACACGTACGCACACGGCGCCAACCGAAACAAACATGGCTACTCAAGTTCTTCTTACACACTAAACACCTCGTTCTTGGGACACTTTAAACTCTCTTTATTTTTAGTTTTCCTAACAAGTTGTTTATAAAATTGATATATTTATGTATGAATAGACGTTGTCTTTCTTTTGATATTGCCCTCTCGCTTTTTTTCCTTTATCTTGGGGAAGGGGGTCAAAGTGAGTATTTTTTGTGTGTTTTCTTTCTTAACTCATTCTTGTGAACTTTCAATGCCTTTTGTTTTTAGTCTTTCTAGATCAATAACGGAAAGGGAGTCTTGCAATATATTTCAGTTGATGTCAATTTCCACCTGGTGTTTCCTAGTAAATAAAGCCGTCTATTGTAGTTTCAAGTCATTATTCTTACCGCGGGTTGTGGCGGTGGACACAAAGAAAGAAGTACAAAGCGAATAGACAGAGGAGGAGGAGGAGGAGGAGGAGGAGGAATTCGGATTGGGATATCTGGGTCCACTTCGTGCCACACTGACTTTCCTTCGCGTCAGCAAACTAAGCTCCCGTTGGGTGACTTCCGTTGGTGTCTTACTGGTGCAGCTGTTCTTATGAAATTCCTTCGTTTTTTTTTTGACAGATGCTATTTTGCCGGTCACAGACAATCATGACATTTTTAAGTGGTCACGATAAAAAAAGAAAATACACAGAAATGGTTCTTTTATACTATAGAGGCGCATACGAAAGTTATTGCTTTTCTTTTGGTTTGGGCGAAAGAAAGAAAAACATAATATTTTAATTTTGCCTTTTAAATATAAAATTAAAGACAAAATTACGTTTCTTTTCATTAGTTTAAAGGCTTCAAATTTAACAAATTACGTTATTTTTATTAGTTTAAAGGCTTCAAATTAGTTTAATCGATAATTTACTAGTTTAAGAGCATCGATTATTTACAATAAAAATGGGTCTCAGCATTACTCTTAAAGAACTTGTTTTTACTTAAAATCATGTTTTAGTAAAAAAAAATATATATATTAAATCAGATGTAGCACGTTGACTTGTACACACAAACAGATAAATATACAAATAACTATATTTTTTGTTTATGGGTTGTAAAACGTTCGTAAGACAGAAGGAAATATTCGCCGAAATAAAAAATTAGTATTAATGACTGACGTTTTTTTCTTGGTCATTGTAATGCAACAAAACTTATATATATATATATATATATATATATATATATATATATATATATATATATATATATATATATATATGTAAATTATAACTAAAAGGCAAACTTTTAGAGAGTTGAACCTATTGTGAAATAAGGAAAGCTCAATATACTGGATAGAGCAAAAATATGGTAAGTCAATGAAAATTGATTAGACCTGCAAATGGAAGCAAATCGATATCTAATATATCAAATATTTCTGAGACCCACGCTTTTTTGGATTTCGTTATTGGTGATTCCCATACCCGTTTGAACTTTAAATTTTTTTTTAAAAACTCTTTCAAATTTGGAACTTTGACAGTCCTATCCTGTCAACTTATCAATCATAATTTTTCCTCTGATGATAAGATTTTAATCTTTGAAAAGCCTGATTTAAGGAATGAAAGAGAAGAAAAATAAATGTTTTTTATCAACTACACTGCTCCTTGTTTTGAACAACTGAAGATATCGATTTGCTTCCATTTGCAGGTCTAATCAATTTTCATTGACTTACCATATATATATATATATATATATATATATATATATATATATATATATATATATATATATATAGGTGTGACTCGGCTTTTTGAGACTCTCAGAGTTTTTTATTTGCAATTATATAGAATGCTCGATGCTTTCATAGACAGTTTTATAGTTCTTAAGTGAATTACGTGTTTTACAAAACACGTAATTCATTTAAGTACTATACAGGACCGGCGGGACAGTTATAAAAGTAGGGGGCTCTCCTAAAAAGTGGGGGGCCCGGTTAAACACATGCATATATAACTTCATTATTGATGACCGTAAAGTGGGGGGGGGGGGGCAAATAAAAACGTGAGGGGGGAGGGGGGCTTGAGCCCCCCCCACCCCTGCCCCCGGTGCCGCCGTCCATGCTATATATATATATATATATATATATATATATATATATATTATAGGCACACAACCCCACACACATTGGTTACATGCACAGCAGTTGCAGTGACCTAGTCAATGATTTAAGTTTCGCCAACTAATATAGCCTACATCGCGGTAATCGGGTGACTAAATAAGACATAACGATAAATCATTGCAACTATTTCAATGGCGGATATTCACGCGTGAACAATTTTCGAAACAGTCGCAGTATCAGATTGCTTTTTTTATAATAGTAGAGTCATAGATTCGACTGGTTGCGTCAATGAGAAAAATACGAAACAAAAACATACTTCATTTTATTTCATAGCATCCGGATCAGACGTTTTTAGTTACGGATAGCCCAACTAACTCCAAATCCTTCTCCATCTTTTCTCAACACTAACTCGGTAGTAGTAGTAGTAGTAGTAGTAGTAGTAGTATTATTATTATTATTATTATTATTATTATTATTATTATTATTATTATTATTATAATAATAATAATAATAATAATAATAATAATAATAATAATAATAATAATAATAATAATAATAATAAGAAGAAGAAGAAGAAGAAGAAGAAGAAGAAGAAGACAGTGACAATAGGAGTATATCCGTACACTACAATATATATATATATATATATATAAGTTACACTGAGACAATTATAAATGTCTCTCCCTCCTGTACAGGGTGCAAAAAGAATTTCTAACGTAATAGGTCCCACACTGTCCGCCAAGCTCCAACATCGCTGCAGTGTTGCATCGCTTTACTTGTTTTGAATGTGCTTCGACGAACTTATTACACTTGTATCCCTTCAGCATAAATACACCCGACATGTCCGACTAGCAGCAAAATCCCACCCCTTCACTGTAGAGATCCCTAGATGCCAGAAGACTTTCTCCTCTAATAGCCTTTTCCTTGGACCACTTGCCTTTGGAATTCTCTTCCTGCTCTCAGGTTCCCTGACTGTACCGACATGCAGAAATTTAAATGTAATGTAAACAAGCATCTTGCTGCCCGACTCCCTACCCAGGTTGGCCCCTATCACAGTAGCCCCTTATGCGTCAGTGACAATATGACTTGTTAAAAAATAAAATTTTAAAATTTAAAAATGTTTAAAATGTGTTCGAAAGGAAAATTAAAAACCAGGCATTCAAAGAAATCAGCAGAAGAAGGAATGAAGAGAAAAGGAGTAGGATAGGATATTGAGTATACATCTATGCGATTGGCACTGCTGGATTTGTGTTATTAGGCTGGGCTAGTTTTCAGGAGATTTAGAAAAATGTGCAAGATTATCAGTTATTAGCAAAAATATGACCTGTCAGGGTCACCCATCCAGCTCGGGTTAAATTGTTCGAATAAAAAAAAAGTTAGTTTCCAAAGCCAGTTTAATATTCAAAAATATATATATATTAAAAAGTAAAAAGAGAAAATCTAAAATTAATCACTTTCTGCTATTTTTCCTCTCCAGCTATGGGTTAAATATGGTGATATTCCCCTTTGTTTATAATGGACTATTCCTATATTGTGATTGTCTCCTTTCTTGTATCACCTTTGACTGTTAATAAACAGTGATTTTCTGGAAAATCTACAATAGTGTGGTCAATCAACGATTCCCTCAATATGAAACCACAATGATGTTGTTTGTACGGCAACTGATAGACTGAACTACTTGCCCAGCGTTTCGCCTCAAACTCCACTTTGGATTCAGAAAACCACCCCCTCCCTAAATTCCCATTGCGGACCGAAGCCACACTTGAAAATCTGGTCATCACCCCATCCCAGATCAGAGACATCATAAAAAAACCTTGACACCTCTAAAGCTTGTGGGCCTGATCTTATACCTGTAATAGTAATAAAGAAATGCTCTGCTGAACTGGCCCCTGTCCTCTCCAAACTCTACAACAAATGCCTAGCTGAATCTTGCTTCCCCGATAAAATTGGCTCTGTGGTACCAGTCTTCAAGAATTCTGGGCATAGAACTGATCCTCAGAACTACCACTCAATCAGTCTACTCCCAATCTTTGCTAAAATCTTTGAATCCTTAATCAATCTAGCGATAGTACGGCACTTAGTTAATGCTAAACTTCTTTCTGACCACCAGTATGGATTTAGACAAGCACGATCTACTGCAGACATCCTAACGGTCATCTCTGAACGCATATATCATACACTCGACAAGGCAGGTGAAGCTAGGGCAGTAGCGCTTGATATATCCAAGGCCTTTGACAAGGTCTGGCATAAAGAGCTTCTCCTGAAAATACGCTTATATAGTATTACTGGGCAAATATTTAATATAATTAGATCCTTCCTAACCAAAAGAAAAATCCAGGTTGTCCTCGATGGCCATTTATCTAAGCAACATGACATAAATGCTGGTGTACCCCAGGGATCTATCCTTAGACCTTTATTGTTCCTGATCTTCATAAACGATCTCCCTAATGATATTGATTCTGAGATGGGTATATTTGCTGACGACACCACACTTTACTCTCGTCATGTGGGAAAAACGGACATGATCATATCCAAGACAATGGCTGAATCCTTAGAAAATGACCTCCAGGCTGTAGTGGATTGAGGTCATAAATGGTTGGTAACTTTTAATGCCGCAAAGACAAAGCTCCTTTTCTTCAATAACTACAAGAAACCTCTCCAACCACCGATTGCCATGGCAAATAACACCCTACCTGGAGTTCAACATTCAAACTCCTCGGCCTAACCTTCACAGGTAACATGAATTGGAACAAATACATTGAAGACATTGCCAAGGTTGCAGCAAAGAAGGTGGGCTCCTTCTACCGTGCTAGTAAACTCCTCACACCTGACATTATCCTGTATCTCTACAAAGCCACCATCCGCCCATGTATGGAGTATTGTTGCCACATCTGGGCTGGTGCATCATCCACTAGTCTCTCCCTCTTAGACAAGGTCCAAAAAAGAGTCGCTAACTTAATAGGTCCCTCACTATCAACCAAGCTCCAGCCCCTGTCCCATCGCCGCAATGTTGCATCCTTGTGCTTGTTTTAAAAATACTTCAAAAGATTGTGCTCCAATGAAATTGCTGCTCTGGTGTCCCCTCGATATAAATACACTAGACCAACCCGACAATCAGCTAAATCCCATCCATTCACTGTGGAGGTCCCCAGATGCCGGAGAGCCTTCTACTCCAATAGCTTCTTTCCTCATGCTGTCAGCCCTTAGAACTCTTTCCCTGCTCCCTGTTTCCCCGACTGTACCGACATGCAGAGGTTTTAAACTAATGTAAACATACATCTCGCTGCACTGCTCCCAACTTAGGATGACACCGAAAACCTACACCCTAATTCTCAGTAACCCCTTACGTCTACAGTGTTTGGGGTGAAATATGTTAAAAAAAAAATATATCACTGTTTATTAACAGTCAAAGATAATAAAAGAACGGAGACAATATATATATACATACATATATATATATATATATATATATATAGCCTGACGATTCCCCCCGGGGATGAAACACGGGAGCCTCTGTGTAGCTTGATTGCCATATATATTTTCATTGCTTACTACCTAGCTCTACTTACGTATCGAGCACTGTTGAAGTAAATACTGAAAACTGATACATAAAAAATTATATCTCCTTATAATATTTTATGTGGATACATGAAGTACTAATATATATATATATATATATATATATATTGTAAAGTAGTGATAGATGAAGCAAAGAGAAGGTATACAAAGTTATATTTACTAATGGGTCACCAATTATATAGATCTGGATAAGAGTGAATGACATTGTCAGTTGGATGATGAACAAAAGAGAGTTAGAAACGATCGGTGAAATTGTCAGAATTTGATTATTAAAAATAAATGGCTCAACCAGAATGTATTAACATTAAACTTGAAAACGATCATGTTATAGGAGCTGTTTAAGGAAAGTTCTTTGCTGTGAATGTTTTACAGGGAGGAACTAGAGATTGGATCTCAGTCGAGCACCTACCATGGAAATATAGTAGAGAAAAACTAGTAACGTCTCTTCTATGAGAAAGGGGCTATAAGGAAGAGAAGAGATAATCCTCCACTAGATTGCGAAGTCAATTTTGTACTTTGTCAAGGCAAGAAAGAATGCTCCGAGCGGCACCTCCCCAGATGTGGCAGCAGTACTCCATCTTAGGATGTATCTGGCTCTTGTACAGGTAGAGGAATGCGTCAAGAGTGGAGTGAGGTACTTTTATAACCTCGTAATTTAGGTTATAATAAATAATAACTAGTAAAGAAATGGATGAGCTATCAAGAGAAACGTTTAACAGATTTATTAAAACTGAACACAGAATGAATTAATGAGTTAATTGGCCGCTGGACGCGAATTGAGATATTAACAGTCTGAAGTCATGATCTTTGTTTATCTTTCTCTCTGGGCAGAAGACCATTTCCAAGGGCGATAACTCTTAACTCCCGAAATGGTTCAAGAGAGGTAATTCGTTTTCGTTAAATGTCCTAACAGGTACTTTTTGGAGCAATAGAATGATTCAACCATTTTTCTAGCGACCTAAGTAACAAATTTGATGTTACTATGTATTTTGTGTTATTAAAGTATATAGTATTGATATGGCATAATCACATTGACACGCCGGTTCCTGTTAGATCACCAAAGTTAAGCGCCATTGAGCCTGGTCAGTACTAAAATGGGTGACCATTTGCGAATACCAAAGCTTTTTAGTCGTCTTGCAGTTCTCGTTGTCACTGGAATCAAGCAGTGCCGATTCAGGAGAGGTGTGGTTGGGGATTGCGCAACCCTTGCTTCACAATTACATGCACAGTCACCCTTACAGGAGGTATCCATTGTCTCTCGAGAATGAACGGAGGCCATGAAAGTATATAGGAAAAAAGCCTTACGTAAACAAACGTTCGTTAACTCACATTCTATATAATAGAGTATTTTTTTAAATGGAAATCGCTCCAGACACGACATGAAACCACTTGATGTAAGGAGGTAACAAGAACGAAATATAATTATCGCAAAGACATGAGATGCCTATTGGCCTCGGTCTTGAAAAGACCAAGGCTCTAGGTAAGAGGAAAACAGTCAACAGGAAGAGAGTTCCACAAGCCTGCAGTTCTTTGATAGAAGCTACTGGAATAGGGAGCTGTATTACAATGAGGTATCAAAATAGTGAATTGATGGAGATCACTAGACCAACGAGTCAAACGAGCTGGAAAAAAAAAACAGGGAATAGATCACATAATTCTGAAGAACACATGCCATAATAGTATTTATAGAAAAGACTGAAACTAGCAACATCACGTCTGTGGGAAAGAGGGTGCAGAGAAGAAGAAAGGGTGGAGCCAATCAAATTACAGATAGGTTTCTGCATCTTATCAAGAACCCTCAAACGGGACAGATTCACCAGCCCAAATATGACAACAGTACTCCATACATGGTCTGATAGTAGATTTGTAGAGATAGAGAATAGCCTCAGCTGAGGTGTGAGAAAGTGCTTGGAGCGATAGAGAGAACCGACTTTACAAGAAGCAGAAAGAGCTTTAATGTATGAACTCCAAGAAAGATTTGATGAGAGAGAAAGACCAAGTATATTCTTCCATAACTAAAAAGAAATCTGATCTAAAAAAAAGAAGAAAAATTCTATCAAAAAGACTCAGCATTGTCCGCGATTGAATAAGGAACCCTATGCCTTTTTGCACCCAACACATACCACTATATTACCTTTCTTATTCTTACCTTTTACATTTTATAAAATTCAATTTTGAGAGTGGGGCCCAAGGATTTATTCAGTATTGATTGCGTAGGAGGAAGCGTAAGTAAAGTGACCTTAATTGAAATAAATTTTGGAAAAATATATACCATGTAAACCCCTTGAGGCACATGCGGCTTTTTCCCGAGAATCTTTTATGAACGTCCGTCTGTGGGCATCACTGCACAGGCCGTGATCGTCCACTCGTTGTGCTGGTCCATCACTGCACAGGCCGTGATCGTCCACTCGTTGTGCTGGTCCATCACTGCACAGGCCGTGATCGTCCACTCGTTGTGCTGGTCCATCACTGCACAGGCCGTGATCGTCCACTCGTTGTGCTGGTCCATCACTGCACAGGCCGTGATCGTCCACTCGTTGTGCTGGTCCATCACTGCACAGGCCGTGATCGTCCACTCGTTGTGCTGGTCCATCACTGCACAGGCCGTGATCGTCCACTCGTTGTGCTGGTCCATCACTGCACAGGCCGTGATCGTCCACTCGTTGTGCTGGTCCATCACTGCACAGGCCGTGATCGTCCACTCGTTGTGCTGGTCCATCACTGCACAGGCCGTGATCGTCCACTCGTTGTGCTGGTCCATCACTGCACAGGCCGTGATCGTCCACTCGTTGTGCTGGTCCATCACTGCACAGGCCGTGATCGTCCACTCGTTGTGCTGGTCCAAAGTCGTGGCTCGATTCCAACAGCAGTCGTAGTGTATATGTGGTGTCCATCAGCGCTGCAACAGAAGAATTCTCCCTCGAAACAAAATCGCAACTCCAATTTAAAACAAGTAACAAAGATTTGTGTTCTTTGGGGGTTACAATGATGCTCGTTTTCTTCTACTGAACAACAGACTTGCAAATGAGAATTCTTAGCCCAACCAAATCAAAACACAAGTCCAACCAAACACAACAGACTATCTATCTCCGAGGGCCACCGAAAACAAACTGACTGTCAGACCCCAGAAAACCAAACTGACCTCGAAATGCCCAGACGACCACCTAACCCTCTCTGTTGGAATGGAATACTTACAGGAGGGACCCGAGGAAAGTTGGTAACATCTATAAATTAACGTGATGCTACAGAACCAACTGGATTCGAACTTGGCACACACACGTCGTCAGTCCATATCATTAATCATTTCATCACCACCACCTCCCATTTATTGGTATTATTTACTGTAATCCTAATATATCTCTTGAAATAATTCATGTATTTACGGTTTAATAATATACAGAAAAATATTGCATCTTTCTTCTTCCATAAAAATAATCATAAATAAACGAAGATATCTTTTTCTTTTTTATTTATTTATTTAAAATGATAACACTTAGATGTGTATTAAAATGATATTAGAATAAAACGAATGCAGATTTTAAAGTTACAAAGCTGCGGCAGAATTCGATTTGAGAACAATTCATTTTAAAATAGTTCAAGTCAAAACTTTTACCTTAACAACACCAGTACATTTTCAATTACTTTTTTGCATTGAATTTCATCTTTGGAAATGGGATGATCTCATTAAAATAAATGGGTGTGAAAGGTGATAACGTACGAACGGGAAATCCCTTAGCGTTTATTATATAGATACGAATGCAAGTGCAGGACTGTTCGTAAAACTTGCTTTCCGTTAATTTTTCTTGTTTATGAAAAAGTCTTCATACCGTCTGGGACACTATCGAGGATAACCAACTAATTTTCCGACACATAATTTATCGGAAAGACGATATGCAGTATCTCAAAAATTGTATCTTTTTTTAAAGATTATGACATGCTGAACGTATTGGCATTAAAATCAATGTAGTATTACGTATGAAATATGAAAAAAAAAAACACTTTTTAAATTATTAAATTAACCGACATACTGGCATAGATCTAACCTAGCTGATAGTCAATATAAAATAGGGAATGGAGAAGAGGGCAAACGAAAAGAATTAAAGAATTTTAATGAGTTATAAAAAAAAAAAATTATTTAAAACAATTAAAATGTTTATAAAATATTTTTTTCACAAAATAATTCTTGTTTTTTGCAACATTATTTTTATACAACTCACTAAAAGACTTCTTTTCATTTGACCTTTTCCGTTCCCATTTTTATATCGACTAGTGGCCATGTTGGATCTGTGCCAGTATGTCGGCTAATTTACTAATTTAAAAAGGTTTTTTTTTCCTATTTCATATGTAATACTAAATTAATTTTAATACGTTCAGCATGTCATAATCTTTATATAAAAAAATTAAATAATTGAGCCACTGCACATCGTTTTTCTGATAAAATTACATGTCTCAGGAAACGATGTGATTATCCTATCTTGAATAAAATTTAAATATTTCACTGGTTCAGTTCACGTAAATACTGACCTAGTTTGAAAACTTTTTGAACACGTTTATCAAAAAAAAAATATACGTTTCATTCATTATTTCAATCTTAATAATATAAATAGTTTCAATCCTGACACTTTTTGAATACATCTTGTATCAACATGGAAACGTACGTTCTGTTTACATCTGTGCGTCTTGTTTACGAAGGAATAGCTGTCAATTAAACAAACTCCTTGGTCAGATTTGGAAACAGAAAATCAATGTCACTTTTTTATCAACTTTAGTGTAGTGCATTGAAGCCCCCCCACCACCACCACCACCACCACACTCTTATGGTTACTCTATGCACACTCAAGTGTGTAAAGATCTAAACGCAATCCATCTGTTCTGTATTACAGCACAGTCCTGTCCGTGGACAGAAGGGGGTCTCTAAATTAGAACGGGTCTCTCTTTCAACACCTTTCAAAAAATAAGATAGCATCAAAACAAATTAATATATGCGAAAAATAAGAAGGATACAAACTCATCATTAAAGCTGGACCAAGACATTCCGGTCGATTCGTTTGACCATATTCATTTGGTAAATAAGCTTTATTAGACAGAACTCAACATTCTATTCAGTGAAACTTGGAAGAAAACTCGAGGGGAGGAAGCGGTATTAATGTGACAAAGATAGTGACCCTTTTATAGGAGCTGCAATTCCCCACATTTGAAAGTCTTGTGCCTGGCTTTCTATTGCTCTCACAGAGAGACACGTAAAATCGAATATGTGTTACTGTGGCATCAAGCATGGCGAATGCAATTCAGGATTGTTAAAACTTTGTGGGTTGTTGGGTGCTATCTAGATGGCAACTTAAATATCAACAATTGAAACAGCCGGCTGCTGGATTAAAGGTCAAATCAACTGTCATCCAGGACATGTTGAACTGAGAGCATCAGTAACTTTCTATCTATCTCCCTTTCTTTTTGTGGTGTATATTGTGTCTCTTATTCAGACCTTTCATTCTCTTCTCTCTCGTTTTTATTACTGAGAGAGATTTTTCAGTTAGATTTTCGACTGCATGACAGTCAGGTTGTGCGTGGCCCAATCCAGCCATCTTTCGAGTTTTTAATTGTTTTTTTTTTGAAAGCTGAAATGAATAAAGAAATTATATTTTTCTATATATAAAATAGTTTGTCTGTTCCTCCATGCACGTGTTCGATTTCAGCAAGCCGATGGTTCCCTCAGCCAGATAATTAATTCTCTGGAGAGAATTAATTCTCTAGAGAGAATTAATGATGCCTAATAGAACCCGACCTATGATCCGTCAAGCCAGACAACGGATCAATCCCTTTATTGAAAGGGGAATGTGTCTATCGTGGACTCTGGCAAGCTATAGCACTACAATGGGTCCTGTCCCTAGGATAGTATCACAATAGTGCCTAGGACCCAGGGATAAATCCACAGAACATCTAGGAGTCCTCCACTAGGTGATAATGACACAGTAATATGAGGATAATATACACTATATATCATGAAATGAAAAGTCGATGAGACCAAACGTATGAAAGACATTAAGAAAAAACAATTAAACACAGGAAGAAATAAAAATAAAAACGAGAGATTTGACCGGTTTTGTTCAGAAAAAGTAAAGATTTGAAATTGATTGAGACAAAACGGCGAAACATAGGAAAGATGATGCGAAATGGGATGTTTTGGCATGTGCGTAACTATTTGAAAGTATGGAGCGCGTGAGAAAAAGACGTTTAATGGAAAAAGGAAAAAAAAGAAAAAAGGGGAAACATGGATAAATAGAAAAAAACATAATGCAGTAATGGGGTATATTACATTGTTTTCATGCGATTGTTGCCAGATGTTTGGTTAAGAAGTAACGGCCAAGCGTGAGGTTTACATTAGATGGTGATGAGAGAAGGATTACAGCGCTTTTGATGCACTTGCGGCATGGAAGAGAGGATTCAGTCTTGATGAGGGTGCAGTTTTTAAGGTCGAAATTGTTGGTAAAAGTGTTCCTGTGTATGACTAGTGCGTCAGCGCGATTGTGTTTGAGGTCCCGTTTATGCTCGTAGATACAGGAATTGATATTTCTGGCCATGTCGTCGCCATAAAATCACATGTCTACGAGCATAAACAGCTGGCTCAGTTGGAAAAAGAAAGATCTTCCCTGTTCATTGACTATGTAAGACTGGTGGCTTCCTGTCTGTGTAATGTCACCGCCGGGGCACGTAGCTTTACTCTGATTCATCATCATCCTGCTTTGGTATTTAAGGTGCTGTGAGTGTCTTGGCTCAGGGGTGGGCAACACCAGACAACACTTTATGCCTGCTCTCCATGTAGTCTGATCCATAGGGTTGATACCATTCATGTAAGCAGTCAAGTCACTTTGTATGCACTCAACCCAGGTCTTCCATGCACTCTCGTGCCTGGAGCATCCATGCGTTATTTAGTTGATACAGGAGGTGGCACGCTGTATATGGTCAAACCACCCGAGACGCCAAGCACATATGGCATTCAAACTCCCACTATTACCAAGCTTCTGATACAGCACAGCTGAAGGGATTCTTTCCTCTCGTTTGCTGCCACCTGATCATGGCAGTCTACCTAATTTTTAACATTATGTGGAAAATAGGGACGTCACTGCCGGGACACATAGCTTTACTGTAATTCTAATTGGAAAATTCCATTCTACCTAATTTTTTTTAACCTTACATGGAAATTTACCATACTAATCCTATTTTTTTTTTTACACACCAGCCTCTTATCTTGCTCCAATATCAACTGTTATTTTTTTATATTTCAATTCACCCCAAACAAGGTACACTGCTACTGTGAATTAGGGGCCAGATTTATAGGGGCATCCTAAGTGGGGAGTTGTGCAGCGAGATGTGCTTGTTCACATTACATTTAAATTTTTGCATGTTGGTACAGTTGAGGAAACAGGAAGCAGGCAGAGAAGTAAAAAGGCAAGCGGTTCATGGAAAGAAGCTATTAGTGCAGAAAGCCTTTCGGCATCTGAGGACCTCTACAGTGAAGGGGCGTGATTTTGCTGTTTGTCTGGGGTATTTACGTTGAGGGGCACAATTGTCAAGCCTTGGCAGGATTTTGCATTCTCAGTGTTTTTTGCTGAAAATTAGATTCTGTTTAAAACTGCTTGAAATTAAACTTCCCTGTCATCTACAAGGCTGAAGTTGGGAATTCAAAGAACGCACGTTGTGTTCACCCAATGTTTTTACATGTCTGAACTGAATGCTGTCTGAAGTGAAGCCTCATTTTTATCTCTGGTGTAACATCAGTGAAGAGTTCCTATAAAGGGAGACACCTTGTAACTGACTATTTGTTATGTCTGATAATAACCGCGACTACCAGTTTAGTAATAGACCAAAACAGATCAATGGACAAAGTATGAAACTTAATACAGTGTGGTGGACGTGATGAGCGTGAACCTGGATCGAACAGTGGAAGTGGCTCACCGAGAGCTTCTCTGAGGAAGAAGAAATCAAACGATTCCCCTTCAGACGAACACCCAAAACAAAAGAATTAAGGAAACCAATTTTCAAACTACATGCCAGGCAACGATGGGCCCTTTTATGGTGGGGATAAGGCAAGTAGGGCCACTTTCACTGCTCGATCCAAGTTCAGGCTCATCATGTCCGCCACATATATTTATTCAAACAAATTACAAGTTGGAACGTTTGTTTACATCTGAACTGTCATGGCCGACATTATCTCCAAGGGCAGGTAACTTTGCAGTTTCATGTTGTGCCAGGGAGATAACTCTGCGTTGCATATATTTTTAGGCTGAAGGCCTAACACTTATTAGATTTACAGCATTAGGATTTTTTTTAAATGTTTTAAAAGTATCCAATTAAAAAGAAACTGCGTTTTTAATTTTTTTTTTTATTAAAAAAGTAAATTCCATTAAATTTTTATTTGTTTATTAATGAATGTGTGTCATTTTTAGGTGGCGCATGTTTTTTTATGCATTTTATTTTTTTAATGCTTGTTTGTTTGTTTAAGGTGGAGTGTTAAAAGACTGACAACAAACAGAATCCGTTTTTTTTTTTTTTTTTTCTAAATTGAATTATAAAATCATGAAAACGGATTAAAATGAAAAAGATAATGAAAATTAAATCCGAATAAAATGATTATTTTATTGCTTGTCTTCTAACTTTTCAAATGGATGGGGGAGGGAACCGGATGTTTGACATTTTCCCTACCCACCCCTGCTCTTTAATTTGCTGTTTTATACAGCCGGAAAATAAATACACCCCAACCCAAACTTTAACTGCAATTTAAAAATGAATAAATAAATACAACATAAAAAGAAATTCTCAAAAAAAAGAAAAAAAAAACGTAAAAAAAGAAGAAAAAAACGTAAAAAAGAAAAAAAAAGGTTTGGGTAGGCGGGATGGATAGTCTGCATGGATGCGGATGTTGATTTCTTGGGTGATGACTCTAAAAGAGTCTGCAGGTTGTTGGATAAGATGGAGATTGAACCCCACCCCACCGCACCCACTTCACCTTTAGACGTTTTGCATCTTCCAAGCATCTGATTCTCATCTTTTGCTCCCCTCTCCCCACCCTCTCTTTTCTGGGGAGATTTTCATTCCTCTCCACCCACCGATCCCCCTCCCCTCGTTTGGTAACAGTAAAAAGAGGGAGGGGAGAATAGCATTGCCTCGGGAAGACGAAACTTTTTAAGTCTCTTAAAATTCAGCTGCTACATATTTTTTTTGGGGGGGGGGGGAGTGATAGGTAGGGGAATGAGTGAGATGTTGTCTAAACCCCGAGAGGAAGGGTAGGTATGAAGGTGGTAGAATCACCCCGGATTTTTCGGGTGGTTGACAGGGAGGATGAAAAAAATAAATTATAACTGAATTATAACTCCTAACCTCTTAAAACACTGCCCCCCCTCTTTGTTCTATACTTTTTTTGTATTTATCTTAAAAGGTTTCGTTTTTCTGATGTATCATTCAGCTATCGTAGGATCAGCAACGCTTAGCAATGTTGAGCCTAGTAATGGGTAACCGTTTTCGAATACCAGGTGCCGTAAGTTAGAAAGTGAAAGGTATGAACCCAACTACCCCATAGCTATAAATGAAATAGGTCAACTAGTCTCGCAGAAGGAAATAACACCGGCCCTTCACCCCCCCCCCCCCCTCCACTCGCTTATCTCAGCATTGCTTTCGGTCGTCTTGAAATTCTTGGTTGGAAATTGTACAAACCTTGCTGCACTATGAACGCGTCTCGCATGCTCCCTTTTAGGGAGTATATAGTGTCTCGAGCGACAAACAGGGGCTATATATATATATATATATATATATATAATATGAGATTTCCAATGTCAGAGACAAATAGCAATTAGTCTAACATATCGATACTTGATTTGGATTAGTCTATTTTTTCGTTTTTTTTCCCCACAATGCCATTTGCAGAGATATATTTTCTTTCGCTACAATTTTTCTGAAAATACTTATTCCGGCTAAGAATACTGTTATAGTGAAGACGTTTTCCCTAACTCACACAAACAAACGAAAGGGAAGTTATCATATTCAATTATACCGTTTGTTTGTTTTCAAATGGAAAATTCAAAATGGCCTCTAGAATTGCTGGGTACATAAACATTCAGTTCTTTTAGTTTCTGTACATTAAAACTATGTTTTGAGAATGAAATTCAAACACTGACCAAAAATATGATTACTTATCCATTTCATTTTGTTGTCTATTACTTTGTGACTGCTCCGGATTTGAAGGTCATTTTGAAATTTTTACACTTTCGTTTGGATATCAATTCTTTCGTGACCGAGAAAACTTTGTACACTATTTTTACATTACTGATCAAACTATACCGTATTAATTAATATTAACTTTCTAACTGTACTTTATGAGGCAAAAATGTCGGGAAAGGAATTATGATTCACTAGAAAGGAAAAAAAGGAAAGAAAACGTCTCATTATGTAAATATAGTGAAATATTTCTTTCTGAATTCATTTTAGACAGCGATGGATTTGTCAGACTTGCTATTTGCTTTCTTCATTCCCCTAAACACTTAAAATCGATTCGTTTTTTTTGTTGTTTTTTTTTTAGTTTTTAAAATTTTTTTTTACTTTCTAGATTTTGTGGGGCGGGGCAGATATATATGAATATATATTTATATACAAATAAATACACATTGGTCTTTATAATAACGTGAAGGATTTACAAAACAAATTAAACATTAACTGCAAATATATATATATATATATATATATATATATACACAAATAGATAGATAGATAAATATTAATAATAAAAAGTAAATTCATATGAATCAGCATGTTGACTGGCTCGATTCTGTTGTTGGCGTTGGTTCTCCCGATTCTTTCTAGGATCAGGTACTCACAGGAGGGACCACGTGACGGTTGCCAACATTCATAATTGAAAGTGGTGCTATAAAACCGACTGGATTCGAACTTAGCACACCCATTAATGTTTTATTTTAGCCAGAGATGTTACGCACACTTTGTTAGCATTTGTGTCTTGTTATCCATGTTCCTGGACAATGCCGATTAGCCCTGCTAATATAATATAAAAAGTTAACAACCATTTCAGTTAACGTTAACAGCGGTCATGTTCTACCTATGTGTATGTGGCAGAAAGTCCTTAGCCGTGGTGTAAGCAACCCATCTAGGAGAAAGGTAAACTCTGAACCCAAACATGGCTTGACAGTGGTCATTAGTAAAAGTGAAGGTAATCTGTCTTAAGAGAATGGAAACACCAAAAACAAACTTGCAGGCATTTTAATATCAGATGTTGTTGTTGATTTGGGGTCAATATCGATGTTTTTCCCTCTGAGAGTTGACAATAGTAACATACTGGAAACAAACGTGACCTGCTGGGTCACCCATTGAACTCGGGTTTAATTATTTGAATCAGGAAAAGTGAGTTTGAAGCTAGTTAAATTTGGGGGAAAAAAAAGACAAACCCCTAAATTAGCCTCTTTCTGCTTGCTATATACCTATATCTATCTATCTATCTATCTATATCTCTATATCTATCTATATCTCTATATCTATCTATATCTCTATATCTATCTATATCTCTATATCTATCTATATCTCTATATCTATCTATATCTCTATCTATCTATATCTATATCTATCTATATCTCTATATCTATCTATATCTCTATATCTATCTATATCTCTATATCTATCTATATCTCTATCTATCTATATCTCTATCTATCTATCTATATCTCTATATCTATCTATATCTCTATATCTATCTATATCTCTATCTGTCTATCTATCTCTCTCTCTCTAACTATACTGATATCCCTTTTTTTAATAATGGACCCTATCTTTTAATTGACCTTTCATTATTACCTTTTACAGTTAATAAACAAAGAGAGAAGCCTGAGTGATAGATACAGTATAAAATAAGTGCGTGGAGAGAGGGGGGGGATCAAACAAGATACAACGAGAGAGGAAGAGAGTGATAGACAGACACTTAGTAAGAGATGGTTCACTTGGTGAGATAATTGCAATTTATGGTTAATTAGAAGAATTATAATGGATTTTTTTTTCAAACATAACTCAATCCCAAAATTAAGGAATATTTTAGCATGTATTTTGTATGATTAAAATGTATACGGAAAAACGCCTTAGGGAAACAAACGTTGATTAACTCAGTTTTAGTATAACAATAGATAACTAGAGCACCCAGCCATCTGGACGGTGGTTAGGGTTAGTAGATGACTCGTGACCCCTGATAACACGTCATAAAGGATACCCCCCCCCCACTCTCTAGTTGAATGGATGATATCATTTTGTGACATAATCCACTGTGCTCGGTTATCCCCCATCTCATTGTTTTTATGGATGACATCACAAGACGATGACGTCATTCAGCGTGCACTTGGACAAACAAGCAAGCAAGATCTACAGAGTTTTAGTAGTATATGACCTGTGACCTAAAGTCTCACGGGTCGTCTATATAAAGGGTCTCTCCCCCCCCCCGTCTCTTTCTGTTTTAATGGATGACGTCATCAAAAGAGCACAGAGACAAGATAACAAACAAGCAGTTTTAGTATTATATAGATAGAAGCAATTGTCAAGAATTTCCAGCAATAAAAAAGGGGCGAAAGAAACAATATCAACAAATAACTGTTACCAAAGACAATAAAAGTTACTTTTCTACCTACCTGCCTAATTTTGTGTGTTTAAAGTGTTTTTGGTGCTGGTGTATTTGAGCAGTACAAAGTTCAAAAGTGATAATAAATAAAAAGGAAACTAAAAGTGTCCATAATATTTAATAATAAACTTTTTTTAATTTAATTATTTTTAGTGTGCAAAATAATTTATATCTGTTTGAAACCGTCTAAATTACATTTAAAATGTTGTTTATGACCGTTGGCCATGAATTCGGAATAGGGGCGTGTGAGAGATATTTTAGACGGCAGAAATTTGGTACTGCTCAAATACACCAGCACCACATTTTTATTTACATTTGATTTTTTCCTCAAAATACGATCTGATTACATGCAAAAAATAAAAATGGCTGCCTCCAGTTTCCGGAAACCACCAAAGTCTTTAACTTTTATTATCATTTTCTCCTTTCAATTAGGCAGAAAAGTAAATTTTATTGTGTTTGGAACAATTACTTGTATATTTCTTTGTTTTTTTGGTCCCCCATCGGGGGACCTATATTTTGAGGCATTTCCGTCTGTCCGTCCGTCCGTCCGGATTTTTCTCTGCAACAATCCATTGAATTTCTCTGAAATTTTGCATAAAGTTGTAACTTTTGTCAGGTTAGAAAATGACATTCTCCGATTTTTGAAAAAAAATCTGGTTAGCCCCCCAGGGGGTCAAAAGGCCCCAAAATGGCAAAAAATGACATTTTTTGTCCCATAACTTTTCATCCATCCATTCAATTTCTCTTAAACTTGGCCAAAATATGGAGGCAATTGTTCCTAATAGAAAATAAGTATCGTTGACCTTGGAAAAAATCTGGTTCGTGCCCCCAGGGGATCAAAAGTACCCAAAATGGCAAAAAATGACCCTTTTCTCCCATAACGTTTGATCCATCCATTCAATTTTTCTGAAACTTGGCCAAAATGTAGAGGCAATTGTTCTGGATATAAAATGAGCATCCTTGACCTCAGAAAATTCTGGTTCGCGCCCCCAGGGGGTACAATGGGGGTCAAAAATGCCCCAAATTGCCCAAATTTATTGCATTTTACACTCGCCACACACAGAGGGGGACCACGCACGCGCGGCTTGTTTTGTTTAGTTTTTTTTTGTTTTTTTTACCCAAAAAATCTAAGCCTAACAACATTGTATTTTAGGGAAAAATTAAATTTAAATGAAGGCACTTAAAAAAAACACAAAAATATAGGCAGGTAGGTGAAAAAGTAATCGTTATTCCCTTTGGTAACAGTTATTTATTGACTATATCTTTTGGGGTTTTTTCAACTCTTTTCTGTTTGAAATTTTTTACCATCGCCTAGATAGTATAAAAAAAGGAACATAAAAAATGGTGGTCAGTTAGACAATATCATTTATTTTCTTCCTCTTCTCAAAAAAAAAAATTTTTAATAATTTTTTTTTCTTTTCATTCTGCTAATTAATTAACGAACACAATAAACAAGAAACGTGATTTAATAAAATTTAATTCAACATGAGTAGAAGAAAGAACAAGGAGGAGGGGAAAATAACAATTAGGATAAAAAAAATGCATGCTATAATAACTGAATAAAAATAATAGAAACTGCATGAATTATATTTGAAAGAAGCTGAACAATTGGGATATACCACAACTTCTTGGATTATTTTTCTCTGAAAGTCAATCTTGGTGATTATCTCCCCTGATTTTAATCTTTGTTTTTATTTTGAAATTTATTACTATTATCATGATCAGACTGATTTATTTGAATCAATTCAGAAAATTAGACAGTTTTTCTTTAAATCCAATGATTAAGATACATAAAATTGAAGTATGTTATTATTATTAACAAACTCTGTTTTTATAAATACAACATAAAACACTCTTAAGCATATGCACACATATTAGATATAAATATGAAAAAAAAACCCCAAAAAACTGACATAAAACAAAGGTAATGTTACAAATATTTTCAAAATCGAGAATTTTTTCAATGACCCTCATAAGAGAAGAATACATCTAATAATCTGTGTATTTCGTTTTTGGATGCAATTTATTATTAGACGTATCTTTTATGAGGTTCCATAAAAGAAATTTCTAAGTTTATAAATATTTTTTTTTAAGTATTGTTGCTAAGTGTAATTTTATCATGTTGTACTTATAAACACTTATGTAAGTATATTGTTTATGGTAACTACAAGCATCTATTTATGAAACTTAGTTTTATAGTTACAAAGGGCTTAAGTAACCTATAGATTCTTTCTCCATCTCCTTGAAACACTAGCCCAGTCTAATACCTACTGAACCAGCAGTGCCAATAAAGGGAAAGGCATAGAATATCTAACATATCAAGTTATCTTGTCTCTTTTTCAAAGTTAGACCCAAAATAGCATTTAAGCTGCTTCCCAACTGACTACAACATGGTCGTCTTCAAGTCTAATGTAAACAAATACTTGTTGGGCCGTCCTCTTGGATAATCACTTCCTCTTAAGTAATCTTCTGCCCATCTCACCCATTGTTTCGTGGTGGTGATCATCGTCCTACTGACGATCTTTTTAACCCTTATCCTCGAATGGCCTTTGGGCCTTGATAAGTGGTGACCCATCAATAAAAAAAAAAATTAAAAAAGCTGACAAATCAAATTTGACTTCTCACTAGCCAATCATTCATGTTTTATTGCGAATATAATAACATACTTTAAATAATTACCTAAAAATAAAAATCAACAAAGAGGATAACTCATTTTTAGTGAAGAATATAATAGGAGTTGTCTACCATAAGTTTTAAAATGGGCAAACAACGAAAAATTAAAAACTAAAATTATTTTATTGCATCCCGGGCAACGTCGGGTAGGTACAGTTAGTAATATAAAGATTTAAGTAACTAATTAAATGAGTAAGATAGTGAAGAAACCAGCTGAAGATACAGAGAAAAGGAACAAGTGAAAAAGACTATGATATGGCATTAAGAGTATACATACATGTCATTGTTACTGCTAGTTTAATATTATCAGACTGGGCGAGTGTGCAGGAGAGATGGAAACCAATTATATAGGTTATTTGTGTCCAATGTAACTATGAAACTAAGTTTAATAAATGGAGATGGAGAAACTTCATAATCCAAAAATAAAAATCTGATTTTCATTAAATAAGTCAATAATAATAGAAAAGAATCCAGCAGTGACAATAACGGTAGAGGCGTAGAATATAGAATATAAAAATAAGTGATTAATTAAATGCATCAGATAAAGAAAAAGAAAAAAGAAAAAAAAACAGTGCAAAAAAAACAAAAACAACTGAGAGTATACATGCTATTGTCACTGCTTGTTTAGTATTATTAAACTGGGCTAGTGTTTAGGAGAGATGGTGAATCTTCATAAATAAGTCTATAATAATAAAAAGAAATATAATCTAAGTGATTAAATGTGAAAGATTTTTTTCATTCATCACACCTATATTACCATCAAAATGGCTAACTGTTATTTGAATCAATAATATAACAATCTTTTGAAATGCTGTAGATATAGTAGAGACCAAAAACTGAAACACAGCTATTTACGTGCCTAATTTGCATAATTATTTTTAAAACAGTTTATATCTTTGGGGTAATTCATTTGTAATTGTATTATCCTATTTTTCTTATATATATATATATATATATATATATATAGATGCAATAGTTATGTATTAGATATTAAGAGTAATTAATTAAAATGATTTAATAAAAAAAATGATAAATTACAAAACCTTTCTTCAAATATTACGTTCATTAATTTTCAAGGGAGGTAATTTAAATGAAACCTATTAATTCTTAAAAGTACAAAAGATTTATATTGAAGATACGCAATGTAAGTTATACATTTAAACAGAATACTCAGAACTATATTAATAGATGCCGAATGGCAGGTAGTTTTTTTGCTTGTAATAATAAGATACTAATTTACTTTGTTAATAAAAGCACTCATCTTAATATACACTGGGGAAGATCGCATTGACATAAAGTATATTATAGGGTCAATAAAAATAAACCCTTAAGCCTTTAAATATTTCGTTTTTTTTTTCAATTTAATAAACCATTAGATGTTTCATTCAACTTACTGATACAGGTGCAACACAAAGTTTTTGGCACCCTTGGTTTTCGAGCCTTGTCGGATTAACCTTTTTGCCGGACAATCCCATTTCACCTTAATAATGTCATCATCAAAACACCCCTAACCCTAACTCCTAACCCATTAATTATAGATTTCTAAAAAAATTTAACATTTTTTTTATTCTATAAATCGATGGGAAATTCCCTTTAAATTAGTTAAAGTATTTTTATCATTTTAGCCATTTTAAAGCCCATTTCATCAGGAGATGACCCCCCCCCCCTCCCTTCACTCCGAAGAGATTGCATTTCCGGAAATCTATTTAAAATATTCATTAATTCTCAAACAACAGTTTGGTACCACATGGAACAATGGCAGCAAAAGATTCTTCAGAATCGGAATCAACAGCAACAGACCCCCTCCCCTCCCCCCCTCTCCCAGTACCCATTGATGTTTCTATCTGTTTCGAGGTTCAAACGGTCACTGTCGACTGCATCATCAGCACTACCACTGTCGAAGAGCGCCAACTTGTGTCTCAAGAGAAAGAGCTGGGAGCCGCCTTGTACGTGGTGAAGACGTTGTAGAGAACACGTAAAGTTGCCTTCAGGTCGCAGTTAACAATATCTGAAAAAAAAAAAAAAAAATGTTAGAAGAATTAGAAAAACCGTGAAATGCAATTGTGAATTTTTTTTTTTTTTAACAAAAGAACATGAAATCAATTACACCTTGAGTATTGATTTACTCCTCTCCAGGAGTTAGGCACAAGGCCAGTTTTTATCCTACTCTCACAAGGTAAGATGTGACCCAAGGTCGGGTCGGGAAAGTGGGGTTTGAAAAGCCAGCGCCCGAGAGGTGAGCACTCTGGCCATTAAAAAATTGCCTGGGCAGCCCCGTCGGCATTCCCCGGTAGGGGCGCCTCAGACAGTAAGCAATAAACTTACTCCTCCCCAAAGAAGGGAGGTGAAGCCTGGGAGGGTGGACCTCCTAGAACTGCACAGGACAGACCCATTGACCGGCGTCAGTCAAGCCCCGAAGGACAAGACAATACCAGTATGGGGTGCAGTATCCATCGGAACAGATACTACACTTTGATCTTAGCCAATTACACCTTGAGTATTAATTTACTCCTCTCCAGGAGTTAGGCACAAGGCCAGTTTTTATCTTACTCCCACAAGTAAGATGTGACCCAAGGTCGGGTCGGGAAAGTGGGGTTTAAAAATTGCCTGGCCAGCCCCGTCAGCATTCCCCGGTAGGGGCGCCTCAGGCAGTAAGCAATAAACTTACTCCTCCCCAAAGAATGGAGGCGAAGCCTGGATCTCCTAGAACTGCACAGGACAGACCTATAGACCGGCGTAAATCAAACCCCGAAGGCCCAGACAATACCAGTCTATGGGGTGCAGTATCCATCGGAACAGATACTACACTTTGATCTTAGCCAAAAGGCCAAGAAATTACACCTTGAGTAGTCGATGACAAAAAAAAAGAAGTGAAATACTTAAGTTTATGCCTTTCCCTTACCTTAGTAGGATACTTGGGAACAAATTTGATTAATGCAATATCATTTCAGTTGTTTTTTTGAATATGGAGATGACAAGACTAATAAAAGATGGGGTCCTGAATTGTGTAAAATAAAAATGCAAATTTGAATAATTTTTATTTGTTTTAAGCAGGTAAATTAAGTTAATAAAATGTTATCAGCAGATCAATTTTTCAGATTATTTCCTTTGTTTGAAAAGTTTATGAGAAAAGCTAATGGGAGGGAAGGGGACAGGCAAGCTTTCTTTGAAGAAATAGCTAAAGCCATCTAACAGTGAAATCGTTTGAAGTAAAAATTCCAGCAATGTTTAACTCACCCACCCTCATCTCAAAATTTCAATTGTCTTTCTTTAAAATAGAAAATAAAAGGTTTACAATTGGCAGAATGAAAAGCGATGCAACCAAAAAGAAAGAAAAAAGAAAGAAAAAAAACAGTGGATTTCAGCCAAACAGCAAAGAAAACGGAGGTGATGTTGGTAGGAATCAGCCTTTTCGGTAAAGTCATACCAAAGACTAAAAAAAAAAATGATACTTGATAACCCCTTGCCACGCACCCGTATAAATTATGTGCGCTTTTTTTTTGGGGGGGGGGATGCTGAAAAATTAGTAAAAGTACTAATTACTTACCCTACCACTAACTCTCAGTCCGAGTGGCAAGCCCCCAACAAAAAAACTTGTAAAACCACACGTAATCATCTAAAATAGTAGACTTCGTATCCCCAAAATGCAGAGTTTCTCCCATAGCAAAGAAAAAAAAATTGGTTAACTGACCTAAAATGCTAGAATGGCCGGGAAATATGAGAATCATGTTACATTAAATTCATATGCTAAATTGATCCCCCACACCAAATTCTAAACTAATTGTTTTGTTTTTTTCTTCCAGTTTTTCAGTGTGTTCACACACTAAAATAGTAGAATCTCATTTGATGGGGGGGGGGGGGAGGTAATTTAGCAACGGGTGTTAATCTACAGTACTTTTATTTTCATACTTTAAGTATCGACTGATATGTTTTAATTTCATTTTTGCTTTTAAATTCGTTAAATTCCATTAAAATTAGCTTTTTGTGTAAAAAGAATGTTGAAAGTTTTTTGTGTGTGTCAAAAAGTGTAAAACATTAAAAATAGATGTTTTTTTCTTGGGCCAAACATAAAAAAAGAAAGACCTCAAGTACACATGTGGGATAAAAAAAATATTTGATGAAACAAAAGGCTTTTACCTGCTCTACCCTCCCCATCATGAATCGTTTGAAGTATGGCAAAATTAACATTTCCAGAAAGAGAGAGAGAGAGAGAGAGAGAGGGGGAGGGGGAAGGGAAGTAAAACGAGTCAGAGAAAAAAGGGAAGAGAAAATAACAGAAAAAGAGAAAGAAAGATAAAGCAAGAAAGAAGAAGAAAGAGAAATAAAATCGAGCCAAGGCAGAAATCAGCCTTTTATTATTTAAAAAAAAAGAAAGAGATTTAAATGGAATTCCGCTTTTTCTGAATTGCAAAAAAAAGTGGAATTCCACAAAAAAAAGCGGAGATCTCACATCCCTGAGAAAAGAGTGGTGCCCTACCCTACATCTCTAGTAGCCAATGAAAAGGGAGCCTTTGGGTCGCCCTTGACTACGATCGACCACTTTACTTACTAGCTTACTTGAGCTGCCAAAAAAATAATAAGAACTACATTCAAAGTATTGTGATTTACCTGACACAATCACATGATAAAAGAAAAGGTTACACCCATTAAAAATTTAACAGCTTAAAATAATAATGTATCAGCTGATATGAAACAGTGATTATCCGAATTGGAGAATTTTAATTACTTTTATTATTGTAATAAAAGACACTAATTTGAGACTAGTGTGGCTACCCTGGAAGCAAATAACAAAAACAACCAAATAGAGTAAAATGTGTGTACAGCATCTTTCTTTGAAAACATTTCTCTATCTCCCCCCCCCCCCCTCTCAAAACGTGTCCATATTCTGTCCGAGGCAATGCTGAAAAAGAATATATAAGCTTTGTGGGTGTGTCTTGTGTAGTTAATGACGTTTAGTTGGGCACACAGAGCTGCCGTTTATATAATAGAATATTTCTTTTTTTATAACAATAAACAGCCGATAACACCAAGAAAATTTAAAAAAAAAACATATTTTAACAAACTTCTTTTGATAAGAAACGTAAATTCTATATCTGTAAAGTTATCTTTTCAGATTTTTAAAGTTAAGCCCAAATAGCATTTAAACTGACAAATTAAGCTTTGCTTCTGACCAACAAATTTTCATTTGTTACTGCTGTGCCATGTTATTGGCAATATAATTACATACTTCGCTACAATTTATTTTTAAAAATATCCTTTTATATGATGTAATTTGAAATTCTATCATGAAAATGGGCTCTAATGGGTCGATGCAAGTCCTTTTCAGCTCAAGATATTGATCATAGCTTAAGATTAGATTGTTGCCAAATTCACCAAAAAATCCTGAAATTTTTACAAAAATGCCAATTCTGAGGCTTTAGTGTCTGGAAATGTCAAATATGCCGAAAGGTTTTATTTGATTTTCGTAATTTCCATCCCAAAGAGACTTTAAAAATCCAAAGGAGAAGTCTGGCAAAGCACCACAGTTATGTTTTTTTTTCTCAACAAAATATCGTCCCGGCACCACCTAAAATGGTAAAAATAAGATACTTCCTCTCATTTGCCATCTTTCTAACCATGATTTTTGGATTCCTTGCCCTCAAAACCTTGCTTGTGTGAATTTTTAGCTCCAAAGCTTTATTTTTTGCAATAAAAATGCAAATTTTGTAAAACGCCGGGGGTCGAAAATTCTACGTCATGACATAGCAATTTTTGATTTCCAGGCCGAAACCGACTGTGAAAAAAAATATGTTCCTCGAATCCAACTGGGCTGAAATTGCAGATTTCTCTTAGTTTTAACCCAAATTTTGTATGGTGTAAATATGAAAAAAATCCAAGAGGGGGTGTGTCGGGACTGGATGAAGTGGGCTGGAATAACTCAGCGGGAGGGGTTCAAGCTACACACAGTGAGAGAGGGCGAGAGTGATAGACAGAAACTTGGTGAGTTAATTGCCAATTGCGGCTAATTAGAACAATTAAAATGGAAGTGTTTAAAACGATCCCAAAACTGAGGAATATTTTAGCATGTATTTTGTGTAATTAAAACATTGATGAAAAAAGTCTTAGGGAAACAAAGGTTGATTAACTCAGCTTTAGTATAATAATAGATTAGAGAAAGAGAGATTTTTTTCATTTTTACTTAAGATGTTAAAGGTTTAACAAAAGAAAGTTTCTTTCAGTGTGTGTGTGTGTGTGTGTGTGTGTGTGTGTGTGTATGTGTGAAATCATACTTGCAAATACTACAGCTGTGGTAGTCACCATTTATGAAATATGCCCCCATTCTAACCAGTTTCCCATTCATTTAATTTTCTAGATTCCACATTTCTACCAGAAAATAAAGAAGAAAAGAGATTGGCATTTGTCTTGGGATCCATCTAGAATTCATGCACTGCACCACAAAACCCTAACATCTATTGAAGAGAATCTTACTTACCATACCAAGAAACCTGAGCAGTTCTTTTGCAAATAATTTTCTTTTTCTTCTCTTTTTTATTGTCATGTAGACCACAAACACACACACACAGGTATCTTTTCTTCATGAAACTTTGGACGCAGCACAAAAAAAGTGTATTCAATTTCTGAATCCCCAAGAGAACTCGGAAACATAATGAAAGTCAGGGTTAGCTTTGTTTCATTATTAAAGCCGTGCTATTGCCGGACATTCATTGTACGGATGCATTGTTGATAAAACCTAGAGAGAATCGAACAACCTTTCGGAACGTCACGATTGAATAGAAATTCTGGAAAGAGATATTGTCGTAGAATGTTTTCCGCATATGTAAGATTGGAAGCCAAAAAGAAAAAAAAAAATTTTTTAAAGAAAGAGAAAAACATGCAGCTAAAACAAATAAAGCTCCAAAGTTCCAGTATTGCGTAAATTGTAATAAGAACTTCTAACGATCTTAACAATGCTGGCTGTTTATCATGAAGTGAAATCATCCTCGTCATCATATTCGGTTTAACGTCCGTTTTACATGCTGGCATGTGTTGGACGGCTTTTAGAAATTGATTTTAAAACTAACCTATCTCTGACCAGGTCCTTATCTCTCTTTCTCTCAAACTCACACTTATCATGTCCTCCCATGTTTTCTTTGGCCTTCTCCTGTGAACTGAACCTGCTACCTCAACTGTTCTTCATCTACTAACCCAAGAACTCTTATTCATTTTTTCAATTTAATCAAACCAAATAAGTTTCCTATTCTGCACATATCGCCTTATACCGTCTAAATTAATCTTCCTCTGAGGTCATCAGATCTAAGCCTGTCTTTAAGACTTGCATTACATATCCATCATAGCATTCTCATATCATTTCTCTTCATGCAACGCATATCCTCAACCCTCTTCGGCCAGATTTCACTTTTATACAATATCACACAGCATATACATGCCCTATAGACCAGTGGTCCTCAACCTTTTTGTTGCCGCGGACCGGTAAGCGTTAGACAATTTTACCGCGGCCCGCAAAAAACTTTTTTCCTTCGTTTTGAGACAACCTGTATAAGCGAGCGCAAGACAGCGTGTAACTCATTGTCAAGGTCACGCCGAAGGCAGCCAACTGCTGTTGAGCAATCACAACACGAGTCACAAGACACACAAACACACTTACAACACTAGTGACTAAGCTTACAAAGCGTATGACTAATCTTATGACAAAGCGTACAAACTGAGATAAAGAGCTTTAAAAACTGCGCACATGTATGCAAACTATATTTCTAAACTGTATTTCTTACGCGGCCCGGTACCAATTGGTCTACGGACCGGCACTGGTCCGCGGCCCACCGGTTGGGGACCACTGCTATAGACTCTTCTGGTTAGTAATGGCAGAAGTTCCCGAAACTTACTCCATCCACTCCTAACTCTTGCAATCACACCAGCATCTGCTCCCTCGACATCACCAAGGTAACAAAACTTCTGAATAACTTCGATACCAGTTTAATTTATGATTTGTGTCGTACAGTCGACCCCCGCTATTCGCGGTTTCACAAATTTGAAGATTTTCAGCATAAGCATTGACTTAACATTTTCTTCATAAATTCGGTAGAACTTACAAATATGATAATCATTTAAGTCCAACTAAGGCCAATATGACAAAAAACAAAACAATTAAAAACGCTAATTATTCTGTAGGAGTCATATTAAATGCGGCCCATACAAAAGCATTGGTAATCCAAAATTTCACAAATTTTATACGAAACTTTAATATTAAAAAAAAAAAAAATCAACCAAATTGCAAGCAGAAAAGACTAATTTAGCATATTTTTTTTTTTGCGTGAAAACCACCTAATTAGGTGGTTTTCATGCAAAAAAAAACATGCTAATGTGTAAAAACCTGATTTTTAGTTAACTTTGAGGCATCAAAATCTATTCGTGGATTTTCGCTATTCGCGGGTGTGTCTGGTATGTAACCCCTACTGTATGAGACATTTGTTTCTTTGGAGGGAGGGGGGTGCAGTGGATATTATTGTATATTCTTTGTCTTTGTTGTGGAAAAGTTGCAGTCGAACTTTCCAGATCGAGATGTAGATAAAGCAAAATGCATACAAATAATACTTTGGAATAGCAGCAAAAAAATCAGGCCCTACAAAGACCTCTTGGCCACAGTAAAAAGACGAAAACTGAAGTGGTACTGGAAGCACGTCACACGATCAACGGGGCTTGACAAAATAATTCTGCAAAGCACAGTGCAGAGAGGGAGAGACACAGAAAGCGAAAGAGATAATTCAATATCTCAAAATAGAAAAATCCTGAAACTGAGCGACACCCTGCAGAAGTTTGAGAGGATCCGAGAAAGGGGGTTACCAGCTCATCTTGTGGGGGGGGGGGGGGGGGGGGCTCCATGGTCAGCCCAAACTACAGGATACATGAAGGATATTTTGGAATGTACTTATAGAACCAATGTTCAATAAATAGATAGATAAAAAAGCAAGCAGATATTGTGTAAAAATATCAGCTCTTGATTGGATGAAAATCTAAATCTAAAATTTTTATTTCAGCCAATCATAAGTGTGGAAATCATACGCCTGAGATGTTTCAATTATTCGCGCCTACCGATGGGCGTAGGTCGAAAACATATTTAAACAAAATATCCCAGCTTCAAAAATCAGTCTTTCTCATTTCAGCCAAAGTGACCGGTCACAAGGAAGCACACAACTTCACTGTGCCCGAGGAGGATTCTTTGGTTTGTCCATTTTAAGGTTATTTAATGCCAAAACAAAATACTATTGTTAACAATTCATTGATGACTAATAGCTATTTTATCCATAGCTGGGGAGGGTAGTAGGGTTAATACCTTTGCAAAAATAGCATTACAGAACAAGTGAACAAAGTAGATCCATTGGGATTTGAACTCTGCTTTCCGGTTCCATAGTCTGTGTCAGTATCTATTACACAACTTGTAATCCCCCCCCCCCCTCCGGTAAAGGGGGACTGTTGTATAGTAAGCATCCTAAATTTGACTTTTGACTTAGAAAATGTTCTCAGAAACTGTGTGATATAATGGTAGATAGAGAAATATATTCCAGGGGAGGGGGGGGGGAGAGGAGAGCCATCCCTCCAAATAATACAGGGGATCGTATAGAGACAGACCACAGGTAGGTACCTACAACTAGCACCGACGTATCCTGTTTCCAGATTCCACATTATGTTTATCAGATAAAAATACAGAATAGTTAGAACTCGATAACTTGTCAAAAAAAAAATACATAATTTATAGCAAACGCATTAGAATGAAATTCTTAACCTAACTAAACAAGTTTTAACGTTTATAACACTTTATTTCGCACTTTTTCTTTTATAAAATCTATCTTCTTGACACTCGACTTTAACGGCTGCCAAGACGTGTAGACATGCCGTGGCCGCCATGTAACATCGCGTGTCACAAAGACAGATTTTATAAAAGAATAAGTGTGACATAAAAAATGTTATAAACATGTAAACTACGAGGGGCGTGCAATAAGTAATGCCTCTGACCCACTTCCAGTTGTCTGATCTAGATGAAATTTTGCATGTGTAATGATTTATATGTGTATGGGTTATATTGCAAAAAAACAGCTCTGAACTAATTGCGGTTTCTGATTTACAGGTGTTTGAACTGAGTCAGGTGTGAAATGGAGCCAGTTAAGTGTCGCGTAGTGATCCGGTTTTTGTATTTGAAAGGACGCACACCAAAGGAGACTTTTGATGAAATGAAAGAAACTTATGGTGATGATGCCCCATCATTGTAAAACGCTGGCATCGTGAATTCAAACATGGCCGGAAGTCTGTGGAAACAGCTCCCAGACCTGGTCGTCCCTCTTCTACCATTGATGAGGCATCTGTCCGTCAAGTTGAGGCTGCCATTTTGGAAGATCGACGCATTATTATTCGCCAAATAGCCCAAGAGGTCAAGATTAGTACAGGGTCTATGGAAACTATCATTCATGACCATTTGCATATGCATAAGGTGTCTGCCGGATGGATTCCCCGGTTGCTCACACCTTTCCAGAAGCAATAACGCGTTGAGTGCTCGAGGATGAATTTGGAGATGTGCCAAGAAGATGAGTCAAAGTTTTTCAAAAGACTGATTACACAGGATGAAACTTGGGTCCATCACTATGATCCAGAGACCAAAGCCCAGTTAATGTAGTGGAAGCACTTGGACTCATCATCTCCAAAGAAGGCAAGAGTGAAGCCCTCCGCTGGCAAAGTCATGCTCACAGTCTTCTGGGACCAGGACAGAGTAGTGATGACAGATTTCCTGGCAAAGGGTACCACAATTACAGGAGCCTATTACGCTTCACTTTTGATGAAATTAAGAGAAGCTATCAAAATCAAGAGGTGGGCAAGATCAGCAAAGGTATTCTCCTCCTGCAGGACAATGCTCAGATTCACAACTCGCATGTCGCCAGATCAGAAGCACGGGCGTGTGGCTATGAAATCCTCCACCATCCCCCTTACTCTCCTGACCTTGCACCCTCTGACTTTCATTTCTTCCCAGCCATGAAGTTGTTTTTGAAAGGAAAGCGTTTCCCAGATGATGCAGCCTTGATTTCTGAAGTTACGACGTGGTTGGAGGACCAAGCTGGGGTGTTCTACAAAAACGGTGTCCAGAGCTGCATCAAACGATGGGAGAAATACATAACTCTGGGTGGTTCCTATGTAGAGAAAGACTAATAACTGTGCCAAGTTTCATTAATCTACTTCTATGGGAAATGGGTCAGGGGCATTACTTATTGAACGTCCCTCGTAGGCTAGTGCGGTAGAGAATTTTACATAAGACACTTTTACTTTTTATGCAGATTCTTTCTTTCTTTCTTTCTAGAGGGAACACACACTGTAGTGGAATGGGGTCATAAATGGATGGTAACATTTAATGCTGCTAAGACAAAGCTCCTTTCTTTCAATAACTACAAGAAACCTCTTCAACCACCGATTGCCATGGCAAATAACACCCTACCTGAGAGTCCAACGTTCAAACTCTTCGGCATAACATTCACAGGTAACATGAATTGAAACATATACATAGAAGACATTGCCAAGGCTGCTGCAAAGAAGGTGGGCTCCCTCTACTGTGTTAGAAAACTTCTCACACCTGATATAAATCATGTTTTTTATTTGTTGTTTATGCGTTATTGAGTGTTAACTATTCTAGACTTTTACCGTTTATCGAACCCCCCCCTCCCTCGTATCTCAGATGTCTAAAAACATGAAATCTTTTATTTGTATAATTTAAATATACATTTTGAGAATAAATTAAAAAGCTATTTCACCTTTAGAAGATTAATGGTCAGTTCTTGATTTCTTGTGATGAAAATATTGATTTGATTTCAAATGCCCTTCGTACCATTTATTTTCTGATTATATTGAAGCGGTTAACTCCCAAAATGGCTGCCAAATTTTATCGATTAACTGTGTGATTTTCTAAACGGTTACAGGGCAATTTAATCCACCGTTTTAATTTGTTGTCTGAATTTTGCAAAGTTCCTTTTTTTAAATTTTTATTTTAGAAATATTAATTTGTTTTCTGATTTTTGTGGATTTCTTTTTTTTTTTCTTTTTATTTTGCAAATATTAATTAACAAATAATAAAAATCAAACAATGTTTATTAAATATGTTGTCACCCGGACTTAGGGTTAAGAGAGGGTATGTTTTGTTTTGTAAGAAACAAATAAAATCAAGCAGTGTTTATTAAAAATGAAACTGATAAATATATTACAACTTAAACATCATAATAATGGCGCACCTAATATAGAATATTGCTGAAGAAATTGTCTTTGAAAATTCAATTCAAACTGCAAAAATCAGAAAACAAATTAATATGGTGGATTAATTTGCTCTTTCACCATTTAGAAAATCAGACAGAACTACTCACTAAAATTTGGCAGCCATTTTAGGAGCTAATCCTTTCAATATAACTGTTGTGGTTGCAAGGTTGAACAATAATTAGTGAGGAATACAATGAAGACGCAAACAACAAGGAGAATGCAATAATAAGTGTATTAAAGAAAAGGTATAGTTACAGTATGTACAAATGAAGGTGTCGAGTCAGAGAGTCTTGGTGGGAGGACATGTACGCTCTTAGGCGTCACTTCTGGTGGCATTTAGGTAACACACACTAAGGCCAACCTAGGCTTGCCATTTATAGTGTAACGTTATTCGTATATGCAAATGAGTGGTTGCCACCACAACAATAACCATTTTTTATAAAATTGCCTGTGTTTACAAATTCTATCCAGAATACATTCGGTCATTTTGAATTTCTAAGTAGTTGTTTTTCCCGCTTTGATTCAGCTTGGCAATCAATCAGAGTTGACCTTACTGCACCGGTATGAGCAGAACCTCTCCTATAGTGTTATCGACTTTGAACTCTGAAACTCTTGAATCAGAATATGCACCGACATGATTGTCGCATTCACAATAACTGTTGGTGATTCTCTTGGCCTTTTAGTTTGGAGCAAAGTGTAGCACCTGTCCTGATACTACACTTCATCTTTTCTGTCCTCGGTCAGTGAAGAAGAAATCCTTCTGGATTGAGGCAGTTTTTATTTTTGTACCAATCCAGTGCCCTTTTTGGGGGAGCTGGATTTTTCCCCACAATAGGAAAGCAAAACATATGACGCAAATCTGTCGGCAGTAGCACTCCCTCCTACAGGCATCCGACCTTCCCTGCAGCTAAATTTAAGCTATGAAGCTCCATAAATGAGAATACGAATGCAAGATTAGAGTCATTCTCAAAGAGAATTCAAATGAAGACAGTTTGATAAAAAATTTAAAGAATACAAAGACACATATAAGGTTCTTGGAAGACTAGAAGACGGGTGGGGGAGGCTGTAATGGCTAAGACAAGTTAATTAACACTGCCTCTCACCAACCAACTGACTATTTTAAAAGTACCATCTCTTCAACATCACATGATCTTGCTCCACCAATCATAGCCTTTGGTATCTCTTTCTCCCCTTTACTATCCAACACTTCCTCCCTTCCCAATGGTGCATTCATCTGTGGAGTCAGTTAAGTGTACAAATACAAAGTACCCCCCCCCCTTTCTGCAATCCAACCATATTTGGTACAAATAAACTCTAATATATGCCTGACTTGTCCACCAAGTTTCAGTCATGAATTTTCAACAGTCTTTGTTTTATCGCCGTTCAATGATAAACACACTTGTATACGACATGCAAAATTGTCAATAGCTTTGACACACTCTTGTCTAGACACTGCCCTGATTTCGCATGTGACGTCACACTTCTCTCTTGGCACTGCCCTGATCAGGGGGGGGGGGGGTGACGGCCCCCTTAAGTTCAAGAATATTCTGGGGATTGCTTTGATAGACATTATCTTCGAGATGACCCCACAGATAAAAATCTGGGGGGTTACGGTCCGGGGAGCATGAAGACCACTCAGGACCGACCACACATCCTACTTATGAGACGATCACTAAAGTGTCCCCACAGCCATTCGAACGAGTCATTTGAAGTGTGAGGAGCTGCCCATACTGTTGAAACTACTGCTGATCCCTCACAACCTATTTGTCTGCACAAGGCTGTCCAAAACTTAACGACCACAAGTGTCCAGTATTGATCACTGCAGAAGTGCACATTTGGAGCAGAGCATTGAATAGCGATAAAACGAAGACTGTTGGACATTCATGACTGAAACTTGGTGGGCAAGTCAAGCATAGACTGAAGTGTATTTGTACTAAGCATGATTGGATTTGTAGAAAGGATTATGAATTTTATTAACGATTCAATGGGTGACATTTTTTTTTGGAGGGGGTCACTCTGTACGATCAGAAAGCAAGTTTAAGATTTTACTAAGTGTGAAACTATTTCCAGAAAATAATGAATCTCAGAAAAATAATAATTTTGATAATCTTTGCAAATTTTCTAATGGGATTTTTTCATATTTACCGGTTGTTTGAGAGACAATGGAGAAAATATTTATTTCACATCTATTACTTATGGAGATTTGGCATCTGTCTGAAGCCGAACTATACTATTAGTTCTATCAATATATTATTGTACTATATTTTAATGATCATTTTTTTTTTTGGGGGGGGGGGGAGTGTAGTATATGTTCGTTCGTCATGATACCATCTTTCCAGGCATTACCTTCATCTTTGGGGGGGGGGGGGGGGATGTAGTATATGTTCGTTCGTCATGATACCATCTTTCCAGGCATTACCTCCATCTTTTTTTTGGGGGGGAGTGTAGTATATGTTCGTTCGTCATGATACCATCTTTCCAGGCATTACCTTCATCTTTGGGGGGGGGGGGGATGTAGTATATGTTCGTTCGTCATGATACCATCTTTCCAGGCATTACCTTCATCTTTGGGGGGGGGGGGGATGTAGTATATGTTCGTTCGTCATGATACCATCTTTCCAGGCATTACCTCCATCTTTTTTTTGGGGGGGAGTGTAGTATATGTTCGTTCGTCATGATACCATCTTTCCAGGCATTACCTTCATCTTTGGGGGGGGGGGGGGGGATGTAGTATATGTTCGTTCGTCATGATACCATCTTTCCAGGCATTACCTTCATCTTTGGGGGGGGGGGGGGATGTAGTATATGTTCGTTCGTCATGATACCATCTTTCCAGGCATTACCTCCATCTTTTTTTTGGGGGGGAGTGTAGTATATGTTCGTTCGTCATGATACCATCTTTCCAGGCATTACCTTCATCTTTGGGGGGGGGGGGGATGTAGTATATGTTCGTTCGTCATGATACCATCTTTCCAGGCATTACCTTCATCTTTGGGGGGGGGGGGATGTAGTATATGTTCGTTCGTCATGATACCATCTTTCCAGGCATTACCTTCATCTTTGGGGGGGGGGGGGATGTAGTATATGTTCGTTCGTCATGATACCATCTTTCCAGGCATTACCTTCATCTTTGGGGGGGGGGGGGGATGTAGTATATGTTCGTTCGTCATGATACCATCTTTCCAGGCATTACCTTCATCTTTGGGGGGGGGGGGATGTAGTATATGTTCGTTCGTCATGATACCATCTTTCCAGGCATTACCTCCATCTTTTTTTTGGGGGGGAGTGTAGTATATGTTCGTTCGTCATGATACCATCTTTCCAGGCATTACCTTCATCTTTGGGGGGGGGGGGATGTAGTATATGTTCGTTCGTCATGATACCATCTTTCCAGGCATTACCTTCATCTTTGGGGGGGGGGGGATGTAGTATATGTTCGTTCGTCATGATACCATCTTTCCAGGCATTACCTCCATCTTTTTTTTGGGGGGGAGTGTAGTATATGTTCGTTCGTCATGATACCATCTTTCCAGGCATTACCTTCATCTTTGGGGGGGGGGGGGGGATGTAGTATATGTTCGTTCGTCATGATACCATCTTTCCAGGCATTACCTTCATCTTTGGGGGGGGGGGGGATGTAGTATATGTTCGTTCGTCATGATACCATCTTTCCAGGCATTACCTCCATCTTTTTTTTGGGGGGGAGTGTAGTATATGTTCGTTCGTCATGATACCATCTTTCCAGGCATTACCTTCATCTTTGGGGGGGGGGGGGGATGTAGTATATGTTCGTTCGTCATGATACCATCTTTCCAGGCATTACCTTCATCTTTGGGGGGGGGGGGATGTAGTATATGTTCGTTCGTCATGATACCATCTTTCCAGGCATTACCTTCATCTTTGGGGGGGGGGGGGATGTAGTATATGTTCGTTCGTCATGATACCATCTTTCCAGGCATTACCTTCATCTTTGGGGGGGGGGGGATGTAGTATATGTTCGTTCGTCATGATACCATCTTTCCAGGCATTACCTCCATCTTTTTTTTGGGGGGGAGTGTAGTATATGTTCGTTCGTCATGATACCATCTTTCCAGGCATTACCTTCATCTTTGGGGGGGGGGGGATGTAGTATATGTTCGTTCGTCATGATACCATCTTTCCAGGCATTACCTTCATCTTTGGGGGGGGGGGATGTAGTATATGTTCGTTCGTCATGATACCATCTTTCCAGGCATTACCTCCATCTTTTTTTTGGGGGGGAGTGTAGTATATGTTCGTTCGTCATGATACCATCTTTCCAGGCATTACCTTCATCTTTGGGGGGGGGGGGATGTAGTATATGTTCGTTCGTCATGATACCATCTTTCCAGGCATTACCTTCATCTTTGGGGGGGGGGGGATGTAGTATATGTTCGTTCGTCATGATACCATCTTTCCAGGCATTACCTCCATCTTTTTTTTGGGGGGGAGTGTAGTATATGTTCGTTCGTCATGATACCATCTTTCCAGGCATTACCTTCATCTTTGGGGGGGGGGGGGATGTAGTATATGTTCGTTCGTCATGATACCATCTTTCCAGGCATTACCTTCATCTTTGGGGGGGGGGGGATGTAGTATATGTTCGTTCGTCATGATACCATCTTTCCAGGCATTACCTTCATCTTTGGGGGGGGGGGGATGTAGTATATGTTCGTTCGTCATGATACCATCTTTCCAGGCATTACCTTCATCTTTGGGGGGGGGGGGGGATGTAGTATATGTTCGTTCGTCATGATACCATCTTTCCAGGCATTACCTTCATCTTTGGGGGGGGGGGGGATGTAGTATATGTTCGTTCGTCATGATACCATCTTTCCAGGCATTACCTTCATCTTTGGGGGGGGGGGGGGATGTAGTATATGTTCGTTCGTCATGATACCATCTTTCCAGGCATTACCTTCATCTTTGGGGGGGGGGGGGGATGTAGTATATGTTCGTTCGTCATGATACCATCTTTCCAGGCATTACCTTCATCTTTGGGGGGGGGGGGGGATGTAGTATATGTTCGTTCGTCATGATACCATCTTTCCAGGCATTACCTTCATCTTTGGGGGGGGGGGGGATGTAGTATATGTTCGTTCGTCATGATACCATCTTTCCAGGCATTACCTCCATCTTTTTTTTGGGGGGGAGTGTAGTATATGTTCGTTCGTCATGATACCATCTTTCCAGGCATTACCTTCATCTTTGGGGGGGGGGGGGGGGGATGTAGTATATGTTCGTTCGTCATGATACCATCTTTCCAGGCATTACCTTCATCTTTGGGGGGGGGGGGATGTAGTATATGTTCGTTCGTCATGATACCATCTTTCCAGGCATTACCTTCATCTTTGGGGGGGGGGGATGTAGTATATGTTCGTTCGTCATGATACCATCTTTCCAGGCATTACCTTCATCTTTGGGGGGGGGGGGATGTAGTATATGTTCGTTCGTCATGATACCATCTTTCCAGGCATTACCTTCATCTTTGGGGGGGGGGGGATGTAGTATATGTTCGTTCGTCATGATACCATCTTTCCAGGCATTACCTTCATCTTTGGGGGGGGGGGGATGTAGTATATGTTCGTTCGTCATGATACCATCTTTCCAGGCATTACCTTCATCTTTGGGGGGGGGGGATGTAGTATATGTTCGTTCGTCATGATACCATCTTTCCAGGCATTACCTTCATCTTTGGGGGGGGGGGGATGTAGTATATGTTCGTTCGTCATGATACCATCTTTCCAGGCATTACCTTCATCTTTGGGGGGGGGGGGATGTAGTATATGTTCGTTCGTCATGATACCATCTTTCCAGGCATTACCTTCATCTTTGGGGGGGGGGGGGATGTAGTATATGTTCGTTCGTCATGATACCATCTTTCCAGGCATTACCTTCATCTTTGGGGGGGGGGGGATGTAGTATATGTTCGTTCGTCATGATACCATCTTTCCAGGCATTACCTTCATCTTTGGGGGGGGGGGGATGTAGTATATGTTCGTTCGTCATGATACCATCTTTCCAGGCATTACCTTCATCTTTGGGGGGGGGGGGATGTAGTATATGTTCGTTCGTCATGATACCATCTTTCCAGGCATTACCTTCATCTTTGGGGGGGGGGGGATGTAGTATATGTTCGTTCGTCATGATACCATCTTTCCAGGCATTACCTTCATCTTTGGGGGGGGGGGGATGTAGTATATGTTCGTTCGTCATGATACCATCTTTCCAGGCATTACCTTCATCTTTGGGGGGGGGGGGATGTAGTATATGTTCGTTCGTCATGATACCATCTTTCCAGGCATTACCTTCATCTTTGGGGGGGGGGGGATGTAGTATATGTTCGTTCGTCATGATACCATCTTTCCAGGCATTACCTTCATCTTTGGGGGGGGGGGGGATGTAGTATATGTTCGTTCGTCATGATACCATCTTTCCAGGCATTACCTTCATCTTTGGGGGGGGGGGGGATGTAGTATATGTTCGTTCGTCATGATACCATCTTTCCAGGCATTACCTTCATCTTTGGGGGGGGGGGGATGTAGTATATGTTCGTTCGTCATGATACCATCTTTCCAGGCATTACCTTCATCTTTGGGGGGGGGGGGATGTAGTATATGTTCGTTCGTCATGATACCATCTTTCCAGGCATTACCTTCATCTTTGGGGGGGGGGGGATGTAGTATATGTTCGTTCGTCATGATACCATCTTTCCAGGCATTACCTTCATCTTTGGGGGGGGGGGGGATGTAGTATATGTTCGTTCGTCATGATACCATCTTTCCAGGCATTACCTTCATCTTTGGGGGGGGGGGGATGTAGTATATGTTCGTTCGTCATGATACCATCTTTCCAGGCATTACCTTCATCTTTGGGGGGGGGGGGGATGTAGTATATGTTCGTTCGTCATGATACCATCTTTCCAGGCATTACCTTCATCTTTGGGGGGGGGGGGGATGTAGTATATGTTCGTTCGTCATGATACCATCTTTCCAGGCATTACCTTCATCTTTGGGGGGGGGGGGGATGTAGTATATGTTCGTTCGTCATGATACCATCTTTCCAGGCATTACCTCCATCTTTTTTTTGGGGGGGAGTGTAGTATATGTTCGTTCGTCATGATACCATCTTTCCAGGCATTACCTCCATCTTTGGGGGGGGGGAGTGTAGTATATGTTCGTTCGTCATGATACCATCTTTCCAGGCATTACCTCCATCTTTGGGGGGGGGGGAGTGTAGTATATGTTCGTTCGTCATGATACCATCTTTCCAGGCATTACCTCCATCTTTTTTTTGGGGGGGGGGTGTAGTATATGTTCGTTTGTCATGATACCATCCTCTCAGACATTATCTCTACGTTTGGGGGAGGGACAGTGTAGTATATGTTCGTTCAGCATGATACCATCCTCCTAGACATTACCTCCTCCTTCGGGGGGGGGGGGCGTAGTGTAATATCTGTTCTGTGGTCATAAATAATACCATCCTCCCATAATAGCTTCTTTTTCTTATGGGAGTGGGTAGTGATATACTAGCAAAAATTATGCAACTTATGGTCGCATATATTTGCTAGTTGATATAATAATTATGACCGCCTCTAATAAAGGATCCGAGTTGCACGGCTGGCAGGCCTGTTATAGGGAGTGCCTTGAGCAGCAATTGACAGCTTTCCTCGTTTTTAGGTCTTGTTTCTTTTTTTTTTTTTTTTTTTTTTTTCTTAAACTTTCACTTCATTTCATCATTTATTTGGAATGGATATAAAAACATGAGAGTTTCCTGAATAATGCTCACACATACAGACCCTCCTCCCCCACACTCCATTTTCTTTTTCATTTCCATGCCTGCTTACTAACACAATGGTATCAGTGAAGCAAGCCAAAATTACAAAGGAGTGTGGGTCCTAACCTCAATACGGACAGATTTATGGGAGAGAAAGACAGAAATCCGGGCAAGTTTCATATTGTGTGCCCACCTGTTAAGATTATATAAAAGACGAGGAGAGGGTGAGGGGGGTGAGAGAAATCTACATGGACTGCAGCTCCCACCGCCGCCTCCTCCTTCTTCTAAGTATATGTACAAAAGAGAATAAAGTGAAGAGATAAGGAGGGGGAGGAGGAAATCCATACAAATGTTTGTTTGTTTTTTTTACTTTGGAAGTAAAGTTACCTTCTTTTAATATATATATAAGAAAAAGGGCAGGTTCAATTAAACAAGGAAAATAGGAAAAAAGCAGGGGGAAAAAAAGAAACGGACAATGTGTGTGTGTACATATATATATATATATATATATATATATATATATATATATATATATAAATATATATTGCTGTATAATTATTAAAAATTATCTTTTTTATCCTTTTATTAATCTTACTTTTATTTTATTTTATTTTATTATTTTTTTTTTTTATATATTTTTTCATATATGTTTTTATTATTATTATTTTTCTTCCTGGTTGATTCTGTTTTAAATATTTGATTTGCTGTTTCTAATGTATTTCCATTGCTATTGTCATTTTGAACTGACTGATGGAGTAATATATTGTTGCATAATGGGAGTTTATGTCGACAATAATGGGAGGTTATGTCTGAATATATGTTTTTTGAAATAATACTGAAATCTGATGATTTTTTTTCTTAAATGACTTCCGTGTGTGATGTTGTAAAGGGCACTTATGAAGGGGTGGTTTGGAGTCATCTAAAGTATAATACAAAATAAAAGTTTTCCAAACCTTTTTTTAACATATTTCACTCCAAACAAAGCATGCCGCCACTGTAGTCGTAAAGGGTTACTGAGAATTAGGGTGTGGGGTATGGGTGTCACCCCAAGTTGGGAGCAGTGTAGCGAGATGTCTGTTTACATTAGTTTTAAACCTCTACATGTCGGTATTGTCGGGGAAACAGAGAGCAGGGAGGGAGTTCCAGATGCCAGCAGCACGAGGAAAGAAGCAATTGGAGTAGAAGTCTCTCCAGCATCTTGGGGCCTCCACAATGAATGGATGGGATTTAGCTGATTGTCGAGTTGGTCTAGTGAATTTATATTGAGGGGACACCAGAGCAGCAAGTTCATCGGAGCACATTCCATTGAAGTATTTGTAAAACAAGCACAAGGATGCAACATTGCGGCGATGGGACAGGGGCTCAAGCTTGGTTGACAGTGAGGGACCTATTAGGTTTGCAACTCCTTTTGGGATCTTGTCTAGGAAAGAGAGACTAGTAGATGATGCACCAGCCCAGATGTGGCAACAATACTCCATGCATGGGCGGATGGTGGCTTTGTAGAGATACAGGATAATGTCAGGTGTGAGGAGTTTACTAGCACGGTAGAGGGAGCCCACTTTCTTTGCTGCAGCCTTGGCAATGTCTTCAATGTATTTGTTCCAATTCATGTTACCTGTGAAGGTTAGGCCGAGGAGTTTGAATGATGAACTCTCAGGTAGGGTGTTATTTGTCATGACAATCGGTGGTTAAAGAGGTTTTTTGTAGTTATTGAAGGAAAGGAGCTTTGTCTTTGTGGCATTAAAAGTTACCAACCATTTATGACACCAATCCACTACAGCCTGGAGGTCAGTTTCTAAGGATTCAACCATTGCCTCAGATATGATCGCGTCCGTTTTTCCCACATGACGAGAGTAAAGTGTGGTGTCGTCAGCAAATATACCTACCTCAGACTCTATGTCATCAAGGAAATCGTTTATGAAGATCAGGAACAATAAAGGTCCAAGGATAGATCCCTGGTATACACCAGCATTTATGTCATGTTACTTAGATGAACGGCCATCGAGGACAACCTGGATCTTTCTTTTGGTTAGGAAGGATTGGAAACGACCGTGTCAAATAATCGTTGTTTGAATTCTTGGAACTAATATAGATAATGTTCTAATTTGTTGATCTCAACTCTCTTCATATATATATATATATATATATATATATATATATATGATATGAGTGATGAGAATAAAAATTGGAAAAAGAACAATATTTATCGAATCATCAAGTAGTTTAAATAAGGAATATATAAATTTTTTTTTTTCCTTTCCTTAACCCATGGCTTTTCAAAAATGCTAACTTTCATCATCAGAGAAGATTATAGGGATGAAACAGTAAAATTATACTACTGTTAGCACAGATTTGAAAATATAAAAAAAATGTACAAAAATACACAAAAAAAAATTTTGAGCAAAGAATATCAACTTCGATGGAAAAAAGTAACATGTTTAAAAAAAAGGTAGCAGAAAGTCTTCTAGAAATTCGAATAATGAAACAGTTCCATTCGGAAAATATAGGGATACAGATTCAGTTTCTCTCTCTCTATATATATATATATATATATAAAGCAAAGTTGTCTGTCTGTGTGTCGCGGCATCACAGTTAAGCGGTCAATCTAAGAGCCAAACTAACCACAGATTTTGAATCAGCACGTTTGGTCTGATTTCCTTATCGATGTCAGAAGTTCTTGAACCTTTTTTAAAACTCATTATTCAAAATAAAAGTATATGAAAATAACATTAGAAACAAATGTTCCGACATTTTTATCGTTTCCTTTCCAAGTCAGCCGAACAACATACTTATAATAATTCACTACCAATAAGAAAAAAATAAATAAACATAAAATAAATCAAAATTGTTTTTTAGTAAAATAATCGTACGTATCTGACATCCTTTTTTTTTTTTTTAAATTTATTTAGTTTTTATTATTGGAACTTTTCTTTGTTTCTTTCTTTATTTTAGACAAACTATTTTAGATCTATGCAGAGAGGCCAAACTCATAAACACTATAAGTAGGTTAAAAAGACGAATTATTTTCGTTTGTTTGGTGGCCGTGTGGATAAAGCGTTCCCCTTCAGTTCCAATATTTCATGCCATCATTCAGGGTTCAAAACTCACACTAGACAATTGTTTTGTTATTTTTACTATAGCATTCCAGTTATTTCCTATCATCGATCATCATCATAAACCTGAATTATGCACTTTTAAAATTTAAAAATTTTTTCATTTAAACTGCCATAAAGAAGAGAAAAGTTTGGGAAACTTGGCATTGATGGGTACTTCAGCTAGTGTGTGTTTGTGTATATATATATATATATATATATATATATATATATAGTCCGACAAGTTTTTCAACCATTAAAACTATATGGAAAGAAAAAAAACAACAAACAAAAAAAAAACTTTAGTCCAAAGTCCTTCGTTGGAAAATTACTTTTCTTGTAAGTCAATTTACTTTTTGCAGTCACTATATTAGTTTGCTTCCAAGAATTTACGCTAGTCTTAACATTATTTAAGGAATGATCAGTTTTTTACCATAAAAAACTTTCGGGAATTTAAGAACAAAACAGTATTTTATCTCATGGCTTCCCAGCAGAGTTGATCAGACCCCACTTCCCTTAAAAGACAAGAGCAAAAACGTTCCGTATATTAAATCTAAGTTTTGTTCCAGATTAATGTTTTGCTAACATATTTTGTTATTAAAAAAAATGTCCCCCTTACCTGTGTTGTTCGTCTGTGTCTAAGAAAATGTATCCGTTATTTACAAACATTTTGCAATATTTTAAAGTGTTCGAACGAATCCATTACACTACTCTTTAGGTGATTTATTGTTTTATGTATTTTGATTATTTTATTATATTTAATTTCATATTAAAAATATTTATAAATTAAACATATATACATATATATATATATATATATATATATATATATATATACATGTGTATTTTAAAAAAGAATTCCTTTTCCCTTCCTTCTCTCCTCCTTTTCCCTTCTTTTTTCTCACTATATGTGTGTGTATATATATATAGGAAGTTTAAAACATGAAAATTCAGACAAAATGGAATGTTTAAAATATGGGATTAGTGGATAAGCATCTAAACAGAGTAGTTAAAATAATATCGCAAACACATCTCTAAAGTCAACCGATATTTCGGTTGTGGAACCGACCTTAATCCGTGGTAGAAAAAAAACACAGATTAAGTTTGGTCCCACAACTGAAATATCAGTTGGCTGTAGAGATGTGCTTGTGATATTATTTTTACTAGTCTATTTATATGCTTATCCACTAATTCCATATATTAACCTATATATATATATATAAACGGAACATGTGCTCCGGTAAATTGAGGAAACCCAGAATTTCAACCTTCAGAAGTAAACTGGGCAGAAAGATTCTTTTTCACCCAAAATGCCAAGTTTCTATCCACAAGATAACAAAATATGCTTACTTTGGAATTCCCTTCCTACTCCTTGTTTCTCCGACCATATCAGCATACAGAAATTTAAATGTAATGTGAACAAGCATCTTGCTACTTAAATCCCCACCCATATTGCCCCCACCCCTCCCGTTAAATCTGCCCCTATCACAGTAGCCTCTTACGCTTCAGTGCTAATATGCTTTATTTGGGGGGTGAAAAACAAACTGTTTGGTTTATCGGCATATCAACACTTTTTAGGTGATTTACTAGCAAACCAGTTAATGGAAACCAGTTGTTGCATACGATTTATTTGAACAGATCTTGCTATTTTACCCATAGCTGGAGGCTGGTATATTATGTGTATATAGTTTTCCAAATATTATTGTATGTTATTTATGAAAATAGATTCAGGTCCCGCGTATGACTTTAAAGTGTATCTGGTGTTGAGGCCTGAATTTGGGAGCTCTGGCAAGTGTCGCATTACAACTCAGTTGCCATTGCTACCAGATCCATTCTGATCCGAAGTGGCAGTACCTGTTAGAGTCATATCTATGGATTAAACAGAATCTGTCCTGGTCAAGGCATGAACTTACCTTGGACATCCTTGGAGAACAATTTTGCTCCCATATCCACTTTTCCCAATTCTTTCTACCCTTTTTTTTCTTCTTCTGCCTACCCTATTTCTAAATCCTATCTACTACTCATCCCCCCCCCCCCCAACTGTCCTAGGTAGGACACAAAACTGCATCCAATGATGAGGGCCCCAATTTGGGAACCTTTGGAGTGTGTAGAGTTACCCCATAGTTACCATTACCCCCAGGTCCACTCTAACCCGAAGTTGCAATACCTGTCAGGATCTCATCTATGGGTTAAATAGAATCTCTTCGGTATAACAGGAAACAACATCCGGTGGTTAGGTCCCGATTTGGGAGCTTCGGGGAATGCAGGGTCACTCCTTAGTTGCCATTACTCCCAGGTCCACTCTGACCCGGAGGAGTGGCAGTACCTATCAGGATCTCATCTATGAAATAAATATAATCTTTTGTTTACAGACTTTTTATAAACTAGGAAATCAAATTAATCTACAAAACCAATCATATACAAAACATACATTTACAGCATGAATGTGAAAATATGAATTTTAAGCATACAATCTTTTACCAAAATTACTGGATTTGTCATTAAATAACCTGAAAAGGGTTGATATGCCATAAAACAACCAACAGATCCAATTGGATTCGAACTTGGCATAGCCAATTTTATAGTCTATGACGGGAAGCCATTAGGGTCAATCGTGCACCGACTGACAATAAGCTTTGGAAATCAGAACAAGCAACAGGTACCATTCTTCTTTTTCTCCTTTCCTTTATTAAGAAAGGAAGGAAGGAGGCTGGACGTAAGATCGCTAAAATCATGCACAAGAAGATAAAGTTTCAGTTAATCAACAATATTGATTGCAAATTATGCCGATCAAAATGCCAATGCTGTGTAAAACTAGATCAATGATTGAACTTTTATCGTGATCAGTTACAGAATCTAAGAACATTGAAGAGAAATATTAAATCAGGTGTTTTTGTAAAGGTTGACTTTCTTCAGAGAGGTTAATGTTGGTATATGTTTTCATTTTTTGTTGCAGGAGTGTGCGTGCGTGTGTGTGTGTGAAAGAAAGAGGAAGGCTTTAATGATTACTGTTAAATTGAGTTTATCTTGATTAAAAACTTCATTAAAAAAATCTATTTATAAAAAAAGACTTTAAACCGGAGGAAAAAAAAAGAAAGATAAAAAATATTATAAACACTTATAACACATCACTCTATAAATTCTGGATCTGATATATAGAGAGTGCCACTAATTAAAAAAAAATCCATATGATTTTTATAAAGCATATTTAAAAGTTTGAGCTCAATCGGATTATTAGTTTACAAATTACAGTTATTTAAAATGAAGCTACTGTTGCAAATCTTCAAAACAATGAAAAAATCTGAATTTCGTGTGTTGATTAGACATTGCTTTCTGATGGGAAAAAATACTCTTCAAGCAAAGCAACGGCTTAATAAGTGTTATTCGGACTCTGCTTCATAGGAAATAACGGTCAAGAGGTTGTATGCTGACTTTAAACATGGTCCTACAGACACAAATGATGCTGAATGCTCAGATCGCCCAAATTCGGTAGGTGTCCTGGAAAACATAAAAAAAAAGTCCACAAACTCGTTTTGGCTGACCGTAAATTGAAGTTGCGTGAGATAGCAGAAGAGTTGAAGATATCAGAAGGCGATGGTGTATTCACCATTTTGCATGCACATGAAAAAACTGTGTTCAAAGTGGGTGCTGCATTTACTCACAGTCAATCAAAAACCACAATGTAGCAACAATTCAAAGCGTTGTTTGTAACTGTTTCAATACAACAAAAAGGAGTTTTGTGTTAATATGTGACACGTGGATGACACATGGATCCATCACTTCACTCAGGAGTCAAAACAGCTATCAACTGAGTGGACAGCAGCAGTGAAAGCCATCCAAACCGACCAAAAATGCAAACATCAGAAGGCAAGGTTTTGGCCTCCGTATTTTGGGTTGCTCAAGGATTTTTGAACATCGATTACATTGAGAAAGGAAGAACCGTCAAAAGAAAATTTTATATAGCATTATTCATGCATCCTCGCAGTAGCTCGGGATTGACGCATAAGAAAAAGAAAATTATTAATGCATTTGGAGGAATAAACAGATAAAAAACACAAATAAAGAAGAAAAAAAAGCGCTCTTTCACCAAGACAATGCACCGTGTCACAAGTCGATCGCAATAATGATAAAACAACATGAATTGCACTTTGAATTGTTTCCGCAACAACCCTATTTTCCAGATCTGGCCCTCAGCGGCTACTAGCTGTTTGCAGACCTCAAAAGAATGCTCTAGGGAAAGAGATTTGGTTACAATAAAGAAGTAATATCAGAAACTGAGGTATATTTTGAGGCCAAAGACAAATCGTTCTACAAAAAAGGTATCGAATTGTTAGAAGCGTTTGAATCAGTGTATCACCCTAGAAGGAGACTATGTTGATGAATAAAGTCGAATTTTGCCTAAAAGTTGTTGTTTTATTCGTTAGAGCCAGGACTTATTGAGCGATACAAAATTCCAAATTTGGCATGAAGCACCCTTGGCATACCTGGGTCAAAATTTTAATGTTGCTGCTACTACTACTACTACTACAATAATAATAATAATAATAATAATAATAGTAAACATTTATGGATTCAATAAGTATTGGTAAAAGTTCCAACAAATTTGGTATGAGGCTCTCTTACAATAATGGCAAAAAATAGAAACGTGCTTACAAAATCAAAACTATTTTCTTCACGTTTCGGAATTTTTGAACGAAAATTATAATTTGCATTATTCAATTCAGCCTACTATTATATATATAATTATTTAATAATAAGTATTTAATTATCTACATACGTATACGTTTCATCCTTACGGAATCGTCAGTGCAGAGATAATTATTCAAACCGGTCGCACGATTCAAAACCCCGAAACAAGAGTCACATTTAACTCAAATCCTGACGCCTTAACCGATGCGGCCACCATGAATAATTGCATAAATCGGTGAGAGTTTAATCCTATTATACTAAGCAAGCACGATAGTCAGCCGACGTCAACAGTGTTCAACTTATGAAGGAACATGCATTAAAGCTATGATTTTGACGGCTGTATTAATACTACTCACGAGAGTGCCTAGTCTAAATGGGGGCGACAAATAATTATTTAATAATTAAATATTTAATTATCTACGTATACTTACAGAATCGTCAGTATAGAGATAATTATTCAAACCGGTCGCACAATTCAAAATTATATATGTAGTAATACTATACATCTAAAGAAAAAGACAAGATTAGAATAACGTTCCCAAAATTCATATTAGAATTGCTTACATGGACACTTGACACAATGGATAAAGGCATTGATTAACAATCAGTTTAAGTGAGTCTTCAGGACGTTGAAGGTTCAATCTTACTACAGGCTATAATATAAATGCGGCAGGTGTAAATTTTACTTTCTCTCCATGGACCAAAGGGTGTGGCACAATGCGTGAGCTTTTGGGGAGCTAAGTGCTCCCCGTTATATTCGTAATCCTTATGCCAGACTTATTTCAAAAACAGTAATTCTCTGCGTTTTGAGATCACTGAGTGCACCTGTGCCTCAGTCATATTTGGAGGACTGAAGGTCGGTGTCAAACCAATTCAATGACAGGTGCATGTGATGGGATCAGAGATCAGAGCAGTCGTCGTTCGAGAAAATCAGTTATGAAACTCAAAAATAAACATTTGACAAGGCATACACTTACGTCTTTATTCCCTCTTTCTCTCTCCTTCTGTCTCTCACTATCCCCCTCTCTCTTTCTCTAGTAAAGAGATTGAAAATAGAGAGACTGGTTTGAAATCCGAACGAGGAAGACGCGTTTGTCGCGCGCTTTGAGATGTTTCTTTTCAAAATATAATAAATCATATTTTTATATAAAAAGTAAAATGGTTTGTTCCATTATTACATAATGTTTGATTTGCAGCACGATGGTCCCGACCAAACAGCCGGCTAGCCAGTCCCAGAAGCAGACGACAGTGACTAGCGTCAGACGATGATTGCTCACTGGCCATAACAAGATGAGACATTGCACATACGTGCGCATGTTGTCATACATCGTTCCGTCGTCACATAAAGTCTGGCAAAAGATCACCCAGCCGTCCAAAACAAACGATGTTGCCACATTGGTGTCGGTCCCAAGAGATACTACGTCCCGGCAAAACCATGTTGCCACAAGGGGACAAACGTTTTTATTTTTATTTTTTTTTACTAATGTATCGCCACTTATCAAGGCCAAAAGCCACTCAAGGATAAGAGTTATTGAGATGGATAGATTGTCAGTTGAGAGATGAAGAACCTTATGAGAGGATTGAGAATGATTGATAAGATGGGCCAAGTTTGAATACGTGCGGGCATGATTTTTTGCAAAATTTTCAAAATGTTTGGTGGTTTAGTGTTATTTATGTATAAATGAACACAAAAAAATACTACTCGCATGAATCTGAAATTTTCACCCATTACGTCCCACCCCCAATTATTGTAATTTTTTCAATTTTTTGTCATTTGCCAGGAGTTTAAATTTCATTATTTTGGTTTTTCCATCGTCTCTAAAAATAGAAGTAGACCTCTCTCTTTATACCATCTCTCTCATTATATTTTGCCTTCCACTATCTCCTCTTGAGCTCATACTCTCTTTCCTCTCCTCCAAGCCATATGAACTTAGACTAAGTGTTGCTTGTGTTGTCTGTTTTATGGCATATCAACTTTTTCTGTTTATTTTATTTTTTTCATTTATTTATATTTTTTTATCGAAATCGCTCCAGACAAGGCATAAAGCCACTTAAGCTAAAAAAAGAAAAAAAATACTACCTCAGGGTTAAACCCTAGTCAAAGATAAGTGTCAGATGGATAGATTACGACCCAGAAAACAGCAATTGTTCCCCCTTTGTCAGAAACATCGCTGATGGAATTTGAGGACTAAAGGACACAATAAGGGAAGCGAGAGTTACGAGGCTGCTGAAAGTAAACTAACGGTCTACTTTCTACTGTCCTTAATGCTGCAACACAATATCTATTCTAAGCGATTGATTGTAAATGCTAATTTGTATTATTCCGACTACTATCCTCATCTTGGTTGTTATTTTCACAACGTTTTGACCAATGTAATTTCCAACCTTCTTCAGGCGCATCTTTTTGAACCTGGGAATCTTTCTGTTGAATTCGGAAACCTATACGGAATTTCGAACTCAAACCTTTATTTAATCCACAGACCGTTCTGATTCCGTCAGCCATGACCGAATAGAAGTGTTAAGCAATTATTGTTATTCTTAGATATTATTGCCTGTAGTAAGGATTGAACCGTCAACTTCCGGAAGACTATCACTTAAAACATATTGTCAATCAACGCCTTCATCCGTTGTACCACGAGTCTTCATCTAAAAAATTCAGCAACATGTATATGCAAAATTGAACACAAGTTGCTATTTTACACAGGCTGGAAAAAGAGTGTGGGTTAATACCTTTCCCATGGGTATTGGTGCATAACTGAATCGAATAGACCCGAGGTAAACAAATGATACATACATATGCTTCCTTCTGATCAACACTGCTTAATAGGGTGTGGACCAGATCAGCAACTGGAAGTATCCAAGTCCGCAGATGTGAACCCCCCCCCCCCCGCCCTCCTGAATTGCACCTAGAAACAGATTGAGGCTAATTTGATTCCTATTTGTTGAACTGATGTCAGGCTGTGAGAAGAGAGAGGATATAAGTGTACATTATTTACAAATTCACTTCAGCCTATAATTTGAAGCTGAATCTTATTTTGGCATGGTGCCCATCTTCAAACTGACAAAACTTGCAGATGTTTTTTAGCATCTTTTTTTCTTTTCACATCATCTTTTTTTTACATCTTTTTCATTTAAAATCGTTTTTCTTTTTTACATCATTTTTTTTTCATATCTTACCTTCAGCTCTTGCTCTTGGTTTTGGCAAGCCAGCATCTTGCATCAGTTCAAAGGCAAAATGGACATTGTGTAACTGTGAAAAGAAAAAAAAACAACATTTGTTTAATATGAAAATTACAAATATTATAGGATATATATGCATACGAAGGATGCAAATACTTAATAGTTTTATGAATTAACTAGCTGAACCTACCGGCGTTGCTCGGGATGCAGTGAAGTCAGTTTAGATTTACCTTTTATTTTAAAAAAAATAAAATTTTAGTTGTTATGTAGATAACTCATATTATATTCTTCAATGAAAAATATTAGTTATCCTGCTTGGTGATTATTTAAAAATGTTTCATATTATCAATCGTCTGGGCTGGACTAAGTCATTTTTTAAATGAATTGTAGCAAAGTATGTGGTTATATTGCCAATAACATGGTACAACAATAACAAATGGCAATTGGCAAGTCAAAAGCAAAGTTTGATTTGTAAGTTTAAATGCTATTTGGGTCTGACTTTGAAAATCTGACAAGATAACTGTATATGTTTTATTAATATAAAAAGATGGCAGTTATTCTTTTCCTTTGTAAAGCATACCAAGTCAACAGTGGGAGTGTGGAGAAATAAATCCGAACAAAAAGCGATTCAGAGTTGAGTCCATTGTGAGCAATTACCTCTGTTGAAGTTGAACTGTACATGTTAAATATTTCTACCAACAGTTATCTTTTCTTCAATAATGTGTAGATTAGAGAAAAAGGTTTGTCCCCATAGGTGGCGCTAACAATGGTGGTGCCTCATTGTCATCCGATTAATCTGGGGTTGAAAGACAGTAAGTTTGTTCCTGTCATGTGGGTGTTAAAGAGCGGAGAGCCAAAGACGATTATAGAAATGGAAGCAAAAGAAGTTAAATGTTGGCAAGTTAGAGGACATCTATGGCGGAGGTTTGGGAGACCAGTAGATATTTTTCTCATTCTCTACAGCTGTTAGTGAGATTTTTCATATATACAACTTTTTTTTTCTTTTTTTTAAATTTATTTATTTGCATAATGGTAAAAGTGATGCCAATGGTGTGACAAGGGTCGACCAAGAGGGATGCTTTGAGCGCTGAGTGGCCCACTTCAAAACGTGCTTATTGGCACAAACCATTTCTTTGTTGACCATTGAGTCTGACAGATTTTTTTTTGTTGCTTTTTTGGCACCAATCAGGAAGAAAGTAACAGAGAGCCAAAAAGGGGTAGATTGAGTAGGGTGAAGGTGGAGGGGCACAGTGATGGTTGGGTGAAGGAAAGAAGACAGAAGGTACAACAGCAAACAGCAGCAGAACTAGGATAGGAGAGTTTTATACTGTTCTGGTGTTAAGTTGTTGGTAGGTTGGAGATATCACAGACATGGCCAGATGGTGCCAGAATAAGACAAATATACATACAAGAGCCAAACGATACAGAACTAAAAGGAAAATAAATTAAAAGACTAACCCACAATGTGGACATTCATACCAATGCATAGCCATTTTTATTTTTTTATTTACATGGAATTAAAAAGACATCAGATAAAACACTTTGTATTATGTTTCAGAAGTTTTTTTTAGATGAGGATTGATAATTTGTATCATTTAGATTATTCGGACTACTGTTCTCTCTATTTTGATGTTATTCTCACAACGTTTCGGTCGATGTAACCTCCGACCTTCTTCAGATTCGTCTTGACAAACTCGTGAATCTATATATTGTCTGAGCTCTTGTTTATATTTTTTTTTCACTTTTGGGAAAAAAATTCTGTTCAAAGGGATTTTGCCATTCTTTCTTTGATTTTTGTCACAACAAATGCAGTATTAATTCTATTTTCAGAATATGTATGGTTTTATGGGTTATTTCCTAACTTTTTTTTAAAAATCAGGCCTTTCGGAAAAAAAATAAAAAAAATGCCAATTTTTCCTTGAAGTACAACTTCTAGGCCTATTTTCGTCTAGGTAAGAGGTATCATACCATCAGAACCGACCCAGATGAGACAATACAGGCTAAATATGCACAAAAAGTCTATAAGACCTACCACATATACTGCTGGGCTTTCCGGTGTATGCAGTTCACCAGTACAGAAAGTGACAATTTTTGTGGAAAAAACCGTATCAAAGAACCTATATGGAAATTACGTATATATCGTATATATTTCCATGTGAACTTGTTGCACAACGGATCAAGTGCTAAGCAATAATCAGTTCTAAGTGACAGTCTTCTGGGGGTCGAAGGTTCAATTCTCACTACAGGCGATACTAAGAATATAACAAAAAATTCTTAAGACCATGGCTGATGGAATGAGAACAATCTACCCCCAGTGGATTAAATAAAGGGTTCAGTTCGAAATTCCATAATAGATTCTAAAGTTCGACAAGACGCATCTGAAGAACGTCCAAGATTACATCGGCCGAAATGTTGTGAAAATAACATCCAAAATGAGAGCAGTAGTTTGAATAATCCAAAAACTTTGTATGTCAGTAAATATTTTTTAGGAAATGAACTTTTACTTATTATATGATTAATATTTATATCATTCTTCGAAGTATAAAAAAAATGCCTTTTTTTTAAAAAATACCCAGAATGTTTTTACATTTTAACTAATGGAGTGTTACAGCCATTTGGACTGTTTCTTCTATATGTACCATTTTTTTGGTTTGTGGGTGCCATTGTGTTCTTCCCCCTCCTATGCTGCTAACATATCAACCGGTGACCCTTTCTGTCAGTAGATGTTTCTCTACGACGAGCTTTTTAAATTTTTCTTTGATTTTCTGTAAGACGTGTTGCTAAAGGCGCTGATGAAGAGACGTTTTGGGTTAACTTTGTTAATTGATGCTTACAAAAAAATATATGAACCCTAAATTTTATATATATATATATATATTATTATTAGGTATGTTTATATGTACAGGATTCACTCCTAAACTAATTAAGCCATGATTATAAATTTTGAAACACAGTTGCTAAGCGTAAGAGATCCGAATGTTGGCTATATTTAGTTTAATTTAGTTTTATGCAAAGGGTGTAAGGTTGCGAAAGCCATTTGTGAAAATTTAGATATCTCCGATTTTTTGTGAAATTTTAATAGGTATTTGACATCAATTAATATTCACTAAATTTCAGTTTCTCTGTATTTTAAAGAGGTTTTAGGGACATAATATAGGGCACAACCTTCCATTTGGAAATTCAAACAGCTCAGATTTGTATTAAATTTGATCCACGGTAATGAGACACCAATTAAGCAAGATTCACTTAATTTCAATTTTTACTTAAGAGCCCTTAAGCTTAAGACTTAAATTTTAGACATTTTCTAGAATCAAAATCATTTAATTGATTTTGATGAAAATTAGAATAACGATTCTAGACATAAGGTTTAGTATCATTATATTTTCATAAGGAGTCATAAAAATGGTGCAATGGGTATTCTTAATATATATATATATATATATATAATATATATATATATATATATATATTAACAACTAACACTAAGATCATACATAAAAACAACTGCACCAACAGACTAAAAATCTTCGAAGCTCTACACATAAAAAATTACAACCCACAATTAATAAAATAGCATTCACCACCGGTACTAACGCCTTATCAGTCTTCAACAATTAATACACAACAACAACAACAATAATAATAATAATAATAATAGATAAAAAAAAAAAATTAATAAATAAATTAATAAGTAAGTAAATAAAAGAATATATATATATATATATATATATATATATATATATGTATGTATATACACATATGCAAATAATTAGATGTAACCAAAAATAAAACCATAAATACGACTAAATACGGCTCTTTACTAACAATAACACACAGCCTCCTGAAGACGGTCACGAGACCGAAAGCGCTAGAGAAATGGCCCAAGATACAACGTTAGGCGCCATAATCCACCAATTGACACCGAAAACCCGACGAATCGCTCGCCGAGAAATTAACCAGAAAGATCGCAAAGAAAGAAAACTCTGTGGTCTTCAATGACACATGTATAATAAACGACTTGCTGCCGATATATATATATATATATATATATATACAGTAAAATTTGGAAAAAAAAAAATAGATAATCCTTTCCAAAAAAATATAAAAATGATAAACTCTTCAAAGATATTGGTAAGGACAGATAAATCTAGCAAGATTTACAAAGTCAGCAATAATATGTATAAGAAACTAATCAACAACGAAGTTACAAAATTCTACAAAAGAAAATAAAGCGATGAAACAGCATCAGCTATAAAAAAGGAACAAGATAGGGTTCAAACTAAAATTAGTTATACACTTTATTCTATTATCTAAGCGATAATCGTTCATTATGCAAAAAAAAACAAAAAAAACTTATTAAATCCTACAAAAACAAATATAGGAAAAATAAACAAAATATTAGAATTTTTTTATTTTTTTAAATTTTTTTTTTTAATAAAGAAATATATTTTACTTGAATCAATGGAAAAATAGCAAAGCTACAATAAAATGGTTTAATGATATTAACAACAAACGAAATTGCAGATTTACACAATTTAATATAAAGGGACCTTTACGTTTCCATTAAAGAATATAATGCATTTGAATTCACTTAACAATATATAAATGACATGCTGATGCAAAAAAAAGGCATACTGTTCCATAGCAATAAATATGGATAAGAAAATATCAAATGCTAACTTGAGAGCCACGTCTCTGGTTTAATGGATGACGTTTGCATTTTTTTTTTGTGTGTGTGTGTGTGTGTGTGTTATATCGGATCTTTCAAAGTTTTTATAACAGTCAGTATAAATCCAGGATCGAAATAAATTTAAATAAGAAAATCTCCGGCACTTGGGTACCTACATGGGTGATGTGGTGTCAAGTACCACTTTCTTCCTAACTCCATCCCCTCCCCGTTCGTTCGGTTCGCAATCATTCTACTTGTGCCAGATTTAAACCGCCGTATGTTAAGTGGGTCAATAGGAAAAGTCGAGGAGGATTCCGCTGCTGCTTCGGAAGAGGTTGAAGAGAAATGAAGACTTTTCATGTCTACAGGAACATTCATATGACACAATAGATGCAAACATAATAGCAGATCTTCGGAACAGACAAAGTATAAATCATGCTAGTTTATTTACTTACAAAAAAATTTGACAAGAAAATATCAATTTTCTTATTTAAAAATATAGCATCATTTTTCTTGTTTATAGATGTTCTCAATATAAGCCAGAAGAGCACGTGGCGTCATGGATATCAATTCAAGCTATCAGGCTTCGGCTAAGTTGACTTCAAATCTAGTGGAGTTCAAATCTCACAGTTAATGTGATAATGACCCAACCATAAATATGCATATATGTGTGGCAAGGATAGTGACCCTTTTGTGGGAGCTAGAGATCCCCGCATTTAAAAGCCTTGTGCCAGACTTCCTATTCCCCTCTGAGGGAGATGAGCAGAGCCGGCAACAATTGCACCACCATGCGGCTGACATTTTTAAAAATTAAAAAAACAAACTTTTGTGATCAATATGACAACTTAAATGTCAACGTTTGAGATAGATGGCTGCCGGGGGTCAAAGATCAAACAGACTGTCACCCGAGCCGAGATATGTTGAAGCTGAAAAACACTGGTGACTATATTTTCTCTATCTCTTTCCTCCTTTCTCTCCCTCTCGCTTTGTAGCGAGAGGTTTGAAGTCAGTTTGGTTGACGACTCATGGCATAACCAGCTCAGAGAGTTCTTTGCAGTGGTGGTAGAAGACGTATTCTTGCTGAAAAGTTTTTTTTACAGGGGGGGGGGGGTTGGATTGGAGCTCAGTCGAGCACTTACCATGGAAATACTGATAAAGTAAAGAAAGATTAGCAATGTCTCTTCTGTGAGAAAGGGGCTGTAGGGAAGGGAAGAGATTGCAAAGTCGATTTTGTACTCTGTTGAGACAAGAAAGAGTGCTCTGAGCGGCACCTCCCCCAGATGTGGCAGCAGCACTCTATCTTGGGACATATTTGACTATTATAGCTAGACGATTGCATAAGGAGAGAAGAGAGAGAGAGAGAGAGAGAGAGAGAGAGAGAGAGAGAGAGAGAGAAGAGAGGGAGAGAAGAGAGAGAGAGAGAAGAGAGGGAGAGAAGAGAGAGAGAGAGAAGAGAGAGAGAAGAGAGAGAGAAGAGAGAGAAGAGAGAGAAGAGAGAGAGAGAGAAGAGAGAGAGAAAAGAGAGAGAGAAAAGAGAGAGAGAAAAGAGAGAGAGAAAAGAGAGAGAGAAAAGAGAGAGAGAAAAGAGAGAGAGAAAAGAGAGAGGGAGAAGAGAGAGGGAGAAGAGAGAGGGAGAAGAGAGAGAGAGAAAAGAGAGAGAGAAGAGAGAGAGCGAAGAGAGAGAGAAGAAGAGAGAGCGAAGAGAGAGAGAGAAGAGAGAGAGAAGAGAGAGAGAAGAAGAGAGAGCGAAGAGAGAGAGAGAAGAGAGAGAGAGAAGAGAGAGAGAAGAGAGAGAGAAAAGAGAGAGAGAGAAGAGAGGAGAGAGAGAAAGAGAGAGAGAAAGAGAGAGAGAGAGAGAAGAGAGAGAGAAGAGAGAGAGAAGAGAGAGAAGAGAGAGAGAGAGAGAGAGAGAAGAGAGAGAGAAGAGAGAGAGAGAAGAGAGAGAGAGAAGAGAGAGAGAGAAGAGAGAGAGAAGAGAGAGAGAAAAGAGAGAGAGAAGAGAGAGAGAAGAGAAAGAGAGAAGAGAAAGAGAGAGAAGAGAGAGAGAGAGAAGAGAGAGAAGAGAGAGAGAGAGAGAGAGAGAGAGAGAAAAGAGAGAGAGAAAAGAGAGAGAGAAAAGAGAGAGGAGAAGAGAGAGGGAGAAGAGAGAGGGAGAAGAGAGAGGGAGAAGAGAGAGAGAGAAAAAGAGAGAGAGAAAGAGAGAGAGAAGAGAGAGAGCGAAGAGAGAGAGAAGAAGAGAGAGCGAAGAGAGAGAGAGAGAGAGAGAGAGAGAGAAGAGAGAGAGAGAGAGAGAGAGAGAGAGAGAGAGAGAGAGAGAGAGAGAAGAGGAGAGAGAAGAAGAGAGAGAGAGAAGAGAGAGAGAGAAAAGAGAGAGAGAAGAGAGAGAGAGAAAAGAGAGAGAGAAGAGAGAGAGAGAAAAAGAGAGAGAGAGAGAGAAAAGAGAGAGAGAAAAGAGAGAGAGAAAAGAGAGAGAGAAAAGAGAGAGAGAAAAGAGAGAGAAGAGAGAGAGAAAAAGAGAGAGAGAGAAGAGAGAGAGAAGAGAGAGAAGAGAGAGAGAGAAGAGAGAGAGAGAAGAGAGAGAGAGAAGAGAGAGAGAAAAGAGAGAGAGAAAAGAGAGAGAGAAAGAGAGAGAGAAAAGAGAGAGAAAAGAAAGAGAGAAAAGAGAGAGAAAAGAGAGAGAAAAGAGAGAGAGAGAAAGAAAGAGACAGAAAGAAAGACAGAAAGAAAAGTTCTTTGCTGTGGTTGTAGCTAGACGAGTTCTTCCTGTAAATGTTTTACAGGGTGGTGGGGGCAGAGATTGGAGCTTAATCGAGCACTTACCATGAACATAATGATAGAGTAGAGAGACTAGCACACATCTCTTCTGTGTGAAAGAGGCTGTAGGAACGAGAGGAGATCATTCCCCCCCCCCCTAGATTGCAAAGTCGAGTGTGCTATGAATTTTAAGCAAGCCGCGTTTCCATTTTGGAATACTTTCCTGATTTCATGTTTGCCGTTTGAGGTGCCTTTCATTCTTTTCCGTATTTGTAAATATTGTTGTCACTGAGAGGCTCTTCAGTTTTTATTAGTGTGTCTCTTTATCTATTACAGAAACAACACACACCTCTTTGTCGGATGGGGTTACATGGATGCTTTTTAAGAGTGAATTCTTAATAGTTTTTTTTGCAATGTTTTCTTTACATTACTCAGGAAGACAATGAAATTGTTTAAACAACTAATATATATATATATTTTGGTACAGAAAAATTAGTACAACATTCGTCCCGTCGGTTTCAAGCACAGAAGCACAGAAGAACTTAGCCATCCGGCTCTCTTCAGCTTCTGTTGTCATCTGTTTTGGAAATGTGAAGTCACGTGTCACTCTCGTTTGGGCGCGTTATTTGCTTAGAGTGTTATGTATGTTTGTTTAAATTTAGTGTAAGGAAGGTTTAATAAGGTTTGAAAAAAGGCGAGGGGTGAAAAGTAACAGTTGAGATTTAAAACTGGAGAAGTTAAAACTTCTCCAGTTTTAAATCTCAACAGAGATATAAAAAAAATTAAGAAATAAAAATATTTCTATAATTTTTCTGTACCAAAATAAATAAATATTATGCTCTTAATTTTTAATTTTAATTCTCACTTAATAGAGCACTCTGCTGGGATTTTTCCTGCTTTATTACAAAGAAATATATATATATATGAGAAAAATGTTGTAGTTTGCTTGAAGCATTGTGCGTAATATGTAATAAGTATTATTAGAAGTCGGTGACAATGCGTTGGTTAGGTGACACCGGCGGTACATGAAATTGTAAACAATCACAATAATGACAATATTGAGGAATCAATAGTTTTCAAATAATTTTATCATATTTACCAGTGATGGTAGGGCGGTGTGTCTTCCTTTTTTTATTTATTTTTTTTTTAATTTAAATTTTCGGGGGAATCCCCCATCCTCAGAAAAAATATATCCACTCGTAGGTGTGTGGCTAGGCCGGAAATTACCTGCCCAGCCACATTATTGTGATTGTTTACCATTTCACGTACCGCCGGTGTCACCTTACCAACGCATTGTCTCCGCCTTCTAATAATACTTTTTATATATATATATATAACTCGGCCTTTTGGCTGGGATCAAAGTGTAGTATCTGTTCCGATGGATAATGCACCCCATAGATTGGAATTGTCTTGGCCTTCAGGACTTGATTTACACCAGTCTGTGGGTTTGTCCTGTACAGTTCTAGGAGGTCCACCCTCCCAGGCTTTGCCTCCCCTCTTTGGGGAGGAGTAAGTTTATTGCTTACTGTCTGAGGCGCCCCTACCAGGGAATGCCGACAGGGCTGCCCAGGCAATTTTTAATGGCCAGAGTGCTCACCTTCTCGGGTGCTGGTTTATCAAATCCCACTTTCCCGACCTTGTGTCACATCTTACCGCTGTGAGAGGTAGATATATATATATATATATATATATATATATATATATATATATACTAGGTAGCTTTGCCAGATCGCTATCACTTCACAAAGTTCGCTACTCGAAATATTTGAAACCAAAGTGTTAAATTTTAAACTTTTCATTCATAAGTTTGTTATAAACACGCATATTAACATTTTGCTAATTTCGACCTTTTTAATGTAATCGCCAAAACATGAGCAGAAAGAGGAAATCAATTCCCTCTGTGTGTGTGTTTGTGTGTGGTTTTAAAAATTTTTTATTAAAAACAATAACTAGCTTCCGTCGCTAACGGAAGGAAGCAGTCAGACACGCTTTCCCCTTCATCAATATGGCGTCGCTAACGGGAGAGAGGGATAGGAGATCAATTGGTCAACCTTTTCCCCCCTTTCAGAGCTATTTCTTATGCTCATGTATCTTTCCATGGCCGTCGTAAAGCAACGATCTTTCTCTGTTTTAAATTACTTCCCCAAGCAAATATTTTAAGAAAGATTTAATAATTTATCCTTTTTGTATTAAATTATTTTAATTAATTACTGTTAATATCAACGAAAATATTGCATATATATGGAATAAACAGAACGATAAAATTACGAATGAATAGCACAAAACATTAATTAATTATGAAGTGTTTAAAAATAGTTATGCAAATTAGGTATGGAAAAGAGTTCTTTGTGCCTTTCGTCTCTACGATATATATATGATATTTTAAAATATTATTATTGATTTAAATAACATTAACCCATTTCGATGGTAATATAGGAGGGATGAATAAAAAAACAACTTTCGCATTTATTCATTTATATATCCAACAAAAGATATAAGCGTCAACTAATATCTTATAATTAGTTAAACATCCGGATAAAAACTGATACTCAATATACTGGATAGAGCATTAATATTATAATATAAAATGAAGTAATAAAATAAGGTGTCAATCAAATTTTATTAGAATTCAAAGTTCAAGCAAAGTATCTTAAAGTCCTTAGCTCATGAGTTTTCAAAGATAATTCTTCTCTTCAGAGGACCATTACCGTAGTTATACCACTACAGGTAATAAAATGAAACTTTGAAAATATATAAAAAAATACATAAAAATATATAACATCAAATATATCAACCTAAAATCATACTTTTTTGTTAAATCTATATAATCCATCCAAGTCATACAATTTGAAAAACATAATCAGGAAAGACATCCAGAGGGTTGACTGAAGATTAATCCAGGCGATGAGTACCAGTCCAAATACGAGAAATTGAAAGAGCTGACAAAGTTATATATATATATATATATATATATATATATATATATATATATATATATATTAGTGCTGGGACGATTTATTGGAATCAGGAATCGAAAAAATCAGAACTTTTTAAGTATCGGAAAAATTTGTGCCTATTTTCTGATGCCAAAAACGATTTTTTATAATTGTAGTTTTTTGTTTGTTTTTGTTTAACACAAAATTTTCCATCGCTGGTACTGATGATAAAAAGATAAATATTTATTGATTTTGAACACCAGTCAAACTTAAATCTATAGATCACCCCCCTACAAGTGTATTTTTACGTTTGTGGAAAAATATTGTTATGGCCGCGTCTCGTTGGGAACGACAAGACGGTCACGCAACAGAAGAAAACAAAAGAAAAGTCTTTGATCCTCGGGTTCAAATATGTATACACACCGAACAAGAGGGGAAATGGGACTCTTTCTCAAGACACCTGTAAAAATGAAGAGACAGACGACAAACACTTCGTGAAAGAATGGAAGATCAACACACGTTCAGAAATTAAAATGACAATGTTTATTTATAAAAGGGTATAAGAAGGGATGAGATACAAAACAAAATAATACGGGATGGGGTCTTAACGGATACCTAACTAGGCTGAGCGAAAATATATGTATAATACAAAACGTATCAGCTTGAGAGAAAGAAAGGGGGCCTGACTCACAGTTTTCAAATTCGTAAGACACGCTCAAATCCTCGAGCAGTTACGGGTAGTTGCCGTCGGGGTGCCGTTATTGGTTGCGGGGAGAAAAAGCCAAGAAAAGTTTTTATCCACTAAGCACGCTTTGGCTGTCTCGTTAGCTGACTGTTCTCCGGTATGCTTTTGGCATTTAACAGGATATGTCCTGGGCGTTCTCTTTATGTCGGCATTCAGACAGTTTTGCAGTTTCCAATATGCAGTGATTTGCACGGTGTCTGTTCTAAGTGTGTTCTTCTGTTGTGATTTTTCGGAGCGACTAATGTCACAGCGGTCGTTCCCAAACCTGGGGTAGTTTTTAGCAGTTTTTTTTTTGTGTGTCTAGCAGTTTTTAGTTTTGTGTCTAGCAGTTTTTAGTTTTGTGTCTAGCAGTTTTTAGTTTTGAGTCCAGCAGTTTTTAGTTTTGAGTCTAGCAGTTTTTAGTTTTGTGTCTAGCAGTTTTTAGTTTTGTGTCTAGCAGTTTTTAGTTTTGTGTCTAGCAGTTTTTAGTTTTGAGTCTAGCAGTTTTTAGTTTTGAGTCTAGCAGTTTTTAGTTTTGAGTCTAGCAGTTTTTAGTTTTGAGTCTAGCAGTTTTTAGTTTTGTGTCTAGCAGTTTTTAGTTTTTCTTCCTCTTTTTCCTTTTGGTGGCAAAAGGATTTGCACTGGAACAGGTGTCAGGTTAGGTGTGGGAGACGGGTCGTGGAGTAAATGCGACCTCCACAGAGATAGCGAGACGACCCATCCCTTTTTCTCAACGGTCACATTTTGAAGACTCAAAAGTGGGAAGGAGACAGCCATGCCCACGGAAACATACACCTTTGCTCCACCTCCATTCTATATTTGTCTTTTCGTCTTTCAAGCCGGCGAACAAAGAAAGTTTTTAAAAGGAAAAAAAAATTATATATATATACCCGCTCGGCGATATCTCTTTTTTTTTTTTCTACTATCTCTCACGCTGGGAGAAAAAAATAATATAAAAAAAAATACATCTCTGCTCGATAATATCTTACATTGTCTAAGCCTATATATTTAAATTAAAAACTAATTTTGGGATTACATCACAATATGCACATATTACATGGGTGTTTTAAGGTAATCTGAAAATTAAAAAAAAACAACAACTCTATAGCTAAATATTTAGATATTTAAAAAGAATCGGAAATTGGATCAGAATCAGGAATTTAGAACAGAATCAGGAAAAATATTGGAATCGTCCCATCACTAATTATATATATATATATATATATATATATATATATATATATATATATTCATAATGTTTAAGAAGATTAGGTCAAATCAACATGGTACAATAAGTTTCAAGTTTCGAGCAGGCCCAGACCAAAATCTAATGTTTCGTTGGGTTTGTTTATATTTATAAACAAGTTGCTCTGGCTATCTTCAGCAATATTTGATTTCGGAGGAAGTTGCAAGTCCTTCTGAGAGAAAGTTTACTGTTTTCTTTTACTTATATTTTCTTATCTGTACTTAAATTAGTGGGGTCTTCTACAGTAAGACACAGTAGAAGACCTTAAAAAAGATTATGGAGAAATTAATGAGAAAATTGTTTTATGAGGAACATTACTTTTCGATCTGAGCCTGCTTTAGGCTTGAAACCTATGGAACCATGATGATTTGACCTGATCTTCTGTAACATTAATAAATAAATATTATGCTCTTATTATTAAATTATTTAACATTCAGTTGGGTTTCTTTCTACCAAACAAAACCAAAGATATATATATATATATATATATATATATAGGTAGAAGGATGAAAAGAAATTAGAAAAGCAAAAGTCAAATCTTTTTTCAATTCAGTTGCTCAGAGCAAGGTATATTCCGCAAAAAAAGGCAATTTATTCAAATTATTTTTTCCTTAAGCCAGGCTTTTCAAAGATCAAAATCTTATCATCAGAGGAAATCGCTGGGATAGATAAGTTGGCAAAGGCCAAGACTTAAAGATCTGCCTTTCGCTTTTCTAATCCCTTTTCATCCTTCTGCCTATCTATCTATCTGCTCTATCCTGTATATTGAGCTGTATACTTTTCACAATAGGTTTTACCTTTCCTAAAAGTTCGCTGTTTAGAAAGCCGAAAAGATTTTTTTTTTTCTACAATAAATCAAATATTTCGATCAACACTGATCTTTTTCAAAGAAAATGAGAATCCGACATTATTATTATTATTCCTTTTTCTTATTATTATTATTATTATTATTATTATTCCTTTTTCTTCTTCTTCTTCTTCTTCTTATTATTCCTTTTTCTTATCTCCGAATCTGCAAGCTGATGCAGTTCGGCACTCCTGCTGTAAATGGAGATTGGTTAATGTCAAGATTATAATAGTGGTGGTGGTAGTAATAGCAGAAGAAATAGTCGCTTGGCAACTCGTGCAAGTATAAAAAAATGTTTTTTTTACTTGAGAAGGTATCGTAAAGAGAAATACAATTTTGTTCAGAAAGCCGAAAAAATGCCAAGATTTATTTTTTATTTTATTTTTTTTCTACAATAAATCAAATATTTCGATCGACACTGATCTTTTTCAGTGAAAATGAGAATCCGACATTGTTATTATTTTTTTTCTTCCTTTTTCTCATCTCCGAATCCGCATTTATATATACATATATATGATGATCCCCGTGTTAATATTAGACGCTTAAGGTCTCCTGTTTTTGTTTCACTCTTAGATAATTACCCCCCCCCCTTTTTATTTTTTTTTTTAACTTATATTTTTTCATTTATTAATTTTCCAACGAATGTTAAGTCTGCAATATCTTGGATTTAGTTAGTTTGTCTGGGGATTTAAACTGCATTTTACATTTTCTTTTTTTTTTTTTTTTTTTTTTTATGACTCAAAGCTTCTTTAGACTATATATGTTAGTATGAATTTCACCAAATCAAGATCACTATTAGATTTGACTTTTTGTCAACTTGGATTTTTTTTTTTTTTTTCTAATGTAAGTACTATTGAATGTTTTTAAACTCTTAGAATGTTGCCCATAATTTGACTGCTATCACACCTTCGATGTACCCTTCCTTGAAATCATTTTCAAAATGTTTGTGCTTCTTTTTGTGCCAGAACCATTTGACCGATTTTTATGATATTTCAAATGAACATTCTTAGTATCAGCGTGGGTAACATTTATTATTATACTAAATGTAAATTAATCAACGTTTGTTTCACCAAGGCTTTTTCCTATATAGTTTAATACAACCAAAATATACCTTAGTTCTGGGATCGAGTCATGTTTGAAAACATAAAAATCTTATAATTGTTCTAATTTGCCATAATTCATAATTATGTGAACAAGTTATCCATATCTCTCTCAGCTATCTCTGCATTTCTCTCATCCCTCTTACTATGTTTATTCAACCACTTTCTAATACTTCTTAATGTCTTCGTGAGAATTTAGAGAAAGAGTGACTGTTTTTTTTCAGCGTTGTTATCTAATTTACATATGCGTATCTATACACACATCAAACATGTAAATTAGATGACAAATAATTTACCCTTCATAGAATTTGGTAGTTAGTGCTCAACTTTATGACCAGTTGTGTAACAGAATAATTAAAACTGTCAATCACACTAAAACGCCGGTATATATTAAGGCTAGAATGTTCCATTATGCTCAGATGGGCAAGTCCATTCTCTGAGTTCTGATTGGTTGCTAGTTCATGAATGGACATTCTAGTGTATAAATAGGACTTCAATCAAACAAGAGTTTTTCTATGAAATGGATGCCAGTTGAGGCCCTTACAGTGGTGTCATTTTGATTCTGCACTGTTTACTTCTATATCAGAATAATAATACTTCACTATAATAAATTTAATAATATACAAGTAAGGAGACTTTTTACTTTTAGATATACAAGAAAATAGTCTTAACAATTAATGAAGTTTCTATGTCACTGTTTATGAATTTTTGAATGAAATCAACATAGAATAAATAGTATTAGTGGTTGTGAGCGAACCGGTCATGGGTATGTTTAGTCGATTATATATTTATTTACCTTGTTTTTCTTATAAAGAGGTTTTAAAGTAGAAAATGGAAATGGTTTTACTTTTAATTTTAACTAGCAGGGCTATCCGGAGTTGCCCGGGACAAAAGTAACATATTTGCATTAAAACTTCTATCTTATTACCTCTTTCTATCCGTCTCTATTTTTTTTTCTCGGTTTTCCTTCTTCCTCTTCCACCTCCGCCCAGTCCATTCCTCTCCTTGGACATACACACAAACAACTATCCTTATTTCGATTCCTCGAGGCATAAAGGAAGTAACTGTCTGATTTAAAAAATCAGAGTTACTTCCCTTTAGTACATGAAAACGGCTGGAAAGCCGACACTCCCCTGACGAAATCTGCATCAGTTAGGGTCAATGAATAAATAAATTTTTCTAAATTTTTGATATTATTCATTCCGGACAATGCTGATCAAGAAAGTATACCAACTTTGTGGTGTTTTGTTTTGTAGTTTTGGACTTTTAGCTGGACATACACAGACAACTACCCTTTATATAATAGATGAAATTTAAACCCCTGGCAAATTAATTCTGAGCAATTTTCAATCATTTTCCCATCCCATAATGATGAGGGCTTAATTCTACAGAATTAACACTTTTCTCAGTCAAATTACTTCAAGTAATGTAAGCTCCATTTTAATTAAGTTTTTACTGAACGCAAAATAATTTAAAATCCGTATCAGTCAGATGGCACCAATTGAGCCTTTAAATGATTTACCACAGACAGATTGGTTTCATTTACAGACAGCAGCTGCCAAAACTGAGAGACTATAGAAACTTTTCTTTCTCATCCTTTTCATAATTTCTAGCAGGAAAACCTGACGTTGTTCGGGATTGAATGAGGATCAGTACTATGTACTTTTTCACTATGCTCATAACACCATATATTACTTTCTTTGTTTTTACTGCCCCCATTCCTCCCATTTCGACCCCTAAGCTGGAATGTTGGTAAACTGTCTGAATTAGTATCTTATACATATTGTTTAAGTTTCATTAAAATCGGATATACGTATTTGAATCACTTAGAGGTGTGGGCATGTAGATATTCAGCACACAGAGGGTAATGTACACATTCGAGACCACTGCCATTGTCTTCCCCGGGGCGGAGGGGGATATTCATACATTTCCCAATTGTCTTCGAGTGTAAATGAATGCAATAGATTTAACTGGATTTGAACTCAGTTTGAATCTAAATGAATAAATGCGAAAGTTGGACCCATTTTTCACAGTAAAGTCAAAACATCCTATTTCAAGTCGATTCAACTTTACGCAATAGACGCACTATTTTTTTATAATTGTTTTGATTTTAATACAACAAATAGTTCTGTTTCGCAATATTGTTTCATTTCCTGGACAAATATTTAGCATTTGTAGTCAAATGTTCCTTTCTTTAGATGGACCGACTTGATTTTCGACAAGTTGCGATCTATTTCTAAATTGCATTTGAAAGTGCAAATTAATTTCTTCTTTCTTTTCTTTATAGTAACATGCAGAAGGTAAATCAATGTGTATCGGAATTACGGAAATGTATCGAATTATTATATACATAAATTAAAAAAATTTGTTTCGTGTTTACAACAAAGTTATGAATGAAATGTTTATTATTTTAAATGAATCAAATTCATTGGCAAAAACTAATAAACCGCAATAGATACAAGACATGGACAGATATAAGACATGTACATCTAAATACTGTCTGCAGGTTTTGTCCAAGGCAACTTTAATCCTGGATATGATAGACATCGTAACTACCTCTGGTAGGCTGTTCCACGAAGCAGAAACACGGACAGAGAATGCTTCCTTTCTTCTAATGAGACGAAAGCGACTGTAACATCCTTTGCTGGGTTGCGTGGAGACGATGATTGGCGCTGGGATGAAAACTTCTGTAGAGGTATATTTATTTTATGTTTCAAGTATTTCAAGTAGCGAACTTTGCGAAGCGATAGCGAACTTTGCGAAGCGATAGCGAACTTTGCGAAGCGATAGCGAGCCGGCAAAGCCAGCTAGTATTTTATGATAAAGACTATTGAGTTATCTCCCTTGAAACATTCAGATTATAAGTTATCTCCCTTGAATAATTTCTGAGTATTTACGGTTTGGCTTAACCAGAGTAGAGCTCTTCACTTGCTGATAATAGAAGAGAGAAATGACAAACGTGGAGAATTTGTAGCAGAATCAAATTGTTATTAAAAATGCCGTTTAAGAAAAATAAAAAAAAGTTTTATTCCTGTCAGAAGATAAGACTTATGAAATGTGCATAACAGATAAACAATTAATTTTATGATAGTTTATTCGTTAGCAATATCATGATTATAAATCGAGTGTGCGAGTAGAAAATGGCGAAGAAAATCTGAAATCGAGATGGATTTCCTAACCTAGGCACGGCCCCCTGTGTGTGTGGAGAAAGGGCAACATTAAAAGAAACACTTTTTTCCTAAACAACTCCAATCAGTTTCAACTAAGACAGTCAAAATGAAAGAGAAAGATACCGAGTGCATATGTGGGAGGAACAGGAAGTCATTCTTTGATAAAACAACACCATCTAACCCTACCCCCATTATCAAGTGTTTGAAGTCTTAGCCTTCACTGCAAAATTAACATTTTCAGTTTCGAGAGCAAACTGTTATAAGAGGGAAAATCAGCTTTTTATTATTTAAAAAAAAGAAAAGTGGGTTTCAATCAAAAAGCTGAGAACTCACATTTAAGCGGAAATCTGCTTTTTCTGGATTAAAAAAAAAAGAAGCGGAGTTCCGCCTGATAGATCTATAACTGGCCTCCTTCTGAATAGAGTGACAATGGATACCCTCTGAAAACATCTCTGCACGGTGAGTTTATGATGAAGTAAGTCACAAATGCACTTCTGACTCGGCATTGCTTCAGTCCATTTGCAAAGAGAAGGTGAGAAAAAAATGTTGGGATAAGCGGAGAATGACAGGGGTTTATTTGCTCTACCAAGGCTTGAGTCTCATCTACCCAACTATTTAATAACAAAGTGAGAGGAGAGATGTATTCATGTAGCAACATTTAGATGTGAGTGTGTAAAAATAAATGTTAAGACGATATTTTCTGCAAGGATAGATTAAGAAAGTGGAAAATTCCACTAAAAAGTTTAGAATTAGGATTATGTGGCAGGATATTACGTCACAGGGAGGAAGTCACTAGTGATACGTGGCAAATAAGTTGGTCACATCTTTTTCTTTGGATTGAAACACAGAATGAGTAGTCGGGTTTTTGATAGTTGCTCTCTCCCCTTGTAGGGGATTGGATGGGGTATTATGTATGTATACATTTAAACTGTCACAACGTTACGTTGAACTGTTGTAAGGGCTTTATCAAGAGGTGGAAGGTGACGATGGCTCAGTGGTTAATGACACGGACTGACAACCTGGGTGTGCCAAGTTCGAATCCAGTTCGTTCGACAGAAATACTTTCACTTAGGATGTTGGCAACCTTCACGTGGTCCCTCATGTAAGTACTCAATGTCTTTCTAGAAAGAATTCTAACTAGAAATATATCGGGGAAACCAATGCCAACAATAGAATCATCTGATTCACACGAAATAAATGAATCAAGAGTCAAGTTGAAAAACTGGCAAAAGATGAGAAAATTCGCCACTTTTTCAACCTCACTCTTGATAAAGCCCGTGTAACGGTTTGGTGAAATGTTGAGATACAGTTTTAAACTTTCCTGTCTCCATTTTATCTCCTCCCATCGGATTTATGGTCGGTTGGTTTGTTTTACGACATATCAACCCTTTTTGGGTTATTTTATGCTGAATCCGGTCATTTTGGTAAAAAATTTTATGCTTCAATTTCTTTATATCTTTAAATGTTTATTCATGGTATTTGGTTTGGTTGTTTTGTTTTATGGCATATCAACCCTTTTCGGGTTATTTTATGCTAAATCCGGTTATTTTGGTAAAAGATTTTGGGAAGGGAGAGGGAGTGGGAAGGGGGATGGAAAGGGGAAGTGGAATTGTTGTTTTTGGCTTTGTAGAACATGATTGAGTTTTGCAAAGAGAAAAAAAAAACAATATAACACTAATGTTTGGTGCATTTTGAGTCAGGAAGCTGATATCTTCAGACAGCCTGATCAGGTTGGATTTATATTATTCTTTATTGGTCATGTATTCTGTAAAGAAAAAATGTTGTGCTCTCATTATTTAATTGACACGCGTCACAACGGATCAACAACAGAAAAGAAGATGAGAGAATGAACCACTGCTATGTGTCAGCAAAACAACAAGACTCATTGTCTACATGATGAGCCGCTGTCCGATACGGAAGGGGGAGGGGGGAAACGGTTCCCATAGTGCTACATGCATAACTTGCCAGAATGGTATGAGAAAAAGTAACTTTATAACCGCTATAAATCCAATGTAAATAAACATTTGTCACATAAACCGTCCTCATAAGTCATCAATTTTTTTTCATTCCGTTTATTATTTTCAATCCTCTCATAATATTCATCATCATTCAGCTGACAATCTATCTCATTCATCCTTATCTACGAGTGACTTTATAGACACTTTTACTTCGAAAGTTACAACACCTGGTATTTCTAAATGGTCACCCATCACCATGGTAACCAGGCTCAACATTGCTTAACTTTAATGATGGAATGAGAACCTTTGTTTTAACATGATAAACACACACACACTCTCTCTCTCTCTCTCTCTCAGATAGATGAACGAAGAGTGATAAACATGCACGAATGTTCAAATTTATTTCAAACTTCGATTGTTCAATGCAAGGTATATTCTGTAATAAAATTATGTTTATTATTTTCTTAGGAAAGAATAATAAACAATTTTATTACAGAATAATTTTATTACAGAATATACCTTGCATTGAACTATCGAAGTTTGAAATAAATCTGGACATTCGTGCATGTTTATCACTCTTCGTTCATCTATCTTTATAATTGCTCTATCTTGTATATTAGACTTTTACCATTTCACTATAGGTTCTTTCTACTAAAAGCTTACTTTTAGTTTCATATTTAATCTTACTTTATTCATATATATATATATATATATATATATATATATATGTAAAGTTAATGTTTGTATGTTATGAACATACACCACGACAGATCAACAACGAAAAAGAAGAGGAGAAAGAACGAACTGCTGCTACGTGTCAGCAAAACAGCAAGACTTAAGCCATCACATGATTTTATTAATAAAATTATCTCTTCTTCAAAACACCACCATGCTAACAGTTTTTTTTTTATTACTTGACCTCATATTGCAAATGTTATATTTAGCTCTTCTTTCAAGGCAAAAATTGTAAACATCATTATATTCGAAATTATATTTTCTAAGAAAACCTTCCAACCAGCAATATATATATATATATATATATATATATATATTATTATTATTATTATCATTATTATTATCATTTACCCAGACGTTTTCCAAACCTTTTGTTCATGTGTCTACCACTAACACTTCAGCAAACACTCCTTTTTCTCAGACCTTTTAAAGTTCTATTTTATTATGGTAGATTATATCACTCGACTGTTACCTTGGGAACAAATAGCTTTGCTAGTGGCACATCTATTATATCTATCAACTTGGTGTGGGTTGGGAGGTGTGCGTATGTGTGTGGGGGTACAATCGTAATAAAAATGAAAGAGGTGGAATTAAAACTGGAAATGTTGGCAGTTGTAACAAAGTGAGGACCTAAATAATAAATAAACAAAAAACAAAGGTAAAAAAAAAAAAAAATGACTGTCAAAGATTTTATTGCAAGCCGAGCGCCTCCAATGATCAAATTAGAAAGCTGTTAAGTGATGCGTTTAAGATGCACGATTGATGGGGGAGTTCTCGATTGTGCATGACCCAATTGTGGGCTTACTACTTAGAGACTGAAAGCTTGACAGCGGCAGTACTGGATTAGAAGCACACAAGGCTCTGCGGCACATTTATGGGAGAGTCCCTTCCATCTTTTTAATATATATATATATATATATAAATATGAATAAAATTATATAAACATTAAAACAGCCTACGCGGATTAACCTGCATTTCGATGTTATTACATCTCTCTAGTACTAACATCAAAACGCAGGTTAATCCACATAAGCTTTTATAATGTTTATATAATTTGATTTATTTATAAAGCCCTACTTTGTATTGAGCACTTTTTAAAAAAATATTGGTTTTAAGTTCATTTTATCAATATATTTTAACTTTATATATATATATATATATATATATATATATATATATATATAGTACATGTATTGTTCAAACTCAAGTGTTTATAAAAAGTGCTCAATAACAAGTAGAGCTGTTCATAAGTATAAATTTTTATTTATACAAACATTATTGGTTACATATGTGCATACATGTTTCGGTTGCACTTTTAACATAAAGTCAACCTCATCAGACCAAGGATTCCAGAGAAGTGGGATGGATTATATATATATATATATATATATATATACTTATTCGCCTTTGAACATCATAAAAAAATGACATCTATATAATACTGAAACTCGGAGGATCATGAATATATTAGATGTTGAGAGAGAAAGGGCAAATGATAAGAGAAGGTGTGAGAGGAATGGAATGATGTAAATAATTAAAAAAGGGGATAGGGGAGAAGAAAGAGGACAGAGAAAAGACTAGTGAGGAGAGAGGGGAGACGAGTGGAGAAAGAGAGTAGAAGAGAGAGGAGAGAAGGTATATTATGACATCACAGTGCATGCTGAAATCCTTTGACTTTGTGAAAATTAAGTGGATGTTTTGTCTATTGCTATACTATTATAGTTGCATAAAACATCGATACTGCTGAAACTGTCTTCACTCCTCAACTATTTAAACCATGTTTTAGGTAGTTAATGGGTAGATCACATGTTGGAATAGAAAACATTCGGTAGATCACATGTTGGAATAGAAAAGATTCGGTAGATCACATGTTGGAATAGAAAAGATTCGGTAGATCACATGTTGGAATAGAAAAGATTCGGTAGATCACATGTTGGAATAGAAAAGATTCGGTAGACCACATGTTGGAATAGAAAACATTCGGTAGATCACATGTTGGAATAGAAAACATTCAGGAAATCACATGTTGGAATAGAAAAGATTCGGTAGATCACATGTTGGAATAGAAAACATTCGGTAGATCACATGTTGGAATAGAAAACATTCGGTAGATCACATGTTGGAATAGAAAACATTCGGTAGATCACATGTTGGAATAGAAAACATTCGGTAGATCACATGTTGGAATAGAAAACATTCGGTAGATCACATATTGGAATAGAAAACATTCAGTAGATCACATATTGGAATAGAAAACATTCGGTAGATCACATATTGGAATAGAAAATATTCGGTAGATCACATGTTGGAATAGAAAACATTCAGTAGATCACATATTGGAATAGAAAACATTCGGTAGATCACATATTGGAATAGAAAACATTCGGTAGATCACATATTGGAATAGAAAACATTCGGTAGATCACATATTGGAATAGAAAACATTCGGTAGATCACATATTGGAATAGAAAACATTCGGTAGATCACATATTGGAATAGAAAACATTCGGTAGATCACATATTGGAATAGAAAACATTCGGTAGATCACATATTGGAATAGAAAACATTCGGTAGATCACATATTGGAATAGAAAACATTCGGTAGATCACATGTTGGAATAGAAAACATTCAGTAGATCACATATTGGAATAGAAAACATTCGGTAGATCACATATTGGAATAGAAAACATTCGGTAGATCACATATTGGAATAGAAAACATTCGGTAGATCACATATTGGAATAGAAAACATTCGGTAGATCACATATTGGAATAGAAAACATTCGGTAGATCACATATTGGAATAGAAAACATTCGGTAGATCACATGTTGGAATAGAAAACATTCAGTAGATCACATATTGGAATAGAAAACATTCGGTAGATCCCATATTGGAATAGAAAACATTCAGTAGATCACATATTGGAATAGAAAACATTCGGTAGATCACATATTGGAATAGAAAACATTCGGTAGATCACATATTGGAATAGAAAACATTCGGTAGATCACATATTGGAATAGAAAACATTCGGTAGATCACATATTGGAATAGAAAACATTCGGTAGATCACATATTGGAAGAGCACCGAGTGAAGTGATTGTTGTGTAGAACGATTTCTACATCTGGAAAAAAATTGACTCCAAACTATGATTTTTGTCTCCTAACAGATGATAGAATTCCATGGCATCTTTTGTGGAATCTATGAGAGATGCAATCTCAGTTTTTTTTTTTTTCAACTTACCAAGGCTAAAAGATAATCGAGGATATTGGTTAATGAGATGGATAGACTGTCAGTTGGATGACGAAGAGGATTGAAAATGATGAATAAAATGAACAAAATTGGATTACTTATGAGGACGGCTTATAGTAAGTATTTGTTGACATTGGATTTGAAGACAACCATGTTCTAGCCTGCAGGGATACAGTCCTGTGGCAACATGTTCCACAGATGGGAATTTCTTGAAAAGAAACTCTGTTCTCGGAAATTCCGTTTAATGTTAGGCACACAGAGGAAGAGAGGAAAGTTCTTTGCAGCTGTGCTAGGAAGACGAGTTCTTGCTGTGAATGTCTTGATATTAAAGCTCAGTCGTGCACTTTCCATAGGAAATAACGATCGACTAATGCACCACGACGCTCTTCTAAATTATCAGCATTTTATGAAACAGGATTTTTTTTCTTTCTTGAATGTGATGCTTCTGAAGGCACGGATCCTGTGTAATAGTACCGTCCATCACTAAATCTGGGAAGTTGCATAAAATGGTGACTGGCATATGGCGTTCAAGTTCCAGTACAGCTATTGAGTCACTTTCACTAAAATGTCCTTGGGGAAAGGTATGAATCCATTTACCTGTAATGCTAAGAAAGGTAATTCAGTATCTATTCAAGCAAACACTAGCACCAATCAGCAGCATCACCCCCTAAAGTCCAACCCTTCCCCACCGTGGTAGGGGCGATGGCAACATGATAGTGTCAGAACTGTGTCGTCTTTAACTCCGGTTCCTGGTAGGACCACTTATGGCAGAAATGTCTGGCAGCAAGCGGTATTAGGGCCACAACCTGGCTAACATGGCTCTAGTGAGAATTCAGAAGTCGGCACAAGAATGCATCATCCTTTGATCCTCTCTACGTGTGTCACGCAAAGATGTGTCAGGCGCAGAACCGCAAATCAATGGAGTGAGAGTGACAATGTGCCTACTGCGCTATTTCTTTGCATGTTCTGGGCCAAACCTTCCTCAACTTCGCATGCAACCTCTGAGCCTTACAGTTCTCAGTGTCGGGAGAAAAACCTGCAATCCCGCAGGTTAACAGAAAAACTGCGACCAACGTAAAGGACTTCATGCAGACCAGATAAACCTAAGGCACGATCTTTGTGAGCTCCATGCAGAAGTTCGACTCACTTAACAAAAGCAAGTCATCAACATAGCCCCTCCCCCTTCCTCACCGTCGTAGGGGTGGTGGCAATGCTGTAGAGTCAGAGTTACTCAATTAATAGGGTTCTGGTGAAAATCCAGGAGGAGTCAACATCGAGATCTATCGTCCTCTAGTCGTCTCTGCCTCTGCGTGTGGCAAGCAAGACTGTGGCAGATGCAGAACCGCAAAATCAATGAAGTGAAAAAAACAACATCACTTCTGCAAATGTGCAACTGCCGTTTTTTGTGTGTTTTGGGTTAAACCTTTCCTGACTTTATATGCAATCACGTGACCTTACTGCTCTTGGTGTCGGAGGTTAAAAAAAAAAACTCTGCAATCTTGCAGGTGTAACCAAGAGCTACAGTCAACATGGAAGACCAGACAACCCTAAGGCATAATCTTCATGGGCTCTGAAGTCCGATTCGCTCAACAAAAGCAGCAGTTAACATGAAGTATTAGTATTGTTTGTAAACAAAACAAAACAACAACTGTTTTTTCCAAGTGACTTTAATTATGAAAGTTCTAAGTAAGCAATGAAAAACGTATGCAGTCATTTTTATGGCACAAGAACACTAGTTATGTAATAATTCATCTTGAATTCTGTATTCAAAGAGTTTAATATCTTCAATCAACTTTTTGATCTCTTTAAAGAATTGTTCATAGTTGAAACAAGCGAAATGATACGGAAAAAAAGTTGCAAAGAAAAAAACCCTTCAATGTATCTGATGTCCAGTTATTCATAAAAGATGCATATTCTGTATCGGAATTTTCGAGATGAGCATTTGTATTATTTTGATTATTTGCAATGACCTGTGGCGTAATGGATATAAGTGTTAAGTAATAATCAGTTCTAAGTAACAGTCTTCTGGAGGTTGAAGGTTCAATCCTCGGTGCAGGCTATATTAAAAATGCAATTACGAATTACTTAAGATTTCTACCCGCCTTTTGGCTAAAATCAAAGTGTAGTATCTGTTCCGATGGATACTGCACCCCATAGACTGGTATTGTCTTGGCCTTCGGGGCTGGATTTACGCCGGTCAATGGGTCTGTCCTGTGCAGTTCTAGGAGGTCCACCCTCCCAGGCTTCGCCTCCCCTCTTTGGAGAGGAGTGAGTTTATTATTTACTGCCTGAGGCGCCCCTACCGGGGAATGCCGACGGGGCTGCCCAGGCAATTTTTAAGCCCCATATTCCCGACCCGACTTTGGGTCACATCTTACTTGTGGGAGTAAGATAAAAACTGGCCTTGTGCCTAACTCCTCTCCAGGAGTTAATCAATACCTGGTCATGGCTGATGAAACGAGAGCAAGCTACCCCCCATGGATTAAATAAAGGGCTCCGTTTAAAATTCCGTACAGATTTTAGAGTTCAACAGAAAGATTCCAGAGTTCGACAAGATACACCTGAATAAAGTCAGAGAGGTTACATCGGCCGAAACGTTGTGAGAATAACATCTAAGATGGGAGCAGTAGTCCAAATAATCCAAAGTTCCATATTCATTTTATCAACAAATACATTATTTGAAAAAGGGCAGTGGGCAGTCCGAAATATTAAAAATTACATCAACATCTATTATTTACATGCTTTTACGTTTTTCTATTTTTCTTTCTTCATCTTCATTCCCCCTCATCCCCCTCCCCTTTTCAACATCCTCATTAAATCTTTTTCTTTTACATCCCTTTCTTTACCTCCTTCCAAACTAAAGCTCCAATTTTCGTTTTTTTGTTTCTCCTCATTTTATGTCTTAAAAAAAAAAAAAAAAAAAAGCAGATAAGAAAAAAAAAGATGGCAGTGATAAAGTAGAAAAAAAAACAAAAAAACAAACAAACAAAAAAACTGTACATATGATTTATACCATTTCAACAAGGGCAAAGCTTTCAGAGAGTAGGAGTCACAGAATAACGGTGGTAGGAGAGAAAGAAAAGGGTGTGACCTGTTGCAGAGGGGAGGGGTGCAGGTGAAAGGGAGAGGCGAGGGCAACAAGATAATTAACAGGTGAAATATAAATAGAAAAGAAATGATAAACCGTAAACAAATAGGGAGGGTTTGTTTGTTTTTAGTTTTCTCTAGTGGATGAGCAGACGAAGTTTAATAATAGTCTGAGATCTTCTCAACCGACCGACCGACCGACCCCCACCCCCACCATTCATCATACACGCTCATGGATAAAAAAAAAAAAAACCACACCTTAAAGGTATTAAAGGGTACACATTGTTACGACTAAGTCATTATTGTAAGTGAAACTCAAAATAGAATACAACATTATATAAATGTACATATGTATATATCTATATACTACTAAAACGCTGTGGCTCATTTCTTCTATCTTGCTTGTTTCTGTGCACAATGGATGACATCACGAATGTACAATGTCATCAACTTAAACAAAGTTGGAAGACACAGGGAAAATCCTTTTTAACATCACAAACGGATGACATCAGAAAGAGATCCTTTATTGCATCATAAATGTTGAACTAACAAAAGGATGATGTCATCCATTAAAACAGACCAACTGTGACTCTTCAGGTCACGGGGCATCTATGTGAACAGTGACATATATATATATATATATATATATATATATATATATATATATATACATATATATATAATCCAGGTAAAACATCCACGGGGTAGTAATCCAAAGAATTTTAACCGGGTTTATAAAAAGTGCTCAATATCCAATAGAGCTTTTATATATAATTATTTTTATTTACACAGACATGTACAACATCTGCGACACTGGCATGTCGATGTTATCGATCAACAGCTATTACAAACTGAGATCTCATCAGGCAGAGTTAGAATCCGATCTTAACCCTAGATCATATTTGGGAAGAACCAAATATATATATATATATATATATATATATATATATACATACATGCATCGTTAAAGACCACAGAGTTTTCTCTCTTCGCAATCTTACTTGTTAATTTCTCGACTCGGCGAGCGATTCGCCGGTTTTCTGGTGTTATATATATATATATATATATAATAATGGTAATAATCCAGGTAAAAAATATCCACAGGGTGGTAATCCAGAGAATTTTAACCGGGTTTATAAAAAGTGCTCAATATCAAAATAGATATATGATAATTTTATTTACACAGACATGTACAAAATCCTGTTATACTTAACGAATATATTTATTCTGTTATACTTAACGAATATATTTATTCGATTTATTAATTTATTCATGGTAAGCTAATAAACTCTAGACAAATTATAAAGACAATATAAATCCAGAATTGGCCACACATTTGATCACCGCCCCACCACCACACCAATTACACGCGGCGGTTTGCCCGCACGCATACACACATATACACAATATTATAGTTCACTTGAAAAATACATTTATAAACTCGGCTTGAAAATAGCTGTCTGGTTTTTTTGACACTTGATTCGTGCATGTCTAACTCCCCCTTCCTATTTTATATTTCCTATCTCTTCTCTCTCGATCTGAATCAACAGACGTTTTTTTTCTTCTCCTTCTTTTCCTTTATGTGTCTACCTTCCCATCACTTCTCCCTTCATTATATGCCCCTCTTTCCACCTTATATTTATTTATTTATTTATTTATTTGCCCTGTTTGTTTCAGATTTTCGATTTTCGATTTTTTTAGATTTTTAATTTTTTAACGGCCTCAATTTTTGAAATGTTAAATTTCTTTTCTTCTTCTTCTCTTTCTTTATCCCTCCATTTCATTCTCTCCAAATATGATCTGAGGTTAAGATCGGATTCTAACTCTGCCTGATGAGATCTCAGTTTATAGTAACTGTTGATCGATAATATCAACATGCCGGTGTCGTGGATTTTGTACATGTCTGTGTAAATAAAATTATCATATATATATATATATATATATATATGTATAAAATTTTCAAAGAAAATACTACTCACACATTTCAGCTGTAACAAATGTTTAATCAACCAGCTACATTTAGTTTTCAAATGTAGCTGGCTGATTAAGCATCTAATGAGACCTACCAGGTCGAAATAAATTATAAGTCTTACAGCTCAGATGAGAGTAGTTTTTTTCTTTGAAAATTTTATTCCTGCTGTTTTACATTGAGCTGTCATACTCGGATTTTCTACCGAAATTACTCAACTTTGCACACACACACAAACATATAATCAGCCATCAGTAATCACCTCGTTAGTACAAATAGTTGTTCTGACAACTATTCCGATTTGTGGTTTTCTGTTTTACACAGTGCCAGGTCGAACTACCATCTCAATATTATTGAGGCGTTAGTTATTAACAATTCTTGACCTGGCCTGTGTAGACAAAAGATTTTGAAGCATCAGTTGGAGATCTTTAATGATTCAAAGCCACCATAACGTTGAGAGTTACTTTTTTTTTCCTCTCTCAATGGTTTTCTCCAACTGAAACAATTTTTTCCCCTCATATCTCATTCGATTTTCTTAGTTTTTAATTTATCATTCTGACGTTTCCTCTAGAGAGTCAGACGATAAAGCCTTAAGGAAAATTTTAGCAATTTTTATTTTCCACCCGCCTGTTTCATTGATAAAAAAAAATGTTTTCTCTGAAATTTATCCTACGATTTTGTTGTACGCGAAATTTACTTATATATATATATATATATATATATATATATTATAATATTTTTCAAATTAACCCATATACATATGTTTTCATGCCAAACCTGCAATCATCAGTATGGGAAGAGACAATCCAGTCACACGGTTCAAACCCCAATACAAAAGTCATATTCAACTCAGTAGTCAGAGCACGTACCGATGTGCCCCCCTCACATTATATATATATATATATATATATATATATATATATATATATATTCTAGAGATGAAAGATGAGAATAAAAAATTGTAAAGATACCATATTTATTAAAACCTGATGTTCTAATAAATATTGTATATTTACAATTTTTTATTCTTATCTTTCATCTCTAGAATTGATTGCTCTCTTCAATATATTGAGCTTTATATTATCACGATAGATTATTATTAAACGATAATTCAATTATCTTTAATTTAATTCAACATTTTAACATTATATATATATATATATAAATGAATTAAGTTCAAATATATTGCTAACATGAACTTAAAACCAATATTCTTTCAAAAGTGCTCATTACAAAGTAGAGCTTGTATAAATAGAATTATATAAACATTAGAAACAGTCTATTCGGATCAACCAGCATTTCGACATTAACATGTCTCGATGGGACCATAAAGTGAGCTAAGAGTTCCATCGAGACATGTTAACGTCGAAATGCTGGTTGATCCACATAGACTGTTTCTAATGTTTATATAATTTATATATATATATATATATATATATATATATATTAGACTAGCTTCCTGTCTTTTTGTGTATGAGTTTAACAAATGTGCAAAAAGAATAAAAATTATAAACTAAAATAACTTGATTGCATCCCGGGCTACGCTGGGTAGGTACGGCGTGTATAATCTAATTTAAGATAACCTTCATTTGAAAGAGCCAAAAATTGAGTTCTAACAGATTCAATCTTATCAGTCACCAGCATCTTCTTCATAATTCCAATACACCTGTAAATGGTGGCGCTACAGTAGTTACACGCCTGACCTCTTTTCAAACTTGGTCTCACATTAAGATAGTGGAAACTGTTCTAAATAAAGCCTATCGAGTCGGTCTAAGATTGTAAGATTTTGCTAAAAACGTCTCATAACGACAGAAAAAAAAAGAGTGCAAAGTAAAGGTTACGAGTCAGTAAGCAATTTTTGCAGGAGTCTCATTCAGATTAGTTTCAGCCAGCTCCCCACCTCTGGGATAGGCATTCATACTCGAGAGACATCATTAATAAATAATCATAAGAAAGAAATGAAAACAAATTTCTTTCACTTTTAATATAAACACAAAAATATTCCCTCAATTTGGAAATTATGTAGATAAAAAAAAATGTAAAAAGATGGACTTTCGTGGGTTAGGGTTAGGGGGTGAACACCTTGTCCAAGAGTGTCCGAAGTAGCTCATTGTCACAGCCAAGACAAATTTGATTTAACCTATAGATGTGATCCTGACAGATGCTTCCACTCTGGATCAGAGTGGACTTGGAAGTAATCGCAACTAAGGGGTGGGGTAAAAAGATCCCAAATTAGGGAATTATCACTGGATGGATTTTAGGAGTTATACTCATGGCCTACATTAATTGGACACACAGTAAAGGCTTGAACTCCCTGTATCTAGCAAATGACCTGCCTGGTTATGGTGGTCAGAAATAACACCAAAAGCCTCAAATTTGGGGTACTGGTCACTCTCTCTCCAGCGGTCAATCTTCAGCATTCCTTTTGGATTCTATGGTTGAGATGGAAGGGGTTCTGACAAATGAATAACCCAGGCTCTCTATGTCCAGTCCAAATGTCTTGAAGAATCAAAGCTATCTTCAGATTAATCAATTAGTTTATTCAAAATTAAAGAAAAAAAAACAAAAAAAAAAAAACTCAAAAGTACTTATATTTAAAAAGAAAAACAAGCAAATTAAAATGAAAAAAAAAAAAAATTCTGTGGCAACGCTGGGTAGGTATAGTTAGTTTATTATATTTGACTTTAAGATAAAAAAAGGAGAATTTAAAAAAAACGTCTATAACTTAGGTGGCTAAAAAAAAAAAAAATGCGGACTCCCAACTCAACCTCAAAAAGAGTAAGAGACAGATTTAGTAAGAGATGATTAACTTGGTAAGTTAATTACAAATTAAATCGAATTGTTCTTTCAAACAACTCAATTGGTGGCTATTTCATACCAAAATCAGACAGACAGTCTTGGGCATGCTGTGCTTGTGTGGCCTTGTTCTCTGTCGATCTGAGGTATGATCCTGTGCAGTTCTATGAGGTCCCCCCTCCCAGGCTTTACCTTCTCGCCCTTTGAGAAGAGGTTAGTTTCTGGCTAATCGCCTAAGGCGTCCCTACCAGGGAATTCCGACGGAGCTGTTTAGGAAATTTTTGTTTGGCCAGAGTGCTTTTCCTCTAGGGCACTGGCTTTTAAAAACCCACTTTCTCGACCTTGTGTCTAATCTTCTTGCCATGGGACGGAAATAGATAAAAACTCAATCCCAAAATTAAAGAATATTTTAGCATGTATTTTGTGATTAAAATATATAAGAAAAAAACTTAAGAACAAACATTGATTAACTCAGCTTTAGTATAATAATAATGTGTGTGTGTGTGTGTGTGTTAAAGGGTTTCTCCTGAGAATACGCTCATACGGTATTACTGGGCAATTACTTAAGATCATTAGATCCTTCTTAACCAAAAGAAAGATCCAGGTTGTCCTCGATGACCGTTCATCTAAGCAACATGACATAAATGCTGGTGTACCCCAGGGATCTATCCTTGGACCTTTGTTGTTCCTGATCTATATAAACGATCTCCCTGATGACATAGAGTCTGAGATTGGTCTATTTGCTGATGACACCACGCTTTACTCTCGCCATGTTGGCCTAAACAGACGCAATCATATCTGAGGCAATGGCAGAATCCTTAGAAAATGACCTCCAGGCTGTAGTGGATTGGGGTCATAAATGGTTGGTAACTTTTAATGCCACAAAGACAAAGCTCCTTTCCTTCAATAACTACAAGAAACCTCTCCAACTACCGATTGTCATGGCAAACAACACCCTACCTTCACAGGTAACATGAATTGGAACAAATACATTGAAGACATTGCCAAGGCTGCCGCAATGAAGGTTGGCTCCCTCTACCATGCTAGTAAACTCCTCACACCTGACATTATTCCGTATCTCTACAAAGCCACCATCCGCCCATGCATGGAGTATTGTTGCCACATCTGGGCTGGTGCATCATCTACTGCTCTCTCTCCTTGACAAGATCCAAAAAAGAGTCGCCAACCTAATGGGTCCCTCACTATCAACCAAGCTCCAGTCCCTGTCCCATCGTCGCAATGTAGCATCCTTGTGCTTGTTTTACAAATACTTCAATGGATTATGCTCCGATGAATTGGCTACTCTGGTGCCCCCTCGATGTAAATTCACTAGACCAACTCGACAATCAACTAAATCCCATCCATTCACTGTGGAGATCCCCAGATGCCGGAGAGCTTTCTACTCAAATAGTTTCTTTCCTCGTGCTGCTGGCCTCTGGAACTCCTTCCCTGCCCCCTGTTTCCCCGACAGTACTGACATGCAGAAATTTAAAATTAATGTAAACAGATATCTCGCTGCGCAGATCCCAGTTTAGGTTGACCCCCCCCCCCCCAACCTTTCCCCTTTTTTTTCTTCTCAGTAGCCCTTTACGTCTACAGTGGTGGCCTGCCTTGTTTGAGGTGAACTACGTTAAAAAAAAAAAAAATTTATATATATATATATATATATATATATATATTTCATAAATAGCCTTTAGTCATTTATACACAAAAAACAACACAATATATATGTATTCAACATTAATAATACAATGCAAGTAAAACTTTATATATAGGCCATCCACAAAAACAACCCCTACTGCTAACAATACAGAAACATTTCCTTCTTCTATATTTCTAGAGACAACAGTACTATCCAAGGGGTTTAAATCCTTTGAATACTAACTAAATCCGCATAATGCAGACTTAGAACTTGTACAAGCCGACTTTCACTGCTAGAAAATTCACAAAATATCAAAAGGGAACCCATCTATATCAGTCGCGAAACATGAGCAGGGAATATAACCCTAAAACGTGAAATAGAAAAGGGGGTCATCGGCTCTTTACCATGTAACCGTTTTGGACATTTAAAAACAGAACATTTATTAAATTCATGGTCCACCTGCAGTACAGATCAATTCAGTTATTATTCCACACAGAGCAACACTACGGCTTACCACCATGCAAGAATATACTAGAATCACCAACATGTGTATAAGAGAATGGTGTAGTTTGCATAAAGCATTGTGCATATTGTAAAAAGTATTATTATAGAAGACTAAGTTAATGCATGACAGAGTGAATATAAGTTTTATTTTTATATTTAATTATGTCTGTTCTAATAATTGAAAAAAAAAAATGTGACAGCATTTCTCTTTCCATTTCACACTTCATATTGGATCATTTTTCAATGTTATCGACAAAAGCCTTTAATAACCTGTTATTGTAATACTCATTGCATGACTTTTTTGTTCCGCTTATCTATCGATAAGATTTTCATTCCGTTTTAATTTACAGAGAAATGCTTTCTGGTTCTGGCATAATTTTTAGGGCGTATCCACAACACGATAAATGTTACGTAGTGCCAGGATATAACACGCATCAGTAAAAGAAAATTTCTGACTAAGAGCTCCGTAAGAAGTCATTTGAGTATTAATCGATTTCGAGAGATTCCAAAGCAATACCCTCCTCAATGTGAATGGAGTGCTCGATGCTCTATTGTATGACGAGCATTTATTTTGTATGCTTTCAGTGATTGAGAATCTAGCGGTGGCGTGTATGGCTTTCCCTCAGGGCTACAAGAGGAGCGATCTATTAAGGATTCGCATACACACGTTTTGATAGAAAAGCATAAAAAAAAAAACTACACTCAAAAAACAACCCGAGGGGAGGGGGAATCCTGCACACGATAACTAGTTGAGAACAAAGAACAGCTTTTCTCAGCCCCCCCCCTTCATCTCACACACAGAAAACAGAATTTACATTGTTCTTTTGATAGCTGTAACATTTTCACCTTGATATTTTATTTCATATTGAAAAAAAAAAAAAAAAATACTAAAAAGCACTCAGTAGAGTGCAGACTTCCACCAAAGTGCATCAGCTCCCTCTTTTAACTTAAGAATCACTCGTAGTCTTAATTTTATTTTACTGGATTTGCAATATTTATTCATTGAATTTTTTATTTTATTTTTATTTTAACTATTCTAAACCATTTGTGTTATTAGGTAAAGGCCCATGTAGCCCTCTGCAGGAGAAAACTTTAATCACCGCCTGAAACATGGCTTTTAAGCTTGTTTAGAATTTTTTAAACTCTTAGTCTTTTTGATCCGATGCCCAAAATTTTTATTCTACCAAAGGGTAACATTATTTAATGACCTAATTATTATTTTATCAAAGAGTCACCTTATTTAAAAGACTTATTCTATACTGAAGGTTTCAGTGACAATTGACGCAAAAAGGAATTAATAATCAAGTTTTAGGTAAACTTGTAGATTAACACAATCTGCTGAATCACCGTTCCACACCAAGACAAATGAGATACGTTTTCTAGGCCATTACATGTGAATACTCAAAAAGAAATTGGCAGAAAGAAGATACAAAAAAAACAAAAAAACAATTATTTTAGAATTTAGAGTGGGGAATCAGTTTCGTATATAAATTTAATGTAAAATTATCTCCCACTTCCAGACCATACTAGATTTTTAGAGTAGTTAAGCAAATGTTTTTACCACTAACGTTCAGTTCTGGTGATACGGTCGTAAAACCACATATAATCGCCTTAAAACTTAGACCAACTCCTCAAAAAATGCAGAATTTATCTGCCTTAAAACATTAGAATAGCCCGAAAATGGGGAATCATTTTATGTTAAATTTATATGCGAAACTTATCCCCCACTCTAAATTCTAAAAAAAAATGTTTTTTCTTCTTTCTTTCTGCCAAGTGTTTCAGAGTGTTCACACATAATTGGCGAAAAAAAATTTTTAAAGGGGGGTGGGGGGTGATATAGCTGAGGGTGTTAATCTACAATAATACCCAGTTTTCCAACATAGAAAGAGGGACAATTATAAGAAAAATGTTGAAAGTACAAGACTGATGACTAGTAGAAAGAGGCGTAGATATTTTCCAGTGGGTAAAAAGCAATTTTATTCCATCTCAAATGTCTCACTGATTAGCACCCTTCTGTATCGAGACACTTTGAAAAGGTACCTATGTGATGAGGAGTTTATCATAGTGCTGTAAGGGTTTCACAACACCCAGTTGCACTTCTCCTGAACTAGCATTGTTCAAGATCGGTAGCAAGGAGAAATCCAAGATGACAGGAAGCAATGGTGGGATAAGCAGAGGACTGGTATTATTTAAAAGTTGTCCTTCTCCTAGATTAGTTGCTCTACAAAGACTTGTATGTTAAATCTAGTCTATAGTATTTCACTCATTGCTGGTAGGGAGGGGCGTTATGTTGGATATGACCGCTCACTCCATACTTTAACCTGACTTGATTCTCGTCTGTCGACTGCAACGAGTTGTTGGCTTACATGCCCGCCATTTTTAATTCAAAGGGTTTCTTGTTGATTGGAAAAAAGAAAACTGTCCAAAAGCAAACCACAGAACGACACAAATAAAGTCACAGTTTATTGATTAGAAAAGTTGATCTCTATGAACCCCAGAAGAGGGGGAGTAGGTGCCCGCCAGCGGCTTAGACACCAGCCGCTGTCTGACAGACATCCGACACAGACGAAATCTCCAACTCAAAAAAACTGAGCTCACCGGAAAACGGAAGTCATCAGAGTCATGACATCACCCTCTCCTTTCATGGTGGGTAACTTGCATCCCCCTCCCTCGTATTATTCAATAGTTATACCTTTCCATAGAGTATAAAAGAAAGTGACTTTGCAGCCATTCCCTCTTCCAAACTTTAGGGTGTTGGACTCAAGAATTTATAAGTACAGAAACATTACTTGAAATAAATGTTGGTAAATTTATACTCTTTCACCCATAATCCGACTGACTTTACTTTTTATATAGACATATAGATTTATATTCACAATCGCTTAAGGACACAAATTTATACACTAATGTACAATGTACTAACGCTGACGAAACGTGTCACGGGTCGTCTAGTTATGATGAATCTGTTGGATATAAAAATGTATTGCGTCACACTCTTTAATTCTCTTTAGTTTAAGCTGAACACATTGTTTAAAGATGATTAGAAGAATCAATCTCCATTCTTTTTATGGCCATCAGTAACTAAGAATGTCATGCAAGTGGCCATTAGCTTGCTTTTTTATTGATGAGAGCACTTGTCTGCCTCTGACCATGAAATGTCAACAAGCAATACGTCTTTTGTTTTTAGGCCCGTTCTCAAGTGGAAGAGCTCTCCTCAACAAATTCTTGAAACCAATTTGCGCAACTCATAATTTTTTTGTTTTATTTGCAATGGTCGTTTTGTTTTCTGTTATTTTTTTAAATTTTATTTTTAACATTTTTAAGAGTCTGAACATTTCCCACGAACAACAGGGGAAAAAAAGAAACTATCTTGTGATGAAAACAAAAAGCGAATATTTTTAACATGCATCCAATCAATCATCATGTTTAGCGATTAAAGCGTGACACTACAACTAAATGCTATTTCAACAGGAGCATGACAGACCAAATAAGAATTCTACTTCAAGCTATAGTGCGACAGACCACAAAATGTTATTTACAGCTGAAATGCGACAGACCAATAAAAATACTACTTAAAGTTGAACTGACGCAGACCAACAAAGACGCTACTTCAAACTGAGGCGTGACAGACAAAGACGCTATTTCAAACTGAAGCATGACAGACCAACAAAGACGCTATTTCAAACTGAAGCGTGAAAGACCAACAAAGACGCTACTTCAAACTGAAGCGTGACAGACAAAGACACTATTTCAAACTGAAGCGTGACAGACCAACAAAGACGCTACTTCAAACTGAAGCGTGACAGACCAACAAAGACGCTACTTCAAACTGAAGCGTGACAGACAAAGACGCTATTTCAAACTGAAGCGTGACAGACAAACAAAGACGCTACTTCAAACTGAAGCGTGACAGACAAAGACGCTATTTCAAACTGAAGCGTGACAGACCAACAAAGACGCTACTTCAAACTGAAGCGTGACAGACAAAGACGCTATTTCAAACTGAAGTGTGACAGACCAACAAAGACGCTATTTAAAACTGAAGCGTGACAGACCAACAAAGACGCTATTTCAAACTGAAGCGTGACAGACCAACAAAGACGCTATTTCAAACTGAAGCGTGACAGACCAACAAAGACGCTATTTCAAACTGAAGCGTGACAGACCAACAAAGACGCTATTTCAAACTGAATCGTGACAGACCAACAAAGACGCTATTTCAAACTGAAGCGTGACAGACCAACAAAGACGCTATTTCAAACTGAAGCGTGACAGACCAACAAAGACGCTATTTCAAACTGAAGCGTGACAGACCAACAAAGACGCTATTTCAAACTGAAGCGTGACAGACCAACAAAGACGCTATTTCAAACTGAAGCGTGACAGACCAACAAAGACGCTATTTCAAAATGTTCATTTAATCTGAACGTTTTGAAATGAAAATGCTATTTCAAACTGAAGCGTGACAGACGAATCGACCGACTGATGGAGGCGTTTAGAGAGATTTGTGGACATATTTTTAAAAAACAAAAACAAAGAAATGACTTCACCGCACCTTTTAAACAGTTTCCAATGCATGCTTTATTATTATTATCATTATGCAAGTAATACCATTCAAAGCTGTGGCAATATAATCAATCACAACTTTACGTAACATCATTGTGTCTTGGTCATTCTTTTCATGCTTAGTAACAGTTGGTTGTGTGCGATGGCATATACGAGAACCTATCAATCGTCTTTACTAATAAAATAAAAAAAAATACATTGAATAATGCGTAAATGTATTATATTTTCGCGCTTTTATATCTAGATTAGGATTGGGTTTTTCTTTTATGAGACGGAAAATAAAAATAAATTCATACATTTATTATGACAGGCTAACATATAGAGTGTGAAATCTTCAACCAACAGCCTTCATTAAATAATGACACATGCATACATTATATATATATATATATATATATATATATATATATATATATCAAATTCGAATTAACAAAGAAATAAGTTTCTTTATTCTTGTTTTTTTGATTGAAAAAAAAAAAAATGACTCAATACTGGTCACCCCTGAAGAAGGAATTTTATTCCGTAATCGATAGGATTAATGTAAGAAAAAAAATAAATAAATAAATTAATCTTGTATTGCTAATTTAGCTTTTATTTCAATTTTATTAACTTTCCATGCGATACTTTAAAACTTGAACGAAAAACACACACATTACTCGACAGCGTGCCAAACGCATCCCTCGTTCGACACCGGTTTTTGAATCCTACCCGCCATTTCATAACAGCAAGGCGATGACGTCGTACCATCAAAGACGTTTATCAAATTAACAAAGAAATAAGTTTCTTTATTCTTGTTTTTTTGATTGAAAAAAAAAAAAAAATGACTCAATACTGGTCACCCCTGAAGAAGGAATTTTATTCCGTAATCGATAGGATTAATGTAAGAAAAAAAAAAATAAATAAATAAATCTTGTATTGCTAATTTGGCTTTTATTTCAATTTTATTATATATATATATATATTGAGTTTTTATAAAAAATATAGATTTAGGTATACCCTCTTTATAATCCCAAGAATTGTTTCAAATTGCAAGCTCAATGAGGTTGTGTTACAAGCTTCAGAGCATATATACTTTTTAGTTATATTCCAATGACCAAAGGAAAAATCAGTCCATTATTATTTTTTTTTTTTAAATTGGAAAAAAAATAAATATAAATTTTGTTTATAAGACGAAGGGAACAAAATACAGTATTCGTCAAAATCGGAAAATGAGAAAAATAAATAAATAAAAAATAAAAATTGCAGTAATAGATTGATTTTTCTTTTGGTAATTGGAATATAACTAAAAAGTATATATATATATATATATATATATATATATATATATATATATATATATAAAAGGTTAATACAACAAAAGATATAAGAGGCAACTAATATCTTTAATTAGTGAACATCCGGATAAAAATAAAGCTCAATATACTGGATAGAGCATTAATAGCAATAGATAAAGTGAAAGAATAGAATAAGGTGCGAATCAAATCTTATCGTTTTATTAATTTGCATACACCTTAAATAAACTTTTCACTGCTATCTACTGCATCGATAGCAAACGAATTTCCCGCCTGGATAACTTTTTGCATTTTTGGACCACCATTCACCATTTGGATTATTTCTTAATCAACCTCTTTGATATTTTGCCTAAAGCTATTTTAAACTTGTTGACGTGGATGAACTGTATAGGTTTACAAAAAAGTATGTTTTGGGCCGATATATTTGATGTTTTATATACCTTTATGTATTTTTTTATACATATCTTTTTATATATTTTCAAAGTTTAATTTTATTACCTGCAGTAATGTCATTGCGGTAATGGTCCTCTGAGGAGAAAATTTTCTTTGAAAACTCATGAGTTAAGGACTGTAAAGTACTTTGCCTGAACATTGAACTGTAATAAAATTTGATTTGCACCTTATTCTATTCTTTCACTTTATCTATTGCTATATATATATATATATATATATATATATACTTTTTATTATGTGTGTGTGTGTATTTATGCTGCATTCTTTCATTTAAGCAAACATTGCTTAACATAACAGAATTCGCCAGCTTGATTATACTTTTTTTATTTAAAATTTTTTTCTAATGATCTTTTTTGTACCAAAATCAAAAATATTAATATATGTTCCATATGTATCACTAACGTTTTTGATTTTTCATCGAACCATCTTCAGGTGACGAAAACAAACGACCCAAAAACCTGGAGACAAAGGCGAGAATTTCACAAAGCAGCCGAGAATGTGCATGTGAAGTTAGTTAGACGTCAAAAGCACACACCGGTGCAGTTCCAGGAGAAACGTTACCAATTTAAATTCTGGGATGCAAAAATTAGAGTCACAGGATAAATTGTATTACGTTAAGCATTTTAAAATGTTGTTACTGGTTTCATAGGTAATATTATTTATTGTAGGTGGGTGGATTTTAAAAAAAGATAGCTTCAAGTTTGTTTGTTTTTTTAATTTGGTTTTAGAATGTATTATTTTCGTCTTATTAACTCAAATTAGTTGTAAATCAGAGGGGGGCATTAATCTATCTGACCACAAACTTACAGGAACCAAAAAATAATTCCTAAATCTTAGATCTGATTGCCAACTTTTTAATCGATTGAACCATCAAAACAAAAAATCAGTAGTAGAATTATTATATGAAAACATAACTAAACTAGACACAGAAAATAAAATTACAACAATTCAATTCATTATTAAATCCAAATGTAAAAAAAAAGCCACGTATAAACTCTGCAATCATGCAAATATCATTATTAAAAAGGCGTCTTGGTTGTTTTGTTTTACGGCATATCAATCCGTTTGTGTTATTTAATGCTGAATCCTGGCATTTTGGTAAAAGTTTTTATGCTTCAAGTACTTTATATCTTCAAATATTTATTGATGGTGTTTGGTTTAGTTATTTTGTAGCGGAAATTGTTGTTTTGGGCTCTGCAGATCATGGTTGAGTTTTGCAAAGGGAAAGGAATAAACAATAACATCAATGTTTGGTGCATTTTAAGTCAGGAAGCCGGTATCTTCAGACAACCTTATCTGGTAGTACCAGCTATTAAAAAAAGCAGACAAACATATTTGTAGTACTTAATAAATCAGACTATCACAGCAAACTACAAACAATTCTTGATGACCACACTAAATTCTAAAAGAATTAACAATAATCTTACAAATACATTAAAGACACAAGTTAACAGACTTATCATTGCTAATAATGCAAAAACTGATAATTACCAACTTCTCAAAGTAACCAAAGATTACAAACCTGGTTATTTATACAAAACAGTTAAGATATATAAACTTAATTCCCCTCTTTGACCTATCATATTCCAAATTACTAAACTCGTATATTCATTAATAAAAACACTAAATTAACTTATCAGCCGTATCTACCCAGTAAATATAACAACGTCCACACAAGAACTATTACAAATCCTACAAACCAAACAATCGGACAATAAAATCATTGCTTCTCTTCATGTAGAAAGCTTATTCACCAGTGAAACTGTAAAAGAAACAACTGAAATAATTATCAATAATATATACTCATCTCTCCCTCCACTTAAAATCAGTAAAAAAAAAAAAATACTAAGAAAGTTACTATTGATTTGCACCACCGAAGCACCTTTTTATGACTTCAATGGAAACATTTACACTCAAATTGACGTTCTCGGCTGCTTTTTGAAATTCTCTCCTTTTTTTCCAGCTTTTTTGTTCATTTGTTTTCGTCACATGAAGATGATTCGACTAAAAACGTTAGTGATACATATGGAACATACATTAATCTTTTTGATTTTTTACAAAAAAGATCATTAGAAAAATTTTCAAAATAAAAAAGTATAATCAAGCAATGAATTTTGTTATGTTTAACAATGTTTGCTTAAATAAATAAATATATATATATATATATATATATATATATATATATATATATATATATAATTAATAATCAATATTTGTTTTTATCTACATACGTATACGTTTCATCCTTACGGGAATCGTCAGTGTAGAGAAGAATTATAAACACCGGTCACCGGACCCGAACCCTGGCACACTAGTTATATTTCAAACTCAAATTGCAACGTCTTTGCCCTCATGATAGCTGTAAACAACTCGGTAAATCAACAAGAGATTAATCGTTTTTAAAGGCAGCTGCCATAGAGAGTTCGACTTTTGAAAGTAACATTGCATTGTAGCCACGATGACAGCTGTGTTAAGACAAACACTACAGAGTCTAGCTTAGCCTAGCCTTGAGGGCAACAAATAATTCATTATAAATATTTGTTTTTTATCTGCATACGGAAACTGTCAGCGTAGAGAAGAATTATTCACACCAGTCGCCGGTATATACACACGCACACACGTATGCATGTATATATAAATATACATATATTATATACTAGAAGAATACTCATCCAAGACAGATAAAATTACCCAAAGAGAACAGTTTTGCATAACTTTATGTTCCCTTATGAAGATTAAATTAGGATATGATACAAAACCTTAACACATCATTCAATGAGTTTTGGGCCTTACATATAGATGGTGCCACTGATTTAAAAAATCCATGATTTTTATAAAGTACTAACCTTCAAATGGCACATATAAAAAATTTAAGCCCAATCGGATTATCAGTTTACAAATTACAGTTATTTAAGTGAAGCTACTGTTGCAAATTTAAAAAATAATGGAAAAATTTAAATTGCGTGTGTTGATAACGCATTGCTTTCTGATGGGAAAAAATACTGTTCAAGCGAAGCAATGGCTTGATAAGTGTTATTCGGACCTTGCGTCATCAGAAACAACGGTTAAGAGATGGTATGCGGTTGTACGGACACAAATGATGCTGAATGCTCAGGTCGCCCAAATGTACTGGAAAACATTAAAAACAAGTCCACAAACTCGTTTTGGCCGATCGTAAATTGAAGTTGTGTAAGATAGCAGATGAGTTGAAGGTATCAGAAGGCGATGGTTTATTCATCATTTTGCATGAACATTTGTCAATGAGAAAGCTGTGTTCAAAGCTCACACCACTTTACTCCGGAGACACATTGGTAGTCAGCTGAGTGAATAACAGCTGAGTGAATAACAGCAGATGAAAACCGTCTAAAGTAACCAAAGATGCAAACATCAGCAGGTAAGGTTTTGGCGTTTGCATTTTGAGATGCGCAAGATATTTTGTTCGTCGATCACCTTAAGGAACAACCATCAATAGTGAATATAATATAGCGCATTATTAGTAAGTTTGAAAAAATAAATCGCAAAACAATGGCCACATATGAAGAAAAAAAGCGCTCTTTTACCAAGAAAATGCGCCGTATCACAAGTCAATCGCAATGACGGCAAAACTACATAAATTGCACTTCGAATTGCTTCTGCACCCACCCTATTCTCCAGATCTGGACCCCAGCGACTACTGGTTGTTTGCAAACCCCAAAAGAATGCTCCAGGGAAAGAGATTTGGTTCCAATGAAGAAATGACATCGGAAACTGAAATGTATTTTGAGGCCAAAGACACATCGTACTACAAAAAAGGCATCCAATTGTTAGAGAAGCATTGGAATCAGTGTATCACCCTAGAAGAAGACTATGTTGATGAATAAAGTGTAAATTTGCCTAAAAGTGTTTGTTTTATTAGTTAGGACCAGAACTTATTGAGTTATGTGTTAATGTTAATCTATATTGAGCTATACATGATTTTTAAAAAAATGAAAAGGTTTTTAATCTAATTAAGAAAACTGTCGATGAGATGACATTGCATGTTTTAAAGAATTCAACGAAGGGAAATACTTGTTTTCAAATTGTTAATAACATGAGTTTGTGTTTTTCAGTCCAACCTTCTCCTCTTCATACCAAGTCACGTCCTTCCCTTACTAACTCTCTGACCGGAAGTGTGCTCCTCCCACTTCCTATTTATACCAAGTCCTCCATTTCCACTACTAATTAAAATGTAACACAAAAAGGGGGGGGGGGGTGAACAAACGTATTAATATTAGAATACATGTGTGCGTTATTTATAGATACAAGGTCTTTTAAGAGATCCTACAGATTAGAAGGAAAACATTTTCTTATTTATAAAGGTATGTTAATGACGTGTTCACATTTTGTTTTTTGTTTTCAGGTAAAAAAAAACAAAATAAAACAAAACTGCTTTAGCTTAGTAATAAGAATTTTTTTTATTTTTTTATTTTTTTAAACAAAATGCATTTCACCTCATTCCTGCAATTTCTTTAACGTCATAGTTTTCGAGCCAGACATCTCTCATTCCAAGAACACCAACAAAAACTGCAAAGTGGTGCAAAACTAACTCGCAAGCCAAGAAAAGAAAACAAACAAAAAGAGAGAAAAACAAACAAACAAACAAACAAAAAACCTGGAGAAGGGGGAGGGGGAAGAAATCCTAATATACAAACTGATAGAATCTACTGATTTACTGACAATAGCAACGTATTCTGGGACGGATGCTGTACAGAAAACAAGCGGAGATACACAAAAAAATATATAAAAGAATTTCCTGTCTACGGTTAAATAAAAGAAAATGGCGGAGATACGATCGGTGTGGTTATTTGTTATCATCGTACCGTTACTAATAATTACCGCTACTAATAATTACCGTTACTAATAATTACCGTTACTAATAATTACCGTTACTAATAACCATGGTAGCTCTCTTAGGTTTACTTTTTTTCTCTTCGCCTCCCTCCCACTTACCTTTTAAACTGCCTCATTTTGGACAGAATTTCCAGTCCCCTAACTGGCTCCTGATCCACTCCTTACCATATGACATTACACTATTATTCAATGTCTTCTGCATGAACAGACAGGCATGTCCATCCTTTTTTACTTAGAAACTGACACAGAAATACTAAAATCAAATAGCAAACATTAGTGAATAAAGAGGGCGAGAGTAGAGTTGGGTTACCTCCCTTTGTCAGAATTATGATTTCATATTTCACTTGCAATCCTCTCCAAAATTTAAAGACTCCATATTGAATTGTTCGAATAAAGTGTTAGGCTAACAATGTTAATAACATGCGGCAAAATGAAGTACGTAATTAGTGTTAGGCTAACAATGTTAATAACATGCGGCAAAATGAAGTACGTAATTAGTGTTAGGCTAACAATGTTAATAACACGCGGCAAAAATGAAGTACATAATTAGTGTTAGGCTAACAATGTTAATAACATGCAGCAAAAATGAAGTACGTAATTAGTGTTAGGCTAACAATGTTAATAACATGCGGCAAAATGAAGTACGTAATTAGTGTTAGGCTAACAATGTTAATAACATGCGGCAAAAATGAAGTACGTAATTAGTGTTAGGCTAACAATGTTAATAACATGCGGCAAAATGAAGTACGTAATTAGTGTTAGGCTAACAATGTTAATAACATGCAGCAAAAATGAAGTACGTAATTAGTGTTAGGCTAACAATGTTAATAACATGCGGCAAAATGAAGTACGTAATTAGTGTTAGGCTAACAATGTTAATAACATGCAGCAAAAATGAAGTACGTAATTAGTGTTAGGCTAACAATGTTAATAACATGCGGCAAAATGAAGTACGTAATTAGTGTTAGGCTAACAATGTTAATAACATGCGGCAAAATGAAGTACGTAATTAGTGTTAGGCTAACAATGTTAATAACACGCGGCAAAAATGAAGTACATAATTAGTGTTAGGCTAACAATGTTAATAACATGCAGCAAAAATGAAGTACGTAATTAGTGTTAGGCTAACAATGTTAATAACATGCGGCAAAATGAAGTACGTAATTAGTGTTAGGCTAACAATGTTAATAACATGCGGCAAAAATGAAGTACGTAATTAGTGTTAGGCTAACAATGTTAATAACATGCGGCAAAATGAAGTACGTAATTAGTGTTAGGCTAACAATGTTAATAACATGCAGCAAAAATGAAGTACGTAATTAGTGTTAGGCTAACAATGTTAATAACATGCGGCAAAATGAAGTACGTAATTAGTGTTAGGCTAACAATGTTAATAACATGCAGCAAAAATGAAGTACGTAATTAGTGTTAGGCTAACAATGTTAATAACATGCGGCAAAATGAAGTACGTAATTAGTGTTAGGCTAACAATGTTAATAACACGCAGCAAAATGAAGTACATAATTAGTGTTAGGCTAACAATGTTAATAACATGCAGCAAAAATGAAGTACGTAATTAGTGTTAGGCTAACAATGTTAATAACATGCGGCAAAAATGAAGTACGTAATTAGTGTTAGGCTAACAATGTTAATAACATGCGGCAAAATGAAGTACGTAATTAGTGTTAGGCTAACAATGTTAATAACACGCGGCAAAAATGAAGTACATAATTAGTGTTAGGCTAACAATGTTAATAACACGCAGCAAAATGAAGTACGTAATTAGTGTTAGGCTAACAATGTTAATAACACACAGCAAAAATGAAGTACATAATTAGTGTTAGGCTAACAATGTTAATAACACGCGGCAAAAATGAAGTACATAATTAGTGTTAGGCTAACAATGTTAATAACACGCGGCAAAAATGAAGTACATAATTAGTGTTAGGCTAACAATGTTAATAACACGCGGCAAAAATGAAGTACATAATTAGTGTTAGGCTAGTTTTAATAACACGCAGCAAAAATATAACTCTTTTTACCATTCTAATTAATTTATTTTTTAAAGATTAACATTTCTTTTCGTAATTAAATTTTCCCTATCTTAAAATTCAAACACATTATTTATTTCATTATAATTTTTTTCCAAAAGATAAAATCAGATAATTTACTATTGTTAGAAACCCAACTGATTGTTTATAATCTGTAAGTGCAATATGTATTGAAAAAGATACAACTATTAGTGCTATTACGATGATTACTACTATTCGTTATAATATTAGACATTGGTGGTAAAAGTAATATTTTCAAGAGTTTTACCAACAAATAGACATTTACCATCAAATTTATAATGATTAAAAGATGTATTGTCTCTTTGGGTATCTCTTATTTTAATAAATAATCCTTTTTAAACTTTTATAAAAAAAAACTAAACAAAAAAAATGGAAAACACAGATAAAGAATATGTGTGATTATTTGTCTGTCTGTAAAAAATTTTGAAAAATCTTTTTAAATAAGAGTCTTAAATCGTGGGGAATATAACCTTGGTTAGGACTATGATGTCAGCGGAGATCACCATGTTAGCAACATTCACATAGATTTGTTTCTCATATAACACTGGGTACTTGAACTAGCTGAGCTACTGACCCTAATCTAGTCTTATACCTAAGCCTCTTTCGCCCCTCGCAACTCCCCTTCAGTGCTCCATTTCCTGCCTGATCTTGTCTGAATTCAAGCTGGCGCCACTTTGGGATCCTTAGATTCAGCAGCCTTTCTCTTGTTGTTCTTGTTACTTGAAATTCTTCTGTGAGGTTGCTGAATGAAAGCTGCAACGCTGTTACCATGGCAATACATATACCTATTCACTTGCCTTTCTACAAGGGCAAAGTTAAACACAAGGTCGGTTTTATATGTAGGGATATCAAGCTCCCCATAAAAGGGGTACTTAGGATAGGACAAAAATAAAAATTCTCAGAGTCAAGAAGGATCTCTCCTCCTTTGACCAAGAACAGATACTACACTCTAATCCTCGACCAAAGGCTGATTCTAGTATATCACAGAGAGGGGAAACATAGTACTGAGACATAACTGAACCTATTAATAAATGCAAGATGGTTGGACACCAAAATATATCAAGCAATCAAAAACATGCTCGAGGGAAAACTGTGAAAAATAAATATGGGCTTTTAATTAGGGAGGGGGGGTTAAGCCTCCATTGAGGGTCTTAAAATGATTGAAATTGGCTAAAATTTGGAGAGTCTGTAGAATATTATGTGATCTTAATAACGTTTAAATTTCATTAAAATTAGAAAAACATTTTTAGTTTAGAATTTAGTACTCCCCACAGACCATTTTATAAGAAATTAAGACCTCCATTTAGCCTTGAAAAACATTGACTACCCCTTCCCCCTGCCATAAGTGTACCTGCGCAAGGAGTCTATTGTGAAGGAAGGGTTGTGCAATTCCAAACCGCATCTCTCCTGATCCGGCATTGCTAGAGTACAGTGGCAAGGAGAATCCAGAACAAATTAGTACTGTTACGATCCTGACAAGATCGATATTATGTCGTCTTATGGTCCAGATGTAACACAAAATATTTGTATTTTTTAGCCGGGAAGCTTTGGTCTGATAAGGGAATTTCCCCCGAATTCTAATGCTATTTTTAACAGGGGAACAACACAAGGATGAGATAATTGGAAAGAATATATCAACACGAATTCAATGATCAAGAAATGAACAAATACATTTATTGCAGCAACGAAAAATGAAACACCAAAAAACAATAAGTAATCCAATACAAAGTAGTGATAAAATGTTCCATCCAATGAGTTCCAAACAATAATAACATTCACTTATCTCTTCGATCTTTCCAGTGAAATCAAATCATAATAAAGTTCCTCAATATACATGTCCGAAATTCAAAATTCTACGAACGACATTTTCCGCGATGCCAAAAGTTTCTGACCTTTTGTCTATCCTGTTAATTCGACCTTTTTTGCCCAGCTTTTCATCCTATCGATCCAACATTAACCGCGCGACCCTGTGCATCTTATCGATTCAGCATTATCTGCCCAACTGTATCAACAAAAACAAACCAATCCGTCAAAAAATAAAACTAAGTCTGCTAAAGTCATCCAGTTTCTTTGTCTCTTTTTTCTTTCTTCATTTACCTTATTACATCAGTCACTCGCCCTTTCTTCCTCTTAGTGATGAATGTAGTCAGTAATGAAGAGAAAAGAAAGCGAACAACCGGCGATTAGTATCTAAGCCACGTTACTCTTCCTCCTCCTCCTCCTCCTCTCTCTCTCTCTCTCTGCTATGCGAATATACATTAGGCATGGAGAAATAAGCTATTATGTTGTGCTCATTTTACACGCGCGTAACTATATCGTTTGGATTTTTTTTCTTTGCGCTTCCATCGTAATATTAATTTTATCAGGTTTCTTTTCTTTCTTTAAATCTTCGTTCACGAATTGCCATCAGCATGTCACAGTACTCCCATAGTGTTCTTCATCTCTCAGCTGGCAATCATTCCATTTTATCAACCTTTATCCTATAGTGGCTCTTAGCCTTGATAAGTAGTGATTCAAACGTTAAAAAAAGAAAATTTTGTCATCTACAACTCATCAATGTGGCTCGATGTAACAAATGTATTCATGCAAAGATTCGAAATTCAAACTGCTGGTCGCGCACGAATGTAACCTAACGGTCCATGTACCTAACGGTCCATGTATCTAACTCCCTGCACCAAGTTTTCACATTACTAATAGTAGTATAGATTAATAATAAAGTTTTTCTTAATCTTGAGAAAAGGCAAAAATATTTTTTGATTGCAAATTTATAAATTAATATATGTGTATGTGTGTGTACACGCGCCCTAAAAAATAACAGGAAAAAATTATGCTTTGCCAATGTTCGCATTAATATTCATATACGTATAAAATAACATCAGAATCGGCGAAGTAAAAGAAAAAAAGAAAAAGTCTAAAACTGGAAATTTAAAAAAATAAAAAAATAAACTATGAATCGGTATCGAAGGAGGACAGGGGGGGGGGAGAAAGAAAACTTTTCATTATAGAAATAGAGTGAGGATTTCTTTCTGAATTCATTTAAGACTGAGAGGTGAGTGTCTGACTTGCTATTTACCTTTTCCCTTCCCCTAAACACTTGAAATGGTTTCATTCGGCAGTTCTTTGACTCACTAACTTTTGCGTGACAAGATGGATATTTATATAGATACAAATAAATACACATAGGTCTTTATTATATAGTGGAGAATATATATATTTAAAAAAATGAATTGTATATATATATATATATACAATTCATTTTCTTTTTTTTTTTTCCCTTCATTTTTTTCTCTCTCTTCCATATTAGTAGAATTGGAAAAAGTTGTTTTGGAAGTGTTACATGGACCAGACCACAAAGATAACAGTATGAGTCACTGCCTCCTCCGCTCACATCTTCCCTTTCCTCTTCGTCTTTCTTGCTCTCCCCATACCATTCCACCGGATCTACCTGGAATCGTCTAACACCCTTTCTTACTAGTGACACCGAACAGACCATAAAGGCATACAAATGACAGATGAGCATGAAATGGTGATAGAAAAAAAAAACACATTACTACAGCGTATAAGCATATTTAAAAAAGGTCCTATTGAATCCAATTGGAAGAGGTGGAGATCAGGAAGAAATTAGGCTAAGATAGGAGAAACTAATGATAAAAAAAAACGACATAAAAAAGGGCTTGAAGCATTTATAAAAACAAAAAGAAGCTATACAAAGAAACTGCGTTCTCCAAAAACAAAAAAACAAAAATGACATTATATGTGGAAACACAGGTTGAGGGATGATAATCGGTTTATGTGCAAGACAAATGATGAGAACTCGGATGTGGAGAAAGTATTTTTGAATAGCGAAGCTGTTGATGTTGTTCAGAAGTTTCGTTACTTCGGTGATACCATTGGGGCACAGGGGTGAGCAGGTGCTAGTGTGATTGCAAAGAATTAGGAATGGATGGAGTAAGTTCAGGAAACTTCTGCCATTACTAACCAGCAGAGTGTTACCACTGCCAATCAAGGGATGGGTCTATCAAGCATGTATATGCAGTGTGCTAATGTTGGGTTTGGTTTGTTTTACAGCATATCAACCACCTATGGGTTAATTTATGCTGAATAAAGTTGTTAAATGGGATTATATAGGTAGGATAATTATTTATATTCCTAGAAAACATTGCATTACTCTTAGAAAACATCGCATTTTGGCTAAGATCAAAGTGTAGTATCTGTTCCAATGGATACTGCACCCCCATAGACTGGTATCGTCTTGGCCTTCGGGGCTTGATTCCGCCGGTCTATAGGTTTGTCCTGTGCAGTTCTAGGAGGTCCACCCTCTCAGGCTTTGCCTCCCCTCTTTGGGGAGGAGTAAGTTTATTGCTTACTGCCTGAGGCGCCCCTATCAGGGAATGCCGACGGGACTGCCCAGGAAATTTTTAATGGCCAGAGTGCTCACCTTCTCAGGCGCTGACTTTTCAAGTCCCACTTTCCCGACCCGACCTTGGGTCACATCTTACTTGTGGGAGTAAGATAAAACTGGCCTTGTGCCTAACTCCTGGAGAGGAGTAAATAAATACTCTTAGACGGAAATTTTACAGAGAGGGTACCATCATTACTCTAAAAAAAAAAATTTTTTTTAAAACTACTCTCAAAATACATTGATCTCAGAAAATATTACTCATAGAAGGAAATTTCACAGTAGAGTGGAAACATTAATTTTAGAAAACATTACTCCCAGAAAACATTACTCTTTAGAAGGAAATTTTACAGAGAGAGTAGGGACACTACTCTCAGAAAACACTACTCCAAGAAAACATTACTCCCAGTAAAAATACTCTTTGAAAACATTACTCCTTGGCATTGGTCATCTTCTTTATTCGCAACATGATTGACCCTCAGCTACCACCTTCTAGTATTTATTTGGAGAGAAAATAAAAAGGAGAAATAAGGTTTTGATTTTTTTGAAGCATCAGATTGAATAATATGGTTGGGGATAAACTTATAGATACTAGGGCATGGCGTGACCAGCTGATTGATCCGATCGGCCTTCTCCGATCTCCCGTGTGATGATGTATGGAAGTAAAACCTGGCTAGTGAGGGCTGCATGAAGAGAAACTTATTACTTTATTATTATTTCCTTTTACTTCCAACTTATTACTTTATTATTATTCTCTTTTTTACTTCAAACTTATTACTTTATTATTATTTCCTTTTACTTCAAACTTATTACTTTATTATTATTTCCTTTTACTTCCAACTTATTACTTTATTATTATTCTCTTTTTTACTTCAAACTTATTACTTTATTATTATTTCCTTTTACTTCCAACTTATTACTTTATTATTATTCTCTTTTTTACTTCAAACTTATTACTTTATTATTAGTTCCTTTTACTTCAAACTTATTACTTTATTATTATTTCCTTTTACTTCCAACTTATTACTTTATTATTATTCTCTTTTTTACTTCAAACTTATTACTTTATTATTAGTTCCTTTTACTTCCAACTTATTACTTTATTATTATTTTCTTTTTACTTCCAACTTATTACTTTATTATTATTTCCTTTTACTTCAAACTTATTACTTTATTATTATTCTCTTTTTTACTTCAAACTTATTACTTTATTATTATTTCCTTTTACTTCAAACTTATTACTTTATTATTATTTCCTTTTACTTCCAACTTATTACTTTATTATTATTTCCTTTTACTTCAAACTTATTACTTTATTATTATTTCCTTTTACTTCCAACTTATTACTTTATTATTATTCTCTTTTTTACTTCAAACTTATTACTTTATTATTCTCTTTTTTACTTCAAACTTATTACTTTATTATTATTCTCTTTTTTACTTCAAACTTATTACTTTATTATTAGTTCCTTTTACTTCCAACTTATTACTTTATTATTATTTTCTTTTTACTTCCAACTTATTACTTTATTATTATTTCCTTTTACTTCAAACTTATTACTTTATTATTATTCTCTTTTTTACTTCAAACTTATTACTTTATTATTATTTCCTTTTACTTCCAACTTATTACTTTATTATTATTCTCTTTTTTACTTCAAACTTATTACTTTATTATTATTTCCTTTTACTTCCAACTTATTACTTTATTATTATTCTCTTTTTTACTTCAAACTTATTACTTTATTATTAGTTCCTTTTACTTCAAACTTATTACTTTATTATTATTTCCTTTTACTTCCAACTTATTACTTTATTATTATTCTCTTTTTTACTTCAAACTTATTACTTTATTATTAGTTCCTTTTACTTCCAACTTATTACTTTATTATTATTTTCTTTTTACTTATAACTTATTACTTTATTATTATTTCCTTTTACTTCAAACTTATTACTTTATTATTATTCTCTTTTTTACTTCAAACTTATTACTTTATTATTCTCTTTTTTACTTCAAACTTATTACTTTATTATTATTCTCTTTTTTACTTCAAACTTATTACTTTATTATTCTCTTTTTTACTTCAAACTTATTACTTTATTATTATTCTCTTTTTTACTTCAAACTTATTACTTTATTATTAGTTCCTTTTACTTCCAACTTATTACTTTATTATTATTTTCTTTTTACTTCCAACTTATTACTTTATTATTATTTCCTTTTACTTCAAACTTATTACTTTATTATTATTCTCTTTTTTACTTCAAACTTATTACTTTATTATTATTTCCTTTTACTTCCAACTTATTACTTTATTATTATTCTCTTTTTTACTTCAAACTTATTACTTTATTATTATTTCCTTTTACTTCCAACTTATTACTTTATTATTATTCTCTTTTTTACTTCAAACTTATTACTTTATTATTAGTTCCTTTTACTTCAAACTTATTACTTTATTATTATTTCCTTTTACTTCCAACTTATTACTTTATTATTATTCTCTTTTTTACTTCAAACTTATTACTTTATTATTAGTTCCTTTTACTTCCAACTTATTACTTTATTATTATTTTCTTTTTACTTCCAACTTATTACTTTATTATTATTTCCTTTTACTTCAAACTTATTACTTTATTATTATTCTCTTTTTTACTTCAAACTTATTACTTTATTATTATTTCCTTTTACTTCAAACTTATTACTTTATTATTATTTCCTTTTACTTCCAACTTATTACTTTATTATTATTTCCTTTTACTTCAAACTTATTACTTTATTATTATTTCCTTTTACTTCCAACTTATTACTTTATTATTATTCTCTTTTTTACTTCAAACTTATTACTTTATTATTAGTTCCTTTTACTTCAAACTTATTACTTTATTATTATTTCCTTTTACTTCAAACTTATTACTTTATTATTATTCTCTTTTTTACTTCAAACTTATTACTTTATTATTAGTTCCTTTTACTTCCAACTTATTACTTTATTATTATTTTCTTTTTACTTCCAACTTATTACTTTATTATTATTTCCTTTTACTTCAAACTTATTACTTTATTATTATTCTCTTTTTTACTTCAAACTTATTACTTTATTATTAGTTCCTTTTACTTCCAACTTATTACTTTATTATTATTTTCTTTTACTTCCAACTTATTACTTTATTATTATTCTCTTTTTTACTTCAAACTTATTACTTTATTATTATTTCCTTTTACTTCCAACTTATTACTTTATTATTATTTCCTTTTACTTCCAACTTATTACTTTATTATTATTTCCTTTTACTTCCAACTTATTACTTTATTATTATTTTCTTTTACTTCCAACTTATTACTTTATTATTATTTTCTTTTTTACTTCCAACTTATTACTTTATTATTATTCTCTTTTTTACTTCAAACTTATTACTTTATTATTATTTCCTTTTACTTCCAACTTATTACTTTATTATTATTTCCTTTTACTTCCAACTTATTACTTTATTATTAGTTCCTTTTACTTCCAACTTATTACTTTATTATTATTTTCTTTTACTTCCAACTTATTACTTTATTATTATTCTCTTTTTTACTTCCAACTTATTACTTTATTATTATTCTCTTTTTTACTTCAAACTTATTACTTTATTATTATTTCCTTTTACTTCCAACTTATTACTTTATTATTATTTCCTTTTACTTCCAACTTATTACTTTATTATTATTTCCTTTTACTTCCAACTTATTACTTTATTATTAGTTCCTTTTACTTCCAACTTATTACTTTATTATTATTTTCTTTTTACTTCCAACTTATTACTTTATTATTATTTCCTTTTACTTCAAACTTATTACTTTATTATTATTCTCTTTTTTACTTCAAACTTATTACTTTATTATTAGTTCCTTTTACTTCCAACTTATTACTTTATTATTATTTCCTTTTACTTCCAACTTATTACTTTATTATTTCCTTTTACTTCCAACTTATTACTTTATTATTATTTCCTTTTACTTCCAACTTATTACTTTATTATTTCCTTTTACTTCAAACTTATTACTTTATTATTATTTCCTTTTACTTCAAACTTATTACTTTATTATTATTCTCTTTTTTACTTCAAACTTATTACTTTATTATTAGTTCCTTTTACTTCCAACTTATTACTTTATTATTATTTCCTTTTACTTCCAACTTATTACTTTATTATTTCCTTTTACTTCCAACTTATACATTCATGGCTATTTTTAAAAAACAAATCTTGGCCAATTTTTTCTCAAATATTTTCTCGCAAAATTGTGTGAACTTTGCAAATTTCAAATTTAATTTAGAAACCCTTAATCTAACTAAATTTAATGAAAAAGTAAGCCAAAATTTCCATGCCAGATTCGACTTTTGAGATGGAACATGTGACTATGTAGTACATTTGACACAAAAATCATCCTGGGAACCTCATATGACTTCTTTTTTTTTTTTCAATCTCCGAACGCTTAAACTATTAATCCCATTAAAAAAGAACAAAAAAAAAAAAAAAACTTGCCTCCATGTTTGTCCCAAAATTTGGATATTATTTAAAAATTAAAATAAAAGAAGACGGGGTATTAAATATCAGCGGTGATTCTGTACTCTGGTCCTGGCCGAGGCAACCGAGATGAGGCGCGACACTCTGCACTGATCCTTGCAAAGGAGGAAACCGGAAGGAGGGGAGGAGGGGGGTCACTCTGCACTCTAATCTTGGTTGTGGAAACTATGCATGGGATGGGGCTAATGCTCCACAATCTGATCCTGGTCGAGGCAACCGGGGGGGGGGGGGGGGGTCGAGGCAACCGGGGGGGGGCGCCCTGCACTCTAATCCCGGTCGAGGTAACTGGGGGGGGGGCACACACCCTAATCCCGGTAGAAGCAATCCGGGGGGGGGGGGACACACACACACACCCTAATCCCGATCGAGGCAACCGGGGGAAACACTCTGCACTTTGATCCTTGTTTCGCACCAATCAGAGTTGAGGGTGCCTAGATCTACACTAATTCGATACATACTTCATATTATAACATATTGTGCTTCTCTGAACAAGATAAAGAACATAAAAGCAGAAAGTATTATGCTATTTTTTTTTTCTTTCTTTCATGTATGATTTAATGGCTGTAAAGAGGCTGCTTCGTCGAAAATAACATTTTTATAGATGTGTCATATTAATTTGATAGATGTTTTGTACCTCATTGTGTAGAAATAAGCGACAGCTATATGACTTATAGACTGTCAAAACTGACAGCAATAAAAGAAAATCATTTTAAAGCCAGCTCATCTTGTTTGCCTAGAATTAAATACACTTAGTGGGCAAAAGAAGCAACAACAGTATTTTTTTTTTTAATCATTTTATTCTCTTTTGCAAAGGACCTGTGGCGTAACGGATAAGACTGCTAAGTAATAATCAGTTCTAAGTGACAGTCTTCTAGAGGTTGAAGGTTCAATCCTCAGTATGGATACAATTATGAATTACTTAAAACACTGAATTAAGAAAAAACTGAATTAAAAACAATTCATTTACAAAAATGAATAAAGAAACTGACTAAAAAGATAAAACTGAATAAAAATAAAAAATTGAATAAAAATTTAAAAAAACCCTAGAAAAACCTGAATTAAACAAAAGAAAAAAAGCTGAATTTAAAAACAGGAAAAAATTACCGAATGTAAACCAGAACAGAATTAAAAAAAAAACGAACGAACCAAAAATTGAAAAAAAAAAAGAAAAAACTGAATAAAATACAAAAAGCAAAACCAGAAAATAAAACAAAATAAACATGAAAAGCAGAATTAAAAAAAAAAAAAATCAATAACAACAAAGAAAAAACGAAAGCAAAAAAAAATAAAATAAAATAAAAATGAAAAGCAGAATTTAAAAAAAAAAAATCAATAACAACAAAGAAAAAACGAAAGCAAAAAAAAAAATCTAAGAAAACAAAAAATAAAGGAGAATCAAACACATTTCCAAAAACAAACAAAAATATTATTTAAAAATGATTCCTGATAATCCCTTCCCCAAAAGACAAAAAATGCTTTGTCTCATCATCCCCATCATCAAAGTATTGATAAAAAAAATAAAGAAATAAAAATTAAAAATTTATAGTTTTAATCTCAAGTTCAAAAAGCTTTTCAAGTTTCTAGTTGTTTTTCCATGTTTAACAAATAGTGTTTGAAGCTTTGTATATTTAAACAATGCACTTATTCACCGCAATATTTAATCGGACAAATAACATATGTGATGATAATCTTCAGAAAAAAATAATTCTCTGCTTCTTTTTTATTTATTTTTTATTTAAAGGTTTTAAAATTTTACTTATTAATTAAAATGGCTGCCCTTTAGTACAAAAAGAAAACAATAAAACTTTTTAAATATTTTTCTATTATGTATTGTGGAATTTTCACGGGTCCCACTAGTTTTTATAAAAGGATGGGCGGGTACTTCACTACGCGATGCCTTCAATTCTTTTGCAGTCAGCGCCTGTGTGTGCATATGTGTTTGGCTGACTTGCTACAGGAAGCAAAGATCAATGAAACCTATCAGTTTACCATCAAAGTTTATCAAAGAAAAAGAAGAAGAAGAAGAAGAAGAAGAAGGAGAAGAAGACGCCGAGTTCAAAATGGAGTGCACAATAACCATGGCAACCTTGATAACAAATAGATGTTGAATATAAGAATTTGAGACGTTGTTATATCTTTGTCCTTATCTGAATCTCTCTCTCTCTCTGTACCAGTTAAATAGCATTACTACTCTTCTTGCTGTCTCTCTTCCTCAATATAGAAAGAGATGAAAAAGAGGGGGGGGGGTAAAGTGATTGCCTTCGACAATTAATAATCAGAGAGAGAGAGAGACGGAAGCGAAAGGGATAGACGTTATAAAAAAATAACATACAGTGAGAGAGGGTGAAAGTGATAGACAGAAACTAAGGGATGGTTTACTTGGTGAGTTCATTACAAATTACGGCTAATTAGGACGATTAAAAATAGAAGCCAGTTCATTATTTAAAAAAAATAAGATAAAATCCCAAAACAGTCTCTTTTTGCTCACTATATCTCCCTTTCTCTTTCTTTCTTTCGAGCTATTGGTTAAATAGTATTACTACTTATGATATTCCCTTTTTGTTTATGATGGACTATTCCAATCTTTTTATTATTTCCTTTCGTTATTACCTTTAACTCTTAAGATAGAGAGAAATACGGAAGCGAGAGTGATAGACATCATATAAAATAAGAGTAGGGGTCAAATAACAAACAATAACAGAGGGTGAGAGTGGTGGGTCACTTGGTAAGTTAATTTCAAATTGCGGCTAATTAAGACAATTAAAATGGAAGTTTGTTTTTGTTTTGTTTTTTCAAATCCCAATCCAAAAACTGAGGAATATTTTAACATGTATTTTGTGTGATTAAAATATATAGGAAAAAAACCCCTTTATATTTGTTATCTCTCTACAGCTTAAATAATATTGCTGCTGCTGGTGATATTTCCTTTTGTTGATAATGGCCTATTCCAATCTTTTTATTCATCCTTTTCTTTTTTATTATGTTCGACTGTTAATAAACAGAGAGAGAGAGAGAGAGAGAGAGATAAAAGCGAGAGTGATGGATACTGTAGGGGTCAAACAAAATACAGAGAGAAAGGGTGAGTTATAGATAGAAAGTTAGAGTTGGATCACTTGATAAGTTAATTGCAAATTGCGGCTAATTAGAACAATCAACATGAAAGTTATTTTCAAATAAAACAGTCAATCCTAAAACTGTAGGAATATTTTAGCATATATTTTCTGTGATTAAAATATATAGGAAAAATCCTTAGGGAAACAAACGTTGATTAACTCAGCTTTAGTATAATAATAGATTTAATTGGTAATGATTCATTGGCATATGGTTAGTTGAATACAAGTTGCTATCTAACTCCTAGCTGGATAGATTTGCCAACAGTATTAGTAAATGAGCACAACTGAAATGCTAGAATTCGAACTCGGCATAGCAGATTTCATAGTCTGTGATCTTATCCATTAAGCTAATTGTACAGCTTGCCAAATAACAGAATATATTTTCATACATTTATTGTACAGCTTGCCAAATAACAGAATATATTTTCATACATTTATTGTATAGCTTTACCAACTAATTATAACTTAACAGCAATTCAAACCTGTTTGGGTTATTTAATCCTGAAGCAGAATACCTATTGTTAACAATTCATTGAACATAAGTTGCTACGGTACTCATACCTGGGAGAAATTGCAAGTTAATACTTTACTTATTAGTATTACTTTGGGTGTGAACAAATAATGTTAAGAACGGTATTTTCCATAAGGATAGATTAAGTAAAAAAGTGGAAAATTCCTTTATAGGTTTAAAGTTTTAGAATTAGAACTACGTGGCAGAATATGACGTCATGGCTGGAAGTACATGGCAGAAAAGATAGAGAATTCCTGTCTCTAGGAAATTAAGAGTCAAAGTGATCAGATGCATTTTTCAAATCTTCCTCCACCCTACAATGGTCGGTAGGGGAAGATGCATTTCATCTTGATGTACTTGCTGCAAATTACTGTAAAAAGTAAACCAAACCCCAGAGCAAATAATGGGGTTATTTGTGGTTCTTTTTAATTGTTTCCATTATTTCAGTCACAAAGAGAATAAAGAAGAAAAGAACAATATTTCTACGGCTGCTACATCACGACGGCGACCATCTTTATCACTAGATGTCATTATCCAATAAGCCAACTACTATGTGTTACTGAGAGAGACGAACAGCTGTTTCTGTCAACAGAGAAGATGAAGAATCGGTGGCGATTGAAGAAGCCCCTCATGCTACTAAAATATAAATAGAAAACAGAGAGATTTCCGTTAGGTCACAAAGCATTTTGAAGGATTCAGGAATGCGAGTAGCCAATGTCAAAAAAAGCTGAAATCAAGAGAAATTTCACAAGCCCGCCCCTACCCATGTGCGTGTATGAAGAGATGGCAGCGCAAAACAACAACTTTTTTCCTTAACAATTCCAATAAATTTCAACTAAAAAAGTAAAAATTAAGAAAAAGGCACTGTGTAAAAATAAGGAAAAAGACACTGAGGAAAAATTAAGAAAAACGCACTGAGGAAAAATTAAGAAAAGGGCACTGAGTAAAAATAAGGAAAAAGGCACTGAGTAAAAATAAGGGAAAAGGCACTGAGGAAAAATAAGGAAAAAGGCACTGAGTAAAAATAAGGGAAAAGGCACTGAGTAAAAATAAGGGAAAAGGCACTGAGTAAAAATAAGGGAAAAGGCACTGAGTAAAAATAAGGGAAAAGGCACTGAGTAAAAATTAAGAAAAGGCACTGAGTAAAAATTAAGAAAAGGCACTGAGTAAAAATAAGGAAAAAGGCACTGAGTAAAAATAAGGGAAAAGGCACTGAGTAAAAATTAAGAAAAGGCACTGAGTAAAAATAAGGGAAAAGGCACTGAGTAAAAATTAAGAAAAGGGCACTGAGTGCGCATGTAAGGGGAAGCAGACAGGAAGTCATTCTTTTATGAAACAAAAGTCATCGAACATCATGAATCGTTTGAAGTGTTAGTGTTTACAGCAAAATTAACATTTTCATTTTCCAGAGACAACTGTCATGAGAGGGAAAGGCAAGAAAAGACGAAGAGAGGACGGGGAAGAGAGAAAAAAAACAAGAAAATAGAATAAAAAAGCGAGAGAGACGAAGAAAGAGAAAGAGAAATAAAATCCGGCCAAATAGCGCCGAAAAAATAAGGAGGTAAGGCTCTAGCGATTTGGCAGAAATCGTCTGTTTTCTGGATTTAAAAAAAAGTGGAATTCAGCTAAAAAGCAGAGAACTCACATTTAAAAGGATTCATCTTAGGAAAAATAGTTGTGAACAATTAGGAATAATGGAATAATTTATGAAATAATTGTACGTGAGTAAACAACCTTATATCATAATAAAAAAAAAATCCTCTTTAAAAAAAAAAAAATAAATAAATTAAAAAAATTAGGATAGGGTAGGTCTCCTCGGAGCTGGATATTTCCTTTCCTATCTCTAAGCCTCAACAATATATGTTCTGTTATTTGATTCATCTCGAATGGCATGTCTCCATTTTCTCCCGTTTTATGCCTCCAAATCTTACGAGATGCGTGATTGGCTGAGGGACTCACAGGCTGAAAAGGATCACAAATGTCTGATAAAAAGCAGGGGTCAATGATAACCGATTAATTATAGACAACAAACTCTGCAAAAATTTCGTTCTAATGATAACTAATAAACAGTTCTTTGTGATTAAAATATATAAGAAAAAAGCCTTAGGGAAGCAAACGTTGATTAACAAAAGTTTAATATAATAATACACTAGAAGAATACCCGTTCCAGAACAGGTAAAATTAATTCCCAGAACAGAACAGTTTTGCACCACTTTTATGTCCCCTTATCAAGATAAAAATCAAGATATAATGATACTCAACCTTATGTCTAGAAGCCTTATTCCAATTCTGATTTTGATTCTAGAAAATGTCTAAAATTTAAGGCTTACGGTTAAGGGGTCTTAAGAAGAAATTGAAATTCAGGAAATCTTGCTTCGTTGGTTTCTAATAATTATGGATCAAATTCAATGCAAATCTGAAATATTTGCATTTTCAAATGAGAAGTTGTGCCCATATTATACTGAAATGTGAAGATTTATTAATTGATGCCTAATACCTATTGTTAAAATTTCATAAAAATAGGGGGTATCTGAACTTTCATGAAAGGCTTTCACACACTTTTTAACCCCCTTTGCATAAACCTAAATTAAACTAAACATAGCCCACATTACGACCCTGTAAGTCTAACAGCTGTGTTACAAAATTCATAGTGATGCCCTTTAGTCCTCACATCCCATGAGCGATGTTTCTGACAAAGGGGGAAGAATTGCTGTTTTCTGGGTCGGAATCTATCCATGTAACACTTATTGTTGGCTAGTTTTTGACCTTGAAGTAGTATTTTTTTTTTAGCTCCTTACATCAAGTGGCTTCATGCCTTGTCTGGAGCGACTTTCATAATAAAACTTTTTTTTAAATTGGTTTAGGAGTAAATCCTGTATATAAAAATATATAAACATATCTACATATCTTTAATTGTTGGTGTTTGTTAAATATTACTTTAATAGTGTATTGAAAATTTTTTTCAAAAGTAACACATTTCTAAGAACGAAACTTATTCCCTACATATATACAAAATAAAAATAAATGAATCGACTAGTCGAGAGCGACCCGACCCGATGGCTCCCTTTTTAATGGCTACTAAACTGAGATATAGGGGAGGGTGTCACTCTTTTTTTCTGGATCGCTACACTTGCACTTTATCCTCACCTTATAATGCTAAGTGTTTGGCAAGGTGGCATCAAGTACCATATTTTGAGTCTTTGGTATGACTCAACCGAGGATGAACTCCTGTCTCCCTTCCCAGGACCCCATTAGTGAACACGCTAACCATTATGCCAAATGGTCCGGTACTTATCTAATCCTAATTTTATCCCAGTTGGATTACAAGTAAATATCTATTAAAAATGTCAGTTTTCATTTTTTTTTTGTAAGATGATATCTGTGCTGGGATATTTGAAAATAGAAACTTCCCTTCATTTATCATAAGAAACAATCACCATTTATGTTTGATTTATTTTTCTTGAAACAATATAAGTTTGTTTTGTTTGGAGAAGGGTGGGGGTGGGGGGTTATACCCCTCATAATCTAAAGTAGGGTTAAAAAGCAGATCTTGTCACCTCGAGGTCAACATTCTAACCACTGAGCTAAACCGCATGTGAATCTGTGAATCGAGTACAATAAGCGCTTTTATTGTTGGCAGTGACCAAACAAGTTGAAATTCTCATTAACCAAAAACAAAGCAGCCAATTTGTGTGTCCACCCAAGCAAATGCCCTTAACCCCAAGATCCCGATGCTACCATCGCAAACTCTCCTTTCCCCTCTGTGAGAGTTTTCTCAACAGATTCAATAAGCAAGGAAACCCAAAACAGATTTAAGGGAAACGGTTTTAGAATTGGAAAGATTTAAAATTTTTTCCTAAGAACTTTTGCTTGTTAGGCTTTGGCGGTGTCTTTTTGGCAATGTTGTTTTTCCATTAAAACGTGTTTTTTCTCTTTTAGTTTAAATCAGCTACCCCCTTGGTGTTCTTAATCCAATAGGTCTTGGAGTAGAATCTTAGAGGCCAATACCTACTATTTTTCTATCATTCCCCTTCAACTGTACTCTAATTGCCTGTATCTCTGACAGTATCAATACAGCATTCTCCTCGGACCCGAGTGCTCAAATCTATGTGTTTGGGGACTTTAATGTTCACTATACCAATTGGCGCAGTTTCTCGAGCTTGACAGACCTAGCTGTCACTTTCAGTTAACCACAACCCTTACACAACCCGCCTTCCAGATCGTGAAGATGAACCAGCTTTGCTTCTCAACCTGTTCCTGGCAACGCTGTCCGAGGCTTGTGGTACAGATGCTCATAGCCCACTTGGGAATGCTGATCACTTGGTAATAATGGTTGATGTCACCATAAACTCCCGACCCCAAACAGAAGCACCGTTACTAAAAAAAAAAAACGGATACTACCAACCTGCTGATTGTGAATCCCTTAGTCATCTTATCAGAGATGAAACTTTTTCTCTCCCCACCAAATAGTGCGCAGAGGAGATAACTGAATAGGGCAAATTAGGCATAGCCCACTCTCCCCAATGGTTCACTTCGACCTGTGCAGTGCCATTGCGCATAGGCAGCAAGCATTCCGCCATTTCAACTGCCATAAATTTGTAACATGAAGAAATCATTGTAAGAGTGTAATAACCGCAGCTAAGAGTAAGTATAGTGAGATGAGTAAAAATCGCATCAAGTCACAGAAACTATGAATGCACGATTTTCGGTCGTCATCATAATATTTGGTTTAACGTCTGTTTTACATGCTGGCATGCATTGGACAGCTTACAGAAATTGACTTCTAAACTAACCTATCTCTGGACAGGTCTTTATTTATCCTTCAGGTTCATTTTTATCACTTTTTCTCATGTTTTCCTTGGCCTTCCCCTGTAAACTGAATCTGTTACCTCAACTGTTCTACATCTACTAACCCAAGAACTCTCATCTATTCTTTCAACCAAGTCAAAAAATATCAATTCAAACTGCATCAACACATTAAAAAAAAAGTATTTCTACTTTTTCTTTTCATAGATTTGAAATTTATATATTTAAAAAAATTTTTTATTTTCATTCTCTAGAGAAAGTCGGTCAGACTCTCTGACCTCATTCGTCAAGCGAGTCTAGACATGAGAGCACATAAAAGACAAACTCGGGCAAACACACACACTCACATATATATCTAAAATATTGGTCATCCACAGTCAGTCTTTTCTTTAGACTTGGACAAAAAAAACAAAATATCTTTAAAGGAAATGGTTTAAGAATTGGTAAGTTTTTTTGTTTACTAACAATGTTTTCTTTCCCGGCATTTTCTGAGTCTTTTTGTATCCACCCATTTTATTCTCCATGTTGTTCTTCCATTAAAAATGTGTTGCTTTTTTTCCTCTGTGTGTTTAAACCAGATGTCTCCATTTGTACTCAAAGACCTATTAGATTAGAACACAATGTTAAAGTTCAACACATGTTAGAAATGCATGCGTGTGTGCATGCGTGAGCGGTACCAATTTATAATTTTCTAAGACAATATCAACCACATGGATTCCATTGCTCATCTCCTCGTCACCCGCCACCATTTGCTCAACAAGTCATCAATGTCAAATAATCCGAAGTCCCATCCGTGTAAAATCAAAGTACTCCAAAATTCTCAGGCCTTTTTTTTAAGTTAAGTCAGCAACTGACACAGAACAGCGGTGCTTTTCTTTTTATGCAATAGAAAAGCGTGGATCAATGTTAAGAATGACCAATATTAACAATGCGAGAGTTGTACGGAGCCCTTGCTTCAATGGTGCTACCAGATCAGACTGTCTGAAGATACCGGCTTCCTGACTTAAAATGCATCTGCATCGCTGCAAACACACACTGCCCGAAATTTAAAAGGGAAATGGTTTAATGAGTTAAATGAGTTTGACTTGCCTGATGTAGTATAGGGTCCAAAACTATTAGGCAAAATTTGGCATGAAGAACTCTTCGCATAATAGATGTCATGAAGTTGAAAAATATAATACTACTATTGTTGCTACTACTAACAGCAATAAACACTTATAGGCTCCAAAACAATAAATTTTTATGAAAACCTTAACTGATAAAACATTTAAGATACTATCATTAAGAAAAAATTTAAAATCACATTTGCTAGAAGAAGGAACCAAACTAACAATATTTTTGTTTTTCAAACATATATATATACTAGCTGGCTTTGCCAACTCGCTATCGTTTTGCAAAGTTGGTTACTTGAAATAATTGAAACCAAAATGTTAAATAGTAAACATTTCATTCATAAGTTTGTTGTAAACACAAAACAATTTTTATTTATTTATTTATATAAATAAACATGAACATTTATTCATATAAATAAACATGAACATTTATTTATATAAATAGATAAACATTAACATTTATTCATATAGATAGATAAATATTAACATTTATTTATATAAATAGATAAACATGAACATTTATTCATATAAATAGATAAACATGAACATTTATTCATATAAATAGATAAACATGAACATTTATTCATATAAATAGATAAACATGAACATTTATTCATATAAATAGATAAACATTAACATTTATTCATATAAATAGATAAACATTAACATTTATTCATATAAATAGATAAACATTAACATTTATTCATATAAATAGATAAACATCAACATTTATTTAAATAAATAGATAAACATGAACATTTATTCATATCAATAGATAAACATGAACATTTATTCATATAAATAGATAAACATTAACATTTATTCATATAAATAGATAAACATCAACATTTATTCATATAAATAGATAAACATGAACATTTATTCATATAAATAGATAAACATTAACATTTATTCATATAAATAGATAAACATTAACATTTATTCATATAAATAGATAAACATGAACATTTATTCATATTAATAGATAAACATGAACATTTATTCATATTAATAGATAAACATTAACATTTATTCATATCAATAGATAAACATTAACATTTATTCAAATAAATAGATAAACATTAACATTTATTCAAATAAATAGATAAACATGAACATTTATTTAAATAAATAGATAAACATGAACATTTATTTATATAAATAGATATTAACATTTTGGTAATTTTAACACAAATGTTTTTATCTTTTAAATAAGACTGTCAAGAAGTAAAAAGAAAGAGAAAATCAATTCGCCTGAGCGATGATGTGTGTGTGTATACTCTTTGTTTTTAACTTAAAATTTTCATTGAAATTAAAAACAATAAGAAAAATGTGGCGTCAGTTGCTAATGGGAGGATGCAGTCTGTCACCCTCTCCCCTTTTTCTGTGTGGCGTAGCTAACGGGGGGAGGGGGAGATCGAGATCAGTCAGTCACACCTCTACTTTCTTTATGTGGCGTCACTGACTGAGGAAAGAGAGAGAGAGAAAGAAAGAGAGAGAGAAAGAAAGAGAGAGAGAAAGAAAGAGAGAGAGAAAGAGAAAGAGAGAAAGAGAAAGAAAGAGAAAGAGAAAGAAAGAGAAAGAGAAAGAAAGAGAAAGAGAGAAAGAAAGAGAAAGAGAGAGAAAGAGAAAAAGAAAGAGAGAGAAAGAGGTAAGTCAGTCACCCTCTCCTCTTTCTGATCTCTTGCTTATGCCTCGTATATTTTTCTTTCTAGTTAATTTAATTTAAATTATCTCCCCTGAAAATTAATCAGTAAATATTTTTTTTAAGATTTAATAAGTTATCCTTTTTTTATTAAATCACTTTAATTAATTACTGTTAATATCAACAAAACTATTGCATATATATAACCAAAATAGGGCAATAAAATTACGAATAAATAACACCAAACATTAATTTATTACGAACTGTGTAAAAAATAGTTATGCAAAGATCAGTCTTTGGGCCTTTCATCTTTACAGGGAAGCATCTATTATCTCTTGAGACAGAAGAAGGCCTTTATAAATATATATATATATATATATATATATATATATATAATTTATCCTATACTACTTGACAAACTCCTTCAGAAATGAAACAAACGTTTCTGTGCAGTTCACTTGCTATAAGTATATTTTATATTACTAATCTCTACTCAGGTATTGAGCACTGTTGAAGTAAATACTGAAGCAAAACTGTAATATATTATCTTAAAATCTAAATAAATATATGAAATAGTAATATATGTATGTATGTATGTATGTATGTATGCCCGCGATGGGGGAATATATACAAACAAATAGAAAACTTTTACGTATTTATCCTTTCCATTTCTTCTGATCTGTCTTTGTGTAAGTTTTTATTAATGAAAGAACCAAATTCTTTAAAACCTGGTTGAAAGCAGTTACGACAAAACAACTCTGATTTTGGTCTTCATACAAGTTCAGTTTTCAAAGTTTTTGAATTAGTATCTCCTTCCCATTTAGTTTGTGGATTCAAAAATTAAAACAATACAATTAAAGCATTTATTAGTGAGGTACCTACAAAGACAACAGTATTCATATATGAATGGTTTCGTTGTTTTGTTTTACGGCATATCAACCCCTTTCGGTTATTTAATGCCGAATCAAGTAATTCTGGTAAAAGTTTTTATGCTTAAAGTTCTTTCTATGTTCATGTATTTATTCATGGTGTTTGGTTTTACTGTTCTGTAGAGGAAAAATGTTGGTTTTGGCTTTGCAGAACATGATTGAGCTTTGCAAAGGGGAAAGAAAAAAACAATAATATCAATGTTTGATGCATTTTGGGTCAGGAAGCCGGTATCTTCAGACAGCCTGATCTAGTAGCACCAGCTCATCTATGAATGACTCATCACGATGATGATGATGATGATAATAATAAAAACAAAATTAAAAGAATTAAAAAAAAAAAAAGAAAATGGTGCCGGCCTAGGCTGACACCAGACAAAATATTTGTAGAGGGTCGAGGAGGATGAGAAAACCGAGGAGGGACAGCATAAACCATACCTCCACTGGAAAAGTGCGGAGAATGCTTGGACCTTGGGGAGGTTTATTGCCACCCAAATCCCAGAGAAGACCAATGGTCCTTACCAGCGAGAAATCAATGGTAAGGGGCTGTTGCGATAACGCAAGGTTATTTGCGGTGGTTATCGGAAAGAGGTGAAAGATACTAGAAATCTGGGGAGGCTTGTTGTCACTCAGACTCCAGGAAATACCACTGGTCGTTGTCGGTGAGAAATCACTGACGATGATCTGTGTGAAAACGCCTAGTGAGTACAAATAATAATAATAATAATAATAATAATAATAATAATAATAATAATAATAATAATAATAATAAAATGCTAATTTTTTTTGTAAAAACCTGAAAGACTCATCAGTCACCCAACAAATAGGGTAAGAGTAAGTGAACCCCTACCCTCATGAATTAGCCCCAGGAGAAGCTACTATTTTCATGCTGTTAGACATATATGATGATGAATTGTCTTCTCTCATACTTGTGGCCCACAAAGCTTAGGATACGGCAGACAAGTCTGTTTTAGAAAGGGGAGAGAGATTCACAATAGCCTACTGCAGAAAAAATATATCAACACAATTTTTAAAAAAAGATAACTTATCCATGAATTTTTTTATTTTTTTTTAATTCAGTAAATTTTTTCAACTGGTTAATTCAATTGTGAATAAAGTATTTGTTTATTTACGATAAAAAAAAAAATGTAAAATATAAAATTGATTGAAAATAGTATATTTTTTCCATCATGATGTCATCCTGTAATGTCTAAATCTTGACAAAGAAAAAAAAACTAAACATTAATTTTGTATATTGTACTTTGAAATATTAGAGGCTTCTTCATATGCCTGTTTTAATATCTTATTCTCGTTTATTTTCGAAATAAAATTCACAATTATTTTTATTCATAAATTCATTGCTACATTTTTTTATTCACATAAAGATTTAGTTAAAAACAAGTAAAAACAAAAACGAATTAAAAGAATTAAAAAAAAAAATTATGGTCGTCTTGTAAGATGGTTATCAACTGCCTTGTTTCATTTTAATTGATTTTGACTACACACATTTTACACGTGGAAGCAATAAATATAGCATTATAGATTTACATTTTAATGTTTTTTCTTTCTTCGAGAGGTATGGTAAAGTTTCGGTGACCCCCCCCCCCCACTAAATGGGAAAGTTTACAAAAAAAAAAAGAAAAATAATAATGTGCCCACATTAATCACCCTGTTGCCTAGAATACATATTCCATAATAAGTTCAATAGTTTAGGATTTTACCAAGCACATTCATATTATTGAAACTCACGTGTGCATCGATCCTGTTAAAAAATGTATTACTTAATATAACTAAAAATTTGATATCGTCCAATTCTTTACTCTATTAAATTTGTTGGATCTAACTTATTTGGATGGGGGGGACGCACCCACTAAATGGTTAAGTTTACAGAAAAATAATGTGCCCATGTTACTCACTGGGTTGCCGACAATACATATTCTAAAACTCATAATGATTTGTTCATTAGTTTAGGAGATTATCATGTACATTATATATATATATATATATATATATATATATATATATTATATATATATATATGTAGAAGGATGAAAAGGAATTAGAAAAGCAAAAGTCAAATCGTATTTCTATTCAGTTGCTCAGAGCAAGGTATATTCCGCAAAAAGGCAATTTATTCAAGTTAAATTTTTCCTTAAGCCAGGCTTTTCAAAGATCAAAATCTTATCAGAGGAAGTCGTTGGGATAGATAAGTTGGCAAAGGCCAAGATTTAAAATATGAAAAAGTAAAATAAAAATTGTAGGGAAAAAACACAAGGCAAAACTCTGCCCGAATGCAAGCAAATGTCCGATTGCAAAAAAGTCTGGTGTCAAAAAGTCCAGCGGAGAAAGTGAAATGTAGATAGGTAGGTTGTTAAAAGGCACGAGAAGTGACAAGAGAGGATTCAAAGTGAAATTCCAAAAACCACATCTTCAGGTGCGGCGAAGATAGATAGAATCCAGAGGGTAAATATATATACGCACACGTGTGTGGCATACAACTTTTTCACCCCAAATACTACGTAATTATGCACAATATAGAAAATATGCATGAATAGAACTGTGCGTGATAGTTAAATGAAACTCATCCAATAAAACAGAAAAAAAAAAACGAATAGTGAATTAATGAGAGTTCGTTTTTTAAAGGAATATGCAAATTAGTTATCCTTTTTTAAATCGCTTGCATATCCACGACTGAGTATATTAGGAAGTTGCTTTTACTTTTTAAATAGAAAAGTGGGCTTTAATATCAATGTAAGTACAACAAATAACTCAACTTATTTATTATCTAAATTCACACAAAAAGTGGGTTAATAGCTCAATAGTGTTTATATTACTAGAGCTCAAAATATATAATAATTTAATAAATGCTCCTAGTTTACTTTAAAAAAAACCCATCTTTATTCATACAATTGTTTCTGCCTATTTCAAAACACACGTTTGTCTCGATAATTAATAAATTCAAGATATGATTTCAAAAGACTTCTTCAATGAACTTTTATTTTCAATTAAATCAAACCCAGAAAAGTCCCAAAGCAAAACTGTCAGACTCAAAACTGTTCCCTTCCTTCATTTTCAGTTATTTATCTTTTTCAAAGCAAACCAACGAAAAAAGATTCTGAGCTTCCGGCGGTCAGAGAAGGACATAAAACAAACATTGAAAACAAAGTGTAAAAAAATAATGGAAAATTGTTTGATTTTTTTTTTTTTTTAGATTTGCCTATGAAAGAACTTTTAATATTTTTGATGGATTTCTTATGAGAAGTTGTTAATTTATTTTTATTTTATTGACATAAAACAAACATTGAAAACAAAGTGTAAGAAAATAATGGAAAATTGTTTGAATTTTTTTTTTTTTTTTAGATTTGCCTATGAAAGAATTTTTAATATTTTTGATGGATTTCTTATGAGAAGTTGTTAATTTATTTTTATTTTATTGACATAAAACAAACATTGAAAACAAAGTGTAAAAAAATAATGGAAAATTGTTTGATTTTTTTTTTTTTTAGATTTGTCTATGAAAGAATTTTTAATATTTTTGATGGATTTCTTATGAGAAGTTGTTAATTTATTTTTATTTTATTGACATAAAACAAACATTGAAAACAAAGTGTAAGAAAATAATGGAAAATTGTTTGAATTTTTTTTTTAGATTAGCCTATGAAAGAATTTTTAATATTTTTGATGGATTTCTTATGAGAAGTTGTTAATTTATTTTTATTTTATTGACATAAAACAAACATTGAAAACAAAGTGTAAAAAAATAATGGAAAATTGATTGATTTTTTTTTTTTTTTAGATTTGCCTATGAAAGAATTTTTAATACTTTTGATGGATTTCTTATGAGAAGTTGTTAATTTATTTTTATTTTATTGACATAAAACAAACATTGAAAACAAAGTGTAAGAAAATAATGGAAAATTGTTTGAATTTTTTTTTTTTTTTTAGATTTGTCTATGAAAGAATTTTTAATATATTTGATGGATTTCTTATGAGAAGTTGTTAATTCATTTTAATTTTATTGTTTGGACTTTTGTATGGAGAAAGAAAAAAGTATACATCAGAATCGTATTTTGTTTATAATATGGGTTCTGGAATAAATTGGCTTTGAAACAATTGTAAAAAGGATTTTGGTATGAATTTATTTTGCAATTAGCTAAACAAATAGCTATATATATATATATATATATTGTGGCCCTGATTTCGAATTTCACTAGGTACAACCACGCTGATCAGTTGTTAACGACGTGGATAATTAAATTTTTAAAATAGATATGTTGCTCACATCTAGGGGCATTAATTTGGTGACGGGAAAATTATTCCCAACTAACATTTAGGTAAAATGCTCTTCCATATAAATAACTGAATTCATTCAAAAGTATGCAAACAAAATGAACATCTCTCTCGCTCTCTCATTTATTTATATATATATATATATATATATATATAGCAAGTTTTATTTATTTATTTATCTGTTCTTTTGTGGATTCGTAATATTACAAATCCACAAAAGAAACACCGTTTTCTGTCATTGTTGACACCATTCCCTATCGGGCCGTGACTACAATCGTTTCAGCTTGCCGATGATTCCACTGGGCACAGAGATTTACTAAAGATGTCTAAATCTGCTCTTTTGGATGAAACCGCGGTACATTGCTGAAATATGTAATATACAGTATCTAAATAAATTATATTAGCTCTCTTATATGATCGAGCATTTTACTTGATTTCTTTTCATATACAACCTGACACACTAATATATATATATATATATATATATATATATAGGGGGAGAGAGAGAGAGAGAGAGAGAGAGACCATGAGGAATGGATGAAGATGGGTGTGAACGTTTTGAATAAACAATAGTAACTAATAGTATTAAGTAGTAGGGGTCGAATACAAAAGAAATATTTATAATAGGGATGGTAGAATTTCAAATTTTGCAGTTAGTCTGAGGAATTCCTTTGATGGAATGAAACGCAAATGTTTCTTCATAGCTCATTTGCCATAAGTATAATTTTATACTATTATATTTATATATATATATATATATATATATATATATATATATATATAAGAGAGAGAGAGAGAGAGAGAGAGAGAGAGAGAGAGAGAGAGAGAGAGAGAGAGAGAGAGAGAGAGAGAGAGAGAGAGAGAGAGAGAGAGAGATCTAAATGTCTGACTTATAATTCATCAAATGCCCACCATACTGCAGACACATACCCGAAATAGGGTCCACCCTGGTGTTCATTCAACTGTCATATGTCTAAAAGTATAACACCCTTCTTCTTCTTCTTCTTCTTCTTCTTCTTCTTCCATCCTTTCAGGCAGATTCATTCCACATCATCTGAAAACCCAAAAACAAAAAACAGACATACCCCAAATTCTGCAAGAGCCACATTTGATGAATAACAATGTACAAGACAGACAGATTTCCTTTCTAAATTGCTTCTTTACTCCACCCCTTAACCCCACCTCCAATGTGTTTTTCCCCTTGCCCTTTCTCTTAAAAACAAACACAAAATGAACAAAAAGAATGAACATCAGCTGTTTTGACTTGTTGGATACAATTAAAAAGCAGAAAAAAAGGGTTCCATGTTCACAATTACCTCCCATCCCCTACATATGCCAATATGAATACCAAAGAATTATATAAATGACACTGCACTTTAGAGAAAGAAGTTATAACGTCCACCCCCTAAAAAAAGAAAACTGTTGTCACTTTTGAAAGTGGCTGGGTGGTGGAAAATCAGCAAAACCACATTGGAAGGTCCTTGGTAAATTTTGTTTTCATAACAGGCATGTCTTCACTTTAATAGCAAAAGTTAACCAATTACAATTTTATTATACAATATTTTTTTTTTCACAATTTCAAGAGATTGTTTTTTTAAATATATATATTACTAAAATTGTAGATGTTTCTTGGCCCTGTGCACAATGGATGACGTCACAAAGGGATGTCTACGTTCACAGTGATTGCGTGTGTGTATATATATATATATATATACACAATCATACATCCTGTCTCCACAGCATTTCATTTTTATGATATATCGTATATTTTATCCTCATATGTATATATATTTATATATATATATATATATATATTTAAAAAATTTTTAAAATAAGTTTTTAAAGTAAATAAATAATTTATTTAAAAAAAAAATAATTTGCGTTGTTCAGGTTTTCAAAATATTTTTTTTTAAATATTCTCCTTAGTATTGGCATTTCAGCAACGTTTCCAATGTGTGAATTTTCAAACTATATATATATATATATATATATATATATATATAATCTTATTTTTGCATTCCAATGACCATATGAAATCAATCCAATTGGAATGCAAAAATAAGATATATATGCTCTGAATCTTGTAACACAATTTCATTGAGCTTACAATTGGAAAAATTTCGGATATTATAAGGATTATACGCCTAAAAAATATATATTCTTTATAAAAACACACATATATGCTAGATTCTAAGAATTCAAAACAATCATAATTTCAAATATTCGAATCAAGTTCTAGAAATAAATATTCAACAATGTCTATTTTATTCATGTGCGTTTCTAAAAATCACTTATTAGCAAAATTACATTCAAGTAAAATTTTCCAAAATTAAATTTTCTTCATCAGCATATTACAATTTAGCAATTGCAATCTTGGGTAATCTCTGATTGATATAATCTATTAATTATTGAGCTTATTTTTAAACTGTGGTATTGAAACATATCTTGGGTATGTAATAATATATATTTTTTACTAAAAGTATGTATGAATTAAACTCATCCAGAGTAACTCAAGAATTACTGCTATAGTCTTAAATAAATGCTCTGCTGAGCTGGCCCCTGCCCTCCTCTCTAAACTCTACAATAAATGCCTTGCCGAATCTTGCATTCCTGGTAGCTGGAAAATTGCCTCGGTGGTTCAAGATTTCTAGTGAAAGAACAGACCCGCAAAATTATCACCTTATCAGTCTCCTCCCGCTCTTCTTTCTAAAATCTTTGAATCATTAATCAATCTAGCGATAGTCAACCACCTCGTTAATGATAAATTTCTTTCTGACCAACAATATGGATTTAGGCAAGCCCATTCTACTGCGAACATTCTAACAGTCACCTCGGAACGCATTTATCATAAGCTGATGAGGCTAGGGCAGAAGTGCTTGATATAGTCAATGCTTTTGACAGGGTCTGGAATGAAGGTCTTCTCATGAAAATTAATTTGTACAATATTACTGGACGAATAATTAATAAAATTTCTTCTTAGCTAAAACAAAGATCCAGATTGTTCTTGATGGCCGCAAATCTAATCAAAATGACATTGCCCCAGGGGTTGATCTCTGGACGATTATTATTCCTGATTTTTATAAACGACCTCCTTGATGCAATTGTGTCTGAGATGGGTATATTTGCTGACGACACCACACTCTATTCCCGACATGTGGGAAAAACGAACACACACATATCACAGGAAATAGCTGAATCTTTAGAAAATGACTCCCAGTTTGTAGTGAAATGGGGACATAAATGGATGGTAACATTTAATGCTACCAAGACAAAGCTCCTTTCCTTTAACAATTATAAGACACCTTACCAACCACCGATTGCCATGGCTAACAGCACCCTACCTGAGAATGTATCATTCAAACTTCTCGGCCTAACATTCACAGGTAACATGAATTGGCATAAATACATAGAAGACATTGCCAAGGCTGCTGCAAAGGAAGGTGGGCTTCTTCTACCGAGCTGGAAAACTTCTCACACCTGCCAGTATCCTATATCTCTACAGAGCCACCGTTCGCCCATGCATGAAGTATTGTTGTCACATCTGGGTTGGAGCACTAACCACCGGCCTCTTCCTTCTGGACAGGGTCCAAAAAAGACCCTCTAATCTAATAAGTCCCACACTGTCTACCAAGATCCAGCCCCTGTCCCATCACTACAATGTTGCATTCTTGTGCTTGTTTTACAAGTACTTTAATCGAATGTGGTTCTGATGAATTTGCTACACTGGTGCCCCCTCAACATAAATACCCACAATCAACCCGTCAGTCAGCAAGATCCCACCCCTTCACTGTAGAGGTCCCTAGATGTCGGGAGGCTTTCTATTCTAATAGCTTTTTTCCTCAAACTGCTAGCCTTTGGAATTCCCTCCCTGCTTCCTGTTTCCCTGACTGTACCAACATGCAAAAGTTTAAATGTAATGACATAAATAATTAAATGATGTAAATAAACACATTTTGAAAAGACTTTTGATTGGACGTGTCGTCGCAACTTCACGGATTATATATATATATATATATATATATATAACATTTAATGTATATTAAAAATACTTAGTTTCTTGCATTATTTTTCATACATTCAATTAAATTTAATCCAATATTTTTATATTAAAATTTTTCAAAAGTTTATATTAAAAAAAACATGATTATAGTTGTTATTTTTTGTATTAAATAAACATTTATTCAATAAATAACAACAAATAATAGTTAATTAATGAAATTCCTTTTCCTTAAAATAAATATATATATATATATATATATATATATATATATTCTTTATTTTTACTAGATTAATATTTTTTTCTAAAATACTAAGATTCAATTTTTTTTATGGCATATCAATCATTCTGGGTCATTTCATGCCAAATTCAGTGATTTTGGTAAAAATTACCAAGCTTTCAGTTCTTAATATCTTTAAATATTTATAGACTGATATTGGTTTTGTAGACACTTTGTAAATAAATAGATTGTAAATGATAGATTCTTTTTAATCCAAAGATGATTCCCTGACAGGTACTACCACTCCAAGTAAGACAGAACCTATGTGTAATTGCAACTAAGGGGGTGACTTCTCAAAGCTCCCAAATTTGAGTCTCACCACCGGATGTACCCAAGACAGAGTTTGAATAGTTGATAGGGTTAACAAAGTGGAAAGGCAGAAGAAAAACATTTCTTTTTTTAATTAAAAAAAAAAGAAGGTTGATAGGGTAGATGGGGGATAAGCACCTTGCCTAAGGGTGTGCAAAGCAGTTTAGTATAATCTCTGGGACAAACTAAGCTAAGGACAAGTAGATATAATACATTATTTAATATGTACATTTTTTTTTAAAATCAGACAATTACTAAAAATTTAGAAATTGGATGAGAAAAAAAAAGCTGAGGTTTTATTTACTCCTCCCCAGGAGTTAGGCACAAGGCCAGTTTTATCTTACTCCCACAAGTAAGATGTGACCCAAGATGGGGTCGAGAAAGTGGGGTTTGAAAAGCCAGCGCTCGAGAGGTGAGCACTCTGGCCATTTAAAAATTGCCTGGGCAGCCCCGTCGGCATTCCCCGGTAGGGGCGCCTCAGACAGTAAGCAATAAACTTACTCCTCCCCAAAGAGGGGAGGCAAAGCCTGGGAGGGTGGGCCTCCTAGAACTGCACAGGACAGGCGTGCAGTATCCATCGGAACAGATACTACACTTTGATCTTAGCCAAAAGGCCAAGAAGCCCAATCTGAGGTTTTATTTACTCCTCCCCAGGAGTTAGGCACAAGGTCAGTTTTATCTTACTCCCACAAGTAAGATGTGACCCAAGATCGGGTCGAGAAAGTGGGGTCTGAAAAGCCAGCGCTCGAGAGGTGAGCACTCTGGCCATTTAAAAATTGCCTGGGCAGCCCCGTCGGCATTCCCCGGTAGGGGCGCCTCAGACAGTAAGCAATAAACTTACTCCTCCCCAAAGAGGGGAGGCAAAGCCTGGGAGGGTGGACCTCCTAGAACTGCACAGGACAGGCGTGCAGTATCCATCGGAACAGATACTAAGCCCAATCTGAGGTGAACGGAAAGCAAAGGATCATGGGAAAAAAGTCTCGATTCATATGAGTGATGAAAGTTCAAGGTTGGAAGATACAAGCAAAAAGAATGAAAAAGAAAAAAAACAATTTAGAAGAATATGCAAAAATTATGATTTATTTATACAAATATTAGTTTTATTATATACTTTAAAAAAATAATTTAGAAGAATATGCAAAAATTATAATTTATTTATACAAATATTAGTTTTATTATATACTTTAAAAAAATAATGGATGATGAAAATAAGTCAAACTGATTCATAAAAGTGATGAAAGTTCAAGCTTACAAGATATTAAAGCCACAAAGAGACAAGTAATCAAATGCTACCATTCATACTTTTGTTCATTAAACACACACATTACCTATGAGACACCATCCTCGAGTGTCTTCGCTCTCTCTCTCTATAAGGGTTTGTCAGGACAACCTGACATGAGGATACTTCACTCTACAAGTAAACCCTGACCAAATATTCAAAATAACATAGTATCCAAAGCCCAAATAAGATCTCCTCAGCACGGCTATACACTTGCTCATACGAGCAATGGTGCACCTTCTCCTAGTGATGTTACCTCAAGTAACAGTACTTAGCTGGATACTTCACCAAACTAGATGAATTCTTGTCCTGGAATCCGCTAAGACCAAGAGACAAAAAGAAAGATATACTGGTCAACTGGGGAGAGGAACATTAATATTCTTAACTTCTTTACTAACTCAACGGTTGACAGGTAAATGGGAACTTTAATGGAATATTCAAATATTTATGTATCTAATATAGATATCAAGTGTTAGCCGCAGAAAGGGATTCTTTATTTCTGAGAATTTCGATTGAAGTAAAATAAAACAATAAATTGAATGAATAAGGAGAGAACTTGAATGCCTACTAGACACTGTCCTCGAGTGTCTAAGGTCTCTCTGTACAAGGATTTGTCCGTACAACCTGGCATGAGGATACTTCCCCAACAAGTAAACCTTGACCAAATATTCAATATAACATAGTATTCAAAGCCCAAATAAGATCCCCTCGGTATGGCTACTCACACTGGCTTATATAAGGAATGGTGCATCTTCTCCGAGTGATGTTGCCTCTAGTAACAGCACTAAGCTGGATACTCCACCAGACTAGATGAATTATTATCCTGGAATCTGGTAAGACTAAAAGACCACAAGAAAGATATACTATAACATAGTTAACTGGTCAATTAGCGAGAAGAAAATTAAATTTCTTAACTTCTTTACTAACTCAACGGTTGACAGGTAGAGGAGAACCTTAATGGCATATTCGAATATCTATGTATCTTATATAGAGATCAAGTGTGAGCCTCGGGAAAGGGGCCCCTTGATTTATGAGAACTTTGACTGAAGTAAAATTGAATGCCTCTATTAAATCCTTTTCTGATTCTTTTCTCCGGTGAAGTAGTTAAACCTAAACAGTCTAACCAATATATATATATATATATATATATATATATATATATATATATATATGGGAAGAGAAGGGTGAAGGTAATCCGACGTGATGGGAAAATGAAAAAGGAAAACTATTTTTCCTCCCAATATGTCTACCCTACATGTATCTGTACTTGCATGACATTTTTTTCTCTATTTTATCATCCTGATGAAGTCTTATAAATAAAGACGAAACGTTGATGTACACATAAAAAACATCCATTTTTTGGTTTTCCTTTTTCATTTTCCCATATATATATATATATATATATACACTCGAAGAATACCGGTCTCGGGACAGGTAAAATTACCCCCCCCCCCCAAAAAAAAACAGAACAGTTTTGCACCACTTCTCTGTCCCTTTACAAAGATTAAAATCAATGATACTAGAATCATCATTATTCCAATTTTGATCAAAATTCATTAAATGATTTTGATTCTAGAAAATGTCTAAGGCTTAAGCTTAAGAGGTCTTTTAAAAAAATTGAAATAACTATTGTTAAAATTTCACAAAAATCGGAAATATCTGAATTTTCATGAAGGGCTTCAACCTTCTTTTCACCTCCTTTGCATAAAACTAAATTAAACTAAATATAACCCACATGTGGATCCCTTACACTTAGTAGCTGTGTTCCAAACTTCATAATGATCGGTTAATTAGTCTAGCAGTGAATCCTGTACATACAAATATATAAACATACCCAACATATTATATATATATATATATATATATATATATATATTTGTCGCTCCTCGAAGAAGTAGAGCACTGTAATGGTAGTACTAACACAGCATGACGTCACTTGCTTCATAATGCATCGTTCCTTCCCTTAAAAAGAAGTAGAATGCCTTGACGTTAAGCCGCCGACAAAAGTGTTAAAATTATCATTGTTTATCAGCTATTTAAAATTGGCCGAGCGGTTTAAGACGTTGCATTTGAGTTGAAAAATACTTGTAGTCCAGGGTTTCGAATCGCATGACCGGTAGTGAATAGTCATATCTCTATGCTGAAGAGTCCAGATTAAAAAGGACGAAACGTATACGTACATAGATAATAAACAATAAATATTTATATAAGAAGATATGTTGGTCTCCCATTAGAAAGCATTCAATATTGAAATGTAAGAAAGATGTTTGAAGCCTAAGAATGCATTTTTTTTTTTTTTAAATAAATAGTAATTTATTTAAAAGTAGTCCCAAATTTTCGACGTAATACGTCCTCGTCAGGGGTACAAGACATTTTTTTTCTTTCTCATAGCGACATGTTTATCGCTAGTAGAAGGTAGAATCCGTAAGATGTTGATTCGGTAATAGTTCAAATGTCGAAGTCTTTTAGGGAAAGATGCGCGGTCACGCATTAAAGATAAGAAGACATGTTGGTCTCCTATTAGAAAGCATTCAATATTGAAATGTAAGAAAATTGTTTGAAGCCTAAAAATGCATTTTTTTTTTAAAATAAATAGTAATTTATTTAAAGTAGTCCAAAATTTTCGACGTAATACGTCTTCGTCAAGGGTACAAGACATTTTTTTTTTCTCATAGCGACATGTTTATATATTAGAGTACATTTTATAGTATGTTTACACTTCATTGACGGCTCGAAAAAGGAAAGGGGGTTCCAAAAATTACCTATAGAATACCCTAACAAGAAACAATGGGATTTACTTTGCTTCTAAAATCGTCCAAAATACTCAGTACGAAATAGTAAGTTACACATTTATTTGCTTATTTATTATCATTTATAAAAACCTTTTCACCCACTCGTGTGCTTATGATTTTTTTCTCGACTGATTACACTCATATGTGTGTGCGTGTGTATACGAACAAAGGAAAGATGTCAAACTAAGATGCTTGTGGTTACGGTTTAAATCTGAGTTGATATGCTAGTTGTGTCTAATTGTTGAATCGTAATGACAACAAAACAGCTGTCTGTGGATGACCAATATCATATATATGTATATTCACAACAGATTCAAAACCGTAACAATGAGTATCCTATTTTCTTTTCTTTTGCGCCAATATATATATATATATATATATAACAAAAAAGAGAAATTCGCTTTGCGATGAAAATGTACAGTTTCATGTGGGGCTGAGATACGTGTGTATACATTTGTCATCAAAGGACAGTTGAAATAAGCGTTGTTGAAAGTCGAAAGTGTCCATTTTTTCATAAAAGTTTAATATTCATTCATTTCATTTTTAATAAAAATGTATATTTTTTGAAAAAAGACAAAGAGGGAGTGTCTGAAATATTAAAAAATATATTAACACCTATAATGTTCAATATACTTTATAATCTCACGAAATATATCGCAGGATTATACCAATACAAGTTTCTTAAATATTTTCACTAGAAAGACCCACATAATATCCTTGTAACTTCATGTATTTACCATTATTTCTGAATTCATCCAGTTCTGTTTTTTTTTTTTTTTTATTATTATAGATTAGTATTATTTTAACTTGATTAGTTAATTTGTTCTAAAAACATATTACACTATTAGAAAAATATTCAATTGTGTGATTGAGTTTTTGAAATCTTTCTTGCCAATAAGTTTCCGGTGCGATGGAAAAATATTAAAATAAACGGTCTCGTATTTAGAAATCCAATTAATTATTTTGAATGCTGCAATTAAATCATCTTCTGATTCTTTTATTTAGTAAAGTAGTTAAACCTAAGCAGTTTAACCAATTTTTAGAATTGAGAACATTTATTCCTTTTATTAGTTTAATCATTTTTGTTTTACATAACTTATGTTAAGATTTTAATATTATTTTGTAACTTGGATTATTTGAACTACTGTTCTCATCTTAGATGTTATTCTCACAACGTTTCAGCCGATGTAACCTCCGACCTTCTTCAGGTGCATCTTGTCAAACTCGGGAATCTGCATGGAATTTCGAACAAAACCCTTTATTTAATCCACGGGTCTTTGCGAAGCCGTGGATTAACGGATATAAGTGCTAAGTAATAATCAGTTTTAAGTGACAGTCTTCTGGCGGTTCAATCCTCAGTGCGGCTGAAAAACTACTGTTGATTAAATAAAGGTCCTGTTCAAAATTCCGTATAGATCCCTTAGTTCGACAATCCAAATTATCAATCCTCATCTAAAAAATTCCAAAACAAAGTATTTTCTAACTTGCATGTTTAGCTACAGCCGATTTATAGCATATCAACCCTTTTTTGTATCATTTACTGCTCAAATTTAATACCTATTGGATACAATCCTTTGAATGTCAGATGCCATTTTACCCATAGATAATGAGTTGGGGTTCATACCTTTCCCAATTTTATTACATTGTAAATAAATACAATAGATCCAACTGAATTTGAACATAGTTTCTGTCCGTATCCATTAAACAACTCGTGCCCATGGCTAAAAGAAAGAACCCATTTAATTTTTATGTGGATAAAGGGATGGATCGAAATCAAAAGATTTTCCCCCCCTTTTTTAACATTGAAAGATATTTTCTTTGAGGGGGGGGGGGGGTACAATTTTCACATATTTCGCACAAAATAATATAGGAAAAGAATATGGTGGTGATATTTATGTTTGTGGACGTATGTGCTCTATTAAGTACTAATTACTTTTCATATTTGTGTTCTTTTAGGGATAAGCAAGTTGTAGATGCGGAAACAATTGAACAGAAGATGACAGATGTTCAAAGATTAAAACATTTAAACTGTGCTACCTGCTCAGGGAATGGCATGGACATAAACGAAGAGGGATTTTTTTTCCCTCCACCATTTTTTTTTTTTAATTATTTTTATTTTTATTTTTTAACCCAGTTTTCATCCTGCCATTGATGTAACTTTAAATGGTTTATTTAACATTGATGACAAAAAGTATTGTTACCCCTTTTTTCATTTCTTTGCCTCCCTCTCTGAGAACTTTCTTAACTTATGGGGCCCCTCATCATCAGCAGCTGCCCACTTTGTAGACATTTATTCCTCATATACACAAACAAATCTAAAACATTAACGAAAACATTATATATGTGTGTGTGTGTGTGTGCCAATGTTATTCTTCACTCTTCACCTACATAATAATAAAGAAAGGAATAAATAAAAAAAAAACCTGCATCAAGAATTCTCTTTGACAGTAGTGGCACAGCTGCAGCAGACATCACCTGTTCCCATTACTCTTGGGTCTGGAAGAGAAGGCCAGGCTCCACCATGATGGCCCTTATTCCTCTTCTCCCCTCCACATACGCACACACTACCATCCAGCACCCTGCCTCCATCCACACCTAGTCTGCGGAGAGAATGGTATTTCCTTTTTCTTAGAGGGCAGATGCAAAACAAAGAATACTTGAGATTGCCAAAATGCCCAAATGAATGAGATTGACTTCACCAAATTCCTAGAAAAGTATTATTGTGTACTTTCACACTGGGATCCCTGAACTTCTTTGCCTGACTATCAGATTGTGACCGCACCCCCCACTTGCTCTCCAACAAACCCCACCACACATACACGAACCCTTACACATTTATCCTTCCTAACCTCATCTAGTTACTTAGCTAAACTCTTTCTCTTATCCCACTTAAACTGTTTGTCTATAGTTTTCCGCTATACACCGTTTTAACAAGTTCAAGAATCTTTAAGAAATACTATGGTCATGTACACAATGGGGGCGAGAGAGAAAGAGAGAAAGAGAGAGAGAATGAAAAAGAGAAAGACAGAGAGAATGAAAAAGAGAAAGACAGAGAGAATGAAAAAGAGAAAGACAGAGAGAATGAAAAAGAGAAAGACAGAGAGAATGAAAAAGAGAAAGACAGAGAGAATGAAAAAGAGAATGAAAGAGGAGAGACAGAAAAAGAGAATGAAAGAGAAGGGGAGAGAAGGAGAGAGTAAGAGAGAGGAGAGAGGAGAGAGATAAGAGAGGAAAGAGAGAAGGGGAGAGAGAGAAAGAGAGAAGGGGAGAGAGAGAAAGAGAGAAGGGGAGAGAGAGAAAGAGAGAAGGGGAGAGAGAGAAAGAGAGAAGGGGAGAGAGAGAAAGAGAGAAGGGGAGAGAGAGAGGAGAGAAGGGGAGAGAGAGAGGAGAGAAGGGGAGAGAGAGAGGAGAGAAGGGGAGAGAGAGAGGAGAGAAGGGGAGAGAGAGAGGGGAGAGAAGGGGAGAGAGAGAGAGGAGGGGAGAGAGAGAGAGGAGAGAAGAGGAGAGAGAGAGAGGAGAGAAGGGGAGAGAGAGAGGAGAGAAGGGGAGAGAGAGAGGAGAGAGAGAGAGGAGAGAAGGGGAGAGAGAGAGGAGAGAAGGGGAGAGAGAGAGAGGAGAGAAGGGGAGAGAGAGAGGAGAGAAGAGGAGAGAGAGAGGAGAGAAGGGGAGAGAGAGAGGAGAGAAGGGGAGAGAGAGAGGAGAGAAGGGGAGAGAGAGAGGAGAGAAGGGGGGAGAGAGAGGAGAGAAGGGGGGAGAGAGAGGAGAGAAGGGGGGAGAGAGAGGAGAGAAGGGGGAGAGAGAAAAGGAGAGAAAAGGAGAGAAAAGGAGAGAGAAAAGGAGAGAGAAAAGGAGAGAGAGAAAAGGAGAGAGAGAGAGAAGAAGAGGGAGAGAGAAGGAGAAAAGGAGAGAGAGAAGGAGAGAAGGAGAAAAGGAGAGAGAGAAGGAGAGAAGGAGAGAGAGAAGGAGAGAAGGAGAGAGAGAGAGATCTGGAATATGCACACCATTTGTCTATATATTTTCAAAAAAAAAAATTGCACTAATGGGTATCTTGTGAATTATGGTTGACAACAATTAGCCATAGAAAAAAAGGGGATAGGAAATGAAAAAGGGAGAGAACTCTTTAATTTACAAGTTTATACCCACTGCTTGAGCGGTGTTGGTACAGTACCTGGGTATGTCAATTTCCATCTTTACCTAGCTTCTACCTCTTTATAGCTAGTATAAGGAAAACATTTGTGAAAAAAAATATGCTATTAAGTATTTGCATGAGAGAGTAAGTAACTACGATGAATGTATTTATGTATAATTTTGATTAGCAAAAAAATGTTATCAAGCAAAAATAATTCGCTTTGAACTAATGCCGAATACCATTTATGTTTACTTTTTGTGGATTATCTAAAAAAAAAGATGGCCACTAAGTTTTTTAAAATGTATTTAATTTTTTTTTCTTTATTATTATGTAAATTTCTTTAAATTTACAAAACAATATCCAGCTAATATAAAAGAAAATCCTTTTCGATTTTGAACTTGGGTATTGACATCATAAAACTACTACTTTAGTAATGTGTACTCTGACTATTCCTTTTTTTTTGTGAACAAATCAGGTTTCTATTTGCGTACGAACAAATTCCAGAAACACTATAACTTTTAATAGTATATAGATTAATAAAATTATGACACAACTTCACGTGTTTGTGCGTGATTTCTCATCTATACGTAACTTTAATAATTGCACATTGAATTATTTTTTTTTTTATTAACCTTTAATCTGATATTAATTAAAATAAAAAATTAAATAGCGTAAAATAAAACGAAATTTAAAAAAAAATAATTTTAATTTAAGTACAAAATTAAATTAACCAGAATGCATTTCGCCATTTTAATCTTTTGGTAATAGTATTTTTAAAAAGGTTCAAACTTCTATTTGTCAGTTTAAAGTATTAAATCGGCAGCATCGTTCTATCTTTAAGCACCAGAAACTTCAAGCAGTGTCTATCCAAGAGTTTTGCTGTAATCCGATATGGACTTTAAGAGTGGATCCTGGATAGAAATTGGTAATTGAAGATTTCTACTCCATCTCCTGGGAACAGAGATTGGTCTGCTTAACAACCTGGACACAATGTTTATGTCTCCCAAAATAAAACTTCTGGTCCACATCCTAGGAGGTGGTAACAGGGTTAAGAGGAGGAAGTCCTGTGTATCTTGAAATAGGATGTACTGTATTTATCCGGTGTTGCTCAAATGGAGACATATTACTGGGCAATGCAGAGTAAATACAGCTACTTTTATATAAAATAAGAGGGCTAGAGGCTCTGATTATATATATATATATATATATATATATATATATATATATTTAAATTAGGAAAGATAAAGATAAAAAATTGCGTAAAATTACATAAAATTGATACAAATTTTATTACATCGAAAGTTCAGATGCAAGGAGTTACACTAATCCTTAAACTAATCACTTACATTAATCTTAATCCTCTGACAAATGGAACAGGTAATATTTATTTATTATAAATATCACATTACCGAATTTTATCCTCTGATAAGAGTTTTATCTTTGAAAAACCATGGTTTAAGGATTAGTGTAACTCCTTGCATCTGAACTTTCGATGTAATAAAATTTGTATCAATTTCATGTAATTTTATGCAATTTTTTATCTTCATCTTTCCTTCTTTAAAATTGATTGCTCTACTCAACGTATTGAGCTTTACTTTATCACAATAGATCACCTTAACGATACTTCACTTATCGTTAATTCTATTATATATATATATATATATATATATATATATATATATACCCATCCCAGTATGGGTAAAATTCATTCCCTGAACAGAATAGTTTTTTAATAATTAAACTTACTTAAAATTTCTGAGAGGCTCTAGCGATTTAAGCGGAAATCCACTTTTTTTCTGGATTTAAAAAAGCAAGATTCCACTAAACCGGGAGAAATCACATCCCTTAGATTATAATTTTCTTTTTTAATTATGTAATTATTTTTAACAGGGGGGGGGGGGGGGCATATTTCCGGTACTAAGGGTTAATGCTTCTTCCTTCCGGATTTATATGGACACCACCTCTAGGAAAATATTGTTTGTAAACAAACCAACATATTTTTTTAAATCACCAAAACTGAAAGAATTATCTAATTTTAATGACAGTTTACCCATCTATTCATTTATGTGTTGCCCGGTAGTGTATTTACTAACAATTTGTTTTGATTTGCTTTTTTAAAACTATGCAGTTTTTTTTTTGTTTTTATTCAAAATTGTTTTTTTGTTGCAAGGGAAGTAACTTTGTATGGACGGATACAGAGTTGCGTCTCTTTGTTTTAAGATGACGGCAATTTGAAAATAATTCCGACCCAAACAAAGTATTTTCTGGAAGGAATTAAATCGAATTACATTTTATTTGTCTTAACAATTTGCCGCAATGAGCCACAAGAAAAACTGACAAACAAAAATCAAATATTGACTTGTAGGAAAAAAGCTATCGATGACAAATAAACAATAAAAAGACTGACTTTATTTTACATATTAGATGAGGAATATAAGTTTCCAAATTTAACATCAGAGTGATTTTTCAAAAGAGTGGACGTTTGACAGAATTTAAGTTTGGGCCAGATTAATACACAAAATATTTTTTTAAAGTTAAAATCTCTATATGGTTTTTTTTGTTTTTTTTTTTCAACAATATTTAAAAAATAAAAAAGGAGGCCTCCAAAGCGTTGCTTGAACCATCCCTTCCGTTGCCCCAATCTTTCGGGAGGGTTCGGAGGTAGGTAGTGCCGGCTGTGCCAGCACACCTGACTCTCATAATTTTCAAGTGCAGAAAGACATAAAAACAACAACGTCAGCAAACAGGTATATCATTACGCCCAGAGGGCTCTCTTTATTTTCTCTCTCTTTTCCTATAACCTTTTCGCAAGCATATGGATACGGCTAAACAAAGGATGTAACCCACTCCTCCATTCATATCCCCACACTATCACCACTTAGCTAAAAGGTGCGTTGTTAGTATATAATTAAACATTTTCTTATTTCTAAGCAAGAAAAGAGGGAGGGGGTGACACCAAAGTAAATATCTGTCTACCTGCACAGGTAAAATCAAAAGTGGAAAATTGGTTGTGTTTCGTTTGGTTTACAGCACATCAACTTTTTAAGGTGATTTAATACCAGTTATTTTGGTAAAAAAAATTTCTTTTTTTTCAATTTCTCCATATTTTCAAATATGTAAAAGCCAAGTGCCCCCCCCCCCGTTAAAAAAGACAGAAAAACAAAAAAAATAATGATTCGCCAGTGTTTGCACTACTATTCATATTATAAAATAACGTCTCAATCAGTGAAGTTAAAAGAAATATATTAAGAAAGACGTCTCAAACTGGAAAGTTTTTTTTAAAAAACAAAGAAAAATCATATAAATCGGTATAGAAAAAAAAAAAAAAAAAAGAAAACATCTCATTATGAAAATAGAGTGATTGACTTGCTATCTCAATTCCCCTTAACACTTGAAATGGTTTCGTCCAGCATTTTTTAATTTTTATTTAACTCACTGACTTTTGTGTGACAGGATATCTATATATATATCTATATCTATATATATATATATATATATATATATATATATATACTTTCTAGTTGAATTCCAATGACCACAGGAAAAAATCAATCCAAGATCATAATTTTCATATTCACTTCAATTTCCTTTATTTTCATATTTCGGCAAATACCTGTATTTCTTCTTAATTCCTCGGACAAACAAACCCCTTTTATTTTTTATTTTTTTCCTTTATTTTATTTTTTCAAAATTAAAACATTTTCTTACGTGCGTTTCACAGCAAGGTCATAGTAAAATATATAGACTTCAATCCAATTTGTTTGATCATCAAAGCAAGGAGTTAATTTACAAGTAATGAGAAAACATTATTCCAAAAACAGGAGAACAGAAAATGGGAAAAATCAAAGAGGAGGAGGAGTATATACCTAAATATATATATTTTTATAAGAACTTACAAATATATATATATATATATATATATATATATATATATATATATATATATATATATAATACACATGGGTCTTTACTATAGAGTGAAGGATTCTATTGTATACAATTGGCTTGTAGATCTTTTTGTTTCGTAAATAAATAGTCTGTAAAATATAAATTTTTTTTAACCCACAGACGGAACCCTGACAGATACTACCACTCCGGGTCAGAGTGGACCTGGGAGTAGTGGTAACTGAGGGGTGATTCTATACTCCTAAGGTTCTCATATTGGAGCCATACCACCAGATGTAGTTTAGGGTAGAGAGAGCTTGAGTAGTTGATAGGGTTTGGAAATAGGGTAGACATAAAGAAGTAGATGGGGGTGGGGGAGAATTTTTTTTTGGGGGGGGGGTATAGTGTGTGAAGGGCCAAAGGGCATCCTAGGCAGTTTAGTGTTGTGCCCAGGAGAAATTCTATTTAACCCATACATCTGACCCTTACAGGTAATACAGAGTAGACCTTGGTGTAATGGTAGTTAAAGTGACTCCACACTCTCCAAAGCTCCTCAATTGGGGGCTCACCACCGTGATGTTCTTTAAGATCATACCTAAGATCAAAAGCGAAAAAATAAAAATAAATAAAATACTGAATATACTTTGCTACAGGCATTAATAATTGCAAACAGCCCCCCCCCCCTCCCCCATATACACTCTCAGCCAAGTTGACCAAAATGGCAGAGGTTAGATCAACCTGATCTTTTGACCACTTGAGAATAACCACTTGCCTCGGGGAAGGACAGAAGTCCACTTATCTCTTTGCTGTGGCCATTAAGCGCCTTTTAAAAGGTTTCTTCCACACTTCACAAATTATGGCAATGATTATAAAGTAGACACACTGGTCAGTTCGGACTGACCACTTATCTCAAACACATTCTTACTTATTGAAAACAAGTAGGCACGGCACATTCACCAAAAATAAAACAACAAAATAAACAAAAACGAAACCACACCTTCCCCTACCACTTTCACTCGCTCCCACCTTCGATTGCTGACGCTGCAATCCATTTATCTTCTTTACACTGGTTGCAGTATGCTTGCACATAAAGGATGTGTGCACAACTTAACTGCGTTAACCAAAACAAGACGCAGCCTGCAATATTAGCATATCTTATCAAAACTGGCGACGAAATAAATTTACATCCATTCAATCTGCACGCTCAGCAATGAAAATTCAGTAAAATTGCAGTATAGTTAACAGACGAGAAACCGTGTAAATAAAAAAACAAAAACAAGTAAATTAAATTCTCTATCAACCCGTATACTATTAACTTGTGGAAACCGTTTGTAAGGATTTATTATTTCAGAATGTTACCTTTTTGATTGTGCGTCTAAGCAACAGACTAGAAACAACATGTCGACTGAAGGAATGGTTTTACCTTGCTAAATTTAGGTGATTCAGTGTGGTTTGACAAAGGTTTTTTTTTTGTGCGAGTGGGTGAGTGCTTGCCATTCGGACTTAGGCTTAGTGGTAGGGTAAGTAATTTTTTTTTAACTATCTTTTAAGCGTGAATTTAACTAAAGTAAGGCTTTGCATGGTCAGCCATTTTAATTTTAGTGTGACAATATGCAACATGAACATCGAAAACAAATTCTGAAAAAAAAAAAAAAAAATTAGTTTCAGTACGTTAAAAGTATACAAGTCAGTAGATAATTAAATTCTACTGCGTTTGGTATAAGTTATTTGTTGTTGTTCTATTTGTTTACGGTGACTTTGCTGTTAACTATACTACAATTTTACCGAAAACTATTTAAAACTTGTGCGCAGTAAAAACAACAAAAAAATTTCTAGTTCAAACTTGTGTGTAACGTGACCAAAGAAAATGCTATTTCAAACCCGAAGTGTGACAAAGCGATGCACGAATACATCTAAAAGAGCCTTGTAACAGGACTATTAACTCTTTCCTATTACAACCGCTGTTACATATTCTTTGGCAGTGACATACTTTTGATGAATGACACCATTTAGTAACGTCATCCAAGTCCCGGAAGAAAGAAGGCCGCAGAGAGGAGTAAAAACAGACAAAGTGTGATGCTAGGAAAATGGTGTTCTCCGCGGAACAAGTTGCGACTAGATAACAGTTCAGTCACATCTACCTGAAAGGAAGAAACATCTACAAAATTTCCAAGGAGATGAGGATGGAACAATCAAGATATTTTATTTTTAAAAAATTTTTTTTAACATAGTTCAACCCAAACAAGGCAGGCCGCCACTGTAGGCGTAAGGGGCTACTGAGAAAAAGAAAAGGGGAGAAGGTAGGGGGTGGTCAACCTAGATTGGGATCAGCGCAGCGAGGTGTCTGTTTACATTAGTTTTAAACTTCTGTATGTCTGTACTGTTGGGGAAACAGGGGGCAGGGAGGGAGTTCCAGAGGCCAGCAGTACGAGGAAAGAAACTATTTGAGTAGAAGGCTCTCCGACATCTGGGGACCTCCACAGTGAACGAATGAGATTTAGTTGATTGTCGAGTTGGTCTAGTGAATTTACGTCGAGGGGGCACCAGAGTAGCCAATTCATCGGAGCATAATCCATTGAAGTATTTGTAAAACAAGCACAAGGATGCTACATTGCGGCGATGGGACAGAGGCTGGAGCTTGGCTGACAGTGAGGGACCTATTAGGTTGGCGATTCTTTTTTGGACCTTGTCAAGGAGGGAGAGACTAGTAGATGATGCACCAGCCCAGATGTGACAACAATACTCCATGCATAGGCGAATGGTGGCTTTGTAGAGATACAGGATAATGTCAGGTGTGAGGAGTTTACTGTATATTGTAGGGGATGTATGTGTGATGGATAATGATGGTCAGCTTGCCTTAGACAATAAAGCTAAGCAGAAAAGCTTGGTGGCAGCATTATCAAACACAACTCAACATCGAATTTCCCTGGAAACCATGTTTTAAGGATCGTTTCGGAAAGCATGAATCGCAAATCAGTCCGACAGTTGCTCTGCTGCTGTCGGACTGCTGTTCTGTTCAGTCGTAGGAGGTCCACTCTCCCAGGCTTTACCTTCTCTCTGAGAAGAGGTTAGTTTATTGCTAATCGCCTGAGGTGCTCCTACCAGGGAATGCCGACGGGGGCTGCTCAGGCAGTTTTTACAAAAAAATGCCTGAGCAGCCCCCAGAGTGTGCTGATCCTTATGCGCTCGCTTTTCAAACCCATACCTGACCTTGTGTCTAACCTCCTGGATAGGTAAATAAATTAAGCAAGAGCAACCAGTCCAAGGCCCACCAATGGAAATCAGACCCGACATGATAAAAATGGCGAGGTACCAGGTCCTTCTGGGATTGTTACAGAGATATACTGTCAAATTGTGTCGGACCTTGCAAACGTCATCGTATGTGAAGAGCGTGTGCCGGTGGACTGGCAGGAGAGCTACATCATAAGCTAAAGAAGATAAGAAGAGTTTTACTTGTACATAACTGTTTAATATATTTGATGCCCTGACAACACTGGGTAGACCTGCTGGTTTCTAATCTACTAACAATATACGGACTATTTAGAATGTGTGCATAGTCACTTTCATAAAGATATCACTTTACGTATATGCATGCTGCGGAAGTTAATATCTCCATATGTCTCTTATGTAAATATATATAAAGACTTACAAAGTTAACATTGGGGATAAATCTGACATTAGTAGAAATTACTGGTTACCAGGCAACACTAATGCACAAACAGTTTGATACGAATGCAAGGAATCAATGCTATTCACCACCAAACGTGTCGTCGTCGTTGTTCAATCAGCAATGTGATGACAGCTGGTAAAATGTCCACTGCACAAATGACTACTGAATGCAACTGGTGGTCGGTTTGGGAACTAATTCGGGGGGGGGGGGGGGGGGGAAGGTGAAATGTTAGTGTGAGTGTGGGGGGTGGGGGGCTTAAAAGATTTTTATTATCTTTTTTCATGGTTAAGGAGAAGAAAAAAATAAGAGAAAAAAGAAAAGAACGAAGAAAGAAAAGGAGAAATAGAAGAAGCAAAGGTAAAGGGAAAAGGGAATGAAAAAGAGAAAGAAAGGGAAAAAGAGGAAGAAAAGGGGAAAAAACACGAAAGAAGAAAAAAGGATAAGGGAAAATAAAAGAAAGAAAAGAAAAGGAAAAGAGAAGGAGAACGAAAAAGAAAAAAAGGAAAAAGAGAAGGCGAAGGAAAAAAGAGAAGGAAAAGAGAAGAAAGAAAAAGGAAAGAAAAGAGAAGGAAAGAAAAGAGAAGGAATTAAAGAGAAAGGAGGATAGATTAGAGAAGGAGGGAAGAGAAATACAAACAACAAGAAAAAAGAAAGAAAAAAAAATTCTACAGGTGAAAGAGTAAAATGTTTGGAAAATAGATTGAAACTGGTAGAAAATTGGTGAATAAAAAAATAAAAATAAATCTTAAGAAAATAAATCATTAGAGAAAGAGAGGGGGGGGGTACTGAGAAAGAATAAATTGCATAATTTGGTTTATTCGCAATACTATTCTCATCTTGGTTGTTCTATTCAGGTTTCAGCCAATGTAACCTCCCCGACCATCTTCAGGTGCATCTTTTCAAATTTAGGAACCTATGCGGAATTTTGAACAGAAGCCTTTATTTAATCCACAGGAGTAGATTGTTATCATTCCGCTGGCCAGGTAGGTATTATCTTGGTTATTCTTAGTTATTATCGCCTGCAGTAAGGATTGAACCATCAACCTCCAAAAGACTGTTATTGAGAACTGATTGTTAACTAACTTGAATGCTAAGAGCTGCTCTTAAAATCTCTTGGAGGCAGCACCCCACAAAGGAGCAACTCTATGGACACCTTTCTCTGATCTCAGTCTTGAACAGAGATAGAAGAACCAGATTTGTCATTGTTGGAGGGCTACGGATTAAATTAGCAGTGGACCCACAATGCACCTATGAAGACCTACCCGGTGTGATGGAGGATAGAGTGAGATGGCGTGAGAGAGTCAAGAATATCCGTAGCACTAGCATGACTGGATGATAACAGTAACCAATGTTATGACATATGTCCATGTGGACAATTCTAAGCGTCTAATATTAACACGGGATTATCAGCTGTTTACCATGTAACTGTCAATTTTTCTCTTTCTTATATATATACATATATATATATATATATATATATATAATGTTTATTTAATTATCGGTAGCGGCCCACCCATCACCTCGAATAAAGCCAGGCGGGTGACATTTCTTTGTTTTCTCTTTCCTACATTCTGCATAAAGTCGACGTAGAATTAAGTCTTAATACATATCGACAACTTGCCGAGTATAATCTAGACATAAGAAAGCCTTGAACATGTGCCACTGGAAAGTTACCTTTTTATTTTATATTTACGTAATAAACATAGTATAATAAAAATGGCATATGCACACTGATACAAATTACATGTAAATTAAACAGTTACGTTGAGGGTAGGTATTTTTCAGTTTTCCTCAAACTTAGATAGACGTAATGGTCAGCTATTTGCGCTGAAACAGTTAATTCTTTCTGCGACTCTCCTTCTCTCACATACACGTCTAATTCCTGTAAATATTGGAGCAGCCAGACTCATTATAAAGAATGTCAAAAAGTATCTTGCGAAGATACCCGGTGAACAAAGTCCAAGAGATATACAAACAAATTAACTCAACGGGACGGTTAGAATCTTAAAAAAGATCACTCGGCTGGAGTGTCTAGAAATTGTCGACATAAAGGAAGTAGACTCGTACGATTGCATCTAAATGTATAGGATTTCTACTTAATATTAATATATATATATATATATATATATATATATATTTGTACACTAGAAGAATACCCATCCCAGGACGGGTAAAATGAATTCCTCAAACATTACAGTTTTGCACTACTTTCATGTCTCCTTACGAAGATTAAAATCAAGATATAATACTACTAAATATTATGTCTAGAATCCTTATTCCCTATTTTGATAAAAATCCATTACAGGATTTAGATAGTATGGCTTTCGCGGTTTTCGTTCAACTGCTGATCTTTTAATTGTTGTAACTGAGCAGATCTGTCAGTTTATGGATAATTTAGGAGAGGGAAGAGTCATTGTGCTTGACATTTCAAAGGCGTTCTACAGAGTGTGGCATTCTGGTCTTCTACACAAATTTCAGGATTATGGTATTGCTGGTGAGGTTTTTGACATTATTAGGCCTTTTCTTTCTGATCGAAGCTTGCGAGTAACTTTGGACAGCGTCTCTTCATTCTCTTTTCCTATCAATGCTGATGTTCCTCAGGGCTCTATTCTAGGCTCAACACTGTTTCTTCTCTATATAAATGGATTGGGGGACGAAATGGTTTGTTTCATTTAATCAAGTTAAGACTCAGCTCGCGTCTTTCAATCGTAGGTGTGTCCCTTTTATTATTGAGATTCTCATGGATGGCTCTGCTCTTGAGGAGAAATCGACTCTGAAACTTCTTGGTCTTTCTCTCTCATCAAATCTTTCTTGGACTTCATACATTAGATCCATTGCTCTTTCTGTGTCTCGTAAAGTCAGTTCTCTCTCTCTCGCTCAAAACACTTTCTCACATCTGAGGCTGTTCTCTATCTCTACAAATCTATCAGACCATGTATGGAGTACTGATGTCATATTTAAGCTGATGAATCTCTGTCCCATTTGAGGGTTCTTGATAAGGTGCAAAAACGTATCTGTAATTTGATTGGCCACACCCTTTCTTCTTCTTCTCTACACCCTCTCTCTCACAGACGTGATGCTGCAAGTCTCAGTCTTTTCTATAAATACTATTATGTCATGTGTTCTTCAGAATTTTTTCTAGCTCGTTTGACTCGCGGTCTTCATCAATTCGCTGTTTTGATACCTCATTGTAATACAGCTTCCTATTCCAGTAGCTTCTTTCCAAGAACCGCAAGCTTGTGGAACTCTCTTCCTGCTGACTGTTTTCCTCCTACCTATAATATTGGTCTTTGCGATAATCATATTTTTTTTTGTTATCTCCTTACATGAAGTGGCTTCATGCCTTGTCTGGAGCGATTTCCATAAAAAAAATGTCTAAGGGAGCTAAAGAAGAAATTGAAATTCAGGGAATCTTGCTTAATTGCTATCTAATGACTATGAATCAAATTTAATGCAAATCCGAAATATCTGAATTTTCAAAGGGAATATTGTTCCATGTTATGCCCCCTAAAAACCATTCAAAATACTCAGAGGTACTGAATTTCATCCCCGTTTCACCCTTTTTACATAAAACTAAATACAAACTAAATATAGCCCACATTACGACCGCTTATGACTAATAGCTGTGTTCTAAAATGCATAATGATAGGTTAATTAGTTTTACAGTGAATCTTGTACATACAAATATACAAACATATACACATACCTAACTTTTGTATATATATATAAAGAAAAAGTAAAGAAAAAGGGATGGAAGACAGAAAGAATGCCATCTATTCTGGTTTTAACCAAAAATCGATTGTGTGTGAGAGATAGAGAGAGGGAGAGAATTAATTCGGTGGCTCAATCGGTTAACATGCCATACTTAGAGACAGAGATTGTCAGTTCGAACCTCACCTGAGCATAATTATTTTTACTCCGATTTTGTCTTAAAATGAACTAAACCATTTAAAAATTACAATATCATGCAGATTATTTAGTTTTACCTTTTTTTCTTTCTGTAATCTACATAGTTTATGGACACCAGGCAACGCCGGGTAGCCATTCTAGTTATATATAAAAAAATAAGAATAATAAAAATTCAAAGTATAAGAGTAATAATAAAGAGGATACCAAAAAAGTGAAGACAGCATTATACAAGAGAAGGAGAACGTGCAAAACTGTCATCTTAACACTGGAATGGAAGAGAGAACTAAAGAACCATTGCGTTAGCAAAAAAAAAGAATAGAGAAGGGGAGAGAGAGAAGAAAAGAGAGAGGGGAGACGGAGGGAGGAGAGAGAAAAGAGAGAGGGGAGACGGAGGGAGGAGAGAGAAAAGAGAGAGGGGAGACGGGGGAGGAGAGAGAAAAGAGAGAGGGGAGACGGAGGGAGGAGAGAGAAAAGAGAGAGGGGAGACGAGGGGAGGAGAGAGAAAAGAGAGAGGGGAGACGGGGGGAGGAGAGAGAAAAGAGAGAGGGGAGACGGGGGGAGGAGAGAGAAAAGAGAGAGGGGAGACGGGGGGAGGAGAGAGAAAAGAGAGAGGGGAGACGGGGGGAGGAGAGAGAAAAGAGAGAGGGAAGACGGGGGGAGGAGAGAGAAAAGAGAGAGGGGAGACTGAGGGAGGAGAGAGAAAAGAGAGAGGGGAGACGGAGGGAGGAGAGAGAAAATAGAGAGGGGAGACGGAGGGAGGAGACAGAAAAGGGAGAGGGGAGACGGAGGGAGGAGACAGAAAAGAAAGAGGGGAGACGGAGGGAGGAGAGAGAAAATAGAGAGGGGAGACCGAGGGAGGAGAGAGAAAAGAGAGAGGGGAGACGGAGGGAGGAGAGAGAAAAGAGAGAGGGGAGACGGAGGGAGGAGAGAGAAAAGAGAGAGGGGAGACGGAGGGAGGAGAGAGAAAAGAGAGAGGGGGGACGGGGGGAGGAGAGAGAAAAGAGAGAGGGGAGACGGAGGGAGGAGAGAGAAAAGAGAGAGGGGAGACGGAGGGAGGAGAGAGAAAAGAGAGAGGGGAGACGGGGGGAGGAGAGAGAAAAAAGAGAGGGGAGACGGGGGGAGGAGAGAGAAAAGAGAGAGGGGAGACGGGGGGAGGAGAGAGAAAAGAGAGAGGGGAGACGGGGGGAGGAGAGAGAAAAGAGAGAGGGGAGACGGGGGGGAGGAGAGAGAAAAGAGAGAGGGGAGACGGGGGGAGGAGAGAGAAAAGAGAGAGGGGAGACGGGGGGAGGAGAGAGAAAAGAGAGAGGGGAGACGGGGGAGGAGAGAGAAAAGAGAGAGGGGAGACGGGGGAGGAGAGAGAAAAGAGAGAGGGGAGACGGAGGGAGGAGAGAGAAAAGAGAGAGGGGAGACGGAGGGAGGAGAGAGAAAAGAGAGAGGGGAGACGGGGGGGAGGAGAGAGAAAAGAGAGAGGGGAGACGGGGGGGAGGAGAGAGAAAAGAGAGAGGGGAGACGGGGGGAGGAGAGAGAAAAGAGGGAGGGAGACAGAGGGAGGGGATGGAGCGAGTAGATAGAAAAGAGAGAGAACAGAAGAGGAGGGAAGATAGAGGAGAGGAGAGTGGGAGGAGAGGAGAGTTGGAGAAGAGGAGAGTGGGAGAAGAGGAGATGAGAGAGGAGATGAGAGGGGAGATGAAAAGAGAGAGGAGGAGAGGAGAGGAGAGGGAGAGATATAGATGGGTAAAAGAGATAAGAGAGACAAAAGAGAGAATTGGATAAGAGCACAAAAAAGATGAGGAAAAGTCGACGTAGATAGCAAGTAAAAGAAATCAAAGCAACCCTTGTCCAATCGGACAATATTATTGATCTCCGAAACCGAAATTAATGATTGTCTATAGATTCTACCTGTTGCTAAGAAACAAAGTATGCATAATATTTGCAGAGTCGGACAGAAACAAAAAATGTCTCGCAACCATTTTATTTATTTTCATCTTTTGGACAAAGAGGAATGTTGAAAACCATAGCAATATAAAAATTCCTTTCAGAAGAAGAGTTTACAAAGCAGCAAACTTTATTGATCATATTCACAACCACCTCGTTTAGTTAAAGCAGCAAAAAAAAAAAAATTAATTTAAAAAAGATGACGATTTTGTATGAATTAAAGAAGAAAAGTTGAGGATATCTTTTGACATATTACTGCTAATATGTAACAATGTTTTTGAAAGTTTAGAGTAGAAGAATGCTTCACAGATATTTTTTTTTCTTTTTACAAAACACAAAAAATTGATTTGTAGTTTTAAGTGTACATTAATAATCTGCACGTCACATAGAAACGAGAAATGCACACGAGAAGTCTTAGACGTTGCGGAATGACATCATAATAGACATGGTGTTGCCTCGGATGATAGCTAGGGAGATGCGCTGGAACATGCAAGCAGTCTTTCGGGGTTCATTCCTACAAGTCACTATCAGCCATTCAATCTTAAATAAATTAAACGTTACTTAGGTATGATCGACTTGCTTTGACCGTAACTTAACCTGTCCATGTTAGATGTCTCATTGGTTAAGTCTAATCATGTGATATAGTGGGGATTCGAAGTTAAAACAGTGGCAGAACACAACTAAGTGATATAGACATTTGCACCGTTCGTCAACAACACTGGACGAGACACTTCTACAAGACCAAGAAGGATTATTACGAGAAAAAAAAGAAAGGTTTATACCTTTTATTTGTTTAAGCTCTGTCGAGGCTTGTTTTATCAAGCGAAATATTAGATTAAAAAAGTCAAGATGAGGAAAAAGAAGAAGAAAAAAATATTCTGATCTTTATTTTGATTTAATAAAAAATATCTGCATCTAACACATGGTTTCTTTGAAGGCATTTTGCCTCTATCTTTATGTTAAAATTCAAAAGATGCTTAAAAAAATGAACTTTCCCAAATTTATATATATATATATATTATTTGTCGCTCCTTGAAAGTAGAGCACTGTAATTGGTAGTATTAACACAGCATGACGTCACTTGCCTATATTGCATCATTCCTTCCCTTAATAGAAGTAGAATGCCTCGACGTCAAAGCCGCCGTTAAAGTGTTAAAATTATCATAGTTTATTCGCTGTTTACAATTGGCCCAGTGATTAGCGACGTCGGACTGGAGTTGAAAAACACTTGAAGTCCGGGGTTTCGAATCGCACGACCGGTAGTGAATAGTCATATCTCTATGCTGATGAGTCCCGATTGAAAAGGGACGAAACGTATACGTACATAGATAATAAACAATAACAAATATTTATTATTTGTCGCTCCTTGAAAGTAGAGCACTGTAATTGGTAGTATTAACACAGCATGACGTCACTTGCCTATATTGCATCATTCCTTCCCTTAATAGAAGTAGAATGCCTCGACGTCAAAGCCGCCGTTAAAGTGTTAAAATTATCATAGTTTATTCGCTGTTTACAATTGGCCCAGTGATTAGCGACGTCGGACTGGAGTTGAAAAACACTTGAAGTCCGGGGTTTCGAATCGCACGACCGGTAGTGAATAGTCATATCTCTATGCTGATGAGTCCCGATTGAAAAGGGACGAAACGTATACGTACATAGATAATAAACAATAACAAATATTTATTATATATATATATATATATATAATACACCGTTTTTCTGTCATTGTTGACGCCATTCCCTGTTGGGCGTGACTACAATCGTTTCAGCTTGCCGATGATTCCACTGAGCACGGTGATTTACTAAAGATGTCTAAATCTGCCCTTTTGGATGAAACCGCGGTACATGGCTGAAATATGTAATATACAGTATCTAAATAAATTATATATATATATATATATATATATATATATATATATATATATATCTCTGAGACCGCCTGGGCCAGCACAGTATTCTTCTACAGTTTTCCTTCTCCTAAATTAGCTGTCTGAGAGAGAGAGAGAGACATAGACTCATACCTTTCCTAAGTAATTAATTCAAAATTGCTGACGGAACGTGAATCTGGCATGCTAAACCCATCATCAGTGCCAATTACCATTACACAAAATCCAGAAAGGACCAAAGCCAAAAATTACTAGGATTCTATTTTAATTAATTTTCTGAGATGACTTTTGCAAAGAAGCCAATTTTTATTTCTTTTTCATTCAATTAAAAAAAGGAAGTAACCGCAAAAATGTAACTCGGTTGAATAAAATAAATGTATTAATGTTTGTGCTACATATTATTTGCAGTACTATGCTTTTGAAATGAAATGTAGATATATGATTTGCCAAAATGCGATAGATTGACAAGGTTTAACCGTAGCTTCACCTGTCATGTACGAGGGTAGATATCTCATTGACTGGGCCAAATCATGTGACATAGAATGATTTCAAGCAAGATTTAACAGCTGTGGTTTAGAATTTTATATGAAACTAGTTATACCTACTCACTGTTACATGGTAGTGTTTTTATTCACAAATTGTATTGATTCTTTTTTTATTTAAACTATGTCGCTTCCCCCCCCCCCCACCTCCCAAATATATATATTTTTTTTTACAAGTAACTCTGTATGAACGAATACAGAGTTACAACCTGTTTTTAAGATGGTGTCCAATTGAAACAAATTCCAACCAAGACAAAGTATTTTTTTTAATGAATTAAATCAAATTACATGGTGTTGTTCTTAACAACATGCTGCAACGATACACCAAATGAACTAGCTAATCATAATCAAATATTGATTTTTATGAAGCTATCGATGACTATTTTAGGATAGCTATCGATGACAAAGCTCCGAGAAACAGACTAGCTGTACTTTATTATATAGAAGAAAATCTTCATGTAAAGTCCTGATGGATAAGGATGCTTAGACCCTCTCATGTATTTCTTAGTGTTATATCTTCATTTATGCCCTCCTGGACATCTTGATATAAACATGATACACAAAATAAATAAAGAACATACACAATCTCAATTATTAATTACTATCACCAAGAACATCACTAGGAAGAAGAATGCTGAGTGTATGACTGAGATTTGGAAGTCTCTGCTATAATTCAGATACACAAATCCAGTCATGGACATATGTCCATTTGTCCAAACCGCCATCTTTGTTTTCCCAGTCAATAACCAACAACAACAAGCAAAGGAGATCACTTTAAGAACTTATCACAAAGGAACAAAACTCTTATATCTTAATACAAAGGGAGATAACATAACATTGCTGGTGTCTTCTTGTGAAGACTACAGTTCCATAAAAAAATAAAACAAAAATAGAAAAACAAAAGTAAAACAAGTCCCCATTGCAACAAGTCTCTCAGAATTTCAGAAGAGGCCCCCATCTTCGTCAGACAATCTGCAACATGTTCTCGGCCCCTAATCCATTCAGTTTGAATTTCCTTCTTCACCATTATTCCTTTCACTCTGGCCACATCAACTCTCATAGGTGGTTTTTAAAACATGCAACGTAATCTCATCAACAGTTTTCTAAATTATATTAAAGATATTTTTATATTTCTTAAAATAACTTATATCTCACATTTGCATTATATAATTAACATTAACATTATGAAAAGCTACGGCTATTTCGATTATTTATTTGATTTGACTAAGAAGCTTCTTTTTTTTTTAAATTAAGTAATAAACGGATTTTAGTGAACTAGTTTCAAATACTGTGGAAATTACACACGTCCAGCTTATTATTATTACTATTATTATTATTATTACTATTATTGTTGTCGTTACTAAATAGGATTTCTCACGCAGGTCGTTATCAGTGATTGCTCACTATCAGTTACCGGTGGTGTTCCCTCTATGTGACAACAAATCTCACCAGATTTTCCGTACTGCCCGCCTTTTTTTATAACCATTGCAAATGATTTTGCATTATCGCAACAGTCGCTTACCATTGATTTCTCACTAACAACGACCATTGATCATCTGAGATTTGGGTGACAATAAGCCTCCCCAAGGTCCCAGTACTATCCGCACCCTTCCAGTAGAGGTCTGGTTAGTGCTCTATCTCCTCGATCTTTCCATTCTCCTTGACCTTTCACAATCATTTGTGTAGTATCAGACGAGGTTGGTGAAGTGTATGTGTGTGTGTGTGTTTTGGGGGTATAATTTATGAGATCATTATTATTATTATGATTATCATTATTACTATCATCATCATTATTATTATTATTATTATCGAATATTTATTTCCAAGTGTTATAACATTATTTATGCCTTCATAGACATCTTGATAAAAACATGATTCAGAAAAAGCAAAGAACATACACCATCTCAGTTACTATAAATCTATATACAATTAAAAGGTTATGGTGTTTTAGGAATTTGTTCGTACGCAAATAGAAACAAGTGATTGGTTGGCAAAATAGGAATAGGCAGAGTACACTTTACTCAGAGTTCAAAGTCTAAAGGATGTTTTAACTGGATATGTTTTATAAATTGAAAAAAACATTAGATAAATAATTTTTTGAATTAAGTGGCCTTATTTTTTTTTTCATAATCTGCAAATAAAAAGTAGACATAAAAAGTTATCCAACATTAGTTCAAAGCGAATTATTTTTGCTAATAAAAGCAAAACGTAAATACATTCATCGTAGTTACTTACTCTTTCGTGCAAATACTAAGTAGCATATTTTTTTTCCACAAAATTTCACAAATATTTTTCTTCATACTAGCTATAAAGCGATAGAAGCTAGGTAAAGATGGAAATTGACATACCCAGGTACTGTACCAACACCGCTCAAGGAGTGGGTACAAACTAGTTATTAACTATTAATTGTTTGTTTTTTTTGCTGTTGATGATGATCAAAGACATCACAGGATTTTGAGTGTATGGTTGTGGTTTTTCAGTCTGATTGAAGTTTGGAAGTCTCTTCTATGTCAGGCACAGGTAGGTGAGTGGGTGGGTGGTTGTGCGGCTGGTGAGTAAAGGCTTCTGTGATAGGGAGTGCAGGATGTTATTACTAATTTGCATCGTTCATAATTTCTTTGTTCTTTTGCAACATCAGGTAGCACCATGACAGCCTTGCACCAATGATAATATCAAAGCTCTTCAGAGCCTATTTTGAATATGACCATGAATCACGTTTTCTGCCAACCCCGTGTGCAGTAAAGAGAAAAGTAAAATTTGAAGAAAAAGTGACAAATATAATAGAAATTTAAAAAATAAATAAATAAAAATATAAGAAATAGTAATAACCAAAATGGAAATAAGAAAGGTAAAAATGGGGAAAAAATGTAACTGTAAAATAAGGGTACATTACCCTCTACAAAATAACTGTTTAGTAAGAAGCATAATCTACTAATTCACAATATATACTAATGAAAACTCAATTAACAAAAAATCCTATACAGGGGAAACTTCACTAGAATTAAAAAGAAGATATTATAATCACAAAAGCACATGCCATTCCATGTCAAATCATACACGGGTTCAGACCATGACCGACACAAATTTGTCACATTTGTTACAATTATGGATCTTCATGATACAAATTTAATGGCACCAGTCTTACCTCTCAAAGTTCAGAGGTTCTTAAGTTATGACTTTTGCCAAAAATATGAATTTTCGATGATACTTTTTACTGATGATTTTGCACCCAAAAGCTTATTTATATACCATTCTAAAGTACTTGAATGGATCTAAAATGCAACATATGTATTTTTTTTATCTTGGAGGTCCAATAAGGCAAGTTAACCTTTACCTTAAACTTAGACCTTTATTTTCTCAAAAAAAAACAAAAAAACATTTTGCTTTTTTTAATTATCCCAAATAAAATGTCTGTCTTATGTTATGATAGTTACAAAAGATTCATGGTGGGAAAATGTGTAGAAAGTTTTATGCGTTTTGCTGAAATTACCCCAATTCAAAATGGCGGATTTAGGCATCTGACACTATGTCCAAATTCGGATATCTCACAATACGGTTGTTGTATATCTTTAGAAAACTCTTTTAATGGTGAATGAGATTTACATAAGTACCATGGCCATAAAATCAACAGCTTTTTTGTTGTTTGTGGTTAAATGATGATCGAATAGGTTTTTTTTTTGGGGGGGGGGGGGGGGGGGGACAGACATTTTTTTTATTTTTGTTTGCATTTTTTAATATACGAATGGCGTATGAGCAGAATGTAAATACGCCAGTCTTGACGCAAAGCAATTTTCAAGGTGTTCACCTCTAACCCTACTGCAAATCTATCTTTCTCAGCCTATTCTACCTTTTTTCTGCCTACCCTATTTCCCAACCCGATCAATTATTCAACCCCCCCCCCCTCCTCAAAAAAATAAAAACGTCCTGGGTACGACACAAAACTGCACCTGGCGGAAAACCCCCAATTGGGGAGCTTTGGGGAGTGGTTACTATTACTCCCATGTCCATTCTGACCCGGGAGTGGTAGTACCTGTCAGGGCCCCATCTATGGATTAAAAAGGATCTGTTTTTTTAAATATATGCCTACAAAACAAATTAATCTACAAACCAATTTGTATACAAAACGTATGTATGGGTTTCAAGTTTGGGTTCGGCATAAAATAACCTAATGACAATAAAACCAACCAACCAACCAATATTATTCGCTGACTATATTATGGCAATTGAAGAATATCATATCTAACTTTGTGCCACAAAATTTCAATCTAAGTTTTAACATAGAGAAAATATTTCTTAGCGTTTGTATGTATTTCATTACTAAACGTACCCGTGACCCGTTGGGTCACACCTACTATCACTATTTATTCTACTTTGATTCTGATTTCATTTGAAAATTCATAAACTGACGTATCTGTTAAGACATTGCATAACTAAAAGTAATATCTCTTTACTTCTATACTATTAGTAGTAGTATTATTATTAGTAGTAGTATTATTATATAGAAGTAAAGAAACTCATTATTTTGTCATCTAATTTACATGTTTGTACTGTGTACAAACACACACATGTAAATTAGATGACAGCATAAAAAAACAGAGTCACTCTTTCTCTAAATGATCACAGAGACATTAAGAAATATTAGAGAATAGTTCAATTAACGTAGAGTGAGAGGGGCGATATAAATACATAGTTAAGAGAGAGAAGAGTGACTTGTTCAGTTAATTATAAATTACAGCTAATTAGTACAATTAAAACAATGTTTCTTTTTTCAAACATAACTCAATCCCAGGACTAAAGTATATTTTAGCATGTATTTTGTATTATTAAAGTATCCAGGAAAAAAAAAAGCCTTAGGGAAACAAACGTTGATTAACTCACATTTAGTATAATAACCTAAGTCAATAAATGTGAAAGTTGGACCCATTTCTCGCACTAGCAGTGAAGTCAAAACCCCCTATTTCAAGTTAATTCACTTTCACACAAAAGATGCACCATCTTTTTCATATACTGCTTAATTATATTTGCGATATCAGTCACAATGTTAACTAATTTGCATATTGGTTTTGAAAAAGAACATTTTAATTATTAACTATTATTTGTTATTGTTTGTTTTTTTAATTCATTGATGGTTTTTATTTTAATATAACTAATAGTTCTGTTCCGCAATATTGCTTTATTTCCTGGACAAATATTTAGCATTTGAGTTCAAATGCTCCTTTCTTTAGAGGGACCGACTTGATTTTCAACAAGTTGTGATCTATTTCTAAATTGCAAGTGAAAAGGCAAATTGATTTATTCTTTCTTCTCCTTTCTTTACAGTCACATTTAAAAGATGAATAAATTTGTATCGAAATTATCAAAATGTTAATGTTTATCTATCTATATGAATAAATGAGAAAGATTTTGTTTCGTGTTTACAACAAAGTTATGAATGAAATGTTTATTATTTTAAATCAATGTCTTAAGTTTTTTAAGTAGCAGACTTTGCAAAGTCATAGCGACCTGGCAAATCCAGCTAGTAGATAATGGGGCAGCATTTTGTTTCGTTAAAAATTTGTAATCAAATTTAATTTTTGTTTTCTAAATCCGAAATGTTTTATGATTTAGTTGCAGAACTAATTTATGACATCACCTAACCGGCACCACACAATCTTCAATATGGTGAAAAACACACTGAAGAAAAGGAAGTTGTAAATAGTAAGTTTCAAGTATATGTTAGCCATAAACATGTTTAGGCTGCTTGCTGACTCGGTTTTGTGACTTCCAATAAAATATGTTCTATCCTGAAAACTGACATTTGATGACCAATGAAATGATGGATTGAAAATTTAAACAGCTACCTCCTCTCTTCTTTTTTTCTTGCTTTTTTTTTCAACACCTTTCCAGAACAACCCACTTCTTTTATTTTATCTTTTATTTGCTAGCAAAGGCACCTGGTATTGCCGGGGAGTGATAATTTCAATCTTGAAAGTTTGAGGCAATTCGTTTTTATTATTATGCTTTCTTTATGTTTTTCTGCGTTTTATAAATTTTATTTTAGGGGAGGGGAGGGAATATTTATGAAGTTATTTTAAGTTTCTATGTAAAACGACATCGTAAAATTTGTAAAGAAATGAACAAATTAATTCAGAAATAATATCATTTCTGTCACTCCTAGTAACGGGTTCGTTGGCGGAGATAGTAAGACATCCAACACTAGTTGGTCACAGTTGGTAGTAACTCGACGTTTGTGTTTCAAATCTCAAGGTCGATGCATTCCTTATGTCTACCCACACTGATGAGTTGTGAAAAAACAAAACAACTGTTTGTAGATATATATATATATATATATATATATATATATATATATATATATATATATGGGGTAAGGTACACGATAATTCATGAAAATGAAATGTCGTGTTGGACAAAATGTGTGAAAAAATGACAAACGGAAAACAGGTTAAAGTGCAGGAGAAAAACAAAAACAAGAGATTTTTTGACCGGTTTCGTTCGTGTTGGCGAACGTCTTCAGAATAAAATTTCTGAAGACATTCGCCACGAACGAAACCGGTCAAAAAAATCTCTTGTTTTTGTTTTTCTCCTGCACTTTAACCTGTTTTCCGTTTGTCATTTTTTCACACACATTATATATATATATATATATATATATATATATATATAACATTTATTAAACATCATCTTTGCAGAGTTATAGTGTATAGTGCAAACGCAGGCCCCATGTTATTATCATAAAACAAGAACATAATTCAGTCATGAGACTGCATATCTCCATCTGACAACATAAGGATGGACCAAAGTCTTATCTTGGCCTTACTTCTCCATATTATATGAAGTATTCCCGAAGTTATTCCATGGAAACGTTGATAACTCAAAAACTATTTATCTGATCAAGCTGAAATTTTGCCGGTTATCGTTATCAAAGAGCATCAGATTCATGCATCAAATTTAGAAGTTGAAATTCTGTCAAAATTTAGCCATTCACCAAACTTTTTCAAGGTCAAGAGCAAAGGTCATATAAGGTGTGGGACTTCATTGGCTACAATACGGGCCAAGTAGCGAGTCTCTACTACGAAGAGAACTGAAGTTATTGCCAAAAGTGTGACTTTCCACTTCTCCATAACCTTGACCTGGTCATCTTAAATTAAATCAGTTCTAAGTTAGACCATAACCGATATTTTAGCCAAGTTTGTATAACGATTGGTCAAGCGATGTGGGCGCTAGGCTGTACAAAAAATATAGTAACAAATAAATCTTTGCGGAGGTAATAAATTTACATTGTATTTAAATGTTATGATCTATAGATTTTAGTTTTAGTGGTAGTTTAAAATTTTATCATTTTATCATTAGTACCAGTGTAAAATAATGATACAGACATGTTGAGTAATAACGTATAAGACGTCACCAGGAGGCTAAGGGCATGACTCCGCAATAATGAAGAAAAGATGAAGACTAGATAGATTGTCAATTAGGCTAAAAGAACAACGAAAATGAATCGGTGACCTTTGAACAAGCCCAGGTGTGTGAGGTCGACAAGTTCATATCGGAGTATGACGTTGTAAAAAAAAAACGACTCAGTAACCTTTAAAAGAGTCAGGTGCACGAGGCCAGAAGAAGAAGGCATTTGGAGAGCAAAGTCAGAAATTAAAACGGCGGTTTTAAACGAAGGAAGAAGGACCGCTAACGTAGCAGAGATCGAGTTGGGAGGATATAGAGAAAAACTTGTCGTGGGTCAGCTCAGAAGAGAGGTATCCCCACAACGGCAGTACTGTCGTAAACAACTGGTGTGGGGATCACAAGCCGTCTCTAGATTCCGGGAGCAGATTGCTACAGAAAGTATTGTCGTGTTTCCCTCTAGGTTGCAAGGTAAATCACTCTGCTTGGTTTATGTGAAAAAAAATCTGTAAATATTTAGCTATTGAGTTTTTAAAAAAAAAAATTTATTTTCGGATTACCTTAAAATCCCATGTAATATGTGTATATATTTTCGCAAACATAAAAATACACTTGTGGGGAGAGGGGCTGATCTATAGATTTTAGTTTTACTGGTAATTTAAAATCAATAAATATTTATCATTTTATCATTAGTATACGCAAGGGAAAATGAAGTTTTAAACAGAAACAATAAAAAAAACTTGAAAGAATCGTTTTCAGAATCAGAAATCAAGCTTAAATTTTTCTGATTCCGATACCCAACAAAGTTACAATATTTCACAAAACAATACAAGTTTAAATAAATACATTTCAAAAAGTGACATTCGTTTTATTGGTTTGAAGAATATTTAGCAGACAATTATTTTTACAGTAAAAATACAGAAACTTTTTATTGTTTTAAAACGAATTAAATTGCTGCAATTTTCAATGAATAAAGAAGAGACATATTCGTTTTATTGATTTAATGAATATTTAACTGACAATGACAATTATTTTTACGAGAGAAAAAAAAAAAGAAGCGTCATTTTTTTCTTAATCTGAGAGACATTTATTAATTCAAAGGGATAATTATAACCAGTAAATTATATAGATTGATGTAGACAGAACCGTGGAATTTCCACGGGTTCTGCTAATGTATATATATATATATATATATATATATATATATATATATTTCCCCATTAAAAGTTGCAGTGGGTTTATTGATTAAAATCAGAGATGTCCAAAGAGATATAATCTATATTATATTTGTGGTATCACTGTTTGTCCGGAGATGTAATTGAAAACAAGGCTCTATAGCAAGATCAACATTATTTTTCACAAGTAAAATTTCATGAAGAATTAAATGATAGTATTAATTTTGTAGGGGGGGGGGGGTATAATAACATTATGCATTCATCCCAGACATCTATGATGACAATTTATTTTATGACTTCAAAATGGAAAATTATATAAAAAAATTTACAAAATGGTAATATAGAGTTCAGGGCTGGAAGCAGGAGGACACGGTGGGGGGGGGGGGGGTCTCATTCATTCCCGGGCGACGTCGGCTGTGTCTGCTAGCAAATAAATAGCATTCTTCAGATCTACTCTTAAAAAAAAAAAAAAAAAAAAAAAAAGGGGGGGTGGGGGTGCACATAAAACCCTCCATCATGTTTAATGAAGAAAGATGATTTGGTTTGCTATGAAAGAAGCGGCATCATTCCGGTGCCAAGGATTTTTAAGAATGCTCTTGACATGAGGACCGCATTTCTCAAATCTGAAGAAGCCGGGTGAAAGAAAACAAAAGTCTACAGTTGAGTTTCACAAAATAAATCTTCCAGAATCCGGAATGATGTAAAGCAATAGTCAGAGAAAAGCCACTTGTCTGCTGATAGTGCTAACCATCGCAGAATTGGTTTCGCTTTTCGCTTTTCGTGTTTGCTTCTCTGAAAGCTAGAAAATGAAGAATCTTACATGGAAGTTAACTCACCAGAGCAGTAAACTGCAGCTGATTTATAGCAACAAGTGACAGAACCTGTCAAACCAGGTTGGATGGGAGAGCGTGTGGGCGCCTCCTCTTCCTACTGTCGGAGCCTGGTAGGTCTCTTTATCTTTGTCTATTTCACGGCATATCAACCCTTTTGAGGTTATTTAATGCCGAAACACAAGTCATCATAAAGGATCAGTTTAACACATCATCATCATCATCAAGGATCAATTTAACACATCATCATCATCATCAAGGATCAGTTTAACACATCATCATCATCATAAAGGATCAGTTTAACACATCATCATCAAGGATCAATTTAACACATCATCATCATCAATTTAACACATCATCATCATCATTTTGGTGATAACATCTGTTTTACATGCTGGCATGTGTTGAACACCTTTTAGATTAGTTTGGAAGTCAATTTCTATCTTTGGCCATGTCTTTCTTTATACGTCTGTTGTGGCCTTAAAGGGCAAAAAAAAAAGAAGAAAAAATAAGACAACAAGGAGGTAGTTAACAAGAGTCTGGATTTACAAAAAGTACAGCTGTTGTCGAAGACTGCTTCTGGATTCATCATAGCGACTGTCTATTCATAGTGTCAGGAAGAGTCCATGTCGTGACAGAGTAGGGTAGATCACCATAACACCGTCTTTTTCTCATCAATTATCACCTTATCACTTCCCCTGCCAACTGACCTTGCTACCTCAACTGTTCTACATCTACTAACGCAAGAACTCTCATCCATTCTTTCAATGTGACCATACCAACCGAATCTCCTGTTATGTACCACATCTCTCTATACTGTCCAGATGTAATCTTCCTCTGGGGTAATCAGATCCAAGTATGTCTTTAAAACTCACATTACACAGCCATCATTCTCATATCATTTCTTTCCATGCAACGCATGTCCTCAACCCCCACTGATCAAGTTTCACTTCCATGCATCATCACACTACATACGCATGTCGGATAGACTCTTTCCTTAATTGGCAGTGGTAGCGCTCTGCTGGTTAGTAATAGCAGAAGTTCCCTGAACTTACACCATCCACTCATAAGTCTTGCAATCACACCCGCACCAGCTCCCCCCTGTGCTCCAATGGTATCACCAGGGTAATAAAACTTCTGGACAACTTGTTCGTATTTCATCCACACAAGGGAAAAGTGTTATCTCTATATAATAAAGCAAAGTCTATTTCATATTCATCATCATCAATAGCCTACAAACACAAACTTTTTATTTTTATTCTACAGTTTCGTTTGTAGAAACTCAGCCTATGTTCTTAATAACAAAAAATGCATTTCTTTTCACTTTCTTTATGTCAAATAAAATTGTATCCCACTCGGAATTATTTTACAATGGTGACATATTTCTATAATGAACGACAAAACAATAGAAGCAACAGCAGCAATATATTACACTTATTAAGGCTTTTCTTTACCACATAATCAACCTGCTGTACAGAGCTCATACATTAGCGGATCAGACTGAACACTTTTCGATCGTTGCTCTCGCCATCTGCTTTTTTTTTTTTCTCCCCCCTTCCGTTTTTTGGAAAACTTAAATAATTAATATCAATACATTGTATAATCCCGGGCAACGCTGTGTAGAGACAATTAGTGTGACATGAACAAAATTGTAGACTGAAAGATACCAGAGACTCTGATTTGTTGAGCTAGATCATGTGTTAGTAGAGAGGGTATATCTGAAATAGTTACAGTTAAGTAGAGTAATTGGGGTCGACCAATGGTGGCATAAAGAAACAATCTGGGCTTCTCTCCTCATGACCAACCTAGAAGATAAATTTTAATGGAAAGTTCTTAGGGTTCTATTCTGCAATTAGTCATCCAGCGAGAGAAATTGATGAGAGGATGAATACATTGTCATTGTGAACCTTTGGCTGTCTGCATTTTTCTATCCACCACAAGTCATCTTCCAGCTTTAGATGAGATGACCACGCAATTTACATGTGGGGTTCAGATAAAGCTACTAGACGTTCACGAAGGAGTATCTAACAGTTATTCAAACTGGTGTCTATCTTGTTTTTTATACAAACAACATTCAAGTAAGATTCCAAGCTCCAGTCCCTGTCCCATCGCCGCAATGTAGCATCCTTGTGCTTGTTTTACAAATACTTCAATGGATTATGCTCCGATGAATTGGCTACTCTGGTGCCCCCTCGACATAAATTCACTAGACCAACTCGACAATCAACTAAATCCCATCCATTCACTGTGGCGCTCCCCAGATGTCGGAGAGCTTTCTACTCAAATAATCGTGGGCCTTTTGGCTAAGATCAAAGTGTAGTATCTGTTCCGATGGATACTGCACCCCATAGACTGGTATTGTCTTGGCCTTCGGGGCTTGATTTACACCGGTCTATGGGTCTGTCCTGTGCAGTTCTAGGAGGTCCACCATCCCAGGCTTCGCCTCCCCTCTTTGGGGAGGAGTAAGTTTATTGCTTACTGCCTGAGGCGCCCCTAGTGGGGAATGCCGACGGGGCTGCCCAGGCAATTTTTAACCCCCACTTTCCCGACCCGACCTTGGGTCACATCTTACTTGTAGGAGTAAGATAAAAACTGGCCTTGTGCCTAACTCCTGGAGAGGAGTAAATCAATACTCAAATAGCTTCTTTCCTCGTGCTGCTGGCCCCTGGAACTCCCTCTCTGGCCCCTGTTTCCCCGACAGTACTGACATGCAGAAATTTAAAATTAATGTAAACAGACATCTCGCTGCGCAGATCCCAGTTTAGGTTGACCCCTTCCCCCCCCCCCCAACCTTCTCCCCTTTTCTTTCTTCTCAGTAGCCCCTTACGTCTACAGTGGGGTCCTGCCTTGTTTGGGGTGAACTACATAAAAAAAAAGGAAAACAAAATTTTTTAATTTAAGGTAAGAAATTATCTATATGATAGGTCTATTCATTCAAACTAGTATTTTTACTTTAATTGAATTAATCCCAAAAGTATGTGTCATAACACAAGTATCAAGGTTAACACATCCTGACAAAGTTGTTCTACAACGAAAGCTTGCAAAAAAAAAAAAAAAAATTAAATAGATGCATTTTTTTATTTAAATTGCACAATTGTTGATTTTCAAAATATTTCACATAAATACATTCTCATGTGTGCTTCAAACATGTTGTCAATTTCCTTACATTAAAATAAGTTTTATTAAACAAAATATACAAGACGAATAGAGTAATTTAGCAATCCCTATACTATTTTTTTTTTACCAAATTATTATTTTCTTTTTAAAAATAGGATTTTGAAAGTTAAATTTAATTATTACTGTATCGTTTGGTTATTAAATTATTAATTGAACCAAATTATTATAAAGCTGTAACTAA
>OY744529.1:18156220-18168720 GCA_963556195.1 Sepiola atlantica | reverse complement strand
AGTCTAAACGATCGAGCATATGCTTTCCTACGCCCCATGTCAACTTGCGTGTTTACAGACTTATCAATTTGTGTGCATATTCACTTGTTACTTTGTTCGTCGATGGATGCTACGTTAACTCGGATGACCCAGACAATTATACTGGACATATCATTCTTCTTTATTTAACCTTGATTTTAAAGTTTTTAAGCTAGAAATTCAGATACTTTAATAAAATAAATAATTAACGGTTAGTTGGATTCTAAAATAGTTTAATTAATCACTTGCCCTTTAAAGATTAGACCTGACTCATTCCACAAAATTACAGCGTAAACTAGAGACGTTCTGGCTTGAAATAGTGTAGCGTCTTATAGCTGTGACTGAAACATGTTTTGTAAATGTGTAGCCAAATTATGTTTGTATAAATAAAAATCTTTATTACCAATATCTAAATGCAAAAGTTGGGCCCATTTTTCGCACTTACGGTAAAGTCAAAACGGCCTATTTCAAATTATTTCAACTTATTCAATAGGCGCACCATCTTTTTTATAAACTGTTTAGGTATATGCGATATCCATCGTAAGGTTAACTAATTGCATAATTGTTTTGAAAAGGGTGATTTTATGACTATATTTGTCATTATTTTTTTTATTCAATAATATTTTTTATTTTAATACAACAAATAGTTGTGTTTTGCAATATTGTTCTATTTCCTGGACAAATATTCAGCATTTTTGTTCAAATGTTTATTCAGAAAATAAACTCAAACTCGCTCTCCTGAATTTGTAAATAAAGCATCTGCGTGCGTGTAGATTCATTCACATTTTAGCCACAAAAATAGTAAGAACACAAGAATATATTTTCGTGTCTATTAAAAATGAAAGAAATTCTTTTGTTTATTTTTATTATCAGTTATTAAGATTAAGCCTCCTCTTCTTTGCTCATAGAAATTAAATGATTATTCTTTCCTTTATTATTATCAGCTATTATTAACATTAAGCCGCCCTTTCTTTACTCATACATGAAGCGAGATGGACACACGTACGTTCACTTTTATTATTTTAAATTAATGCTTCAAGTATTTCAAGCAGCAAAGTTTGTGAAGCGGTAGAGAACTTGCAAAGTCAAGTAGAAATATAGAAATCAATGACTTTCTATTAATGATACCAACTTGAAATATGCAAAAGCGAACAGAAAACCAAAAGATTTCTTCACATCTGAGATGGCATTACAGAAAAATAAGTAAAGATAATTGACAAGAGGAACATCCTTATGAGTTAAAAAATGGGCCAGTGGAAAGAACACACAGAAAAATTCGGATCACAGGAGAAAGAAAAAGGATGTCGTCCACCCCCTTTCTTAAGCAGAATGGTCCAGATGAAAGGTAAATGAGAAAGGGCAGACAGAATGGTCCAGATGAAAGGTAAATGAGAAAGGGCAGACAGAATGGTCCAGATGAAAGGTAAATGAGAGAAGGGCAAACAGAATGGTCCAGATGAAAGGTAAATCAGAGAGGGAAGACAGAATGGTCCAGATGAAAGGTAAATAAGAGAGGGCAGACAGAATGGTCCAGTTCAAAGGTAAATGAGAGCGGGAAGACAGAATGGTCCAGATGAAAGGTAAATGAGAGAGGGCAGACAGAATGGTCCAGATGAAAGGCAAATAAAAGAGGGCAGACAGAATGGTCCTGATGAAAGGCAAACAAGACAAAATGAAACAATTGGTCCAAATGAGAGGAGAATGGGGCAAGACAGATAGAATAGCCTAGACAAGAGAGGAACGGCAGAGAGAGAGAGAGAGAGGACGGACAGATATATCAACATAAAGGACAATATATATATATATATATCTATGTTAAAGAAAGTAAAGTTCAATTATTTTAACTTTAGTTGTATTATAAAGAGACAAAACAAACTTCACTTCAATTATACAAAACAAAAGATGAAGCATTCCAAATCTCTATGATATAAGTGAATACGGCTAGTGAAATTTAGCTCAATGATTAGGACTTTAATTTTTGCACAATAATATTTGTTGATGTTTAATTTTTAAGCTTGATTACAACATGTCATAACTTTTGTATTCTACTCAGTTATAAAATCAAATAATGACATACGGTGTAAAAATGTATTTTTGGCTTTTGTTTTATACAAACTCCATCAAGAAAATGTATTTTCAGATCAAATCCTCCATAAACAAAGGAGCCGATTGATAGCTGGTAATGAATTCTGACAGTCTAAATCTGAATCCATGGAAATCCTAAATCAGACAGTTTTGTTATATAATAAAAAAAAAAAATTAAAAAATGGATACCTCCCCTCCAATAAAAAATAAATACTTTAAATCATAAACCTTTTCACTTTCTATTGTCAATCAAAAGAAGACGTAAAAAGAAAACTGAAAAGTGATATCCTCAGTCATTGTTGGGCGGGGTGGGGGTAGGGGTCTTCTTTTTAAATTGTGTTTTTCTCCTTTCTTTTCTGGTTCTTCCCAAACACCAATGAGGGGGGGGGGGGATCGTAGTCAATTCCTACTTGACTCCATTTCATTGTGCTCTTTAAATAGCGTTAATAAGAGAACCTCTCCCCTCCATGGCCGGGCTAGCTAATATTTCCTTTTTCTCTGTGTCTTTCAAAGCCTCCTACACGTTCAAGGTAGCCCATCTCAGAGGGGATTTGAACAGAATATAGCCAAAGAAGAAAACGAAAAAAAAAAAAATGAAGAAAAAAAAAATGAAGAGATAAAATGAAGAAAAAAAATGATGAAAAAAAAATGAAAAAAAAATGGAAAAAAAATGAAGAAAAAAAATGAAGAAAAAAAATGAAGAGTAAAAAATTAAGAGAAAAAAATGAAGAGAAAAAAATGAAGAGAAAAAAATTAAGAGATAAAATGAAGAAAAAAAATGAAGAAAAAAAAATGAAGAAAAAAAAATGAAGAAAAAAAATGAAGAAAAAAAAAAGGAAAAATAGCAAGTACAGCTGCAATAACAAATCCAACAAGCTGATTTATGTTAAAATCATATCCCCACAGCAAGTGTCTTCAGAACTATTCCCACTGGTCTGACCATCTTAGATTCACCTCAGAACCAGAAATTATAAACATTTTCGGAAAATAAATACAAGAATTAGAAATGTTCTTGCTTAGACCTCCCTCCACCTTCTCTCTGTAGGGATCCACACCATGTCTACAGAAAAGATTTTGCCATGAAAAAAAAATTTATCTTATGATAAAGAATCATATTTAGGCTTGTTTCATTGTATAAGACGACAAGGAACTCTTTCATATTATTTGGATGATCCGAACTACTGTTCCCATCTTTAATGTTATTCTCGCAACGTTTCGGCCGAAGTAATCTACAACCTTTTTCAGGTGCACCTTGTCGAACTCTTTACGTGGAACTCGGAAATCTGTACGGAATTTTAAACGGAAACCTTTATTTAATCCATGAGGATAGCTTTCTCTCATTGGTCTGTGGCGCAAAGGATAAAAGTGCTAAGTGCTAATCAGTTCTAAGCAATAGACTTCTGGAGGTTGATGGTTCAATCCTCAGTACGGGCGATACCATAAATACAAATTAGGAATTAATTAAAACTTCTACCCGGTCATGACTGACGAAACGAGAGAAAGCTACCCCCCCGTGAATTGAATAACGGGTTCAGTTTGAAATTCGATACAGATTCCCAAGTTTGACAAGACGCGCCTGAAAAAGGTCGGAGGTTACAGCGACTGAAATGTTGTGAGAACAACATTCAAGGTGAGAATAGTAGTCACAATAACACAAATAAGCAATCCTTATCTCAAAAATTTAAAACCCTAATAAGAAAATCTTTAGTTTTTTGGGGGTTTTTTTTTCAATAGTTTTTATTTAATCTTAAGAGTAAATATTGTTTTCTTGCTAATTCAGTACTCATGAGAACACATGAAAAGCTCCTGGAAAAGACTAAAGAGTTACTTGTCAGTCTTATACAACGAATGACACCCATGTGATCGTTAATAAATTCCGCAATCCTTTCTGCAATCCAACCATATTCAGTGCCAATAAACTTCATTCGTCTATGTCCGACTTGTCCACCAAGTTTCAGTCATGAATGTCAACCACTAATATTACATCATTCTAAGACGCCGAACCTTTTTCTCTGGGAGCAAAGTGTAGTATCTATTCTGACACTGCATTAATCTTTTCTGTCCTCGGTCAGAGAAAAGAATGATCCTTCTAGACTGAGGCAATTTTAATTTTTGTCACAATCCAGAGTGCCCCTTTTTTGGGGAGCTGGATTATCCTCACTTTAAAAACCGACCTTGTGTCTAACTATGCTCTTGTGTGAGTGGTGGGGTGGAGTAAATAGGTACAAGGGGCTCAAGTCGATGAAATTAAAAAAGTTTTCGAAGACCATAACTTAAGCTGTCCGACATACATTTTCGCAGTTTTCTCTTTAGCACTGATTCGCATTGTTTTGAAGTAATTTAGGGTCTGACCCTCTGGTGTGTCTCAGTATTTATGAACCTGTCTTGGGATGGATATTGCAGCTGGTCTCCTCCCCCATAAAGCTTTCCACTCCTTCTATGCGATAAATCATTTAAAAAAAAGAAGTTAAATGCTGTCATGTCTTTTACATCTCCAACAAATAAAGTAAAGTCATACGGCACAGCTCGATTTTGTTCTGTTCAACAAATAATTATCTTGCCTAGCAAAAATATGCTCCCTCTAGTCGCATATTTTTGTTAATATATACGAGGAACGAACATACACTACACTTCTCCCATCAAAGGAGGCAGTAATGCATGGGAGGATGGGCGCATGACAAAAGAAAATATACTACACTACCCCCTAAAAGGAGGTAATGCCTAGGAGGATGGTATTATGATGCACAGACATGTACATTACCCCCTCCCAAAAAGAGGGGGTAGTGCCTGGGAGGATGATCTCATGACAACGGAACAGATACTACAGTACCAACACACACACACATGCAAAAGGGGGTAATGCCTGGGCAGATGGTATCGTAACAGAACAGATAGTACATTACCCCCTCCCAAAAGAAGGAGGTAATACCTGGGAGGAGGATCTCATGACAACAGAACAGATACTACAGTACCCCATCCACACACAAAAAAAAACGGAGGAGGTAATGCCTGGAAGAATGGTATCATAACAATAGAATACATGATACACTACCCACCCTTGAATTGAACATTAAGTAATAGTACAGGGTGGGCCAAAATAAGGGTCCTATCTTTAAATTTGAATAACTTGAATTTGAATAACTTCCACAAAATAAAAGTTAAACTCACCAAACTTTATGTGTGTGTAGACTGACCCTTCCGAGATTTTTTGAAATAAACAAAACAAATTTTAGCCAAAAAACACTTCTTAAAACTTACAAAAACTAAAGTATTGTTTTTTTACACTGTTTTGAGTTTTTTAAGCAAAAATAATGTTTTCTAAATGAGGGTACGTTCCTTAGGGCTAATACGGCTCATGCTTGCTTCGGAAGGGGTCCTTTACTTATTCTAAAAAAAAAAAAAAAAAAAAAAATCAATAAATAAAAAAGTTATGAATTTTTAAAAATAGGACCCTTATTTTTGCCCACCCTGTATAATAGTACATTAATAGAAGTAATAGTATAGTTTCGGTTTCAAACAGATACGTAATCTTGATTAGCAATAGATAAGATCCAAGGGAGATAATCGTACCTCGGGCAGGTGACTGAATACAGATGTAACAATAATAAAAACACTTACATTTTACGTTTTACGTTTCCTGATTGTTGTTTACTTTTCACTCAAATTACAACTTACCTGAAAAAAAAAAAATAGAAAAAATATATAGTTTAATAAATAAAATAATACAATGAGATGAGCAATTTCATACGTGCATTTCACTACCACATATATCAAATCGCTTCTTTTTTTATTTGCTTTTTTTCGATTTCTTTATTCATTGTGACTCTTTGGACATCTCTTTCATTCAACTTTTAACAAAAAAAAAAAAAAATACAAATACACATATATCAACAGTAAATGATAATAGAATACACTTAGCTTTAACATATTGCTGCAGTTTCATGGTACCACCGATCATCGATTGATGTCAGTCGGGGGGGGGGGAATTGACATCAATCGATTGATGTCAGTTAGGGACACTTCTGACCTCTTATATAAAGAATACTGATCCAAATTTTAGGGGGGGGGGGCGTTTATATCCATTGTAGATCAGATTTTTATCCACATGACTTTATATTTGTAATACATTTTTTGATTTTGGTAAAATTAGGGTAAAAATGTGTGACCTAACACAGTGTAAAAGATGGGCAAACTGTTGGAGCTTGTTGCCTAATATACATATTCCATAATGATATGTTTAACAGTTGAGGATTTTAACAAGCACATACATATTATTGACGCTCATGTGCACGCACTGATCCTTTAAAAATGTATTAATTTATTAAATTTTTGTATCTAATTTATCTTTAAAGTTATTGGGGGGGGGCACCCACTAAATGGTAAAGTTTACAAAATAAATGATGTGCCCATGTTACTCACCGTGTTAAATTCCTTCGGGGTTGATTTAAAGTCCTTTAATCCAGGATTTAAACACGAAATTAATTAATGTGTTTCCTTTTAAAGCCCTTTAATCCTTAAACCCATTCTCTCTCCCTAATTCCTTTAAGAACACACATCATCAAACCCCAAAACAGTAACGGCCAAATATACGAAACTCATAATATTGACTCACGAGAATTATATAGAAATATTTTTTTTATTTTTCTATTTTTTTATATCCCTTTAAATTTCCTCCGGTTTAAATCTCAACTGTTACATTTCACCCCCCCCCTTTTTTTCCAACCTTATTAAACCTTCCTTACACTAAATTTAAACAAACATACACAACACTCTAAGCCAATAACGCGTCTAAACGAGAGTGACACGTGACTTCACATTTCCAAAACAGATGACAACAGAAGCTGAAGAGAGCCGGATGGCTAAGTCCTTCCGTGCTTGAAACCGACGGTACGAATGTTGTACTAATTTTTCTGTATCAAAATAAATATATATATATATATATATATATATTTTTTGATTTTATTCCCAAAAAAAATTTTAAAAATATATATATATATATATATATATTGCTCTGAATTTTCATTGAGCACTCTCATAAACCCGGTTTCAACTTCCTTCGGATTCATACCCCCTGGATATTTGTAACAAGTTAATTATATATATATATATATATATATATATATATAAATAAATTCCAGGCAAGGTTCAGACGTAGACAATTAGTCATACTTGAAAAAGTATTACCAGACTGGCTGATGATTCTAACAGATCTGTCAAAATGTGACCATGTCACACACTTTGGGAATTAATAAACTGAAAGAAAATAATGTCTTCAACATCTGTTTTATTTTGAAAGGGAAATTCGAAAGAGAAAGATTGCTTCCAATTCAGTAAGAAAAATATGGATGGCATTTGTCGCATATAACAATTATAAATTGTGGATCAAAGCTGAATATTTAGGGCTTAGCTCTTATATGTTGAACAAGATAAGAAACGATTTTGGTGATGAGTTCTGCATTTTCTTTTTGTCAAGGGGAGGGGCTCAATTTTGTATACTTAACAAGACTAATATGAATACGTTTTACCAAATTCACTGTATCTATTCTTAACCCTGTTTAGAACCTCACAATTGACCTTTCATATTGAAAGAGTGGTTACTATATACACACACACACACACTTTTCTTCCTGGTTATCGGTGAAGTAGTAGGGCAGACTAGACTCTAAACCCTTTAGTTGGTAACTAGTCTGGGAGAAAGAAAACTCCAAAAGAACACTGTTACCCGATAGGTCTCTGTCATTATGGTTCTCTTCTTCACAATGTATAATTCACCTAAAACAAATTCATATCTGAAGGCTGTTCAGACTATGTGGACTGTCATCCTTGTAATCAGAGAAGTACACTGCATATATATATATATATATATATATATATATATATATATATATATATAAGTAGAGAACTAAAAGCGAACTTTTAGGAAAAGTATACAGCTCGATATACCGGATAGAGCAGATAGATAGATAGAAGGATGAAAAGGAATTAGAAAAGCGACGGAGGCAGATCTTTTTTCAATTCAGTTGCTCAATGCAAGGTATATTCCGCAAAAAGGCAATTTATTAAATTAATTTTTTCCTTAAGCCAGGCTTTTCAAAGATCAAAATCTTAGAGGAAATTGCTGGGATAGATAAGTTGGCGAAGAGCCAAGATTTAAAATTTGAAAAAAGTAAAACAAAGATTATGGGGGAAAAAACAAGGTAAAAAGCTGCCCGAATGCAAGCAAGAATATATATATATATATATATATATATATATATATATATATATATATATATATATATATATACATACATACACACAGAGTGTCCATAAGATGTGTGCTTATTAAAAAAATTATATAAAAAAAAAAAATAATAATCATGGAAAAACGTATCAATCCAAAACAGAAAACAAAGAAGATGAGAAAAAGCCCAAAGAATAAAGGTTGATGAAAACAATTGCAAGTTCAAATACTCACATTAAAAGTTGAAATATATCTCGAATCCCTCCTCCACCCCCCCAAAAAAAAGACGTTGTACCCGAAACCTGAAACGATTTTCACGTTGTCATATGGAATTTAATAGTCATATAAAGTTGATATGTTTTTACAATTACTATTAAATGAACAATTTCTCTTCTGATCAGCGATGGTAAAATAAAGACTATATATTTTTATTCACTGAGCTGTGAAATACGTGTAAAAAATTTAAAAATTGGAAAAAAATAAATATACATTTTGTTTGTAAGACGAAGGAAAAAATTACAGGTATTCATTGAAGTCAGAAAATGAGGAAATTAAGAAAAATAAATAAATAAAAAAATAAGATTGATTATTCCTTTGGTAATTGGAATATAACCTCATTGAGCTTGCAATTTGAAATAATTTTGAGGATTAAAGAGTGTATATCTAAATATATATTTTTTTATAAAAACTCACAAATATATATATATTTAATTTTTTACATTTAAAATATAAATTTTAAAACAAAGCAATTGTAATAGTGCAATAGTGTGAGGCTATGGTATAAAATAGTCTTATTTAATTTAAACCACGTCAAATGTTAGGAAGAACAGATTCATAACATTTCCACAAAAAAGAGGGCCACCCAGGAAATAAATTCATAGGATACAGAAGCACTTTATAAATATCTTGGTAGTAAGCCGAAACAATTGTATGCTATAAATAAAAACAAGATTTTTGTGGAAATGGGGTGAATCTGTTCTTCCTAACATTTGACGTAGTTTAAATTATATATATAAAAAGTTAGGTATGTGTATATGTTTATATATTTATATGTATAGAATTAAACTAATTAACCTATAATTATAAATTTTGGAACACAGCTGCTCGACATAAGAGTAGGTAATATGGACTATATTTAGTTTGATTTAGCCTTATGCAAAGGGCACAAATAGAGGGTAGAAGCCCTTTGTGAAAATTCATATACCTCCGAATTTTGTGAAATTTAACAATTAGACATCAATTAATAAATATTCCCCAAATTTCAGTTTCTTTGAAGTGTTAAAAAGGTTTTTAGGGGGCATAATAGAAGCAAAACTTCCATTTTAAAATTTAACTACATCAAATCTGCATAAAATTTGATCCATATTTATTAGACACCAATTAAGCAAGAATCCCTGAATTTTAATTTCTTCTAAAGACCTCTTAAGCTTAAGCCTTAAATTTTAGATATTTTCTAGAATCAAAATCATGTAATGGATTTTGATCAAAATTGGAATAAGGATTCTAGACATAAGGTTGAGTAGCATTAAATCTTGTTTTTTTTTTATCTTCGTAAAGGGACATAAAAGTGGTGCAAAACTGTTCTGCTTGTGGAATTAATTTTACCAAACCAGGATACTTTACAGACTGAGGAGACCTCATTTTAATTATAGACGAATTACTCAATGGTAATAAGAACATGATAGTCTATATATTAATAAAAATAAAAAAATCTCGCTTTTAAATTCAAATGTACAATTTCATGTCAAGCCGCTGGACACATGAAACCACAAAAGCATCATCAAAGGACAGTTAACATAAGCGTTGGTCAAGAAATGCCTGTGAAAATACACAGCAGGGTTATCATCACGGCTTGAGGCGTTTGTCTGTCTAGCTACACCAAAGAGCCATGATACAGCAAAACGATCTGTTTGGGGATGACTATATACCCCCCCCCTTTACTTCTTCACTGGATAAGCATTGTGGTAACTGAATCAGTTAACTACCAGTAGCGATAATGCACAATGCTTTCTGCAAAAAGAAATTGAACACTCTTCAGTGCTAATAGCGTTTATATATAAAGATTAAGATCTGATCTGGGCCTTTTGGCTAAGATCAAAGTGTAGTATCTGTTCCGATGGATACTGCACCCCATAGACTAGTATTGTCTTGGCCTTCGGGGCTTGATTGACGCTGGTCTATGGGTTGGTCCTGTGCAGTTCTAGGAGGTCCACCCTTCCAGGCTTCACCTTCTCTCTTTGGGGAGGAGTAAGTTTATTGCTTACTGCCTGAGGCGCCCCATACCAGAGAATGCTGACGAGACTGCCCAGGCAATTTTTAATGGCCAGAGTGCTCACCTCTCGGGCGCTGGCTTTTCAAACCCCACTTCTCGAACCCGACCTTGGGTCACATCTTACTTGTGGGAGTAAGATAAAAACTGACCTTGTGCCTAACTCCTGGAAAGGAGTAAATCAATACTCATGGTTTGTTATCGATAGCGTAACAGAAGCACTGAATGTGGAAAAAACAGTCAAGTTCTGATCCTGGCTTTAAGCAGTGAAACTGTCTATATATATATATATATATATATATATATATATATATATATCATCCATAGATAGTTTTACTGTGATTTGACCTGATGGCCGGTTTGGGAAATATTAATATTAATTTTAGTTCGCCGTTTTCAAGAACTCTGTTAATCGCTTCATGGAAGGCCTGAAGAAGGAAATGGTTCTCGAAAATTTTCTACGGACTATCCTAACATACAAGAAAGACAAAAACTGAAATTGCCATTTACTTTGCTTCTAAAATCGTCCAATAAACTCGGCACGAAATTGTAAGTTGCACGTTTATTTGTTTATTCATTCTCAATTTTTTTTTTCCCCACTTGTGCGCTTATGATTTTCCGTTGACTGATTACACCTATATATATATATATATATAATTATTAATGACAATATATGTATTAGCATATACTATCAGTTCCTTTTACTTTGTAGTCTCCTTAAAAGATTCATATATATATACATACATACACACACACATATATATATATATATATATATATATATATACTAGCTGTACATACCCAGCCGTGTGTGGGTGGGTGTGTTTTTTTTGTTCTTTTTAAAGAACAGGCTAAAAATTTATGTAAATGACGAGTTAGTATCAAATATCAATTTGTTAGTTGTAATGTTAGTTCTTGGAAAATCCAACTTACTTTTCTGTATATATATATATATATATATATATATATATATATATATATATATATATATATTAAGTATATTTTGTAAAAATAGCATTTCAATATTTAACTGGAACAAATTATAATCATAAACAAACTCAGCATCACTTATAAACAAGTTAAAGTAAGAAAGTCAGCATTATCCAAATTACGAATAACATTTATCCTTTTTCAAGTGATGAAGCAAAAACTAGCTGAAGCAAAAAGGAAAAAAAGTATCACGAATACAAAAAAAAACTGTCATTTTGCGATGCTGATTATCACTTCAACATAAACAAAAAACAATTCCTGTTGATTTTTTCCGGAGGAGACCGATGAAGTGTTGTTATTAACGACGTGTCAATTCCCATGCCATCCAGACAGCGGAAAGAGGCATCGTCCATTGGCAAGAACATCGAGCCAAAAAGTCATAAGTAGCAACTAAGACGCATGCCAACAAGAAATTATCAGCTTCGGAAATAACCAAAAAAACTATTTGGTCTGATTTTGTCTGCCCAATATTAATCGAAAAAAAAAAACAAGACATCTATATGCCATCGGATTACAATATTAACAAACAAAATGATTCAATAATTCAAAAATATCTCCGGAGAGTCGAGCCTCACACCTGTAGCAATATTTAGATGTAGGTGTGTAAAAATAATGTTAAAAACGGTATTCTTCCACGTAGGGTTAAAATAGTGGAAAATTCCATCAGAAGTGAAAAGTTAAGTTAGAACTACGTGGTATTAACCCCCCTACCACCATGGGAAGATGTGGCACAAAGTCGGAAGGTGTGCATAAAAAAAGCCAACGCACCAGGGGTAGTGCACTGTGGCCTCACAAACAATGCCTGAGCAGCCCCGTCGGCATTCCCTGATAGGAATGCCTCAAGCAATTGCCGATAAATCAATCTGTTCTCAAAGAGAGAATGTAAAGCCTGGGAGGGTGAACCTCTCTATGCAT
>OY744529.1:18138720-18151220 GCA_963556195.1 Sepiola atlantica | reverse complement strand
CTTCTATATGTGTAAATAGATGCTTGGTTTCTGAGTTATAGACCATTAAAACAAATACTGATCAACATTCTTTATTGTAAACATCTAACATGTACAACGTGTGCGATAGTTCACTGTTATTTCTACATATGGAATAGATAAACACTATTCTTATGACAGGATTACAGATAAAACAATCCTGGGTCTGGTGTTGTTACATACACCAACAAAACCAAAAAAAAAAAAAAAATGACACCAAACAAATATAAAAATTGTGGGGCCTAGAAGAAAGATGTGAGCGTCATCATCGACTGGTGCTTCTTTGATAGCAAACATGGCATCTTGCAAATGTTGGCCCTTCTTATTTCGGGTGAAAAAAAAAATACAAAAGACAAAATGCATGTAAATAAATACTAAAAGTGGTGCAAAACTCTTCTGTTTAGGGAATTAATTTTACCCGTCACAGGACGGGTATTTTTATAGTATATACACGCATATATATATATATATATATATATATATATATATGTCAGGTTCATATTATATTCCAATAACCATGTTTTCATTTTATTATTTTTATTTTTTCACATTTCCAAAAAACATAACATTTCTGTGAGATATATTTTTTATGGTCCGTTTCATTTGTCTCGTGCCAAACAACCCGTTAAAAATATATCTCACAGAAATGTTATGTTTTTTGGAAATGTGAAAAAATAAATATAATAAAATAAAAACATGGTTATTGGAATATAATATGAACCTGACTTATATTTGCTCTGTTGTCACTAATTGAAAATCATCGAGCTGAATCTTTTAAGGAGACTGCAAAGTAAAAGGGCACTGATAGTATATGCTAATACATATATTGTCATTAATAATTATATATATATATATATATATATATATATATATCACTTTTTTTTCATTTTACTTCAGTGGAAGTTCTCAGAAGTCAAGGGGCCCCTTCCTGAGGCTAACACTTGATCTCTATATGAGATACATAGATATCCGAATGTTCAATTCTAATTCTCCTTTATTTCTCAAAAGTTGAGTTAATAAAGAAATGAAGGACATTGATTCTCCTCTCCCTAATTGACCAGTTAACTATTTTATAATATACCTTTTATGTAATCTATTGGTCTTACCGGATTCCAGAACAAGAATTCATCTGGTCTGGTGGAATATCCAGCTTAGTGCTGTTACTAGAGGCAACACCACTTTGAGAAGGTGCACCAATCCTCGTATGAACCAGTGCAGCCATACCAAGGAGATCTTATTTGGGATTCTAATACTATGTTATTTTTAATATTTGGTCAGGGTTTACTTGTAGGGAAAGTATCCTCATGTCAGGTTATACTGACAAACCCTTGTACAGAGAGATCGAAAACACTCGAGAATGTGGGTGTGTGTAGTAATACTTCATATCACAACAGCTGTTTCATGCTCTTGCTCCCATTAGATTTTTTATGGTCAAACTATAAAAAAAAAAGCATTTAAAGGATATAAACTTTGATATTTGGTAAAAAGGACAGATGCTCTTGAATAAGTTAAAGGAACGGTTGACAATTGGACAAATAGCAATGCATTATTTTCTATTTGACATGTTTATATATGGTTTTATATGGTTTCAGTTCGTTGTGGAAGACCTAGAGATCCATAAGAACATTGTCACACAATGCTAAAATATTCCCGGAAAGGGGGAAGGTGGGGGAGGGGACTAACAGCTGGTCGTCCTCGGTAGGTGTCAGGGGAGGGCAAGGATAAGCATAATTAAAATGAGAGAAGAGAAATGCTTGATTTGCCAATGGATGTATTTGACGACTTGAAAGCGAATGAGAAGCAAACTAGAGGAAAGATGAAGAAAAAGGAGGAGGAAAAAAAAAGATGAAGAAAAGGAAGTAGGAAGATAAGGACGTAAAGATGAAATACATAAAGAACAGAGAAGAAGAAGGATGCGGGGGGGGGGGGGAGGAAGAAAGAGACAAGTGAGAGGAAAATGAGGGGGGGGGTGATGATGGGTGAGAGGGGGAGGAATACAACAAGAATTAGCAGGAGGATGAAGAGAAAATGTAGAAGGAGAACAGAACAAGGAGGAGGAGAAGAATGGTTAAGAGGAGAAGGAGAAGGAAAACAAGGAAAAGAATGGTAAGGAGATGAGAAGAATAAGGAGGAGGAGGAGGAGGAGGAGGAGGAGGAGGAGGAGGAGAATGGTAAGGAAACAAGGAGGAGAAGAATGGTAAGGAAAACAAGGAGAAGAATGGTAAGAAAAATGGAAGGGAAAAAGAATAAGGAGGAAGAAAAGAATGCTAAGGAAGGAAACAGAAGAGGAAGAGGAAGATGAGGAGGGGGAGGAGGATAAAGACGAGGAGAATGCCCACCACAAAGTGTATGGATAGAGGAGCAGGAGAAACTTTATAACAAACAAATTCTGTTATTGCCAATTTTTGTTCCTGTAACTTTTTATTTTTTATTTCATTCTTCCTCTCAAAATGTTCTTTTCAGGTTAAATGACCAACACAACCCAGGCGGAACCATTATGTCAACAAGGACAGTCAAGGGTAGCACAGGAAGAGGAGATGAACCATGACATTGTGGGTGTTCTGGAAAAGGGTCACCTGGTCCAAAATTTACATCATCATCATCATTTCCTCTGCCCACTCACCCAAAATTGATATGCTCAGATTACTTTCAACAGTATCAGATGGTGAAGAAAAATGAGAACTTCAGGTACACCAGACACTTTTTTTTTGGGGGGGGGGGGGGGGGGGGGGGGTCTTTTCAGTTTTCAGTTTTTTTTAAGTAGTCAGAACAGAAGAGAGTAGAGGTGGCAAACATCCAATGCCTAACACAATAATTGCTTTACATATCAAAGTGAAAGTTTTTTGTAGCTTTTTTTGTTATTATAAACAAGCAGAAAAACACAGCGGCGGCGTTACCTGGGAGAAATGAGAGAAAACTTTAAAGTTTTGAGGCAATTTTTTATCAGATATGTTTGATTTTCTTCGGGGTTTGGCACAAGGGTTTGCTCCACAAGCTTGTTAGCTATGAAATATCTGGAAATGTCCTCTCAACTATCAAATCCTTTCTCTCCGATAGGTCTATAAAAGTAGTCGTTGATAGGCAGAATTCTGAAGCACACTGCAACAATGCTGGCATGCCTCAAGGGGCCATTCTGGGCCCAACCCTCTTCCTGAACTTCATGAATGATCTCTTTCAAATCATATTCCGAGATCATTCGTTGACATCTATGCGGAGGACACAACTATTTATGGCAGCACTTCGAAGAGCATTGATGATCAAGATCTTTCTGACTCTCTCTTTTGACTTAGAGTATGTGGTACAGTGAAGGGAAAAGTGACTAGTTACTTTCAGCACCTCTAAAATCAAGCTTCTCTCCTTTCATCACCAATGCTCGGATCATCATTTTTCCACATGTGAAATGAATGGCGCTCTCCTTAATAAGCTCTTAAACTGACTTTCACTCTAGACCTGAAATGGAAGCCTTACATCAAATCTGTTGCTGTGGTCGCTGGGAAAATGGTTGAATCATTCTACCGTTCCATAAAGTCCTTCACTCCTGATGCAATGCTCTACATCCTCAGATGGAGTACTGCTGCCACATCTGGGGAGGTGCCGCTCAGAGTACTCTTTCTTACCTTGACAGAGTACAAAACCGACTTTGCAATCTAGCGTGGGATGATCTCTTCTCTTTCGCACAGAAGAGATGTTGCTAGTCTCCTTCTACTGTATTATTATGGTCATGGTAAGTGCTCGACAGGGATCCAATTCTTGCCCCCCCCCCCTCGCAGTAAAACATTCACAGCAAGAACTCGTCTAGCTACAACCACAGCAATGAACTTTCCTTTCTCTATCTCTCTGTACCAAAACCAAAACAAAATTTCCATGAACAAAGTTTCTTTCCTAGAACATCCCATCATACCACAAGGCTGCTTCCCAACTGACTAAAACATGATTGTCTTCAAGTCAAATGCAGACAAATACTTGATGAGCCGTCCTCTTGGATAACCAATTCCTCTCAAATAATCTTCTGCCCATTTCATCCATTGTTTCCGGTCCTCCTGTGGTGGCGACCATCATCCAACTGACAATCTCTTTAACCCTTATCCTCGAGTGGTCCCCTGGCCTTGATAAGTGGTGACTCATTAGTAAATAAAGATACTTTTTCTATTGTGACGTTATTTTAAACTTTGAGGATTTGCTTTCTATAGTTAATAAATGAACCATCTTTCTTTCATAGAATGAACACCCTACTCTCTCCAAAAAATTCCGCTCATGAAATCGTTAATAAAATTTACAATCCTTTCTGCAATCCAACCATATTTGGTACAAATAAACTTCAGTCTATGCCTGACTTGTCCACCAAGTTTCCGTCATGAATGTCCAACAGTCTTTGTGTTATTGTCATTCAATGATACGCACACCTGGATAGGATGTGCTAAATTGTCAATACCTTGACACGCTCCTTTCTTGGCACTGCCCTCATTTTGGCTGCGATGGTTGTCTTCTGTTCAGGAATAGTTTGGGGTTTGTTTTGATAGAATTTATCTTTGATAAAAATTTGGGGGTTACGATCCGGTGAGTGTGAAGCCTATTCAGGATCACATCTCCTACTGATGAGACGAACACCAGAGTATCCCACCATATAAAATGGCGATAAAACAAAGACTGTTGAATTTTCATGACTGAAACTTGGTAGACAAGTCAGGCATAAACTGAAGTTTATTTATACTAAATATGGTTGAATTACAGAATGCATTTTTATTAAGGATTCCATGGGTGACATTTTTTTTCGGGGGGGGGGGGGGGGAGTCACCCTGTGAACTTCGTGGGTTGATCTACTTCAACTATACATGACCTTATGACACTTTCTGGACAGTATATTTGCATGCAAAATTTGTTTACAATTAATCCAGTGCATGAGTCTCTACCGGACAGACAAACAGTTCATTTTAATTGTATAGATAAGTTAGATTTTCTTTAGTGATGTCAGTTTTAAAAGAAACACCAAAAAAAATAAAAAATAAAAAATAAGCAGTATGATTGCACCACCTCTCAAATATTGCATATGTGCAATTCTGAAATTACAACAACAACATATTCTGTAGTCAATATGCAACATTTGCACTATGAAAAATCATGCATTAGCAATTCCTGGTTTAAAATTTAGTTGTTTTTTTTTTTTTCAAATATTTTGGTAAATTCAAAACTTTAGTGGACAGATTTCAAACCACGGCTCAGGAGAATTTATAGAATATTCTCAGTTTCAATTTTTGTGGTCTTACAGACAAAATATAAACAGACTCGTGTACACCTGTCAAAAATGACAAAAAAATGTGCTCTGCCAGTGTTTGCACTAATATTCATATAAAATCATAGCATCACTTCAGTAATTTAATTTTTCATATATAAATTATTATCATTTCTGATGACCTAAAGAAAAAAAAAACACCTACTGTTGACTTTTTATTTAGAGTGAAGGATTTCTTTCCACACTCATTTCAGACAGTGGGGGTTGTCTGACTTGCTATTTCTTACTGATTCCCCTCACAACTAGAAATAGTTTGATCCAAAGGCAAGAAAAAGTATAGTGTGTCACGACATGTTGAAAATAAATCAATAAAGTGGTCGATCATAAGAATGTGAGAGCTAAAGTACGAATTATTTATTTAAAAACTATACATTAGTTTCCAGAGATGTACCATAGTTTCATTGACACAGGCAGGCCTTTACTGTTTAGAAAAGGCCCTTAGAACCCATCTCAAATCATCAGTGTCTCACGGAATGAAGACAGTCCGAAAAAGCGAACAGGCGGTGATGATCACCACTTTTATCATCCGGTGTACAAGCTATCCCTTTTGAGGGAAGTACAGTGTTTAAGGAGGCTGTCTATATGGTTGTTTGGGCCTTAAAATATACAAATAAATACAATTGGTCTCCATTATAGAGTGGAGAATGAATATATAGACATGATTTGTATTATTATTATTATAATCTATATATCTATATAAATTAGGATGCATCTTAAAATAATGAACTAAACCACACTTTTATATTTCTCAAGACTTTTGTTTCAAAACTTTCACCTGAGCACGTTCTAAAGAGCTTGACCTTATTTTCTCGCCCTCTCTTTCCCCCGCCCCCCCCCCCCCATCACCCCCCACACCATCCCATCACACGGCCCAGACAATTTTTGGCCTCCCGTCTTTCTCTCCTCAAAGCTAAATTAAAAAGATTCAACAACCATATCTCATATTCCTTCCCCCTTCATAATTCAAATTAATTCTAACCACAACGACGTTCGCCTCCCACCCCTTCCGCATTTATTGTAACAACCCTCCAACTTCCCATTGATTTTATACTTCTACCGTTACTTAACACTGCCACAATCTATTTGTATCTAATATTTTGATTTTTTTTGCTCAATACGACCGCAGGTTCTAAGCCGGCTGCCAAAACAGTTTGTACTTGTGTGATGTTTTCTTCAGAAAAATCATTCTGAGGAAGTCTTATAATAAAAACGAAACGTTGATGAATACATAAATAATATTTGGGGGGTTTTCTTTTTTCAATTTCCATATATATATATATATATATTAATAAAAGGCATTTTTCCGTATGTGTATCGGTTTAAAACTCCCAAACTAGAATATGTGAACTAAGAAAAATATATGTTGTCTTAAAAAGTGATCATTTATTTTAAAATTTTAATATCATCCAAACTGTATTTTTTTTTATTTTTTTTTTAACATAGTTCACCCCAAACAAGGCAGGACGCCACTGTAGACGTAAGGGGCTACTGATAAAAAAGAGGGGAGAAGATAGGGGGCAGTCAACCTAGATTGGGATCTGCGCAGCGAGATGTCTGTTTACATTAGTTTTAAACTTCTGCATGTCTGTAGTGTCGGGGAAACGGGGGGCAGGGAGGGAGTTCCAGAGGCCAGCAACACGAGGAAAAAAGCTATTTGAGTAGAAAGCTCTCCGACATCTGGGGACCTCCACAGTGAATGAATGAGATTTAGTTGATTGTCGAGTTAGTCTAGCGAATTTACGTCGAGGGGGCACCAGAGTAGCCAGTTCATCAGAGCATAATCCATTGAAGTATTTGTAAAACAAGCACGAGGATGCTACATTGCGGCGATGGGACAGAGGTTGGAGCTTGGTTGACAGTGAGGGACCCATTAGGTTGGCGACTCTTTTTTGGACCCTGTCAAGGAGGGAGAGACTAGTAGATGATGTACCAGCCCAGATGTGACAACAATACTCCATGCATGGGCGGATGGTGGCTTTGTAGAGATACAGGATACTGTCAGGTGAGAGGAGTTTACTAGCACGGTAGAGGGAGCCAACCTTCTTTGCTGCAGTCTTGGCAATGTCTTCGATGTATTTGTTCCAATTCATGTTACCTGTGAAGGTTAGGCCGAGGAGTTTGAATGATGAACTCTCAGGTAGGGTGTTATTTGATAATAACAAAATTTATGCACTAAAAAGAAATAAAAATACAAATTTCTGTAATTGCATTACTTTCACTACGCCATTTTGTTTTAATTTTACCGCCATCTTGATATATATATAACACAAGAGTATGTTAGAATAGTTAGTGTTATGGCAAAGTGGTGCCTTCTGATATTTTTCTTATGAGACTTCTTAAAGAATTAAGTTTTCAAAAGAAAACCACAAACAATTGATCAATTAAAGTCATTTATTGAAGAAGAAAGTTTGAGAATAACGCCGGAAATGTTAGTAAATATGATGCAATCATTTGTGAGCCATTTTCAGAAATATGTGGCAAGTAGGGGGCATTCGGTTGAATGACATTCAGTTTTAATATATATTATTTATTGCGTATAAGTTTTTTATTTTGACATTAATATCTTTTTAATAAAAGGTACATATTTAAATCTTTATGGCAAATATCGGTTTATGTTCTAAGAAAATAAAAATTGTATTTCCAATCGATTTTAATATTTTTACATTTAATCCCAGTCAATATTTTATTTTTGATTAATTATAAAGGAAAAGGGAGGAGCTAACCCTCTCACAGGCGAAATCCTCTTCCTGACACCCAGGAACAAATTTAATAAAAGACAGTTTGAGAGATTCACTGGTAAACCATATTTGAAGCAGTTTGATTGGCTAATACCAATATTAATAGTGGTAGTATCCCTTTATTTTGAGATTATCTCATTTTGCCTAAATTTAACCCTAGTTATCGCTTCACAGGTAAATTCAAGTGGCAGCCATGGTGTTAAACGTAACATTTATATATAACCCATTTCATTTATTCACTTACACTTAATGTTAACGTTTCTAGCAATCCCTTGGAGGTATAGAGACATTGTAGGTGTATAATTAGTGTGTTAGGAGTGTTTTGATGAAATATTATTAACATGAAATCAGATGGTCCAGTAAATCGGTTAATCCAGAAAGCCTCTGGAACCAAAGGTGCCGGAAAACTGGTGTTGCACCTTTAAGTAAAATCATCTCTCTATTTTGTCATTAATACACTTTTATATTTAATGAACTTCTTTCTTTATTTTAAGAGACGCCATCGCTTTCTTTTTTTATTTTCATAATTTTTATTGAACCATTTTAATTCTGACGCCATTGACTTAAGAAAAGAAAAAAAAACATTTTTTAATTTAAAAAAAAAAGACAAACTTGTTAGACAGGAAATGGTTGATATAAGAGAAGAGCATGACATTGTCTCAACATAAAATATAATTAAAAGCAAACATTGCCCACCAACATTGAATATTATTGTTTCATTTATCGTCATTGCCTTGTTAAAGGCAGAAGGGTTTGAGAAATCAAATCGGAAAGAATATCGCCTATAACAGCCATTAAAGAGAAAAAAGTGATGGGCGAGTGAGAAAATTGAATAAAAAAACGAATTAAAAGAATAAAAAGATTGCTTGCTGGTTTTGTTTGATGACATATCAACCCTTTTCTGGATTATTAAAAGCCAATGTTGATACAAGTATTTATGCTTTGCGGTCTTAATATAGTCCTGCAAAACTTTTTGACCCCTTTGTCTAGAAGGCTTTCTGTTGCCTTACCTAACCACCAATAGATGCACTAGCCAATATATGTACTAGTTAACTTGCCTACTTGAATATTTAACAAGCCAAACGATTAACCACATGCCAACAAAGATGGTGTGGATGGAGACAGCAACTGGTAAAGATGTTGTAACATATGAGAAGTCAAACTGAAAAAGCAAGGTAAAAGAAAGTGAACTTTGTGTCACCCCTTTTATATGAGTTAACATATAGCTAAACAAAAAAAAAACAGATAAGAAGCAGCTCCATTGACAAATCATACATCAGGAAAAAGCAAACTCAGCACAGGGTAACGGATATTAAAAGAGATACTGATGCAGATAGGACTGACCAACAAAACCGATGCAGATAGGACTGACCAACAAAACCGATGCAGATAGGACTGACCAACAAAACCGATGCAGATAGGACTGACCAACAAAACCGATGCAGATAGGACTGACCAACAAAACCGATGCAGATAGGACTGACCAACAAAACCGATGCAGATAGGACTGACCAACAAAACCGATGCAGATAGGACTGACCAACAAAACCGATGCAGATAGGACTGACCAACAAAACCGATGCAGATAGGACTGACCAACAAAACCGATGCAGATAGGACTGACCAACAAAACCGATGCAGATAGGACTGACCAACAAAACCGGTGCAGATAGGACTGACCAACAAAACCGGTGCAGATAGGACTGACCAACAAAACCGATGCAGATAGGACTGACCAACAAAACCGGTGCAGATAGGACTGACCAACAAAACCGGTGCAGATTGGACTGACCAACAAAACCGATGCAGATAGGACTGACCAACAAAACCGGTGCAGATAGGACTGACCAACAAAACCGGTGCAGATAGGACTGACCAACAAAACCGGTGCAGATAGGACTGACCAACAAAACCGGTGCAGATAGGACTGACCAACAAAACCGGTGCAGATAGGACTGACCAACAAAACCGGTGCAGATAGGACTGACCAACAAAACCGGTGCAGATAGGACTGACCAACAAAACCGATGCAGATAGGACTGACCAACAAAACCGATGCAGATAGGACTGACCAACAAAACCGATGCAGATAGGACTGACCAACAAAACCGGTGCAGATAGGACTGACCAACAAAACCGGTGCAGATAGGACTGACCAACAAAACCGGTGCAGATAGGACTGACCAACAAAACCGGTGCAGATAGGACTGACCAACAAAACCGGTGCAGATAGGACTGACCAACAAAACCGGTGCAGATTGGACTGACCAACAAAACCGGTGCAGATTGGACTGACCAACAAAACCGGTGCAGATTGGACTGACCAACAAAACCGGTGCAGATTGGACTGACCAACAAAACCGGTGCAGATTGGACTGACCAACAAAACCGGTGCAGATTGGACTGACCAACAAAACCGGTGCAGATTGGACTGACCAACAAAACCGGTGCAGATAGGACTGACCAACAAAACCGATGCAGATAGGACTGACCAACAAAACCGGTGCAGATAGGACTGACCAACAAAACCGGTGCAGATAGGACTGACCAACAAAACCGGTGCAGATAGGACTGACCAACAAAACCGGTGCAGATACGACTGACCAACAAAACCGATGCAGATACGACTGACCAACAAAACCGGTGCAGATTGGACTGACCAACAAAACCGGTGCAGATTGGACTGACCAACAAAACCGGTGCAGATTGGACTGACCAACAAAACCGGTGCAGATTGGACTGACCAACAAAACCGGTGCAGATTGGACTGACCAACAAAACCGGTGCAGATTGGACTGACCAACAAAACCGGTGCAGATTGGACTGACCAACAAAACCGGTGCAGATTGGACTGACCAACAAAACCGGTGCAGATTGGACTGACCAACAAAACCGGTGCAGATTGGACTGACCAACAAAACCGGTGCAGATAGGACTGACCAACAAAACCGGTGCAGATTGGACTGACCAACAAAACCGGTGCAGATAGGACTGACCAACAAAACCGGTGCAGATAGGACTGACCAACAAAACCGGTGCAGATTGGACTGACCAACAAAACCGGTGCAGATTGGACTGACCAACAAAACCGGTGCAGATAGGACTGACCAACAAAACCGGTGCAGATTGGACTGACCAACAAAACCGGTGCAGATTGGACTGACCAACAAAACCGGTGCAGATTGGACTGACCAACAAAACCGGTGCAGATTGGACTGACCAACAAAACCGGTGCAGATTGGACTGACCAACAAAACCGGTGCAGATTGGACTGACCAACAAAACCGGTGCAGATTGGACTGACCAACAAAACCGGTGCAGATTGGACTGACCAACAAAACCGGTGCAGATAGGACTGACCAACAAAACCGGTGCAGATAGGACTGACCAACAAAACCGGTGCAGATAGGACTGACCAACAAAACCGGTGCAGATACGACTGACCAACAAAACCGGTGCAGATAGGACTGACCAACAAAACCGATGCCGATTGGACTGACCAACAAAACCGGTGCAGATTGGACTGACCAACAAAACCGGTGCAGATTGGACTGACCAACAAAACCGGTGCAGATTGGACTGACCAACAAAACCGGTGCAGATTGGACTGACCAACAAAACCGGTGCAGATTGGACTGACCGACAAAACCGGTGCAGATAGGACTGACCAACAAAACCGGTGCTGATTGGACTGACCAACAAAACCGGTGCAGATTGGACTGACCAACAAAACCGGTGCAGATTGGACTGACCAACAAAACCGGTGCAGATAGGACTGACCAACAAAACCGGTGCAGATAGGACTGACCAACAAAACCGGTGCAGATAGGACTGACCAACAAAACCGGTGCAGATACGACTGACCAACAAAACCGGTGCAGATAGGACTGACCAACAAAACCGATGCCGATTGGACTGACCAACAAAACCGGTGCAGATTGGACTGACCAACAAAACCGGTGCAGATTGGACTGACCAACAAAACCGGTGCAGATTGGACTGACCAACAAAACCGGTGCAGATTGGACTGACCAACAAAACCGGTGCAGATTGGACTGACCGACAAAACCGGTGCAGATAGGACTGACCAACAAAACCGGTGCTGATTGGACTGACCAACAAAACCGGTGCAGATTGGACTGACCAACAAAACCGGTGCAGATTGGACTGACCAACAAAACCGGTGCAGATTGGACTGACCAACAAAACCGGTGCAGATTGGACTGACCAACAAAACCGGTGCAGATTGGACTGACCAACAAAACCGGTGCAGATTGGACTGACCGACAAAACCGGTGCCGATTGGACTGACCAACAAAACCGGTGCAGATTGGACTGACCAACAAAACCGGTGCAGATTGGACTGACCAACAAAACCGGTGCAGATAGGACTGACCAACAAAACCGGTGCAGATAGGACTGACCAACAAAACCGGTGCAGATTGGACTGACCA
>OY744529.1:17863720-18133720 GCA_963556195.1 Sepiola atlantica | reverse complement strand
AACCATAAATAAATAAGTCTTCTTCGTCTTGTTTTAGTATTTAGGGTGTTGTGAATGGTCTGGACACCAGGGTGGACAACACTAGGCAACATCTTGTGCCTGCTCTCCATGCAGTCCGATCCACAGGATTGACAATAGTCAGGTTACATGCAGTCATAGCACTTCTTACGCACTCGGGCCAGGTCTTCCTTAGTCTACCACGCTCCCTAATATCTGCGATATCCAGACACGCTATGGAATTGATGCAAGAGGTGGCACGCTGTACAAAGCCAGACCACTTGAGATGTTGAGCACGTAAGGCATCCACAATCTTACCAATATCAACTTTCTGATGAAGCACGATTGATGGGATCCTTTGTTCCAGTTTACAGCCGCACATCCACCTGATCATTTACACTATTACAGGTTTAGAGGTTTAAGGGTCTCAGGCAGAGTGGTAGTACCTTTCACAAAGTTAGCCTTCCGTGATGTCCTGAATTGGTCCCCACACATCCAGTTCCATACGTCTAAAAGCACTTTCGTGCAGCTACGGTCTGCAGTTAGATGTTCGGGCATAATGACCAAGATTTGCCACTTTCACCTAAGAATGTGTTCAGCAGTCGGCGGTGAAGATAGAAATTCAGTCCTCTGTGTATTTTGTATTTTAAACGTACAAAAATGTAGGTCAACACATAAGCTTGAAAATTGATTATTTTTATTGAAATATATGTTTATTTACAGAAATAATTAACAGTGAAAATAATTTTATTTTTATAGTGAATGACCGTCCGTGTGTAGCGAAGAGTCACACCCTTCGTAAGGTAACTATTAATGTGTATGGGATTAGTAAGAACACAGTGGATCTAGAGGAATCCCATCTCAATAAAAGTTCCCCTATTTTTTACGGTAGTTGTAGTTTCTGCAATGATAATCGATAAACAGATGCTTCGGCAGAGAGAACATGGTAGAATCAGAGAAGTTCATACTGCATGACATCTGGAAGTTGCACTGCTTCAGTTAGCGAACGACTGTAATACATCTACACGTATAGTGGTGATACAGATAGTCCCGGGTCACTCGCAGGCAAGGTGTAGCACCTGTTAGCTTTCCTTTTGATTTCCCAAAAGGGTTACCATACAGAAAGTATCATCGCCAACAGGGTATGGATGCTTTACTGGCATGCTCCAACAGACCGGTAGTGTCGTAGTTAATAATGAGGGTTGAGCCAGCTTCTTGCCTGACCTACACCACAAACCATAGCAGCCTATGCACGCCATTCCTGAACAAGGTTGCATGAGATATCTAACTATCGAAGGCAGAGTACGTGTGGACCTGAGAACAGAGCCAAGTCTTCCTTGATGTTTGTTGTCCAGGTCCTCACGTTTGCGCCATCCAGGCGGAGTGATACAGAAGATTACATCGCGAATTAATTCACCCTCTGAGCGAGCGCTGCATGCCCAAACCATCAAAGACGTTGCTGCAACAGGACAGACAGCAGAGATTTTAGATGGAGGTGTTTGCGGATAAGAACAGTTGGGGCATAGTTGACCCATCGGCAATGTATGCTATGTGACTATATATGTCCCCTTCTCTGTGTTATGAGCTGTATCAACCTAAGTAGCAGACATTGAAAAATTGATGCTTTGACAAAAGTTGCCATTGTGTCTAGGCAGATAATCGTTTCCTGAGAACTAAGGTGTTCATACCAGTTGGAGATACGTCCCCGACAATCAGTCCGGCAGTGACGTTATTGCTGTCGGACTGAGGTATGGTTCTGTTCAGCCTCAGGAGTTCCACCCTCCCAAGCTTTACCTTCACTTTGAGAAGGTGTTAGTTTATTTCTAATCGCCTGAGGCGCCCCTACCGGGGAATGCCAAAAGGGCTACTCAGGCATTTTTGTAGGCCAGAGTGCGTTAATCCTAGTGTACTGGCTTTTCAAAACCACACCTGACCTTGTGTCTAACCTTCCTTGGAGAGGAGGTAAATAAAATACTTGACCCCTTTTTTCCCAGCCAAAATATTTTATTAAAAGTGAAGATTGAAAAGCTTAAAGAGTGTGCGTCTATGTCTGGAAATTTTTTTTAGATGAGGATTTATTATTCAGACTACAATTCTCATCTTGAATGTTATTCTCATAAAGTTTTCGTCGATATAACCTCAACCTTCTTCAGGTGTGTCTTGTTGAACTCGTGAATCTATACGGAATTTCGAACTGAATCCTTTATTTAATCCACAGGGGAAGATTGTTTGCGTTTCATCAGCCTTGAATGGGTAAATGTCTTATGTAATTTTTATTTTTATTCTTAGTATCAGCTGTAGTGACAATTTGAACCTTCAACCTTCAGAAGACTGTCACTGAAACTGATTATTACTTTATCCATTGCGCCACCTGTCCACGTCATCAGCCATCGAAAGATTCAAATGACAGTTCCTAGAAGGAACAAGTCAGGAGAATCCGAGAAGAATTCTCAACCCGATTGATTAGGAATTAAGGGTTCTGATGAAACAATTGGAATCTAAAAAAAAAAAGAGTTATGTTTTAAGAAGTTTGGGAAACTTTGCTTTAAAAGCATCCAAGACTTTTTTTTTTTTTAAATGTTTATCTTCAATGAGTAACTAAAAAGCTTAACCAGTCAAAGAAAGAAAGAAATAAGTGTGTGTTTAGGTTAAACAAAAAAAAAAAAAGAACAGCAAAAAAGACAGAGATGAGAAGTCAATCGACACTAAGAGAGAAAAGGAAAATAAACAGAAAATAAGTCTGACCCATGCAAAATGGAAGTTAATAAAAGTTTTTTGCGAATGAAAATGGAGAAAAATATACAAACAAAAGACACGATGGAGGAGGAGGAGGAGGAGGAGGAGGAGGAGGAGGAAGAATTAGGAATAAAATGGTGGAGTGTTAACACAAAGAAATTGTGACGTTGCACTGAAAAATAAAAGAGCATTAGAATGTCTTTTATTAGCTGTGTTTTTTTTTTTACTAATGACTCACCACTTATCAAGACCAAAAGGCACTTGAGGATACGAGTTTTTTGGAGTAAGATGTGACACAAGGTCAGAAAGTGGGATTGAAAAGCCAGTGCTCGAGAGGAAGAGCACTCTGGCCTACAAAAAATGCCTGGGCAGCCCTGTTGGCATTCCTTGGTAGGGGCGCCTCAGGCGGTTAACAATAAACTAACCCCTTCTCAAAGGGTGAGAAGGCAAAGCCTGGAAGGGTGGACCTTCTAGAACTGCATAGGATAAACTCTAAAACCGGCGGAATCAAGGCCCGAAAGCCAAGGCGGTCCTGATCTAAGAGGTGTAGCATCCATCGGAACAGATACTACACTTTGATCTCAGGCCAAAAGGCCGAGGGATAGGAGTTATTGAAATGGATAGTCACCTAAATGATGAAGAATATTATGAAAGGATTGAACATTATGAATGGAATGAACAAAGTTCGATTACTTATAGGGGCGGTTCATGACAAATATTTGTTGATATTGGATTTGAAGATGGGCAGGTTGTAGTCTGCAGAGAAGCAATCATGTGGTAATGTGTTTCATGGACAGGAAGTTCTTGGAAAGAAACTCTGTTCATGGAAATTCCGCCTGACACTAGGCACGCAGAAGAAGAAAGAAAAATTTATTTTCAGCTGCGGTAATAAGAAATAATGATAGAGTAGAGAAAGACTCGCAACGTCTTTTCTGAGAAAGGGGCTGTAGAGAAGACAAAAGATCATCTCCCACTAAATTGCAAAGTCGATTTTGTTTGAGCTGCATGTGATCACTGATGAAAAAGTGGATCAAGCCTCGTTTCTATTTCTGGAGTGACGTCAGTGAAGAGTTCTAATAAAGGGAGATAACTTATAATTGACTATTACACAGACAACAGCTGAATAATCTTATTATTAATAAATGGTTGAGTATTAGAATATCTAGAACCAATATAAATTAGTCAATTAAATTCAATAGACTAACCATATTAATACTAACAGGACCTGTGGAAATTCTCTGGTTAATTAAAGAAAATAGATTTTGATTTTATTATTTTTTATGTATTCATTGTATATTTAGTTTCATTTATTTAATGTAATGTCTGCATGATGTCATCCTTTAGTGACATCATCAAGTGTGCACGGAGATAACAAAAAAACAAACTAAGAAGATAACAAATAAGATGCACAGTGTGTTAGTATTATATAGATAAGTTACGCTAAGACCGGAATGTGTTATATAGAGTCAGTAGAATAACAGACGTAAAATAAAACAGCGAGTGTCAAGAAGAAGCCAGCTGAAGAAGAAACAAAGAGAAAAACAGGTCGAAAAGAAACAAGTGAAAAAGACTAGGAGAGGACATTGAGACTATATGTATGTATCCTATTGTTTGAGGATTGTTAGACTGAGCTCATGTTCAGGAGAGCTGGAGAAACGTACAAGATTTTAGGCTATTAGGGTCTTCCATAAGTAAAACGCGTCTGATTTTCATAAATAAAAGCTTGCATTGAAGTGATTTTTGAATGAGAGAGAGTTAGAGAAAGAGACAGGGTTAGAGAAAGAGAGACAGAGAGTTTAAAAGAGAGGGAGAGAGAGAGTTTAAAAGAGAGAGAGTTTAAAAGAGAGAAAGAGAGAGAGTTTAAAAGAGAGAGAGAGAGAGAGTTTAAAAGAGAGAGAGAGAGAGAGTTTAAAAAAGAGAGAGAGAGAGTTTAAAAGAGAGAGAGAGAGTTTAAAAGAGAGAGAGAGAGTTTAAAAGAGAGAGAGAGAGTTTAAAAGAGAGAGAGAGCTTAAAAGAGAGAGAGAGCTTAAAAGAGAGAGAGAGAGTTTAAAAGAGAGAGAGAGAGAGTTTAAAAGAGAGAGAGAGAGTTTAAAAGAGAGAGAGAGAGTTTAAAAGAGAGAGAGAGAGTTTAAAAGAGAGAGAGAGAGAGTTTAAAAGAGAGAGAGAGAGAGTTTAAAAGAGAGAGAGAGAGAGTTTAAAAGAGAGAGAGAGAGTTTAAAAGAGAGAGAGAGAGAGAGTTTAAAAGAGAGAGAGAGAGTTTAAAAGAGAGAGAGAGTTTAAAGAGAGAGAGAGAGTTTAAAAGAGAGAGAGAGTTTAAAAGAGAGAGAGAGAGAGTTTAAAAGAGAGAGAGAGAGAGTTTAAAAGAGAGAGAGAGAGTTTAAAAGAGAGAGAGAGAGTTTAAAAGAGAGAGAGAGAGTTTAAAAGAGAGAGAGTTTAAAAGAGAGAGAGAGAGTTTAAAAGAGAGAGAGACAGAGTTAGAGAGAGAGACAGAGTTAGAGAGAGAGACAGAGTTAGAGAGAGAGACAGAGTTAGAGAGAGAGAGAATGACAGAGTTAAAGAGAGAGAGAGAGAGAGAATGACAGAGTTAGATAGAAAATAGATTAAAGTAGACAAAATAGAATTAAAAAAGTAACTTGAAGAAAACAGCATGGACACCCAAGTTGCAGGATGGGGATAAGGTAGGTGATGATGTATAAACAGGTAATCTAAAGGTAGGTATTTTGTTAAACTGCTTAAGTGTAGAGTCGCAATCAACGCATGGAGCCGTATGGGGTATGCTAGTTTTGCCTTTTTTTTTTTTTTAAACCCAGTAACAAAGACCTCATCATCATCCTTATATCAGATTTGGTTCAAAAGTAAGGGCCATCATTCTCGTAGAAACCATGGTAACCAACCATGAGATTTACTCAAGGTAAATAAAATAAAAAATAAAAAAAGAATCAAGAAGAGCCTGAAGAGTTCTAAAAGTTATCTGCCCTTCCCACCAGATTTGCAAAAAACAATTTTTTGTTTTCTTCCTTTTAATAAAGTAATTGTTAACAGCGGGAATGGGCGGAGAAAGCAGATATAATTTCTTTAAAGTAACTCAATTAAATGTAAAATCTGCCTCACATTTGTCTTATTAGCAGGAAAAAGTATAAAACGACAGTTGACTTTTGGCAATGGTTCAATGTACTTATAATAAAAAGGAGGAAAGTTTATGAAAGAAAGAGAGAGTAGTACATTCCTTCCCTCTGTCATTCTCTACTCTATAATAAAAAGCAATGTGTATTTGTGTGAGTGTGTGTCATATATATATATATATATATATATATATATATATACATATATATATATATATATAATGTTTGGATGGTTGTTGGTTCATAGATGTTAATCCAGTGAAGTTACAGTATTTATAATGTAGTGCTCAATAACAAGTAGAGCTGTATTTTAGTATAAATTTTTTTTGATACAAACATTTTTGGCTACACATATGCATACATGTTTCAGTTGCGGCTTTATTTCAAGTCCAGCTTCCTCAGACCGCAGGAAGCTAGACTTGAAATAAAGTCGCAGCTGAAACACGTATGCATATGTGTAGCCAAAAATGTTTGTATAAATAAAAAATTTTATATATATATATATATATATATATATATCCATCCCGTCACACAAACGTTAGCAAGTATGAAACTGCCAGAAAAATCCATTTCAAGTATTTAGGGGCTTAATTCACCTAAATACTTGAAATGTTTTTTGCAAATCTGGTGGGAAGGGCAGATAACTTTTAGAACTATTCAGGCTCTTCTTGATTCTTTTTGTTTTGTTTTATTACATATAAAATCTACTTCCATTTTTTTCTTTCAGCTTTCTATACCGATTTATACGTTTTTTATTTTTATTTTGTTTTTAAACTTTCCAATTTTCTCTCTTTTTCTTCTTTTTTTTTGTTAACTTCTACCGATTCAGATGTTACTTCATTTGAATAAGAATATTAGTGAGGGTGTACACAAGTATATAAGAACAATCTATCTATATACTTCTAAAACTCTGAAATGATGACGTCATCCAGAGATTAGAGAGAGGGGTGACGAGAGCTTTTATCTAGTCTACTAGATGAACGTCTAGACACCTGGAGGCCTAGCATACTACTAAAACTCTGACGGTATCTTGCTGCGCTTGTCATGCGTTCTGTGCATGAATGTTTTCGATGATGGGAGGAAAGGCAAGTAACGTGAATAAAGGGGTTAGAAACAACCCCGGGGTTTTGTAGAACGGTAATCACTCGCGCGTTGAAGGTCAGAAATTCTATAAAACTCCGGGTTTGTTTCTAATCCTTTTACTATACCTTTTTAAATAAATAAGGAAGTTTCTAGGGAATACAAAAATTCACAAGCTGTCCCCAGTCAGGGGGGGTTGATGACCGTGATTTTTTTGGGGGGGGGGGGGGGGCGCAAAATGTTGTCGTCCTCCCATATACAGCGCCTGGTATTCCCAAATGGTCACCTATCTGGTACTGACCAGACTTAACTTCGGTCAATGTGATTATGCCATCCTCAATTTTTTTTTTGTTTTTTTAAATGTAATAATTGAACCAAACAATCTATAACCATTCAAGTAAAGAAATTCATTCAAGCTGAACGAAAGGGTTGGACAAATTTAGGTCAAATAAGATTCATAAAAATGATTAGTTTGGGGCGGGGGGGGGGGGAAGAGGGGCTTTCTCGTTTTTACAGTATAAAAAGCATAATTCATTAATTTTGATTTAATACCGTGAACGGCATCCAATAAGAATCGGTTTGATCCTTAATGGCCTTGTCATTACAATAACTATGATTATTGCAACATGGACACCATCACGGACTATCGAGTTATGTTGGTCTTCAAATGCTTGCGTATCTAATGACGTCATTTGCATGCTAACATTGTTGGAAAAGTTATTGAACAAGCAGACCCCCCCCCCCTCAGCTGTGTAAAAATAGCAACTTGTGTTCAATTAAGTCTATACAATAAATCGTTTACATACAATAGATAAATGTGCTTCATCATTAAATAACTCCAAAGGGTTGATATGCCGTAAAACGGACAAACCATTGTTACAGAGTAGTGTACACTTTTTCACAATTGGAAAGAAAGAAAGAATATAGATATTGAAACAATCTTTTTTAATTTGTATTATTCGCACTACTATTCTCATCGTGGTTGTTAATTTCACAAATAAAATTTCAAACAAAATGGAAACTGAGTTTATGGAATAGTGAATAAGCAAGGAAACATGCTAGTTTGCGTTCGTATTTCTACTAGCATGTTGCCTTGCTTATCACTTGTCAAATCACTAAAGCCTTATCTTTCATTGCTATTTGGCTGAATTTTATTTCTTTTTCCCGTTCTCTTTTTTCATTCTCTCCTTTTCTCTTTTCCTGTATTTTTTTTATCTCTTCATTTTCTGCTCTTTGTCTTGTCTTGCCTTCCTTTTCCATCTTATGAAAGTTTTCTCTGAAAACTGAAAATGCTAATTTTGTCGTGAAGATTTCAAATGGTTCGTGATGAGGGTAGAGGAGTTAGATGACTTTTGTTTCATCAAAGAATGCCTTCCTGTATCCTTCCTCTCACATGTGCAGTCGGTGTCTTTCTTTTAATTGTGACTTTCTTGTTTATCAAGATTGATACGTCACTAATTAAACATTTTTCAAATCATTTTAAATGTGTTTTTACCTGCTTATCACTAGCACACCATCCAAGTTGTTATTTTTTTCTTTTTTTGTACTGCCCTCTCCACACATACCCCTGCGGGAGGTTGGGAAATTCATCTTGATTTCAGCTTTTTTTTGTCATTGACTACTCACATAGCATAACTACCCGGCATCGCCTGACATCCTAATTTCCACAAATTATGTAAATTACAGAAAAAATAAATAAATAAATAAAATAAAATAAACAATCGGCTTAATATTGTAATATGAAATATTCAAGTTCATTTGTGGACAAAATCAGAGAAAAAATACTTATGTGCTGTAAATACTAAAGAAACAAGAACAGACAGCTGCTGCTGTTTTAGCTAAGGTTCGTTCTTTCTTTCTTTCTCCTTTTTATTTTCTCTCTCTCTCTCTCATATATATATATATATATATATATATATATATATTTCCCTGCTCTTTGTCTCTTTACAGTCGAATCTAGGTCAGCTGGTGAATCTTGAAAGATTGTCTGTTATTAAATTTGTTCCCAGTGTTATGAGTAACAGTAGGATCTGAGTGTGAAGGTAAAATCTTTTCCCCATTCCTTTATTTATGACTAATCAAAAATAAAAAAAATCGATCAGGATTAAATATTAAAATCGATCAGAAATACAAGTTTTATTTTTTCTTTAGAACACAGACCAATATCTGTCTTATATGACCGACGAAACAGATGTATTAAAAAAGTTGTTACGGTCAAAAATACAGAATGAGGGTAACTGACTCTGCTTTATATATATATGATAATAATTATGAAAATAATAATCCAACGTGATGGAAAATAAAAAAAAGGAACAATTATTTTCATATCAAAGACGTACCACATATTTTCAAATATTGACTTCTATGTTTTTCTTTAAATCTGTCATATGTTGATGAATATATAAAATGTTTTTCTTTTTTCATCACCTTTATATGTGTGTATATATATATATATATATATATATATATATAAAACATTTTATTCCCCCACCCCACCGTGAGGTGTTGGCACAGAGGAATTATCATAATCTAACAAACAGTTACATGCGGAAGTCAGATAATGTTATGCAGGAATGGCTTTCAAGTAGTTGTTCAGGTTTTTTAATAACTCATGTTTGACTCTGTCCAATCTTTTTGAAGATGCTCTTAAAATAGATTCCAGCAGATAACGACACAAGAACTTGGCAACCGACAAACAGATCCGCACGGCTGGGCACGAGAAAGGAGGGAATAGAGACAGGTAGAAATAAAGGGACGGTGGGTGTCCACGTTGGATGGAAAAAAGGTTCTTTTTCCTTTTTTTTTTTGTAAGTGAAAGGTTCGGTGATTTCCTCCATTGACCTGTTTATTTTACTGACTGCAGATTTGTTGTTGGTTGCTTTTCTTGTTATCAAACAAACTCTCTGACAACTTAAATATTTAAAGCATCATTTTGATGGTGAACCGATTTCACCTCTCAAGTTTAAAGTGGGCCTTGATTTCTACTATAGGAAGCAGAGGGGGAAGGGGGCTGTAGCAGTAGCAGTTACCTCCTCCTTTCAAACATAACAGTACCGGTTGGCCGTTAGGTGTCGCTTTTTCACCGACAGGTGCCGCTGAAAAGCGACACCTGAGTTATCTGCCCTTCTGATTATAAAAACCGGTGTAAACGGAAAATCACGCTCTTCTCTATTCAATTGGCCTCGCAGAACGACGCCTAGACACCAGCACTCCGTCAACACATGTTCAACAATGGTAAGAGTTCTCAACTCATTTTCTTTGTATACGGTTTTCAAGGACTTTCCCACGCCGGACTCATTTCTTCACATACTCATTTTCAAGAACTGTTTTCTATCGACACACATACATACACCACACACGTCATCATCCCACATACACACACGTTCAATAAACCTTATTTGAACTACCTCCTTTTGTTTGTTGATTATTACCCTGTTTTTGCATGCAACAATTGCTTGATTTTATGAACTTGCTTATAGTCGGGAACACGACCCGATTCTAACAGGTCTAAAAACAGGCGGTTTCGCCTGCCGTTTGAGTGACAGCAAGTTTCCCTAGATTTCATATACGATCTGCTTCTTTCCGCAACCATTGCAAAGCAGTTTGCATTCTTGCAACGGCCGTTTATCATTGATTTTTATTTGTTGATAATGGCCATTGTCTTTCTTTAGGATTTGAGTGGCAATAAGCCTCCTCAGGATTTCAGTACTCTCCTTGCTAGTTATGGTAGTCTGAGCCTTTCCATCCACCTTGAACCTTCACAACCATTTTCTGTGGTATCAACGATTTTTTTCAGTTGCCAGAGAAAGCAAGAGAGGCGGTAAAAGGGGAGGGGAGAAAGGAAGGGTAAAGGAAAAAGGGAGTGGATAGATAGATATAGAGGAGGGGAGATAGAGAGAGAGAGAGAGATTTTAAAAGAAATATGTGACACACACTCTTCTATTTGGTTGGCCATGTCTGTGGGCAACGCCGGGTAACCCTGCTAGTTTTCTGTTATAAAAGGTGATAATTATATTTTATAGCTTTTATTGCTTACTTCAATAGTATAGTGCCTATTTACTTGCCTCCCCACGAGGAGTTAGACACAAAGTCAGTTTTATAATACGAGGGGGGGGGGGGATCCACCCACCCAAAAAAAGGAAGCCCTCTGGATTAGGACAAAAATAAAAATTGCCTCAATCTAGAAGGATCTCTCCTTCACTGACCGAAGATAGAAAAGATGAAGTGCCGTATTATAACTGATACTACACTTTGCCCCTAGCCAAAAGGGCAAGGAAATTATCCTAAATTCTTAGTAGTCTTCCAAATATGCAAAACAATTATTATTATTATTATAATAATAGTAATAATACTACGACTACTACTACTACTACTACTACTAAGAAGAAGAAAAGAAGAAAAAGAAAAAGAAGAAAAGAAAAAAAAAGAAGAAAAAGAAAAGAAGAAAAAGAAAAAGAAAAGAAAAAGAAAAGAAAAAGAAAAGAAAAGAAGAAAAGAAAAGAAGAAAAGAAGAAGAAGAAGGAGGAGGAAGAGAGACAGAACAAACCAGACCTCCACTGGAAGTGCAGAGAGTGCTGGAACCTTGGGGAGGCTTATTGCCACCTAAATCCCAGAGGAGACCAATGGTCCTTACCAGAGAGAAATCAATGGTAAACGGCTGTTGTGATACTGCAAGTTTATTTGCGATGGCCATCGAAAAGAGGTGGAAAATACTGGAAATCTGGGGAGACTTGTTGTCACTCAGACCCCAGGGAATACCACCGGTTGTCAGTGAGCAATCACTGATGGCCTGTGTGAGAACTCCTAGTGAGTAAATAATAATAATAATAATAATAATTTTTTGTCTTGTTTCATGCTGAGGTTAAATGACTTCCATCTTCTGCTGTCTGTTGCTATTCTGCTTGTCCCACCCATCAGATTCAGCTCGTCAGCAACTGATCCCCTCTATGTTTTAAGCGGTCTACAGTGTGGTTTTGGGCGATCAACATTGATATGAGACACACTTTGGAGAGTTTCGGAAACTGATGGCAGGTGACGTGACCGTACCAGTTGAGACGTCGTACAACGTAATTTCTCATGAAGGCCTGTACAATGAAACATTCTAGCATAAACATTTCTATAATATGATACCTCTAGATTTACATGGTCTTAAAAGTGAAATGACTTTCAATTCGACATGAATTCTGGAAGTCAAATTGGAGGTACCTTTTGGATCTGTATAACGTTACATGTCATTACTAAGCCGTTTATAACCTTCGATGGGGAAATCCTTTCAATCCAACGAGATGGCCCGTAATCTGATTGTTGACAGAAAACAGCTGTCTCCTGTTGACATGTTGTAAGGAGTTGGATCACTGAGTAGTGACGTCTCTCAGTAGTGCTGGTTGTTGTCATTGTAGTGAAGGTATAGCAGCATAAAATTATATTCTCTCTCTCTCTCTCTGTGCGTGTAATATATATATATATATATATATATATATATATATGTATATAATTATTTTAACAATAAATTTTTAAATATTATCTACATACATATACGTTTCACTCTTGCGGAATCATCAGTATAGAGATAACCATTCATGCCAGTAACACGACTTTAACCCCGGAACAAGAGTTACATTTAACTCAATTCCGAGTGCGCTAATTAATGAGGCTACCATGACTGGCGATGGACAATATGAAAAATAAACCCTATATATGTGTCAAGGAGGTGAATATATATATATATATATATATATATATATATATGGGGTAAGGTACACGATAATTCATGAAAATGAAATGTCGTGGTGGACAAAATGTGTGAAAAATGACAAACGGAAAACAGGTTAAAATGCAGGAGAAAAACAAAACAAGAGATTTGACCGGTTTCAAAATAAAATTATTTCCAAATCTTCACTTTTTCTGAAGACGTTCGCCAACACGAACAAAACCGGTCAAATATCTTGTTTTTTTCCTGCACTTTAACCTGTTTTCCGTTTGTCATTTTTCACACACACACATATATATATATATATATATATATATTTAGTACCTGTATTGTTTTTGTTTCTTAGATGTTAATCCAATGAAACTCCAGTGCTTATAAGATAGTGTACAATAACAGATAAAGCCGTACCATAGTATAAATTCTTTCATTTATACAACCATTATTGGCTACATATACGCATACATGTTTCAGCTGTTATCTCATTCAAAATCCAGCTTCTTTGGTACATTTTAAAAAAATGTAGGGGTTTTAAAATGGCCTGAAAAAGCTGAATTTCGAATGAGATCGCAGCTGAAACATGTATGCCCATATGTAGCCAATAATGTTTGTATAGATAAAAGATTTTATACTACATATATGATTATTTTTATTTACACAGATATGTGCAAAATCTGCGACATTGGCATGTTGATGTTATCGATCAACAGCTATTACAAACTGAGATCTCATCAGGCAGAGTTAGAATTTTATATTAATATTTTTTATTATTTTTTGTTTTTTGTATTTTGGTTTTGGACTTTAATATTTTGATTCTTAATGGTCCCAACCACGTGACTCCCTAAATTTTTAAATTTAAATTTCTTTTCTTTTTCTTTCTTTCTCCATTTCATTCTTCCCAAATATGATCTAGGGTTAAGATCGGTTTCTAACTCTGCCTGATGAGATCTCAGTTTGTAATAGCTGTTGATCGATTACATTGACATGCCAGTGTCGCAGATTTTGTACATGTCTGTGTAAATAAAAATAATTATATATAAAAGCTCTATTGGATATTGAGCACTTTTTATAAACCCGGTTAAAATTCTTTGGATTACTACCCTGTGGATGTTTTACCTGGATTATTATTATTATATATATATATATATATATATATATATATATATATATATATAGTTAGCACTGTGATTCTTTGGGGTATTTTAAAGGGGTTTTAGGGAGCATAATATGGGCGCAACTTCCTGCTTGAAAATTCAAATATTTCAGATTTGCATTGAATTTGATCCATAGTCATTAGACACCAATTAAGCAAGATTAACCGAATTTCAATTTCTTAAGACTTTCTCCAGCTTAAGCCTTAAATTTTAGACATTTTCTAGAATCGAAATCATGTAATGGATTTTGATCACGATTGGAATAAGGATTCTAGACATAATGTTTATTAGCATTATATCTTGATTTTAATTTTTGTAAGGAGACATAAAAGTAATGCAAAACTTTTGTTTCAGAAATTACCCTTCTTGGGATCGGTATTCTTCTAGTGTATATATATATATATATATATATATACATACTAGAAGAAAAAAAACAGACCTTTCCTGTTTGAGTCCTATGTGTCAGTAAATTGTTTTGTTGGTTTGTAGATAAACATAAACACTCCCTTCTTCCTATGAAGTGTTGGTGGTTCAGATTGTTCCCTTTGCTTAACAATGAAGGTATTGTATGAGCTGTACTGAAGGTGGGCCTTGAAAAAGCTTATGACTAAGGCTAGATTACCAATAGGTGACCCGTAAACTCGGTTACGTAATAGTAATATTCAAAATTATTGTATTTATTATCAATAATGTTTATTCTGGGTACCTTTTTTTTTTTAATATTTTTATCTTGTTTTTTTAAATCTCTGTCTTGAGTTTTTTTTTTTAGTTTCATGATTCTGTTTTATTGGTAAATCTATTTTGGTGTATCCAATGCTGCACCTGATTGAATTAACGTTAATTACTTTTATACTGACCAGAATTCAGGGTGTTCATATATCTTTGTTTTATTGTGAACTAGAAAAACAGTGTCACAAGACAAGTAAATGAATTCCCACAAGAGAAGAGTTTTGCACCACTTTTATCTTCCTTAAGTAGATTAAAATCAAGATATAATGATAGTAAACATTATGTCTAGAATCCTTATTCTAATTTTATTTTGATCAAACTCCATTACATGATTTTAATTCTAGAAAATGTCTCAGGGGTATTAAAAAGAAATTGAAACTCAGGGAACTTTGCTTCATCAGTGACTAATGACTATGGATCAAATTCAATGCAAATCTGAAATATTTGAATTTTTAAATGGGAGGTCATACCTATATTATTCCTTTTAAAAACCCTTTAAAATACTCCAAAGAAACATTTGGAGAATATTTATTAATTGATGTCTAATACCTATTAAAATTTCACAAAAATTACAGGTAACATGAATTGGAACAAATACATAGAAGACATTGCCAAGGCTGCTGCAAAGAAGGTGGGCTCCCTCTACCGTGCTAGAAAACTTCTCACACCTGACAGCATCCTATATCTTTACAAAGCCACCATCCGCCCATGCATGGAGTATTGTTGCCACATCTGTGTAAGGAGCTACTGAGAATTAGGGTGAAAGTTTAGGGGGTCATCCTAAATAATTGGGAGCTGTGCAGCTAGATGCTTGTTCACATTAGTTTTAAATTTCTGCATGTCGGTACAGTTAGGGTAGCAGGGAGGGAGTTCCAAATGCTGGCAGCTCGAGGAAAGAAGCTATTGGAATAGAAAGCTCTCTGGCATCTGGGGACCTCCACAGTGAATGGATGAGATTTAGCTAATTGTCGGGTTGGTCTAGTGTATTTACATCGAGGGGGCACCAGAGCAGCAAGTTCATCAGAGCACATTCCATGAAGTACTTGTAAAACAAGCACAAAGATGTAACATTGTGGCGATGGGACAGGGATGGAGCTTGGTGGATAGTGAGAGACCTATTAGATTAGATACTCGTTTTGAACCTTGTCTAAGAGGGAAAGACTAGTGGATGGTGCACCAGCCCAGATGTGGCAGCAATACTCCATGCATGGGCGGATGGTGGCTTTGTAGAGATATAGGATACTGTCAGGTGTGAGAAGTTTACTAGCACAGTAGAAGGAGCAAACTTTCTTTGCGGCAGCCTTGGCAATGTCTTCTATATATTTGTTTCAATTCATGTTACGTGTGGATGTTAGACTGAAGAGTTTGAATGTTGGACTCTCAGGTAGGCCGTTATATACTGTGACTCTCTGTGTTATACTGTGACGGATGTACGAGGTTGAGAATTCTATAGTGATCTCAAACTCTCTTATTGCACCATCTCCTCATGGTGAGAGTTGGCAACGGTCGGTTGAAGTAGTCAGATGGCCGAGGCAGAAGATGTGATAATTTTTTTTTTAAGTAAAGATCTATTAGCATGTTAATACTTACTCTCGTCTTGTAAATGTTTGTTACATTTTGATAATTACTATGTTATCTGTGGTCAGTCAGATTTAATATATATCAAGTAAAGTCAATCCTTTTATCATTTATTTGCCATTGATAGCTTCCTTCTTACCAAAACAATATTTGATTTTGGTATGCCAATTTTTTTTTGTGGTTCATTGCAACATGTTATTAAAAATAACATCTAATCAAGGGAGGCCTTTAATAGACTTCAAGAATTATCTGTGTGTATGTACATACGTATGTGCCACCCTTTATCTCATCAACTATTTGATGGATTCAACTGATTTTTGGCAGACAGAGGTTCTAGGGTCTAGTTGATGGCATTTTAATTTCAGTTTACCATATACCTTAGTTTTCCAGAAAATTCCAAAAAACCTTATGAGAAGGCATTGTATTGAGGCATAGCCTTTACAAAAGTAGTGACATTCCATGAAAAATGCCAGTATACTGAAATCATATGCCCTTAATAGGGTTAAGATGAAAATTCATATACACTAAATGTACAAAAGCAAGGAAATTCCCAAATTTTTACACTTTTATTGTCATTAAGGGTATGACTACATATCAACCAAACCATTTCATTATCACATCACTACAGTATAAATCTCTATGCATGAGTGGATGAAGTGTGTGAGGTGCGCTGAAGAAAAATTCCTACCAGTAAAATACATAGCCCTGTTGTGCTCGCATACCCTTAATGACAATAAAAGTTTTAAAATTTGGGAATTTCCTTGCTTTTGTACACTTAGTGTATATGAATTTTCATTTTAACCCTATTAAGGGCATATGATTTCAGTATACTGGTATTTTTCATGGAATTCAATTTAATTCTTCCCAGAAAATACTTTTTAAATGGCCGTTATCTTTAAAAAGGAAGGTAGTAACTCTGTATGGTCGAATACAGAGTTACTTCCCTTTGATAGAACAAAAAAATATATAACAAAAACTGCAAGAAAAAAAGCACAACAAATTGTAAATAAATACATTACCAAGCAACAGGACAGCTCGTAAATAATAAAACTAAATTTGCGATAGAATTCGTTTGGAACACTCTTCTATTAAATAGCTGATATATAATACAGATACAGACCTGCGTGTCTGAACGAATTTGGGTTTGTGTGTAGCTCGTTGCAAAAAGCACATTCACAAACATGTCCAACTGTTGAATCGTGGAGGAAAAAAAAAACTACTTAACACCAAGAAATATTTATAGGCCGACCAGGTAAGAATCTTGAGTATATATATATATATATATATATATATATCTAAGCAAGCGTTGTTGAACGTCACGGAACTCTCGCGTTTGTATATCTTCTTCGTGAGGTTCTCAAACCGTCGAGCTATCCTTCTGGTTTCAGGTGGCAATCCGTATAGTACTTCTCCGATAGTTCTTAATCTGGCCATATTTTTCGAGTGCTTTCGACTTTCGTAGTCGTCTAGTAATTTTGTAGTAATAGGAATAAATAATAATAAATAAATAAATAATAGCAAAAATAAGAATTAATAAAATAAATAAATAAACAATAGCAAAAATAAGAATTAATAAAATAAATAAATAAACAATAAAACCAAACACACAAACGATAGAATAACATGAACTCAACCACACATTCTCTGCTTTCTTTCATTCGCCCTTAACGATGCCTATAAAACATTAACTCAAGTCTTCTTATTAAAAAAAAAAACCTAATCCTGAAGACGACTACGAAAGTCGAAAGCGCTTGAAAAATATGGCCAGATTAAGAACAATCGGAGAAGTACTATACGGATTGCCACCTGAAACCAGAAGGATAGCTCGACGGTTTGAGAACCTCACGAAGAAGATATACAAACGCGAAAGTTCCGTGACGTCCAACAACGCTTGCTTAGATAATGACTTGCTGCCTAAGTATATATATATATATATCAGGACCGGCGGGACAGTTATAAAAGTGGGGGACTCTCCTAAAAAGTGGGGGGGGAGGGGGCCAGTTAAACACATGCATATATAACTTCATTATTGATGACCATAAAATGGGGGGGGGGGGCAAGTCAAAAAGTGGGAGGGAGCTTGAACCCCCCCCCTGCCCCCCCCCCCCGGGTGCCGCCGTCCATGTATATATATATGTATATATATATATATATATATTTGTTTTTGTTTACATGAGTATGTTAGTGTATGTTTCCACTGGTAATGAGAAGTTCTTTTCAGATTAGAATGCCAAAAAGTAATAAAGATCTTTGAATAATTACCGTGTGTAGATACTCAAAAACGCAACCAAGCAAACCAGAGTTATCTCCCCATTTCCCAATTAACTCATCCATCCTCTTCATTCTTCAACAAATGACGCCGTCTCAAATTCCATTTAATTCAATTACTTTTAATCATTTTCGTGCTGAATACGAAACGTGTGCACGGTAGGAATTACATCCTGATTTAAGTCCCGAGTCAAGTGCTATTTTCTTCACTGCCATTAAAGACATGAATCATATGAAAATTAAACTTTACAATTATGCGGAGGATTTTCGTAAGATGCACAGCTTTTAAAAGTATCTAGTTTCTCTAAATGTAGAATCTTCTTCTATATAATAAAGTAAAGCTAGTTTATTTCTTGATTTTTGGCATCAATAGTTTCCTTCCTACAAAGTCAATATTTTATTCTGGTTCATCTGTTCTTTTGTTGGCTTTATGCAGCATGTTATTAAAAACAATTAAATCTTATTTGATTTAATTCCATCAAGAAAGTACTTTGTCCAGGTCCTAGTTATTTTCAAATGGTCGCCATCTTAAAAAAGAGGGTATAACTCTGTATTTATCAATACAGAGTTATTTCAATTTGTTTAGAACAAAAAAATAATATTTTTAATAAAAAAAAGTGCATAGTTTGTTTTTTTTTAAGCAAAAAAACAAATTGCAATTAAAAAGAATAACGGGTAGGTTCAGGTAGTCTACTAATAACGCTCATTGTGTGCATTTATAAAAATTAATATTAAACTTGTATAAAAAACATCCATCTTCCACTGAGAGAGAGTGTGTGTATATATATATATATATATATATATATATATAAATAATGAAAAAAATTAAAAAATCTGTTTTGATTTTTGATTTTATTAATAAATATTGCATCTAAACATGCTCTTATAGGCTTTTCGCCTCATGTATTATTAAATTCTTAAAAAAGATGTTTAAAAGAAAAAAAATATGAACTCTCCAATGTTAATACAAGTCTCGCGGGCATGCGCGTTTCCTCATATTTTAAAGGTGAATGAACCATTATTACAACAACACGTCTTTTTCCATCCATACGGACTGCTATAAACTTACGGAACTATTATTACTTCTCACCATTCTGAAGAAGCTAGGAGTCTAGCAAAATTATACGCCAAAAGATCAAAGTAAAAATGAAAAAGAAAATAAAAATCTGTTCAGATTTTTTTATTTTATTAATAAATATTGCATCTAAACATGCTTTTATACGCTTTTAGCCTCATTTATTATTAAATTCTTTAAAAAGATGTTTAAAATAATAAAAATATGAACTCTCCAATTTTAATATATATATATATATATATATATATATATATATATATCTTGTTTTTTGATTGAAGAAAAAAAAAAAATGACTCAATACTGGTCACCCCTGAAGAAGGAATTTTATTCCGTAATCGATAGGATTAATGTAAGAAAAAAAAAAATAATAAATTAATCTTGTATTTCTAATTTGGCTTTTATTTCAATTTTATTAACTTTCCATGCAATACTTTAAAACTTGAACGAAAAACACACACATTACTCGACAGCGTGCCAACGCATCCCTCGTTCGACACCGGTTTTTGAATCCTATCCGCCATTTCATAACAGCAAGGCGATGACGTCGTACCATCAAAGACGTTTATCAAATTAACAAAGAAATAAGTTTCTTTATTCTTGTTTTTTGATTGAAGAAAAAAAAAAAAATGACTCAATACTGGTCACCCCTGAAGAAGGAATTTTATTCCGTAATCGATAGGATTAATGTAAGAAAAAAAAAAAATAATAAATTAATCTTGTATTGCTAATTTGGCTTTTATTTCAATTTTATTAACTTTCCATGCAATACTTTAAAACTTGAACGAAAAACACACACACATATATATATATATATATATATATATATATGCTAGTATCAAATAATTGCTATGAAGTTTACAGTCCATACTAACCTCATAACAAATGTTAAACTTTTTTATTTTTAAAAAAGTATTAAAAACTTACCTTTTCTTTGTAAAAACACTTTTTGCCGTAAAAATGTATAACCTTACCTAAAATGGAAAAAAAGAAAAAAATGCTTAAGTATTATTCAATACAAAAATACAGATATATTATTACAAGCAGAGGTGGAAGAAGTCAGATTTTTTTTTTCAACCGACCCTTAATCTCTGAGGTGACAAGTTGGAGTTGGGAGTCGATAATTTTTGCAAGCAAGGGAACTTAATCTGAAATCAGATGGTTTACAGCCAACTCCCCACCACTCAGTGCAAGGACAGTTAATTTGTTCTTTATATTATTTACATCTTTCAGACTGTTCTCCTCATCTTGGTTGTTTTTATATATGCAACATTTTAACCATTATATTCTTTAGCCTTCCTTTTTTTTCATAGTTGGTAGCATCATCATCATATTCGGTTTAACGTGTTTTACATGTTGGACAGCTTTTAGAAATCGACTTCTAAACTAACCTATATCTGGCCAGGTCTTTATGTATCCCTCTTTTTCTCAAGTTCTTATCACTTCCTCCCATGTTTTCCTTGGCCTTCCCCTGCCAACTGACCCGGTTACCTTTACTGTTCTATATCTATTAACCAAAAAACCCTCATTCATTCTTCCATAAATAATACGTTTTGTTACTCCTCCATTTTTTTATCTGAAGCTTCATAAAAATTAAAATAATGTCCTAATCTTTCTGCTGGACGTCAAAAATTTTGCATGGACCACTCGTTGGTGACCACTGCATTAAAACACGGCCTTGTCAATAAAGATGTTAGTTATGAGATATACTAGCATGAATTCTACCTATAGGTTATGAGTTCAATCCCTGGTGAAGAAACTTAAGAAAAAATGAAGTGATATGAAATATATAACAAACCAGGAATGAGAGCAGCCTATCTTAGATGGATTAAATAAAAGATTCGGTTCAAGATTCCTGGAAGGTTTTAGACAAAGGGCACCTGATGACAGTTGGGGAGTACAAAAGGTAGAAACATGTATAGCATGTCAATAAGAGCAATACATCTGAAACATATTACTACTAGATGATGATGATCATCATCATCATCACACTTGTCATCAGACTAGAGCAGAGTATTAATTGTATTTGACCATCCTTCACCTATACAACAAAATGAGAGGAATCTATTTCAGTGGATTAAATAAAAGGTTCGAAATTCCTGGAAGGGTACCAACTACAACAAAGGGTACCTAAAGATGGCTGGAGAGTACAAAAGGCAGAAACATGGAAAGGACCCGTGGAAATTCCACAGTTGTAGCCTTTATCTGTTGTATATTGATGCTGTGCTTAAAAGTATTTCCATTCTATAGATATCTGGTGCCACCAAAAGATATTATTATACCACCTTTATTTAAACTGAAAAATACTTATTTATGTCTGTTTCAGAACATATCTGTTCATGAAAGTCTATCTCCAAAATCCTTGTCAGAATGGCATATTTCCATTCTATAGACATCTGTCGTGAACGCAGACCCTATGATATTGTGTATCTTTGTACAGAACAGATACTACACTTTGATCCTAGCCCAAATGCCAAGGCAGTGTATTTTACTTTGAGTTTCACATTTGAGACAACAGCAACATCAGATAAAAAAAATTTAAATTACTGTTTTTTGCATCGCATCTTTCGAGATCTGGCAATCCAATCTTTTAAAAAAAGGGGTGATGGGTGATAACGTATGTACGAACATGCAATTTCCTTAGTGTCTTATATAGATTTTCGATGATATTTATAACTGAAAATGTAATGCATATGTTATGCAGGGTTTTAGCACATATTTGGAATTTGGAATCACAGATCTTTACAAAGACTTTAAGACTTGCCATTTCCCACCACAAAGATATATTTAAGAACATAGATAACTCTTGTCTACCGATAACTTTAATTCTTCTATGTCTTTTTATATCAGGACTCATTTTTTAAATAAAGCAACCAAAATTCTATTTAAAAAAAGAAGAAAAAAAGTACTTTTGATTCCACTTGGAATCATCTTCAAGTACTTTCAGAGTACTTGAATAACCTTTCATTTTTATTGCCTTTACTCAAGGAGGAACATTATGTGTGTAGTTTATTTTAGTTCATATTTCTCTAATGCGTGTAATATATACTAGTGTACACCCTCCGTCAAAAAAAACAAAATTCTCGGTCAGTGTTTGCACTAATATTCATATAAAATCATAAAATTACACCAGTAATTTAATTTTTTTATATATAAATTATTACTATCATTTCTGATGACCTAAAGAGAAAAAAAAACACCTACCGTTGACTTTATTTAGAGTGGAGGATTTCTTTCCGAATTCTTTTCAGATAGGGTTGTGTTATGGTACCTTACCTTCCGGACAACATAAACTCTTCCACTCAATATAAATACTGGGAACAAATGCCTCTCAGGGTTGTAACCATCCCAGTCCAATACTGACAGTCAAGACAGACGTACAAACAACCACTCTTGTCGTCTGTTGTATTATACTTTTTCAATACACCTGTTTCTCTAAACTCCGCATTCGTGTTTTCTTTCTGGACCCTTTATAGGGCCACAACAACTGGTGATGAGGGATTTCGAACTTACACCGTCACAACAACTGGCGACAAGTTATATTTAGGATTTTTTAAGAACTTTAAAAAAAGACAAACGTGGAGAAATCAACAGTAAATTAACCCGACAATCTCCAAGTCCTACAAACGGGCTTTACTAGTGGACCATAAAAAGAAAAAAAAAATATCTCGTAAGTTGGATTTTTTTTTAACCAAAGTGGATTCTTTCGGTTTTTTTTTATTACGAAGACAACAACTTATTTTCTCTCAAAGAAAGAAGGTCAGTGATTCATTTTATTGCTATTACGACACTCTGTTAATCTTTAATAAGAAAAGAATAAATTATATTTTCTTGTTTCTCAAAAAGAGAAAAAATTCGACCACCGACAGAAAATTAAAATCTTATTTCTTCTGTTGTGGCGGTAAAAACCTTACTAAAAAAAAGTGATTTTTTTTTTTTTTGTCGACAAAAAAGGTTTTATACTTTTTCTTTTTACAACCAATATTGCGTTAGCAGCATGATATAAAAGAAAAAAAACCTTTAAACGCCGTATTTTATAAAAACATTTTAAACATGGAAGATTTTAAATAAACTGTAAAAGAACACGTTCAAATTCCAAATGCAACAACAACTGAATGTCAATGTGTCTTGTTTGGGGTGAATATAAAATAAAAAATAATTTTTAAAACTTTCGACATATCTTACAATTTACTTGATCTGCAACAGTTATTGTAAACAGGTTAGGGGGTTCATACCTTTATCAACAGTATTAGCAATAGATCAAACTTTGAACTCAATTTTCTGATTGCATCACCCATGTTGCTACTAATTAGTCCATTTTCACTCTTCACTTTTCCTTTGCCCAAAACTTGAAATATGCCCACACAGCTTATTTTTCTAAATATTTTTAGAACTCCGACTTAGTGTTGAATATTTATAACAGAGTTTATTTTTAACATTGATTTCTATTTATAATACAAACACAGGTTGTAAGCAAAACATTACAAGGATTTATTTTTGAAAATCAGACTTTTATAATTATGGAGAGCCAAAATAATGTATAATTGTTCAAATGGTGACCCAAAAAAAATGCCACCCATGAAATTGTTAAAAAATTCACAATCCTTTCTATAATTCAACTATATTTGATACAAATAAACTTTAGTCTATGCCAGACTTGTCCATCAAGTTTCACTCATGAATGTTCAACAGTCTTTGTTTTATCGCCATTCAATTATATTGGGGGCCATTTTGGTGACCATTTCATCAGTAGGAGATGTGACTGTGAAAAAACTTCACACTCAGCAGACCATAACTACCCAGATTATTATATGGGGTTATCTGAAAGATAATGTCTATCAAAACAATCCCCAAACTATTTCTGACTGAACAAAGCCACCACAGTCCGAATCAGGTCAGTGTCAAGAGAGGAGTGTATTGGATTTATTGGCAATTTTGTACGTTGTATCCAGGTTTGCTAATCATTGAATGGCAATAAAACAAAACTGTTGGGCATCATGACTGAAACTTGGTGGACAAGTCACGCATAGATTGAAGTTTATTAGCATTAAATATGGTTGGATTGCAGAAAGGATTGTGAATTTTATTAACGATTCCATGGGGGGGGGGGGCACTCTATATATCTCTCCTGAGAACTAGGCTAGTCTAATGATATTAGACCAGCAGTGACAATGAGAGTATAGTTGTAAAATATAAAATATAGATTTAAATAAGTGACACTAAGACAGGTGTCCGTAAATGCATTTGATAAAAGAAAGAAAAATAGTGAACGTACAGTTTTGTTTTACGGCATATCAACCCTATTCAGGCCATTTAATGCCAAATCCGGCCACCTTGGAAAAAGCTTTCATGCTTCAAGTTTTTTATATCCGCAAATATTTATTTATGGTGTTTTGTTTGGCTGTTTTGTAGAGGAAAATTGTTGTTTTTGTTTTTGCAGAACATGATTGAGTTTTGCAACGGGAAAGGGGAAAAAAACAATAACATCAATGTTTGGTGCATTTTAGGTCAGCAAGACAGTATTTTCAGACAGCCCGATCTGGTAGAACCAGAAGTGAACATAAAGAAGTCAGCAGAAGAAGGAATAAAGAGAAAAGTAACAAGGATAGAAGATTGAATGTAAACATATCTACAGTTGTCAGAGATCGGTTGGCATTATTAGACTGGGCTAGTGTTTAGGAGAGCCGAAGAAACGTACAAGATTTTAGGTTATTAGGGGCCTTCCATCACTAAAAAGTTTGATTTTTAATAAATGCTATGTATCCTCACATCATCCCTTACTTCCCTTCCCCTATAAAATTGTTATCCTCATATCTATATATAAAGTAAGGTGTGTTTATAGATTTCCTTTCTCATAGATTTCTATGTATAAAATTCACTCTGAAACTAATTAACCCATCATTATGAATTTTGAAAAACAGCTGCTAGGCGCAAGGGCAGATAATGTGGGCTATATTTAGTTTAATTTAGTTTTATGCAAAGGGAGCAAAGAGAGGGCGGAAGCCCTTCATGAAGTTCAGATCACTGATGTTTGTGAAATTTTAACAATAGGTAGACATCAATTAATAAATATTTCCCAAATTTGAATTTCTTTGGAGTATTTTAAAGGAGTTTAGGGACATAATATAGGCTCCTATTTAGAAATTCAAATGTTTCAGATTCGCATTAAATTTGATCCATAGTCATTCGACACCAATTAAGCAAGATTCTCTGCATCTCAATTTCTTCTTAAGACCCCTTAAACTTTAGCCTTAAATTTTAGACATTTTATAGAATCAAAATCATGTAATTGATTTTGATCAAAATTGGAATAAGGATTCTAGACATAAGGTTTAGTTACTTTATATCCTAATTTTAATCTTCGTAAGGGAACATAAAAGTGGTGCAAAACTGGGGAATTAATCTGATCTGTTCTGGGACGGGTATTCTTCTAGTACAACTATAAAGACGATCACAAATCGACACTGTATAAAATATGTATCTCTTTGAGTTCTATTTGATTATTTAGACCTGAAAAGGGTTTTTGATTCTTTGATTTTACAGCACACCAACCCTTTTTAAGTTATTTAAATATTTAAATGTCCGGTCCGCTCATTTTGATAAAAGATTTACTGATTTAATGTTTTGGACACAATTGGTGAATGTAGATGAATTTATTTGTAGGCAAAATATTTTTTTTTTTTAACAAATAGTCTGCAAACGACAAATGGTATTTAACCCGTAAATATGATCCTGATAGGTACTACCACTCAGGGTCAGCGTGAACCTGGGTGTAATGACAACTAAGGGGTGACCCCATACTCTTCAAATGCACGTAAAGTTCATACCCAGGACCCTTCAAAAGTGTTGCTTGTGGTAATATGCTGAGGCGATATTTGATAACTATCGCAAAAACTTATTGGCCAAGCGATATATTTTTTATTATTATTACAAATGAGCCACCACTTATCAAGGCTAAAAGCCACTCGAGGACAAGGATTAATGAGAGGGATAGATTGTCAGTTGGATGATGGAGAATATTATGAAAGGATTGAAAATGAATGGAATGAATGAAATTTTATTACTTATTAAGACAGTTTATGACAAGTATTTGTTGACACTGAATTTGAAGACGACCATATAGCATGCAGGGAAGCAATCCTGTGGTAACGTGTTCCACGGATGGGAAGTTCTAGGAAAGAAACTCTGTTCATGAAAATTTTGTTTGGTGTTAAGCTGATGGAGGAAGAAAAACAAATTCTTTCCAGTTTTGATAATAAGACGAGTGCTTGCAGTGAATGTCTTACAAGAAGGAACAAAAGATTGAAGTGCAGTCCATGACTTTCCATGGAAATAACGATAAGAGTAGAGAAAGACTAACAACGTCTTTTCTGTGAGAAAAGGGCTGTAGAGAACAGAAGAGATCATACCCCACTAGATTGTGAAGTCGGTTTTGAAATCTGGCACGGCAAGAAAGAGGGCTGAGAGGAGCACCTTCTCGGATGTGGCAACAGCACTCCATCTTATTCTTAGAATGTATCTGATTCTTACAGAAGTAGAAGATTGCATCAGGAATCAGGTACCTTATAGAGCGGTGGAATGATCCAACCAGTTTTTCCAGCAACTTTAGCAACAGATTGGGTATAAGTCTTCCATTTTAGACTTGAAGTGAAAGTCTGTCCTCTGAGCTAATCTAAGCAGATGACAATTGAAAAATGGGGAAGGATTGAGAAAACGAAGGATCTAAAGGGGAGGAACACGATCAGGGATTTTTCAGAACCACTGGTTTAGAAAGTAACAGAACTATTTTTTGTTTTAACTTAGTTAACCAAACAGACTAACAATAATCTAAGATTACTCAGCTAAACATGAATTTTAACAGAGAAACATGAATTAATATTTTCACATATTTAAACGGTCAATATTTTCAATAAGGATTACTAACCTGGAAAAAAAAATCAGTTTCTTGTTGCTTTTTCTACATCTATTTATCATGTTTGACGTGTACGCTAGATCTTGAATGTTGCTGTTCTAATGCACTCCTTAATTTTATTTTGCTTTTAAAAAAATCATCCTAATTCTGCAAACTTAGCTAATGAAGAAAATGTATACAAAGCGATAATTAAAAGGATGTCTCTCAAAAATAAACATTTCACATTGAAAACAACATGTCTGCTAAAATAACATTTTTATTTTTGGATACAGTTATTATAAAAGGGAAAAGAAAGAAAAAAAATGAAAAAAGAAAAAACGGTAGGAAAGAAAAGGAAAAAAATAAAAAGGAAACAAAGGAAATAAGAAAAATAATAAAAAGATAAAAAGACAAAAAGAAAAAGAGAAAGGGGGAAAAGACAAAAAGAAAAAGAGAAAGGGGGAAAAGAGAAAAGGAAAAAGATGAAATAAAGTGAAAAAGAAAACGAAAAAAAGATAAACGTTATCAAAAAGAGAAAAAAGGGAACAGAAACAAAAAATAAAAGAAAACGAGAAAAGGAAATAAAAGGACACAAAAAAGTAAATAAAAATAAAAAAAGAGAAAAAGGGAAACAAAAAAGAAAAATAGAAAAAATGCCAAAACGAAACAAAGAGAAAAAGAAAAAAAGGTAAGGAAACAAAATAGAAAAAGGAAAAGTAAAACAGAAAAAACAAACAAGAGAAACCAGAAAAAAAGAAAAAAGAAAAAGAAAAAAGGAAAAAAAAGAAAAGAAAAATGGAAAAATAAAAAAAGTTAAAAAAAAGAAAAAAGGAAAAGAAAACGGTGAAAAAGGAAAAGGAGAAACGGGGGGGGGGGGGGGGTTGAAAAATGAAAAAAAAGAAAAAACGGAAAAACAGAAAGGAAAAAAAGAGGTGCTCTTCCAATATGTGACATACAGTTTTTAGAGTCACGGTCAGTTAGTCGGTATTAGGGTTAGTTTGGAACTCTAAAAACTCGATAGTATTGTGCCTTTTACAAATTTCAGAATAATTTCATTGATATGTAGAATAGAAATATGTAGAATAGAAATATGTAGAATAGAAATATGTAGAATAGAAATGTGTAGAATAGAAATGTGTAGAATAGAAATATGTAGAATAGAAATATGTAGAATAGAAATGTGTAGAATAGAAATGTGTAGAATAGAAATGTGTAGAATAGAAATATGTAGAATAGAAATATGTAGAATAGAAATATGTAGAATAGAAATGTGTAGAATAGAAATGTGTAGAATAGAAATGTGTAGAATAGAAATATGTAGAATAGAAATATGTAGAATAGAAATATGACTATTTCTGAATGGCAAAAAAATCATTTCATCTTATTTTATTATGTAGGAAACAAATCTACAACAGTCATATTTAAATATTATCCTATCAATGAACAATAGATTTTAAGACAACTATCGAAATGTAACCTGAAACATATATATACACATACATACACTTATGGTACTTACTCAGAATTTGCCCGTATGGAGATACATTGCTGGTCGGAAGGTTTCTTAGGAAATTTTTTTTTCAAATATTGTCATGTTTACGATTTTTGTTAAATTTAAAAATAACATTTCCAATATCAGGTCAAGTAATAAAAAAACTGTCAGCGCGGTGTTCTTGGGGGAAAAAATACTTACTAATTATAAACAGCTTTAACAAATCAAACAAATTTGTGCATTTTAAATCTTAAAAAATAGCAATAAAAATAATTATTTAAATGTGTAAACCTTTTGTTTAATACATTCTTCACTGAGATATTCTTGTTTAAATTTTATTTTTATTTTATAAACGTAGAAAATCTATTTAAAAAAAACTAAATTTCGTTTCTTTACATTTTTATACAGTTCAGTTATTTTATGGATCTAACCGATAATTGTGCCTTGTTATCCCAGATGGAATGCAAGGTGTCTTTAGATTCCTTGAAAAATGTAACCCTTATTGAAACTTATTTGAATATTCTGTTAACATATCGACTTGTATAACACAAACATTCACTTATATATATATATATATATATATATATATATATGTATGTTTAAAAATAAGTTTATTTATTCACTGCAAGTTGAAACTTGTAGCATTCGCTTTGTAACTACAGAAATTCATTTTCACAGGAAATAGCCTCTTAAGGGAATCAAAAACTTCTTTTACCAAAACTAAAATTAAAAAAAGAAAAGAAAATCCTAATTCAAACAAGTCCTAATTTCTCTTACGTGTTTGACCCAGATCAGAAATGAAATGGCTTAGAGACCCAAAGATCATATTTCTTCAGACGTTTACCAAAATGTACGTATAAATAAAGAAACAACATACAAAGCATTTTTTGTAGCCAATCCTGCTATGGATGAAGACCTTTTGCTTATGTTGTATATTGAAGGACAAGGGAGGAATAAATTGTGTGTACATGTGACATCACGAGCGAAAGGTGAGTGCTTAAAATGGCCTTCTCCCCCCCCCCCCCTGACTAGATTTCAGATGCAGTCCCATAATGCATAACAACCACTAAGCCTGTGGAAGTGTGCATTACGGGTACTCAAGAAATCTGGGTACATATTAATTGCAATTTAGTACAGCGGTTGAAAAAAAGTTTTACTTAGCCAATGTTAAAATAAAGATTTGAACTGCAAATTATTGTGTTGTATTTACAACTACAACGGTTTTTGGATACGCAGTGACACAATTAAATATGGCAACGACAGCACGTGGAAAGAAAAAAGGGCGATACAACCTCAGCGTTTCGATACCTTTCTTTCATTCTAATCATTACAGACATGGTGATACGGCAAATATTTTTACCATAATCTGTTCAGTCATACTGGGAATCTTTTACAATAGCCCTCAAACTCGCGAGTCGGGTTCAAAAAAAGTTGTAGAATGTGGTCAAAAAAATGAATATGCAACAAATAAATGCGACGTACGTCGAGACTGGAGATTTTCCTAGTGAGCTATTCCATTTGTTTGTACTTTTACGTAGGATAAATGGGTTTTTATTAGACATGAAAAAAAAAAAAATTTTCTGGCCCGTCTTTTTACTGCAACAAAGATGGCGTCGACAGTCTTGTTTTGCGAGCCTCGTTTTGGGTTCTCGTTTTTTTTTTTACCGGGACTCATAATCAAAGCAGCGTTTTTTGGGGTTTTTTTGTTTGGATCTTTGAAATTTAATTTTATGAAACGAACATTTTAACGATCATTTTGGTTAGTGTTAGGGCTGGAGTTAGGGTTTAGGGTTAGGGCTGGAGTTAGGGTTTAGGGTAAGGGATTTTTTAAAGAAACAACAAAGAAATTTAAACATATTTACATGAATATTTATGCAAGAAACAACAGGAAAATAAACATTACGGTGTGACGAATGAAAATAATATGTAAATAAAAGCACAATGACATGTAAATAAAAAGAAAATGATTTTATTCCTTTTGCTTAAAATGTAGTTTTGTTTTGTTCTTTTGCTTGGCTGAAAAATGAAAAATTGCGCTTTGAATATGAGTCCCAGTAGAAAAAAAAAATCAGCGAAAACGAGGCTGCAAATTTTGAACGAGACGCCGCCATGTTTTCCTTCAAATTTCTGTACGATAAAAATATCGATTTATAAATAATAGCACTTTTAACGGATTATAATCATTAATAAATGTCACAGGTGTGTTGGAAATTCACTTTTATCAGCTTCGGTAACTTTTATTTGTTGTATATTTGTTTTTTCAGTGTTTTCGTTTGAGGGCTATTGTAAAAAGATACCCGTCATACTAAATCAGTATATGTAAGGTTTGTAAGAATATCTTTATAGTTTCTGTTTTATTTTAGCAGAACAGACAAAGAGAAAAGACAATGAATATTACAGTAAATATTTTTACCATAACCTGTTTGGAGTCATACTAAATCAGAATGTGTAAGGTTTGTAAGAATATCTTTGTAGTTTCTAGGTTTTAGTCGAACAGACAGAGAAAACGATGAATATTACAGTAAATATATTTATCATAACCTACCTGGAGTTATACTAAATCAGAGTATGTAAAGTTTGTAAGTGTATCTTTAGTAGTTTCTGTGTTTTTGTCAGACAGATAGAAATATAACTTTACTTTATATAATAGACTAGCGAAAATAGACTCCCTAACGGTCGTCTATTTTTGCTAGGCTGCGCGTTCTTGGGTGGTGAGACAAAGAAAAAAAAAATTTGTCTCAGAATACTTTTTTTTGTTTAAAAAGGAAAAAAAAATTTTTTTTCTTTTTTTTGGCGGGAAAATATTTTTTTTTGGGGGGGGGGCGGGAATTTTGTTTTTTTTTTCGCGCCCCAAAAAAAAAATGGGGGGGGGGATTTCTCTTCCCCCCCCCCTAAAACAATCGAGAGCGAACGCAGACCCCAATGTATTTCCAATGAACAGTTATACGATCATTCATTTGTAACTGGAAGAAGTTGAAAAAAAAACGGATTCTTTATCTATTAAAATTAAATAGGATTTTATCACTTCTCTTAGTTAGCGCGTCCGGCCATCAGCGTCAAGGTTGCGAGTTCGAATCGTAGCCTGGACGCTTAAATTATTTATTGTTTATTTCTGAAATTACGTTTACAAAAATTCCCCAAAACGGACAAACAGACATCCTGACATCGTGACAGAGAAAGTGTTCGTTATATTATAAGTGGATGACTGGTTACCCACAGACTATGAAATCAGCAAGCCAGGTTCAAATCCTGTCAAATCTGCTGCATTCACATTAGCACTAGTATCCTTGTGAAAGGTGTAAGCCCATCCATCCCTTTGACACCTTGTAAAGAAAGAAGTGGTTTTAATGTGCTCATCTTTATCAGCAATTTATTTATAAAAATCAAACTTTTATTGTTATGGATGGCCCAAATAACCTCAAGTTTTCTACATCTCTCTCCTGAATACAAGGGGATAGTCATAAAATATAAAATATAGATTTAAATAAGTGGCGATAAGTCAGGTGTCCGTAAATGTGATATGTAGAAAAACAAACAAAAAAACAGTGAGTTCTAATAGAAGTCAGTAGCAGAAAGAAAAACGAGAAACTTATTGTAAGAAAAACTGTAGATCCGTATGAATCAGCATGGTACGATTTTTGATTCTGCTTTTGTTGGCATTAGTTTCCACAGTTCCTTCTAGAATCAGGCACTTATAACAGGGACCACATGAAGGTTGGCAACATCCATAGTGAAAAGTGATGCATTGGAACCGACAGGATTCGAACCTGGCACGCCCTTGTCATCAGTGCACATCGATATCCACTTCACCACAGCCACCTTCTACTTGGTAGGTAAGATAACTTGAAGTTTAATTACAATAGGTATTATACAGGGTGTTTCAAAAGTCTTGGGAACATTACAAATGCGTATATCTCATGAACTATTCCAGGTAGAAAAATGAAACTGGTGCCATTTTAAAGCTTGCTTAATCAAGTTTTTGGTCATACTAATGATTTTCGTGTTATCTTTCCAGGTGCAGTAATGGCGTTCTCTAAACAAGACAAGGCATTTTGCGTCCTCCAATTTGCAAAGACTGAATCGTGGACATGTGTTCAGCGTGCATTTCGCAGGAAATTTAAAAAAGAAGCCCCTGAAAGGAAATCCATTGTCAGATGGCATGCTAAATTTGTGAAAGATGGGTGTTTGTGCCCAAGTAAGCGAACAGGTCGCCCTTCAACTTCAGAAGATGCAGTTGAGCAAGTTCGGACAGCCTTTCAGCGGAGCCCCCGTAAATCAGTGAGAAGAGCCAGCAGGGAACTTCAGCTTGCTCCAGCAACTGTCTGGCGTGTCTTAAGGAAACGACTGCAAATGGTACCTTACAAGCTCAAGTTGGTCCAAAAGTTGAAGGACACTGATAAGCCACTTCGCCGTGACTTTTGCATTGCAATGCAAGAGAAGTTGGAAGATAACGGCTTTGATGACCGGCTTGTTTTTAGCGATGAGGCGACCTTCCATCTGAATGGCAAAGTTAACAAGCATAACACTCGCATATGGGGTACTGAGAATCCTCATGAACTTCTTGAGCACGAGCGAGATTCACCAAAAGTGAACGTGTTTTGTGCAATTTCCAAGAAAGGTGTCTATGGACCGTTCTTCTTTGAAGAGGCAACTATCACTGGTGAATCCTATCTCAACATGCTGGAAGACTGGTTAATGGCTCAGTTGGAACAAGCAGAATCTGATGACTTCATTTTTCAACAAGATGGTGCACCACCACACTGGAGTCTTAGAGTAAGGCAGTTTCTTAACACAAGGCTGCCTGGTAGATGGATTGGGAGATCTGGGCGAGGTGATGACGTTCTCATGCCCTGGCCTCCTAGGTCTCCAGATCTTACCCCGTGTGACTTTTTCCTTTGGGGCTTTGTCAAGCAACAAGTCTATGTGCCGCCCCTTCCAAGAGATATTGACGAACTAAAGGCTCGAGTAACGGCAGTTGTGGGAACCATTGACGTCAAGATGCTGGAACGCGTTTGGCAGGAAATGGACTATCGACTAGATGTCTGCCGTGTGACGAATGGTGCTCATATTGAGCAACTTTGAAGATTCCCCACAAAACTTGAAACGTTAACCTTTCCAACGGTACCAATTTCATTTTTCAACTACTAATAGTTTTTGAGTTATTAAAAATCGTTATGTTCCCAAGACTTTTGAAACACCCTGTACTTACCAAAAAGAGAGGTTGGTACTAATTGATGCTAGTATTTATGGGCTTCTAAAACAAATCAACTATTCAAAGTTTGTAAATAATGGTGGGGGCGGGGGGGGGGTGGTAATCAAAATATTTTAGCACGTGATAACCTGACATATAGAAAATATTCTAAACTTCATGAGAGTTGATAGAAATTTTATCTTTTATGAAATTTGAGAAACCAAATATCGCATGAGGAAGTGGGTAGGATAATCAATGATTAAGCTGTGAATTTTGTAACTATTTTTTCCCATCTAGAATGTTCAATTCTAAAGTTTCTGTAATAATTCTGTTGTGGATTGAAAATTAGTAAAAAAAAAAAAAATGTTGTTCTTTTTAAGGGATTGTGGTTGAGACATGTTAGGTAAGTGTAGGAGAAACTCTTTGAATGCCCTCTTTTAGTATGCATGATTCTAGAAGACATTTAGCAACATCAAAGTTAGTACATAACTTTATTTTACTCAAGGGAAAATCTAGTAAAGAAATACAATAGATTGCTGAATGGATAATATTGTGACAAGATGAGGTATTTTATTGGTGCAATATTAATTAAGTTAAATTAATTATGCAATAATTAATTTTTTTAAATCGTAGGAGAGCAGAAAATGTGACACAGTTTGTGATTGGTTAGACAATCACAAAACTCGCCTCAAGTTCTCAATAAAAGAACTGATGCTTAGAGAGCTCAGCAGAAAATGGTCGGCCAGTCTGAGAGACAAACAGAGACTGAGAGAAAGATCGAAGTCGGTGACCGATTGAAAACAGGAATAAACAAAGGACTAAGAAGAATTCTTCCAAAATTCGACTTCTTCTAAGAGACAAAAGCACAAAGTAAATTTCAAAGTTTACCAACCTAGACTAAACACGAGTCAGATTTATCGACATGTCTCTTCTCCCCAACAAGGACAACATAACTTTTAGTTTTTTTTATTATCATTACACACCTGTACTCCAATAAATATTTGTTATTGTTCACAGCGAGTTTTTCTTGTTCTCGGTTTGCCGACAGAACGGACCACTTACCGAAGTTTCCGACTAAGTTGCAGAACTTTTAAACACAGCGTGAGCATAAAACAACTAGAAGGGAAACTAGTCCAACCGGACCACAGTATGACATATTCACTGAATGCTACCTAAAATCTTTTAAGTCATGCAGTCTAAGCACTCACTCACAAGATTTATATAAAGCGCAATGATAGCAGTCAGCAACCTACAATGACAGAAAGAAGTATTATCAGAATAAGTAGAAAATTCATAGAACCTTACGATATCAGGAAAAATTACACGCAAAACAGAACAACCATTAGAATCTTAGTCACATGATTAAAACCTACCCATAGTTTTCGTGAAATTTGCTCATCAGTTGTAGATAATTTTGCAAGTTGACAACACCTTAAAGGAAATAATCTACCAGAAGGGGTATTTGATAACCCCACACTGGAGTCATGTTTGAGGAATGTTTGTTACTCAAGCATTCCAACTTGAATAAACTTTAATCCCTCCGATTCAAGAAATGAAGAAATTTTATTACTTCAGTATGGAAAGATGAACCCTGCTTCAAAATATTCTGAATTTAGCTTGCTACGGATACAGATTAGCAATAAACCAATACAGCAATCCTCACACAAGACATTATTCCTAGAATGTTTCATGCCAGAGAGAGAGAGGGAGAGAGAGAGAGAGAGAGAGAGAGAGAGAGAGAGAGAGAGAGAGAGAAAATATTTAAAAAAATAAAAAAGAAGCTTTTACAATATTATATGAGACTAGTTGTCCCTATCCGACATTGCCCAGAATTATTATTTTTAACTTTCATTAATAATTTACGTGACTGAAATGTAAAAAAGATTTTGTGTCCTCTTTAAAACAAAGTGAAAAGTAGACAATACAAATGAAAGTACCTTTGTATTTGTCAATAAAGAGTTACTTTCTTTTTTTAAGTAAAAAAAGTTGACAAAACAAAGAACTCTGTATCGACGAATACAGAGTTACTTTGTCTTAAGATACCGTCATTTCGAAAGTTATTCTGGTCGGATAAAATAATTTATCAAACGAATTAAATCAAATTACATGTTTTTCTTGCTAAGAACATGTATCAATGTTGCACAAAAAAAATGACAGACCAGAATCAAACATCGATTTTGTAGGACGAAAGCTATCGATGACCAAAATTGACAGACTGACTTTACTATATAGATATGAAAAAGAGAGAAAAGAAAATCAATATAAAAAGGAAAATACAAAAGAAGCATTACCAGCTCATTTGTCTTATTATTTTATATTTTAGCTTAGAATCAAAAAAGCTAAGTACTTTCATTATAACCCCAATTCACAACTATAATTCAAGCACACACACACAAAAATTTTAATTTATATTTTATTATTATAATTAAATCATTCTTTGAAATTTAAATTTATATTTTATTATTATAATTAAATTATTCTTTGAAATTTAAATTTATATTTTATTATTATAATTAAATTATTCTTTGAAATTTTAATTTATATTTTATTATTATAATTAAATCATTCTTTGAAATTTAAATTTATATTTTATTATTATAATTAAATTATTCTTTGAAATTTAAATTTACCTCCTCTGTTTTTGTTGTTTTTACTGCCTCTTTTCTTCATGTTTCAAACCTGAGAGAATGTTGTTTGTTTTTATTGTTTTTTTTTTTTAATCAGTGGAATTTTAAAAATATTATTATAGTATGCAAGCATAACAATAGGTATACTAATAGCTAAATAAGTAATTGAACAGATAATTCTTCAAATAGGTAAACAACCCTAAATTTTATTTTCATTATATATAAAAACTTTTTTTTTTGTTAGTACAGGGTGGGCCAAAATAAGGGTCCTATCTTTAAATTTGAATAACTTGAATTTGAATAACTTCCACAAAATAAAAGTTAAACTCACCAAACTTTATGTGTGTGTAGCCTGACCCTTCCGAGATTTTTTGAAATAAATAAAACAAATTTTATCCGAAAAACACTTCTTAAAACTTACAAAAACTAAAGTATTGTTTTTTACACTGTTTTGAGTTTTTTAAGCAAAAATAATGTTTTCTAAATGAGGGTACGTTCCTTAGGGCTAATACGGCTCATGCTTGCTTCAGAAGGGGTCCTTTACTTATTCTAAAAAAAAATTTTTTTTTAAATCAATAAATAAAAAAGTTATGAATTTTTAAAAATAGGACCCTTATTTTTGCCCACCCTGTACATAGATTTTTGCAAACAATGATACAAAATTTATTTTGGATATTTTGTAAAAGACAACTTAAAATCATATATTAAGCCCACCATATTAATGAGTGACCCTTTTTTTTCTTTAAGATGGGACCGTTTTTATATGCATAGACACACACTATCAGACGCATTAAGTTGAAAAACACCAACATAAAAAAAAAATCGCCCGTCACTTAAAACCTAACTTGAAGTAACCTGGAAAAAAAAAACTATTAATGACACAAGAGAAAGAATTGTACATTTATAAAGAGAGAAAATTAAATTTTGTTTAAATCCAAAATTTTATTAAAATGACCCAGAAAATAAATGGGTTTGAAAGGAATGTCACTATATTTACCCGTTTTTTTGCACACTAACCTGACTGGTTTATGATACCTACTTCAGACAAAAGAGATTGACCTAGACAAAAGACAAAGAGAAATCTGACGCCTTTCAGTAAGAAAAGGCTTTCTGAATTTGGATATGGGTCTGAGAAAGGGCTGTTAGCATATGTGAACATTACAGATCGCTGGTTTCAGACAGAGTGTTGTCGGACAAAACTATTGTAACCTTGAGCATGCTCAACGGTTGGCAACCAGGACGGTAATGAGACTCTTCATGCTTACCTAAAAAGACGCTCCAGAGACTAAATCTGTTATCACTTGAGCAGCAGAGGATGAAAGAAGACTTGATTCTGGCATACAACATCATGTACAGGAATTTAAATTTACCGTTGAAGGAGTTTTCACCTCAGCACCAAGTCAGCCTCTGCGGTCACTCACAAAAGATGTACTACCATTGCTTTCATCTCAACAGAAGAAAGGCAGCATCCTTTGTCTGTGTTTCTGCTCCATGGAACAGCCTACCATATCCAGGTTTAAAGTAGCCTCAGACAAATATTAAGACACTACACAAGACACACCCACAAATTAGGTCAAACAGCAGTCAGTCGCTTATTTTTCTTTCTTGCATATTGAACCAGTTGCTAAAGAGAGTGAGAGGACAGATAGAGAGAGGAGAGAGGGTAAAGCGAGAGGGGAATAGAGATAGAGAGAGAAGTTTTTAAAAAAAGATGGTACACACAAACCTTTTAACTCTTCTATGTTGTTGTCCATGTCTCCAGGATGGATGGATATATATATATATATATATATATATATATATATATATATATTCAACTTTTTCTTTTTACATTGTATATTTTTTATTTTATATTATCTTTATTTTTATATCTTTTCAAATTATGACTTTTGGTAATTTCTATTTACAAACTTATCTGTTTGCACCCCTCTGACGATAAGATATCATTCTTTGAAAAGCCATGGCTTAAGGAAGGAATAATAAAATTTCTTTTATTTGAAACCCCTTGTTTTGAACAACTGATGACTTAATAGATATTGTATATTATAAAAATGTTATTCTCATCCTTTACTTGTTTGTGTGTATATATATATTTCATGCATCGACATATATTATAAGTAGATATAATATATTATGTATTGATTTTCAGTATTTACTTCAACAGTGCTCAATACATGAGTAAAGTTAGCTAGTAGTTATGAAATTTATGGCAATTAAACTACACAGAGGCGTCCGCATTTCATCCCCGTAGGGAATTCTCAGGCAAATTCCTTTACATTCACACAAAAATTGGGTTAATAGCTCAATAGTGTGTGTGTATATATATATATATATATATATATATATATATACACACACACACATATCTTCTAATAATATAAAGGAAAGTCGTCTGTCTGCCTGTGGCTCCAGCTAAAAGTCAAAACTACACAAGACACCCACAAAGCTGGTATATATATATATATATATATATATATTTTTTTTTTTTCGGCATTGCCTCAGACCAATAATATATAATTTTTTTTAAATATTCATTTTTTCAACTGGAGCAGAATTTGTCAGGGAGTGACATTTAGGACGACATTTTAATGTTATCATGCAGTAATTTGGAAAGAAATTGCAGAGTCATTTCTGAAGATTTTGAGAAATGCTAATTTCCCTTGTGTTATTTAACGTTTCTCAAGGTTCTCTTTGGACTAGTGTCCGCATCATCATCATTTCCTTCAAATTATTGAGAGAAGGTAGATAAAAATAAACATGGCAGAAGAATAGTTATAATACAGTATTACATATTATTAAAGGGGAGCGGGAAAGATAAGAAACTCAACGTTGCCAGGGAATACATTAAACAAATATAGGTTTCATTATATTATTAAGGGGGGAAAGAGGGATATAAGAAACTCAACGTTACCCAGGTATACATTAAAACAAATCTAGATTTCATCATATTATAAAGGAGGAGGGAAGATAAGAAGCTCTGCATTGCCCAGGAATACATTAAAACAAATGTAGGTTTCATTATGTTATTAAGGGGGAGAGGGAAGATAAGAAATTCGGTATTGCCCGGGAGCAATAACTTTCTCAGCTGAATTTCTTACATTTTTATTATTATTTTCAATACATTAAAACAAGAGGAATGGATAGGGTGAATGGAAAAGAGATGGGAATAGTGGGAAAATAGGAAGGGGAGAGAGAGAAAGATAGAGAGGTAGACATTTTAAACTAAAGATGTTACACGCACTTTGTAACTTCTTATGCCTTTATATATATTTATATATATATATATATACACACACTTACTTTCAAGCAACTTATACAGTTTAAATAATAAATTACATCGATAAATGTTAATTTTTATTTTAATAGAGTTTTATTTTATTTTCTAACAGAAATAATTTTAATTAATTATTTATATATATATATATATATATATATATATATATACATATATATACGGCACAATCACGTTGACACACCGGTTCCCGTTAGATCACCGAAGTTAAGCGGCGTCGAGCCTGGCCAGTACTAAATGGGTGACCATTTGGGAATACCAGGTGCTGTATGTGCTCTCTGCTTATCTCGGCATTGTTTCCAGTCGTCTTGTACTACTACTTGCCATTGGAATCAAGCAATGCCGACTCAGGAGAGCGGTTGTTAGGGATTGCGCAACCCTTGCAATTTCAAATTCATGCGTGGGCAGCCCCTGGTGGGGCACTCATACGTCGAAATATCGACGGGAGAGTCCATCATATATATATATATATATATTTACATTATTATTTTACATTAGAATTTTTCTTCATTTTTTATTTTCATAAAGATTTTGTGCATCCGTCATTTTCTACTGCTAGCTATCATGTTAATTGTTTATAGAGAAGGAAGATATTCCTACAGTTCAAATATTTTCCTCCATTAGGCAACCACATAATAATTCCATATGCAACGTTAGTCAGAAAGAGAAAGAAAAAGCAATGGTTCAGAATGGTGGCAAAAGAATGACGAGAAAATAACTTCTTATTATTGAGGAGCAAATGTGGATCTATAAGATGAAGAGCAGATTTGCATAGACATATGGTTTGTTCCCATAAAAGTAATCAGAAAAGAAAGAAAGAAGAAAGGCATTCCCGCCCACTCATCCATGACGAGCGACTAGAGCAACATTACCTAAAAAGGGGGGGGGGGGAAGGATAAAAGGAAGTATGTTCAACCGAAAGATGTTTGCAGTCTGGGAAAAATGATCTGCAGATCAGTTGGTCATGAATCTTCTGGGTTCGGCTTTCGCAGATTCGGACACACATTTTCTTTCCAGTTGAGTGAACTGAACTGTCACAAGTTATTTATCTTCCTCCCACAAGGTAAGATGTGACACAAGGTCGGGAAAGTGGAATTTGAAAAGCCAGCGCTCGAAAAGGTGAGCACTCTGGTCTACAAAAAATGCCTGGGCAGCCCTGTCGGCATTCCCTGGTAGGGGCGCCTCAGGCAGTAAGCAATAAACTTACTCCTCCCCAAAGAGGGGAGGCAAAGCCTGGGAGGGTGGAACTCCTAGAACTGCACAGGACAGACCCATAGGCAGGCGTAAATCAAGCCCCGAAGGCCAAGAGAATACCGGTCTATGGGGTGCAGTATCCATCGAAACAGATACTACACTTTGATCTTAGCCAAAAGGCCGAGAAAGCACTGTCACAATGTTCAGTGGTATACTTACTTGGTAAAGTGCCGCTATTCGCCTAGATTAGATGGCCTACCAATGTTAAATATTGGTGGGTATGTTTGCCAGTACAAATATTAACTAAATATATTTGCTCCGAAAAATTGTGTCAAGTTGTTAACCAGATATGTTCGAGATAAAGATGACAAAAACGTTGCGGAGTTAATCCTTCCTGGAAATAAGCTAGGATTCATAAGAAATGAAGTGCATTAAAATTAGGCAGTTATGATGTCAGTGGAGGGTGCCAATTTTGGTCAGTTCGGATGAAGCAGCTGAATCAATAATACGCGTTTTGAACTAATTAAGAGAGGAGCTTTAAATAGGTCTGTCTCTCTGTTGTTCTCTCCCCTTACATCTTTCAGCCACTGGACGATCACGTGCAGCTGATATGAATAAATCATTCATTTTCTAAGATGGCATTGTTTTATTGGTTATTTTGTTTTATTGCATATCAACCATTTTTGGGTTATTTAATGCCGAATCTAGTCATTTTAATAAAAGCTTTTATGCTTAAAGTTCTTTATATGTTTAAGTATTTATTCATGGTGTTTGCTTTTGCTGTTTTGTTTTACGGTATATCAACTCCTCTGTTGTTTGAATTGATTGAATAATTATAATTAATGTAAGAAGTATCCACGGCCTTTGTTTCAGCTAACGACATAGGCTCGATCCTCAGAGGATAGCAACCACACACACAAGCAGGATGTCGAACAAATAAGCATGCATTCGGTGAACCCGTCTTTCTAGTTTCAATGGTGTTAGCAGCTACTTGCAAAAAAAGCAGAAATTGAGATGAATTTCAAACTTGCACCCCCCCCCCATCACACATACATGATTTCTTCATGGCCAAGATCAAAGTGTAGTATCTGTTCCGATGGATACTGCACTCCATACTGGTGTTGTCTTGGCCTTCGGATCTTGATTTACGCCGGTCAATGGGTCTGTCCTGTGCCGTTCTGGGAGGTCCACCTTCCTAGGCTTTGCCTCCCCTCTTTGGGGAGGAGCAAGTTTATTGCTTACTGTCTGAGGCGCCTCTACCGGGGAATGCCGACAGGGCTGCCCAGGCAATTTTTAAACCCCACTTTCCCGACCCGACCTTGGGTCACATCTTACTTGTGGGAGTAAGATAAAAACTGGCCTTGTGCCTAACTCCTGGAGAGGAGTAAATCAATACTCACATGGGGGGGGGGGAGCGCAAAAACTGTGGATGATGGGCTAGTGATTAGTAGCAAAAACACATTTTTAGTAATTTGAAAAATGTTTAATTAGCGAAATATCAATCTTGGTAAATAGAAACAGAACGCTTCTTTAACGAATCCCATCTAAATTTGTGATTTACAACTGCATCTATTATGCCGCAATTAAGTCCCCATTTACTTGTATCCCCACGAGGGCAGAGTTGGACATAAGGTTGATTTTTAATGTAGGGAAAATCCAGTTCCCAGAAAGGGTCACTCTGGATTTGTACATAAAATTTGCCTCAGTTTAGATAGATCTCTTCTTCATCGACTGAGGATAGAAAAGTTGAATTGTAGTATTAGAACAACCAAAAAACAACTCCAGTCAGTTTCAACTAAGAAAGTCAAAATTAAGAGAAAGACACGAATGCATATGTAGGGGTAAGGAGACAAATAGCCATTCTTTGATGAAACAAAAATCATCTAACTCCCCTACCCTTGCCGTTTGAAGTCTTAGCCTTCACGACAAAATTAGCATTTTCAGTTTTCATAGAGAACTGTCATAAGAGAGAAAAGAAAGGCAAGACAAGATCGAGAGAGGAAGAGAAAGAAGAAAAAAAACATAAAATAGAAAGAAAGATAAAGCGAGAAAGAAGAAAGAGAAAATAATGGTGCCAAAAGCGACAAAAAAAAATAAGGAGGTAAGGCTCTAGCGATTTGGCAGAAATCAGCCTTTTCTGGATTTAAAAACAAAAAGCAGAGAACATATCCATGGGAGGCTCTAGCGATTTAAGCAGAAATCTGCTTTTTCTGGATTGCTAAAAAGCAGAAAACTCACGTCCCTGTAGTTTATTCATGCAATAATTATACATATTATAAAAAATAATACACTTTTAAGAAACAAAGTATTTGTTTCAATTAAAAAAAAATTTAAATGTTCTCAAATTTAGGGTGTGTTTCATATGCTGACAAATAATTGTTTATTTCAATTTTAAGTAAAAAATTTAAAATCTAAATTTTATCATTTTTATTTTTAAAAATAAATGCATGGTATGACTTGAAATAATAATAATAATAATAATAATAATAATAATAATAATAATAATAATAATAATAATAATAATAATAATAATAATAATAATAATTGGAAAAAAAATGAACGGAAAACGTTTATTCAAACAAAAAGAAATTTTTAAAAAAATAGTTAATAATGAAGTTTTACATTTTGTAATTCATAACAATTTAAGGCTATTAAATTTCGTCTGGTTTTATATAACAAGTAGTTAGTAATTTTAGTTAATAAAAAAAACGAAACAAGTGGAAAATAGACTGGACAATAGCATCTTTGTTTATCAAGTGCACTGGTAAGCGCCGAGCCGTAGTAATTGTAACTGACAAGTTTTTGGGTAAAAATTAATTGAGTGTTAAATAAGTATTTAAAACGAAAAGAAGAAGAAAAAAAAAACCTCATTCGCCACATCTCATTACTGAAGAAAGAGACTTTCCTCATCTGTGGGTGGATACGTTCTGTGGTAAGTGCAAACATTTTGATTACATGAGTAATTTAGGTGGAATTAAATGACAAGCCGCCTCCTTCCCCCCTAAAAATCTTTTGTAGAGAAATCTTCGGATTATTATCGATTAAGGAACACATTTTCAGCTTATGTTAAAAAAAAAATTTGCTTTAATTACTTCTTATTCCTTAGCAAGGGGACAGGGTGGGGGGGGGAGGCACTTTTCTATTTGTTCCTACTTGATTTTTTGACCAGTGGTTAATCAAAATAATTCTGCTCACGTCTTTTTCAGAATTTCGAACGGGAGGATAATTTTACGTTAAACTGAATCGCCTATTCAATTTTTTTTATTACTTTTCTATAATCTGAAAATTTTGTAGAAAGATTGGATGCATGTGTGTGAAAAATAATCTTGCAAACGGAATTTTCCACATACGGTTAGATTGAGCAGAAGATTGGAAAATTCAATTAGAAGTTAAAAGATTAAAATTAGGACTACGTGTCAGGATATGACGTCACAGACAGGAAGTCGAGTGACACGTAGCTCATAAGCTGATAAAAATCTATCTCTTGTTTCTGAACCATAAAGGAGAGCGATCGTGTTTAGCAGCTGGTTCCTCCTCCTATGGGGAACAGGTTTGAAGATGACCTACGGGATATGGTGTAACATCTAGGTACACAAAAGTAGGTGGACAGTAAAAAACATTTGTTTGTCGAAGCGTAAGAGGCGACTTCAAAGCTGTGTAAATCAAGAAGGAAAATATTTTTTACTGTCCACCTACTTTTGGCTCACCCTGTATATATTATAAAGAGAAAGAACACCCCCCCCCCAAAAAAAAGAATTGCTAAACCCCAATAACTTTGTGTTGTCATGATTCTATTAGAAAGAAGATGAAAATCAACAAGTATCATGACAGATAACAATGAAAAAGAAGAGGAGCGAGAACAAACAACTGCTATGTGTCATCTATACAACAAAACTCTAGCTGCTGATGTGATGAACCGCCATCCAGATAATCTGCTGAAGTCAAATAATTAATTTACGCTAGTGCTACATGAATTGTGCTCAAAATATCAAAGACAATAAAAAAGAAACAATTATTTGAAACAAATTTGTTTTTTTTACATTTAGTTATAATTTTCTATTGCCCCACTGTAACAAGATTGGATGTGGATGCGTTAAAATAATGTTAAAAACGTCATTTTCCACATAAGGCTAGAGTAAGGAAAAAAGTGGAAAATTCCATTAGTAATTAAAGATTAAAATTAGGGCTACGTGTCAGAATATGATGTTATGGACAGGAAGTCTGAAGTGAGATGTGACAAAGAAGATAGGTGAGCTTATTAGATTTGGAAGTCATTTTCAAAGCTCTGTCTTCGTTCGCACCCCCCCCCCCTGAACTGGTAATAGGAAGCTTACATAATATGTAACTTTACAGTGCTGTAAAAAATAATACATCAAACAAAATGATGGCATTGAGCAAAAAAGTTGGCGTTTTTTTATTTGTTACCTTATTTAAGAATCAAAGGAAAGAAGAAGACAGAGAAACTTCTGCTGCTCTATCTTCACTACGAATATGACAATGGTTTAACAACAATAGAAAAGAAGAGAAAGAAGGAGAAAGACGTCACTATCCATTGGGCAAACTACTTACGACTTGTCATAAGATTACAGCTGTTTTCTGTGAACAAGATGATGGGCAATTGGTTGGGATCAAAATGATCCTTCACTCAACGTTACAAACGGATTATTAGTGCCACGTAACGTTACAATTTGGTGCTTAACCAAAATCCAAAGATTTCGAAAAAAAAAAAAAATTAAATAAAGATTTTTATCCTCAGGAACACATCAACTCCAAGGGGATCATTTTATATTAGACTAGCAGGGTTACCCGGTGTTGCCCGGGGCAAAAGTGTAACATATTTCTATTAAAACTTCTCTCTACCTCTCTCTATCCATCTCTCTATCTTTCTTCCTCCCCTGCTTTCCCCCCTCCCTCTCCCCAACCTCCTCTCAGCCTATTCCTCTCTAGACACATACAGACAACTCTTCTTTACATAATAGATTTCTCTAGGAATGAGTCAGCATTTTCTTTCCAAATTAGTACATAAAATGACTGATAAAAACAAAAAAAAAACGACCCCTCCTAACGAAACTTGGCTCAGTTGACCCTCAAAGAATGAATAAATTTTTTTAATTGTTTTAATGTATTGACAAAATTAATAACAATGTAAGTCATTCATCTCTCCTTTATATCATAGATAACATTGGAAAAGGCTGGAAAATCGCAGAATAATTTTTTTAAAATTTTATATATTATTCACCCAGAACAACGCTGATCAAGAATATACCAACTTTGTGGGTCTTTGTTTTGTAATTTATTTAAACTTTTAGCTCGACATATACAACACACATACACACACAACTGCCCTTTACATAAGAGATGAGCATTATTGCTCGGGGAAAATATTTCATTTTTCTCATTAACCAAGCTTCTTATTTGTGAACAAAGAGAATTTAATACTTACTGATTACTAATTTTTGAGATATTCAAATAATTTATTCATCTAATTAAAATGTTTCTATTTATAGTAATCAATCTACCTTCATTTACGAGGTGTTGTTATCGGTAACTGTGTTCAATTATGTGCCCTTTATTGGAAAAAAATGTCTTTTATATGATCTACAATAATTTCTGTACAAAATAATATTTTTGGTGCTTCTTGGTTAAAGAATGAATATTTTTTCATAAATTTCAGATATTATTTATCTAGGGCAACACTAATCAAGAATATACCAACTTTGTGGGTCTTTGTTTTGTAGATTTCGACTTTTATCTGGACATACACACACAAGACAACTGCCCTTTATATAATAGACTTACACAAACTGAACTGCTGTTATATTACACCTTAACGTTACCTATATAAACCGTTATACACTCGAGTTTCATTGTGAACCCGGGTTGATGATAAACGCATGTGTTGATATTCTCGTCGCCGCCGTATCGTTCTGCGTCATCATCATCGTTGTGGCAGGCTACGCCTTCACCCGTTGATACAAATCAAGCCGACACTTGTTGTTTATTCAAAAACAGGAACAGAAAACTTTGTACATGAGAGAGAGAGAGAAATATAGAGAGAGCGAAATAGATAGATAGATAGATAGATAGATAGATAGATAGATAGATAGATAGATAGATAGATAGATAGATAGATAGATAGATCATCTGTCTTGCTACACTGTATGCGACCGTCCCACCCTGCCGGGGTTCCTTGGAGTCAGCGACGTTTCGCTTCTGCTTGCTTCAGTTGTCAACCAGAAAGAGACCAAGACTCCTCGGAGGGAAGTCACATGATTTCTTCAAATTCTGCTTTTAAGTCACCTCTGACCTTTAGGGTGTCACTCAAATCCTTCCATCCAAAATAACGTCTTCGCTATCTAACATTGCATTGCTAAGAATTGAAGACCAAAATTGTATAAACTGAAAATTTGACGTTTATTTGATAAAAAGTCAAAAACAAATATTTTAGGAAGAGTGAGGCTGTCATTTAATTCTGCTGTGCTTAATCTAGGCAAACATATGAATCCTCCAGGCACAAATATTTTGTAAATGCATATAAAAAGATTAGTTGTTTTTAAGTCTCATAAAATTTATACAGAAAGCTACTGCTTATATATATATATATATATATATATATATATATTATTATTATTTTTTATTTTTTTTACCGTAGTTCACCCCAAACAAGGCAGGCCACCACTGTAGGCGTAAGGGGCTACTGAGAAAGAAAGGGAGGGGGGGGGATTCAACCTAAATTAGGAGCCGCGCAGCAAGATGTCTGTTTACGTTGGTTTTAAATGTCTGTATGTCAGTAGCGTCAGGAAAGCAGGAAGCAGGGAGGGAGTTCCAGAGTCCAGCAGCACGAGGAAAGAAGCTTTTGGAGTAGAAAGCTCTACGGCATCTGGGGACATGCACAGTGTATGGATGGGATTTGGCAGATTGTCGGGTTGGTTTAGTAAATTTACGTCATGGGGGTACCAGAGCAGCAAGCTCATCAGAGCACAATCCATTGAAGTACTTGTAAAACAGACACAATGAAGCAACATTGCGGCGATGGGACAGAGGCTGGAGCTTGGTGGATAGTGAAGGACCTATCAAGTTAGCAACTCTTTTTTGGACCTTGTCTAAGAGGGAGAGACTAGCAGATGATGCACCAGCCCAGATGTGGCAACAATACTCCATGCATGGGCGGATGGTGACTTTGTAGAGATATAGGATAATGTCAGGTGTGAGAAGTTTACTGGCATGGTATAGAGAGCCCACCTTCTTTACAGCAGCCCTGGCAATGTTTTCGATGTATTTATTCCAATTCATGCTATATATATATATAAGAGGATTCAATGAATTAGAACATTATAATTGTTCCAAGTATTAGAACATCAGGTCTAGTATGGCCTACGGTCGTTTCCAAAACATTCTGGAAATACTTTATTTTATTTTATTTTATAAATTAACAAAGCTACTCCAAAACGTCTCTTCATCAGTGCCTTTAGCACCACGTCTTACAGAAATTCAAAGAAAAAATAACAAGATCGTCGTAGAGGAACATCTCTATTCTGAGTGGTGTTAGGATTACTTTCCCTTTTTGGATGAAGGGGAGAGATAAAACTTAAAGAAAGAGGCGAAATACCTTAAAAAAAAACATGTGTTAGATGCAGATATTTTTATTAAAATCAAAATACTATTTTTTTTTTTTTTCATCTTGACTTTTTTTCTCATAATTTTGCTCGGTATCACAAGCTTCATCAGAGATTTAAACAAATAAAAGGTATTAACCTTATTTTTTTCGTAAGAATCCTTCCTGGTCCTTATTAGAAAAAAGTCAAGATGAAAAAAATATAAAAATAGTATTTTGATTTTAATAAAAATATCTGCATCTAACATGGTTTTTTTGAAGGCATTTTGCCTCTTTCTCTTTAAAGATGGTTTAAAAAATGAACTTTCCCAAATTTATATATATATGTGTGTGTGTGTGTGTACTAGTGCACACCCTCCATCAAAAATGATAGGAGGAAAAATGTCATGCTTCACCAGTGTTTGCACTAATATTCATATAAAATTATAGAATTATGCCAATAATTTAATTTTTAATATTATTATTTCTGATGAACCCCCCTCACACACACAAAAAATACCTACTGTTCAATTTTTATTTAGAGTGGAGGATTTCTTTAATTTTGGTGATTGTTGGACTTGTTATTTGCTTTCTTGCTTCCCCTCACCACGTGAAATAGTTTCGTCCAGAGGCTAGAAAAGGATACATCTTTTTAGTGGCTAACCTTTGTGCGATGGGGCAGATATATATGTCTTTATATAAAAATATACAAATAAATACACATTGGTCTTTATTATACAGTGGAATATATATATATATATATATATATATATATATATATATATGTGTGTATTTTTTAAATTTATATTTAGAATTTTTTATATATATTCAAATATAAATTTTATACCAAAGTAATTATAATAGCTCAATAGTGTAAGGCCAGAGCTCTGCTATATTCAATATTTTTATGTAATTTTATACCATTTCAATGTTATAAAGGACACATTCACGTCATTTCATAAAACTTATTTTTATTTAGCATACAATTGTTTCGGCAAACACCAATATATTTGTAAAATGCTCCTGTGCATCTATTTCTTGGTGTGGTCATCTTCAGTGCTAATTGTACAAAACAAAGCAAAAACGGAAGAAAAAAAAAATGAAAAACTAGGCGATCAGAGCCTAAATCATAATGTCTGTGTGCTCCCTATAGAAAGAAAGGTTAAAGAATCTACCTAAAATCTAAAATTGTATTCTTATGTCAAATTTACCAGGGAAGACGACGAAAGTGTTCACAAATCTCTAACTGCACTCCTAAGGTGGCTATGAGGGCATAACCCCCTTAAAACTTTAAATATATTTTATTTTTATGAAATTTAATTAAATGTATGAAATTTTCTGCGGAAGACAATGGAAGCGGTCCCGAATCTCTACATGCTGCACCCCTAAGTAACTCATGGAAACAGAACCTTGTTAGAACTTCAAATACGTATATTCGATTTTAATGAAATTTAAACCATATATATAGGATACTAATTCAGAGAGTCTTCCAACAGGATACTAATTCAGAGAGTCTTCCAACAGGATACTAATTCAGAGAGTCTTCCAACAGGATACTAATTCAGAGAGTCTTCCAACAGGATACTAATTCAGAGAGTCTTCCAACAGGATACTAATTCAGAGAGTCTTCCAACAGGATACTAATTCAGAGAGTCTTCCAACAGGATACTAATTCAGAGAGTCTTCCAACAGGATACTAATTCAGAGAGTCTTCCAACAGGATACTAATTCAGAGAGTCTTCCAACAGGATACTAATTCAGAGAGTCTTCCAACAGGATACTAATTCAGAGAGTCTTCCAACAGGATACTAATTCAGAGAGTCTTCCAACAGGATACTAATTCAGAGAGTCTTCCAACAGGATACTAATTCAGAGAGTCTTCCAACAGGATACTAATTCAGAGAGTCTTCCAACTATATTAAAGGACGAAACGGATGAAAGAGGGGGCAGTAAAAACAAAGAAAGTAATATGGTGTTATGATCATAGTGAAAAAGTACAAAGTAGTGATTTTCATTTAATACCGAGCAACATCTGGTTTTCTTGCTATATATATATATATATATATATATATATATATATAAATAGCATGTATCACAAATAAGTTGAAAAAAAAAGTGTGGGTGCATGTGTGTGTATAAAAAAGTGTGTGTGCACACATTGATGTGCCTGTGCGGTGGAAGTCGGACTACCTAGAGAAGTGAAAAAGTTCAGCTTTCAAATGAATCATGTCATATCTGCCAGCTACAGATTATATGCACCTGTTGACTTCTGCTGATAGTGACGTCATATGTGGTGTGGATTCCCATTGGTTGGGTCGTGATATCAAAATTCGCCCATTCAACAAATAAAGAATAGAAAGACATTCTGTAAAAAATTAATTTTACAGAGTTTGATAGCGAAAAATTGAGACTGAAAATCTGACCAACGGTTGGGGACAGAGAGAATTGATTTACTCCTCTCCAGGAGTTAGGCACAAGGCCAGTTTTTATCTTACTCTCACAAGTAAGATGTGACCCAAGGTCGGGTCGGGAAAGTGGGGTTTAAAAATTGCCTGGGCAGCCCCGTCGGCATTCCCCGGTAGGGGCGCCTCAGGCAGTAAGCAATAAACTTACTCCTCCCCAAAGAGGGAAGGCTAAGCCTGGGAGGGTGGACCTCCTAGAACTGCACAGGACAGACCTATAGACCGGCGTAAATCAAGCCCCGAAGGCCAAGACAATACCAGTCTATGGGGTGCAGTATCCATCGGAACAGATACTACACTTTGATCTTAGCCAAAAGGCCAAACAGAGGGGACAGAGAGATGCTTGGACAGATTTTTCGCAGATATGGCAGACAATTCAAGATTACATCTTTCTCAAATGAGAATTCCTGCAACCTTGCAAAACAGCACTGATGAAAACTTGGATAATTGAAAACATTTGTTTAAAATAGATTTAAAAATTTCAGCAAAATGCTTCCTTTAGATTGAGATCACAACAACTATTAAGAATGATGTGACCATGATAGTGACAGTTTAATGTTGAAGGCATTTCACTTTTCTTCCGAGATTCCCGTCCCCTATATTTTGTTACACGATTGTAAGCGGTGGACGTATAATTTATCTGTAGTTACTGATGAAGAGCTCGAAACTATTAAAAAAAAATGTCTAATCCTTTTGTTTAAAAACTGAAATGCAGTTGGTTTTGAAATTTTGAACATCAAATTGTGTGTTAGGATTTTATTTCTGACATTAGACAATGGAAATAGTTGTTTGGATTTGGTCAACAAAATATAATCCCTAAACAAAGGAAAATAAGTAGAAATTTTATTGACGTCCATTATATATATATATATATATATATATATATATATATATATATGACAATGGATAGCTTTTAATCCTTTCTCCTCCTCCTCTTCCTCCTTTGTTTTAATTCATCCGTCATTAATTTGAAAATTACTACTAATTGCTGCCACTCAGCATTTTCAATCGGTGTTCGACAGTCAACTGCTGATTGTTCTCTCTTTCTTCTTCTTCTTCTTCTTCTTCCCCTTTTTTAATATTTCTTTATTTCTTTCTTTCTTTCTCCCTTTCTGCTGTTTATTACACGTGACTGTTTTTTTTTTCCAGTTGCGTTCTCTGCATAAATCGGCGTTCAAAAGTCAACTGTTGATTTTGCTCTCTTTCTTCTTCTTCTTCTGCTTCTTCTCCTTCTTTAACATTTCTTCCCTTCTTTCTCCCTCTCTACTGTTTATTACACGTGACAATTTTTTGCCAATTGCATTATTTGTATAAATTTGAAAACTTTTCCGTCTTTAATTAAAGTTTGCCACCGATCGAAGATGGTCGTATTTTAAACGATCGAAATATTTCGGTATAACTATATAATATGAGTTTTTGAGTTTATTTTTGATAGTTGTTGATTTGCTTATCCTTTATGACATAAGCCACATTCTTAAATTGACAAACAGATGGAGAGAAAACAGAACCTTAATATAAAAGGAAGAGAGTGAACAAGTGAAGAAGGCACTTGCTGTAAAAAGAAAAAAATTATGTTAAAGCCAAAAATACACAAACACACACGAGTTCCATAAATTGACTGATGACAGGTACACACACACAGCAGTACACCGCCAGTCGCAAGTAGCTCGTCATACACACACTTGCTAACATACAAAGATTTACATAGCAGTCTATCAGCAAAAGCATCAATGAACTGACACCATAATCTTGTTCTGTGTTTCTCAAACAGTAACCTTTTTACAACTCGAAAAAAATTAATTGTACATGTTTTCTTTTTGTGTCTTTTATGAACTACCAACAATCAACAAAGCAATTAACCAACAACAAGAACAGTAGCAACAAACCCAGTGTCTGGAAAAGAAACAACAATTGATCAAAGCTACAAAAGTCTACCTAGTTTCAATCGCACTCACAGAAGTTAAACTTATTAGTACCACGCTATGGTACACCATGACCTCATAATTTTTTTTCATCTTGGAAAAACAGTATACCAACCCAATGCCACCACTATTCTATTTTAGTCTCGCTTAAAAAGCCCATTTCCACTAAAGACGATGAACCAACTTGTTTTAAAAAATAAGGCATTCTGCTCCATGAAAGGCCTTACTAACCTGATTTGATTTTTTTTAACTCTTCCAATCTTCTCCGCCTTCTGATCCTGTGTCACATATTGCTGCGGTGGGTGGGAAACAATTAAATCCCTGAATCAACCCCAGTCTATACTAGCAGTCAAGACTGATGTACCAGCACTCTGGTTTCTCTGTTGTATTATATTTTCTTCAATATACTAGTTTTACCTAAACCCCGAGTTTGTGGTTTCATTCCAGCCCCATTTACAGGGCCACAACAAAAGTGAAGTTAATAAACAATAAGAGGATACCACCACACTATTTAACACATAGTTGGAGAGAAAAAGTAAGAGAGGGGGGGGGGAATATAGTGAACAGAAAGACTAATTTTGAATTTTGTCTTGAAATTTAAGAACTTAACTGGCTTTTCAAAATCACTTTTTCCTGATCAAAACAATCTAACCCGAGCTTAAGTATATGTTTATTAATAGTAGTATTCCTAAAATAATTGCCCCAGCACACCCTACATGCCACATTTGATGCAATTATGACCAATAATTTTGGAGCCTGTAAGTGTTTATTATCAGTAGTATTTGTAGTAGTAGCTGTAATATAACACAGCCAGCATTCTAAGGGTGATTAATGCCGAATTCGATGCAATTTTATCCAATATTTTGGGGCTTATAAATGTTCATTATTCGTAGCATTAGTATTACATTTCTTCATGACACACAGAATCCCAAGAGTTATTGATTTTTTTGTGTTTACTAATGAGTCACCACTTATCAAGGCCAAAAAGCCATTCGAGGATAAGGGTTAATGAGATGGATAGATTGTCAGTTGAATGATGAATATTATGAGAGGATTGAAAATAGTGAATAGAATGAACAAAATTTGATTACTTATGGGTACGTTTTATGACAAGTATCTGTTAACATTAAATTTGAAGATGACCATATTGTAGCCTGCAGGGAAGCAATCCCATCATTTTATATATATATATATATATATATATATATATATTGTATAAAACTTTATTTATACAAACGTTTTTGGTTACACACATGCAAACATGTTTCATTTTCAGCTGAAAACCAACTGAATTTCTTCATGCCACTATACAGTATAGATACAAAAATGATAGTGTATAGTGACCTGAAGAGTTCGGCTGGTTTCCAGCTAGAGCTGAAACATGTCTGAAAATGTGTAGCCAAAAATGTTTGTATAAATAAAACGTTTTGCAACAAATATACAGTTCTATTGGTTGTTGAGCACCTTTATATAGACACAGTCAGGATTCAATGGATTATACCTTGTGGGCAGGGTCCTAATTTCCATAAATTATGGACAAAAATAAAAGTTAAAGTAAACAATCTTTTTAATGTTACAAGATTAAAAAGATTTAAGTTAATTTGGAGACAAAATTAGAGTAAAATTAATTATGGCCCCGGTGGAGTTCGAACTGATAATCTGTCTTCAAGTGCAGCATGCTAATCAGCTGAACCACAGCAACAATAACAAAATCTTGACACTATTAAATGTATAAACCACACCAGTTGTCTTTTCTTTCTTTCTGTCCTCCTCTCTCTCTCTCTCTCTCTCTCAAGTCGAGGAGAGAGAGAGAGAGAGGCTAATAGCCAACAAAATAGTGCATATTAAAAAATGTTATCTAGTTAAATTTGTTCCCGTGTTGTGGGTGGCAAAGATAGTAGATGTAATTATGCAGATAGGTACTTCGCCGCCTTGCTCTATATATGATTAATAAAAAATAAAATGTCAGGATTAAATATTAAAATCGAGGAAATCAATTGTAAATAATATTTTTTTAACAACACTGATCAATATTTGGCATATAACTATGACGAAACAGATTGTTTTATCTACCTTTTGTTAAGAAAGCTATTCCGATCAATCAAATAGGGGAAACTTACTTTATTTTATATATAAGACTTGTGTGATACTCGTTCAAGCAATAAATATAACATTAGTTTAAAATGTTATTTCTTTCTTTCGGGGGTATGGTCCGGTTTCAATGCCTCCCATCCCTAAATGGTAAAGTTTAAAGAAAAAACAAATAAATATGTGCCCACGTTACTCATCCTGCTGCCTAAAATACATATTCCATAATTAATAATAAGTTCAATAGTTTAGGATTTTACCAAGCACATACATATTATTGATGCACACGCATGCACGTGGACCCTTTCACAATTTATTAATTAATATAACTCAAAATTTGATGCAGAACAATTCTTTTCTCTATTAAACTTTTTGTATCCAACTTATTTTTAAAGTTTATTGGGTGCGGGGGGGGCGATTTAGTAAAGTTTACAAAAAAAATATTGTGCCCATGTTACTCACTGTGTTGCCGAGAATATATATTCCAAAATTCATAATGATCGGTTCATTAGTTTAGGAGTTTATCCTTTACAACGATATATATATATATATATATATATATACATACCTAACTTTATATATATGCACCCCTTAAATGTTAAAATTTACAAAAAAATAATGTGCCCATGTTACTTACCATGTTGCCTAGAATATATATATATATATATCAAAATTCATAATGATCTGTTCATTAGTTTAGGAGTTTGTACATTATATATATATATATATATATATAAAATCACTGTATTCTATATTATTAATAAATCATTTTATATCCATAGACATATATATGTTTCACGTTTTTATTTTACACTTGTCAGTATGGAATTTAGTAACCATATCGCCGGTCATACAATTCGAATCCCGGATACAAGTATTATGAACTTTGGTATCGCAACCATTCAGCCAGCTCAACAATCACGCTTTGAAATGTGAGAGAAATACACCTTGTATCCTTTCAATGTAAACACAAGTACTGTGATTTTAAAGAGAGTGCCGATCTCCCAAACCTTGCAACGTGGCTAATTTATGAATCATCAATTTATTATCTCTTGAAAGGGCTCGACCTTATAGGAGCTTTACATACCAAACTTTATATATATGTTTGTGTGTGTGTGTGTGTGTAAATGATAAAAAAATGTGTATGATCCGATTCTAACTTAAAACCAATACAAATTATAAATCATCATACCATCAGGCGTGTTTATAGTAACAATAAATTAGGACTCAACCCGTGTCATGATATTGATCGATTTTTCAATCAAAACGCTGCTCCCTGACTTTATAATCAATCAAGTAAGAGAGATAATTTTATTTAACAAACACTTCATATTTTCCCTCATCACGACGATGAGAACATATTACACCTAAATATCTACACATCTATTTTCGATATATATAAAACTCAATATATGTATATGTGTGTGCCCAATAGAAAAAAAGTTAGAGAATCTAAATAAAATCTAAAAGTGTACTCTTATGTAAAATTAACTGAGAAAGATAATGGAAGCATTCCCGAATCTCTAAATGCACACCTAAGGGGCTATAGAGCAGATTTCGTTTTGAGGAGAGGTCGATTATTTCAGCTATTTTCAGTTAAATTTCAAACTGCATTATAAAGAAAACAATTATATTATGTAGTAATTTGTAAAAAAAAAACTGCAAGTCATTCCCCTAAAATTCAACCGGAAATGACATCAGCTGCGGAGGAGGGATGAAAAATTTATAGATGCTAATTCTGGGGAAATTCCGGTACCGTCCTTGATTCTGTCGGTCCGAGTCAAGTTCTAGGAAGGAGAAGGTCCACTATCCTACAACTAATTCGGAAATGATGTCATAGGGAGATGGAGGAGGGAGAAATTCAAAATCTGATTGATATACAGGGTACTTCTGCAGTGCGTAACCTTTTGATTCTTTTGTACAACAGAGGCGCGTACGCAAACTTTTGATTCTTTTGTACAACAGAGGTGCGTACGCAAACTTTTGATTCTTTTGTACAACAGAGGCGCGTACGCAAACTTTTGATTCTTTTGTACAACAGAGGTGCAGACGTAAACTTTTGATTCTTTTCGGGGGATTGTGCGGTTTAGCCCCTATGAAAAACGCTTTTCAGGGGGCCTTATGCAGTTTAGGTCACCTATGGAAAACGCTTTTAGAGCTATTAACTTCATCAACATTACGTATTTTCTTACTATGTTACAATGGAGTGGGGTAAGAAATTAGGTATTGACGAGACCATTTGGTCTACTTGGTGTTGTCCGGGATCAAAAATTGTAAGATTACAGTATTACTTTTGGTAATTGATATATATTACATCTCTTCGGGCTATTGTCTCCAACATCATTTATCTTCATATTATTCTGAAATAGCGGAGGGAGCAAGAAATTAGGTATAGACCGGGACTATTTGTTCTAGTCGGCGTTGTCCGGGATCAATAATCATTAACAACATTATTTTTCTTCATACTTTGATTTTAACGGTACTTTTGGCAGTTCTGTGAAGGCCTCCTTATTAACATTACAGTATTAAAAGAGAACAAGAGAAAGATAAAGAGAGCGAGAGAGAGAAGTTTTAACATAAAAAATGTTACACATGCTATTTACCTTCTTTTTTTTTTTTTAATATCCTGAAGCAATAAATGTAAGATTACACTATTACATTTGAAAAAGATGGCTCCGGGGAAATGAATTACATTATTATTAGTTTTGAACACATTAAAACAAGAAAGGAATCAGATGGGAAGAGGGGGAAAAGAGGGTTGTGGGAGGGAGGGAAATAATGGGGACGAGGGAAAGACAGAAGGATAGAGAGACGGCTAGACAAAGGAAGAGAGATTGAAGTTTTTATATAAAGATGTTACACACACTATTTAATTTCTACTACTTTTTTATCGCCTCGGGCAACGCCGGGTAGCCCTGCTAGTTTCTTATAAAGATCAATTCAGGTGTTCTTTTATCCCGGCATGTAAGACACAATGTCTTAAACTCTAGTCTAATGTTATCCCTCTTCACATGCAATGTTGGATAGTCCTGCTAGTTCTTTTTATGATAATTAAAAAAAAAATTAACTTTAACAATTAAGATTATAATAAGCGCGATCCCGTGAAAATTCTATGGTTCTTTCTACATTGATCTGTATAATTTACTGTTAATAATAATATTCCTTTTGAAATAATAAATGTTTGTCGAGGTGAATTACTATTAAGAAAAAATGACGCTTCGTCCGTAAAAATAATTGTCAGTGTCAACTAAATATTCTTTAAAAAAAAATAAATAAAATATTTATTTATTTAATATTGTATCAATTCTTTTTAAAATAACATTCTGTCCTATTACCGTAAAAATAATTGTCAGTGTCAACTAAATATTCTTTAAAAAAAAAAAATATTTATTTATTTAATATTGTATCAATTCTTTTTAAAATAACATTCTGTCCTATTACCGTAAAAAATAATTGTCAGTGTCAACTAAATATTCTTTAAAAAAAAAAAAAATTTATTTATTTAATATTGTATCAATTCTTTTTAAAATAACATTCTGTCCTATTACCGTAAAAATAATTGTCAGTGTCAACTAAATATTCTTTAAAAAAAAAAAATATTTATTTATTTACTATTGTATCAATTCTTTTTAAAATAACATTCTGTCCTATTACCGTAAAAAATAATTGTCAGTTTCAACTAAATATTCTTTAAAAAAAAAATTTATTTATTTAATATTGTATCAATTCTTTTTAAAATAACATTCTGTCCTATTACCGTAAAAAATAATTGTCAGTTTCAACTAAATATTCTTTAAAAAAAAAAAAAAATATTTATTTATTTAATATTGTATCAATTCTTTTTAAAATAACATTCTGTCCTATTACCGTAAAAAATAATTGTCAGTTTCAACTAAATATTCTTTAAAAAAAAAAAAAAAAAATTTATTTATTTAATATTGTATCAATTCTTATTAAAATAACATTCTGTCCTATTACCGTAAAAATAATTGTCAGTTTCAACTAAATATTCTTTAAAAAAAAAAAAAATTGATTTATTTAATATTGTATCAATTCTTTTTAAAATAACATTCTGTCCTATTACCGTAAAAATAATTGTCAGTGTCAACTAAATATTCTTTAAAAAAAAAAAAAAATTATTTATTTAATATTGTATCAATTCTTTTTAAAATAACATTCTGTCCTATTACCGTAAAAAATAATTGTCAGTGTCAACTAAATATTCTTTAAAAAAAAAAAATATTTATTTATTTAATATTGTATCAATTCTTTTTAAAATAACATTCTGTCCTATTACCGTAAACATAATTGTCACCTCAATATTCTTCAAATCAATAAAACGAATGCCGTTTTCTTTCTTCTTTTTTTTTCTTTTTAATGTACTTAATTAAAACTGTACTGTTTTAGTCGATAACAACATTTGATTTTGGAACAATTCATTTTAAAATGGGAAACGTCAGAATTGTTGACCTTGGCGACATGAGATTAATCACCAATCACTATCTTTGCCGATCGAACGATCTAATATTTGTGAATGTGCGTGAAAGATGATAACGTACGACCATGAAATGCGTTAGCGTATTAAAACGATTTGTATGAATAAGAATAATTTTTACATTTGTTTTCTTGAAGATCAAAAAAGAAAATGACTTTGAATTTCCTGTTTATAAATACAAACGGTAACTGCGTCAGATCATTTAGTGTTTAGTTTCGTTGCGTTTGCAATAAGTAAAAACATGAGGTCAGGTTCGGGTTGGGTGACCTTAGCGTTCTCACCCTTATCTCACCCTCTTCGTGTTGGGATGGAACAGCCCCCCCCCCCTCCTCCTCCTCGCCAACACACGCGGATAGATACACCCCCTAGAAAAGAACAACTGATAATAAGTAGACATGTGTGAGTCATTACTTAGATGTTGTCCATGGCAACAACACTAGGCGGCGCCGGCGGCGGAGAGTAAAAAAGAAGAAGTAGAAAAAGAGAGAGAGAGAGGGGGGGTAGTATTAGTAGTAAAAAGACAACTTATGACCAATTCACCACCAGCACCACCTCTTGCTATCACCAAAATCTTTTACATAAGACAGAAAGAGTATAGGCTAAAGTGTGGTTCGTAGCAGGGAGGGAGAGAGAGAGAGAGGGGGGGGGTCTGTAGCCTAAAGAGTTATCCGATACCACCCCCTACCATTAAATGCACTAAAGGGTGTTGTAACACATTGGCACAACTTCTTTAGATAACTTAATGGGATTACACTGTTATGGCCTTTCAAAGCTAAAGAACTGATAGAAAGGAGGATATTTATATACATATGTGTGTGTGTGTGTGTGTGTGTGTGTGAGAGAGAGAGAGAGAGAAATAATCGAGCACTCTGCTGGGGTTAAGAAAAACCAAAAACAAAAGGCTGAAAAGAGTCCGGTAAAGAGGCGTTTTATAGATCCCCTTTGTTAGGATTTGAAACCGACGGTACCGATGTTCTAATCTTCTGTAATACATACGTTAATATATATATATATATATATTGTTCGTGGGAGAGAACCCCAGCAGTAATATTTATGTATTACAGTTGGTCTCCTATGCCGGACGAGAAGACAGACATAAACAGAGGCTGAAGAGAGTCCGGCATAGGAAACCAATTATAGATCCCCTTTGTTAGGATTTGAAACCGACGGTACCGATGTTATCCTGATCTTCTGTCATGCATATATATATATGTATATATATTTGTGTGTGTACTAGAACACCCGTCTCAGGATGGGTAAAATTAATCCCCCAAATAGAAGGGGTTTGTACCACTTTCATGTTACCTTACGAGGGTTAAAATCAAAATATAGTGCTAGTAAACCGTCTTGAATCCTTATTCTAATTCTCATCAAAATCCATTACATGATTTTCATTCTAAAAAAATGCCTAAAATTTTAGGCTTAAGCTGAAGGTGTCTTAAGAAATTGAAATTCAGTGAATCTTGCTAAATCGATGTTTAATGACTACGGCTCAAAAGGTCAAATTCAATGCAATTCTGATAGACCTGAATTTTCAGATGGGAAGTTGTGCCCATATCATGCCCTTTAAAACCTATTTAAAACACTCTAAAGAAACTGAAATTTAGGGAATATTTATTAGTTGAGGTCAAATACCGATTTTTAGAATTTCACCAAAATTCAGAAGTATCTGAATTATCACGAAGAGCTTCCACACCCTTTTTACCCCCGTTGCATAAACCTAAATTAAACTAAATATAGCCCACATTACGGCCCGTTACAGCTCGCAGCTGCGTTCAAAAGATTTATAATGATCAGTTAATTAGCTTAAGAGTGAATCCTGTACATACAAATATATATATAAATACCTAACTTATATATATGTTTATACATATATATAAAATTATCTATGGACACGTATTTTCCTCATCTCACGACTCATCGACGTGGTTAGACCTAGCGAGATTCGAAACCAGGACCCCAGAGATTGGTGTCCGATGCTCTACCACTGAGCCAAGAATCCTGCTAGTAGGAGTAAAAGAAATGTATCATATTTATAGATGTCATTTTATTCAATCATTTTTTTTTAAATCTCATCTAACACAACCCACATCTTATTACTACACCAGTTACCAGATCCTAATTTTGTTATATTCCCATATTTGCCGGATTTCACTTCCGGTGACGTCACTTCCATTGCCACATTAATTTAATCCTAACCTTAATTTCCAGTGGAAATTTCCTATTTTTACAGTCTAATTCCGATGTGGAAATTTCTTTTCATTTAACCCGCATTACATTACTACACAGTTACCAGACCTTAATTCTGTCATATTCCCAACATTTTAATATTGACCTCGATTGACCTTTATGTTTACGAATTTATTATACAAATACGCATGGCATATTACTGTGAATAACTTTGTGCAACACTTTCACATGGACCAAATATGAATCTTAAAGACAGGCTTAGATCTGGTAACCTCAGAGGAAGATTAAATCTGGCTGGAGAGTATAGGGAGATGTGTGTAGAACAGGAGACTTCGATGGCATGGCCACGTTGAAAAGAATGGATGACAGTTCTTGGGTTAGTAGATGTAGAACAGTTGAGGTAGCAGGTTCAGTTCACAAGGGAAGATAAAGGAAAACATGGGAGGAAGTGATAAGGACGGACGAGGGGAAGAGGGAAATATAAAGACTTGACCAGTCGTCAAACACATGCCGGCATGTAAAATGGACGTTAAACTGATGATGATGATGATGATGATGATGATGATGATGATGATGATGATGATGATGATGATGAAAGAATGTATCAGTGTTTGATTTAGTAGATGTAGAATAGTTGAGGTAACAGAAGGCCAAGGAAAACATGGGAGAAAGTGATAAATTTGGAAGTCAATTTTTAAAAGCCGTCCAACGGATGCTCGACGGGCGCTAAATCGAATATGATGATGATGATTATTATGATGATGATGATGATGACTAATCCTGAACAGAGTAACACAATGCAGAGTACACAACACAGATCTTGAAAAAAAAAAAGAATTACTGGTCCATATGCTAAGGATCCTTTCATGTCTTATGGGTAGTGTGCTGTTACTTAAATAACCATTAGAAACTCTTTGCTTATAGAGGGTCTAAATAGTAGAATAGCATTTGTGTGCGATTAAACTTGATGAACGAATTATTACAGATAGTTGTATTTGTGTTTAGGCTGATGGAATTTGAATCAAATTGCAGAAGCTGTCCGATTTGAATGGAGTAAATTATTTCAGAGGTAAGCCAGTGTGAAAAATGATATCACCAGATTTTAAACTTTAACAAAATGCACTAAAAAAAATTAAAAAAAAAAAAAAAAAAGAAACGCGAAATCCATATTATTTCTTTTCTTTTTTTTTGGGGGGGGGGGGGGGGGAGAAAACATGCAACAAAATTAACCCCCCAACACCAATTCATCTTTTAGTGCATGCTAATTAGTGTAGAAAGAGAGAATAATCTTGTTTGGGGGGTGGGGGTAGATAGAGTCTATCTATCTATGCCCCCCCCCCCTCTTCTTTTACAAAGCAGAATATGGGTATCTTCTGCACGGCCGGCTGCCAGGTTGGGAGTCGGCTGAATATAATCCGACTCCAACTCGTGAAAAAAAAAATTTTTTTTTTTTTTTTTTTTAAAGTGCAATATCCGCCTTGGATTCAACAATGTGGAGTTAGCTGGAAAAATCCGTCTCAATTCTGTCGTCCGTTTTCAAAAGTCAGATTCCAACTTTTGAAACAAAAACTGCTGACCCCCCCCCCCACCTCTCATACCTGTGCGATGAGAAATTTATAACGAAGCAAGAGTTGCACAAATCTCTATCTGTGCTTTCTCGTCACCAGGCAAGTGATTACTGTACAGGTTTGCCACATTCCCTTCTCTTAGATGAGAAACCCTACCAAGGCTTAAAAGTCTAGTCTAGTCTACCCAACCATTTCACAGATGACTGGAGGAACACTTCCGATTTTGGCATTAAATAACTTAAAAGGATGTTGTATATGCCCTTCTTCTTTCGTTTGCTTCACAGCATTTCACTGTTAGATCACCAGCTCGGTTAAGAAAAGCCATGCTAATGTTTTGTTGTCTAGCGCAGCTATACCGGCTTCGCCGTTGGATGGTCGATGTTTAAGGCATGACTCGATGATGTGGTCTACTGTCTGTTCAGAGTGACCACAGTCGCAGACAGCCGAGTCCCCATCCTTTCATGGTCGCGGCGAAACGGCCGACACCTGTCCTGAGGCGGTTGAGCATTGTCCACTGCTGGCGAGGGAGGTCCATGGCTGGTAGGTTATCCGGGTCCTCCACAAACCTGTGCAACCTTGATTTATCTGCTATATGCCCTAAAATAGATAAACAGCTAAACTAAATCACCACATCCATCTTGAGATATTAAAATAAAGTGTGCCCATAGTGTTTATTAATTGTCAAAAGTAATAAACAAAGGAAGGAATTATAAGATTGGAATAGTCCATTATGAACAAAAGGGAATATCACCTCAACCCGTAGTTAAAGAGATGGAGAGAAAGAGAGATGGAGATAGAGTGAGATGGAGAGAGAAAGAGAGATGGAGAGAGAAAGAGAGATGGAGAGAGAAAGAGAGAGAAAGAGATGGAGAGAGAAAGAGAGATGGAGAGAAAGAGAGAGATGGAGAGAAAGAGAGAGATGGAGAGAAAGAGAGAGAAAGAGATGGAGAGAGAAAGAGAGATGGAGAGAAAGAGAGAGAGATGGAGAGAAAGAGAGAGAGATGGAGAGAGAGAGGGAGAGATGGAGAGATGAAGAGAGAACAGAAATAACTAAGTTTGGATTTTGTCTTTTTATTTTTTTTAATTTGACTGGCTTTGCAAACTTACTTTTTCCTGCTTTAAATAATGGAACTCAGAGCTCAATAAGTGACTGGTAACCTAACGGGTCACATTTTTTCAAGCATATGCATATATATATATATATATACACACACACACACATATATAACACAAGACTGGTAATCGTTTTATACGAAGTGAGGTCTTTGAAAGTAAAATATAATAGTGAGTAGGTTTTTAAAGAGAATGAGGAACTTGGAGAGGGGGTTATCATTCAAGCTATTGTTGCCTATCTGGATAAAGGAGTTGACAGACACAGTGGGTTGATTATAGACATCCAACATGTGTGTCCTCTACAAAATCCAACAAACATGACAAAAAGTAAAACGAGAAGGAGGCGTGGGGGGGGGGGGTTGTGGTGGTAATTAGAATTTGATCTATGAACCATGTTCATTGGCTGTTAATTACTTGATAAGGTGTTGGGTTTTTCTGTTTTGTTTTTTAAAGAGTAACTTTTATCTATGATTATATGAGGGTCTCGAAGTGCCCGGATGAAGGGAATAACATCACAAAAGTTGGATCAAATAGATTTCAAGCACCCCAGAATGAGAAATGATTAAAAGGACACATTTTGCTGTAACACCGATTTGTTTAACTTTTACTTCCAGTCGAATCAAAACACAAAAATACGCACATTTATAACTTTGTCTTCGCAGATTTTTTATTTAAATAAGAGTCTATTTACAAAATGTTTTACTATTAAAAATAGGGTCTATTTACAAAATGTTTTACTATTAAAAATAGGGTTTATTTACAAAAAGTATTACTATTAAAAATAGAGTTTATTTACAAAACGTTTTATTATTAAAAATAGAGTTTATTTATAAAAAGTTTTACTATTAAAAATAGGGTTTATTTACAAAAAGTTTTACTATTAAAAATAGGGTTTATTTACAAAAAGTTTTACTATTAAAAATAGGGTTTATTTACAAAAAGTTTTACTATTAAAAATAGGGTTTATTTACAAAAAGTTTTACTATTAAAAATAGGATTTATTTACAAAAAGTTTTACTATTAAAAATAGGGTTTATTTACAAAAAGTTTTACTATTAAAAATAGGATTTATTTATAAAAAGTTTTACTATTAAAAATAGGGTTTATTTACAAAAAGTTTTACTATTAAAAATAGGATTTATTTATAAAAAGTTTTACTATTAAAAATAGAGTTTATTAACAAAAAGTTTTATTAGCCTTAAAAATACATAGTGTTATTTACAAGCACGTTTGAATCAAACAAAACAATACACACTTTTATAACTTTTCCATCAGATTTTTATTAGAGAAAAAAGTTCTATTTAAAAAAGGGTTTATTTACAAACAGTTTTATTTATAAAAAGTTTTGTTTTTTTATTAAAAATTTGAATATAACAAAACGTGCTCGTAAATAAAACTATGCATTTTTTAAGCTATTAGTAAAAATTTTGTAAATAAAACTTTTTTTAATAAAAAAAAATCTGCAATGGCAAAGTTACAAATGTGCATATTTAAAAAATGCATAGTTTTATTTACAAGCACGTTTGGTTATACGCACATATTTATTTTTTAAAAAAATTTTGTAAATAAAACTGTTGGTAAATAAAACTTATTTGTAATAGAAAAACTTTTTGTGAATAAACTTTTTTTTAAATAAATAAAAAATCTGTGATGGCAAAGTTATAAATGTGTGTATTGTTTTGGTTATGCTTCAACCGGAAGTAAAAGTTTAAAAATCGGTGTTAGGGAAAAATGTGTTCTTTTGGTCGTTACTCATTCTGGAGTGCCTCAAGTCCATTTGATCCCAAAAGTTGAGATGTGTTCTTAAATATATTTCTTTCTTTAGGGATAGACTTTTGTGTCAGCCAGCCTTGTAACTTCTTTCTTCCCTACTGGGCTCTTGAAGAGCTTACTTTTTGGATAGCCTGCTTTGAGTCCAGGGGATTGAACGCTGGTGGTGGGGTTTCTTTCAGGCTTGGTTTGTCTTGAAGTGATCTACCTTCCTTTACCTATTTATTATTATGATTAGCTTCTTACATCAAGTGGCTTCATGCCTTGTCTGAAGCAACTTCCATAAACCAAAAATAAGAAAATAAAATTAATTTATTCTATTTTACTTATGTTTACTTACATCTTAGTAAAATCTAATAACGCTTCATGTGAATATCATTATGTAACAGTTAAAAGTTACAAACATTATGGTTAAAAGTGACATTGTGGTTAAAAGTAACATCATGGTTAAAAGTAACATTGTGGTTAAAAGTGACAGTTTGGTTAAAAGTAACATTGTGGTTAAAAATAACAGTGGTTAGGAGTAACTGTGGTTAAAAGTGACATTGTGGTTAAAAGTAACAGTGTGGTTAAAAATAACTGTGGTTAAAAATAACATTGTGGTTAAAAGTAACAGTGTGGTTAAAAGTAACATTGACTTTTACAAATGATCTCAACAAGAATCTGAATTCTTTTGGGGGTATTTTTTAAGATTTAAAATCAACAAAAATGTTTTGATTCGTTAAAGGCATTTGCCGTTTTACAGCTGTCTGTAAGAAACGCAGCATCAACAAGTAGATTTTTTTTTTTAATACACCACTGCGCTAATAGTTTTTTTTTTATTATTACTTGACCGCACATTGCAAATTTATTTTTAATCCTTAAATGCTTTATTGTTTTTTACATTGGTTCGAAAAAAAATTTATCATCAAAGATACTGATTGCCTATTTAGCGGGTGTGCTGATGCAACATCATACTAATACCTACTCACACTTGCCAACAGGCTCGTTGCAGATGTGAAACAAGTTGCAGTTTGACACATTTTCGTTGAATATTATATTAAATATAGCCATTTTGTTGGAACGTGTCATATTTGAAACAAAAAGCATTTAAGGGTTAACTTTTCTTTCAAGACAAAAATGAAAACTTCCGACCAGCAATATATCTTCACCCGCGAGCAACGCCGGGTGAATACTGTTAGTATTATAATAAAAATAACTTATCCAAGTACAGAATCCAGAGGAATTAAATGTTAAAAAAATTTTTTTTTAAATGCTGAAGTGTAAACTGATAGCATTGAATCGATGGGGGAAGGGATACTGTGATTGTGTCCTCATTTAACCCGACTGCAAACTGAAAATGTAATACTTACATATGTGTGTGTGTGTGTGTGTGTGTGTGTGTGTGTGTGTGTGTGTGTGCGTGCGTGTACTTAGTACTAGACTGGACCTTGATTCATGGTGATTCATGGACTGTAAGAGGATCTCTCACCACAATCACTGATTGGTTGAGGGCTCAGCATGGTACCCTGTTTATTTCTGGAGAGCAAACCTGGGATTGGTTAGTCAGTGAGCAGGGTGGGAAGAAATGAAACAATATCTCACTGTGTTGTCCAAAACTAGTTCAAGGTTTTTTTGTTTTATTTTTTTAAGGGAGATAGATGACTTGTCCCTTAAAATAAAACACAGAATTAGACAATCAACTTAATGAGTGGGGGAGAATTTAATAATAAAAAAAGTTAGTATTATGGAGTGAGGATTATCTTCAGGGCATCGGCAGATCCTCTATTGCTGCGCGCATCATATGCAGACTGGTATGTTGCTCTGCAGTTTAAGTGCAACCTCATGCAAGACACAAACACCAGTTACATTAGATATACTAGCAAACGTATGCTCCACCCAGTCACATACTTTGCGAGCTGTTAACGTACACATTATATAATTAATGCACATATTACATAAATCTTAACGTACACATTATATAATTAATGCACATATTACATAAATCTTAAGCTATGTGAATAGCAATACAAATTATTTCTAACTGCAGGTTTTTCGAAAAAATAAAAAAAAAAAACAAATCTGGAAATTCTCTCAAATAAATAGAACAAAGAAAACGCGACATTATTTTCTTACCAACCTAAGAAAACGCGGCATTATTTTCTTACCAACCTAAGAAAATGCGACATTATTTTCTTACCAACCTAAAAAAACGCGACATTATTTTCTTACCGACCTAAGAAAACGCGACATTATTTTCTTACCGACCTAAGAAAACGCGACATTATTTTCTTACCGACCTAAGAAAACGCGACATTATTTTCTTACCGACATAAGAAAACGCAACATTATTTTCTTACCAACCTAAGAAAACGCGGCATTATTTTCTTACCAACCTAAGAAAATGCGGCATTATTTTCTTACCAACCTAAGAAAACGCGACATTATTTTCTTACCAACCTAAGAAAACGCGACATTATTTTCTTACCAACCTAAGAAAAGCGGCATTATTTTCTTACCAACCTAAGAAAACGCGGCATTATTTTCTTACCAACCTAAGAAAACGCGGCATTATTTTCTTACCAACCTAAGAAAATGCGACATTATTTTCTTACCAACCTAAGAAAACGCGACATTATTTTCTTACCGACCTAAGAAAACGCGACATTATTTTCTTACCGACCTAAGAAAACGCGACATTATTTTCTTACCGACCTAAGAAAACGCGGCATTATTTTCTTACCAACCTAAGAAAACGCGACATTATTTTCTTACCAACCTAAGAAAACGCGACATTATTTTCTTACCAACCTAAGAAAACGCGACATTATTTTCTTACCGACCTAAGAAAACGCGACATTATTTTCTTACCAACCTAAAAAAACGCGACATTATTTTCTTACCGACCTAAGAAAACGCGACATTATTTTCTTACCGACCTAAGAAAACGCGACATTATTTTCTTACCGACCTAAGAAAACGCGACATTATTTTCTTACCGACATAAGAAAACGCGACATTATTTTCTTACCAACCTAAGAAAACGCGGCATTATTTTCTTACCAACCTAAGAAAATGCGGCATTATTTTCTTACCAACCTAAGAAAACGCGACATTATTTTCTTACCAACCTAAGAAAACGCGACATTATTTTCTTACCAACCTAAGAAAACGCGGCATTATTTTCTTACCAACCTAAGAAAACGCGGCATTATTTTCTTACCAACCTAAGAAAACGCGGCATTATTTTCTTACCAACCTAAGAAAATGCGACATTATTTTCTTACCAACCTAAGAAAACGCGACATTATTTTCTTACCGACCTAAGAAAACGCGACATTATTTTCTTACCGACCTAAGAAAACGCGACATTATTTTCTTACCGACCTAAGAAAACGCGACATTATTTTCTTACCAACCTAAGAAAACGCGGCATTATTTTCTTACCAACCTAAGAAAACGCGACATTATTTTCTTACCAACCTAAGAAAACGCGACATTATTTTCTTACCAACCTAAGAAAACGCGACATTATTTTCTTACCGACCTAAGAAAACGCGACATTATTTTCTTACCGACCTAAGAAAACGCGACATTATTTTCTTACCGACCTAAGAAAACGCGACATTATTTTCTTACCGACCTAAGAAAACGCGACATTATTTTCTTACCGACCTAAGAAAACGCGACATTATTTTCTTACCGACCTAAGAAAACGCGACATTATTTTCTTACCGACCTAAGAAAGCGCGACATTATTTTCTTACCAACCTAAGAAAACGCGACATTATTTTCTTACCAACCTAAGAAAACGCGACATTATTTTCTTACCAACTTAAGAAAACACGACATTATTTTCTTACAAATGTACTATAACAGAATAAATACTACATTAGTCCCATACTATTTCAGACTAGTTACAATAGTCTTAAATAGTAGTGTCAGCTTCAGACAGACAAATACGAAATCTACATTATTAATTTTCTTATATATATATATATATATATATATATGCTTTTAAAAAATTCATCATCATCTAAATGCCAGCCAAAGCCTGACTTGTAATCTCACTTCCATGGATGACTGTTGGAGTTTTATTTAGCATCATAATTAACATTCTTAATTTCATTATATATAGAACCTCCAGGGCTCTTCATGGTTAATTTGATGCAATTGGAGCCAATAAGTGTTTGTAATTAGGGGTGGGACGTAATGGGTGAAAATTTCAAATTCATGCGAGTAGTATTTTTTTGTGTTTATTTATACATAAATAACACTAAACAATCAAACATTTTGCAAAATTCAGAAGGTGCAGGCCAAAAATAGCCGTTAGGGCTCCACGGGACTCAAAATCCATCATTTTTTGGTGAAAAAGTGGTTTCATGCGACATTGCAGGTCCTAAAACATCCTCAAAAGCTATGAATGGATATAGATGGTTAAATCTGATATAGTACTTTAATTCAGGACCATTTTCAGGCTGTGAAAGGGTTTTCATGAATGTAAAATAGCCAAAAACTAGTGGCCTGCACCTTCTGAATTTTGCAAAATTTTCAAAATGTTTGATTGTTTAGTGTTATTTATGTATAAATGAACACAAAAAATACTACTCGCATGAATCTGAAATTTTCACCCATTACATCCCACCCCTATTATAATTAATAGTATTATTATTATTGGGAGTTTTCAAGCGAGTAATTATCACTGACAATAATAAATGGTGTTACCTGAAGTCTAAGTGACAACAAGTCTCTTAAGATTTCCGGCACTATTCGCCCTTTTCGATAACTGTCTAAAATCAATTTGTATCATCGCGACAAGTGTTTACAATTGATACTTCGCTGGCAATGACCATCGACCATCATCGGTCTTCTCTGGAGTTTGAGTGGCAATAAACCTCTGGAAGATCCCAGTACTCTTCATGCCCTTTCTTTCAAGGAAGTTCTGGATGGTTCTCTGTCTTCCTGATCCTTCACTTAAGCTGGTACCACCACATGCGTTTTTTATTTTTGTAGGGGAGAGGGGATCAGATTATGGTATTTCTAACAATTATTATTATTATTATTAGTAGTAGTAGTAGTAGTTTAATTTTGCTTCTCTTGTATGACACATCCAGTGTGACAAGAGCATTTCATGCCAAATTTACTACAATTCTCTCCAGTACCTATAAGTGACCAACAGGCAGAAAAGATATGCCAAATTGTATAACGTAGATATGAAAGACATATGTCTGTCTGTGTGTCCACTACTTTCAGGTTATTAGACATAGGAACATGAAATCTGGTAGGAATGATCCTCTACTTATGCAGATTGTTGTAGGGAAAGATAGGGTCATATTGATCCCCTTTTCTTATAAAAGACTTCCAAAAGGAGGCATGAATCACCCCACTGACAAAACATCCTCTGTGCAGGAATGTCCATAGATAGACCTTCTTTGCAAGGGCTTCCTGTCCGTTGAACACATTACCGTGGGACTGCTTCCCTGTCGATTACAACTTTGTCGTCCTCAAATCCAATGTCAACAAATTATTGCCATAAACCGTCCCACAAGTAATAATAATCAGTTCATACCATTGATTAATGGTAATACTCCCATAGTGTTGCTCATCCTCATCTTTCGGCTGGCAATCATTTAAATCTCATTAACTTTTATTAATGCTGACAAATGATGACCAATTATTAAAAAAAAAAACAGTTACTTCCTATTTTAATGGGATTTAAACCATAGTTAAATCATGTTGTTCAAATTTCTTATCATTCTAAGACTGTCTAAGCTTAACAACTCAAAGCTAACCCATTTCTAAGTTTCAAGAATCGATCGTGTCAGTTTGAATTTCACGATTCTCCCCATAGCTTTATTTTTGTTACTGTTTTTAAGTACAGGGTGACACCACCAACCACTCACCCAAAAATGGCACAATCCTTTCTGTCTAAAAGCCATTCGAGGATAAGGGTTAATGAGATTGCCAATTGGATGATGAACAATACTATGAGAGGATTGGAAACGATGGGTGAAAAGGGCAGGACGGCTAAACAAGTAGTTGCCGACATTGAACTTGAAGATGACTATGTTGTAGTTAGCAAGGAAGCAGTCCCGTAGTATTGTATCCCACTGATGGGAAGTTCTTGGAAAAAAGGAATTGTTCATGGAAGTTTCGTTTGGAAGAATGGACAGTTCTTTGCAATGGCAGTAGCCAGACGGGTATTTGCTATGAAGGTTTTGCAGGGAGGAACCAGAGATGGTAACTCAGTTCAAAAATAGTCTGCAGATTGTTTTGATAGACTTGGGGGGGGGGAGGGGGGGTTATGGTCTGGTAAGTATAAAGCCCATTCAGGACCACACCGCCGACTGATGAGACGATCATCAAAGTGTCCCCCACAGTCATTCCAACAATTCATTTGAAGTGTGAGGAGGTGCCCCATCCTGCCGTAACCACTGCTCATCACTCATAACATCTCTTCGCCTGCCGAAAACTTCTTAACGACCACTAGGTAGTGCTCAGTATTGATCATGATTGAACAGCAATAAAACAAAGACTGTTGAATATTCATGACTGAAACTTGGTGGATAAGTAAGGCATAAACTGAAGTTTATTTGTATCAAATTGCATTTTCGTACCTTGTAGTGTGGGGTCCAAACTTCTTGCACTTATTTAATGTGAACCCCTCTTGGGAGCGACATGTCAGCTATTACCAGAAGAATACACGTCACTCGACAGGTTCATACTATCAATGTTTATTTGCTATATTTATTTGTTTACGTTTTCTCAAACAGACGTCATAATCATCATCATATTCGGTTAAACATTCGTTTTACATGCTGACATATGTTGGACAGCTTTTAGAAATTGGCTTCCAAACTAACGTATCTCTGGCCAGGTTTTTATTTATTCTTCTAACTCTCAAATCCGGCCTTATCACTTCCTCTCATGTTTCCCTTGCCACCTCAATTGTTCTACCTCTACTGACCCAAGAACTCTCATCCATTCTTTCAACATGACCATACCATCAAAGTCTCCTGTTCTGCACATATCTTCCTATACTGTCCAGATTTAATTTTCCTCTGAGGTCATCAGATCTAAGCCTGTCTTTAAGATTTACATTACACATCCATCATATCATTTCTCTTCATGCAACGTATGTCCTCAACCCTCACTGTCTAGGTTTCACTTCCATACATCATCACACTGCGTACACATGCCTGATAGACTCTTCCCTTGGTCAACTGTGGTAACACTCTGCTGGTTAGTAATGACAGAACTCCCTTGAACTTACTCCATCCACTCCTAACTCTTACAATCACACTCGCATGCACCAAGATAACAAAACTTCTGAACAACCGCAATAGCCTTGCCATTCAAATATACTTTACAACCGAATAATCTTGTTATTACTAAAATGGTTGAAATTCGAAAGTCAGTTCAGAATAGTAGAATTCGTATAAATAATACATACCTAATGCAATAATCTTTCAAACACTGGCAAGAACATTGGAGATTTCAAAACAAACCTAAAGAAATAGATTACAAAACAATTTATCTTAAGCTAACCAAGATCAATTTTCTTAGTTTTCTTCAACCCTCGCCGCAAAACCATAGAACAATATCTTCCAATGTTAAAGAGAGAGAGAGAGGGGGGGGGGGGTCTCACTCAAGATTTGTAACAAAATTTAAAATGGGCACTTTGGTAACCACTTTGATCGATCGTTTTTTTTTTTTTATTATCAGAGTCAGGATTTAGAAATTTTGTGAGTTAACGTTTTATTTCTTTTAAGCCTACTCTGAACTCGACTATTTCTCCAGCCAATTCCAGCCTCTAATTTTTGTGGTTTGGTTTGGTAGTTTTGTTTTACGGCATATCAACCCTTTTTGGGTTATTTAATGCCGAATCTGGTCATTATAGTAAAAGTTTTTATGCTTCAAGTTCTTTATATCTTCAAATGTTTAATCATCGTTTTTGGTTTGGTAGTTTTGTTTTACGGCATATCAACCCTTTTTGGGTTATTTAATGCCGAATCCGGTCATTATAGTAAAAGATTTATGCTTCAAGTTCTAAAAATAAAATAAAAAAGGGGAGGGAGAAAGGGAGAGGGGCTGTTGTTTTTGTTTTTGGTTTTGTAGAACATAATTAAGTTTTACAAAAAAAAAAAAAAAAAAAAAAAAAAAAAACGTCAATGTAGGTGAATTTCGTCTCAGGGAGCCACAGGGCAGCCTGATCTGGTATCACCAGTCTAATTTTTGTGCAATCCTGCTAACAAGCAACGGTCAATGAAATATAAGCTTGCCGCCATAGGTAAAAAGTTAACTTAGCATCTAAGCAATAGTTCACATTGTAACACCCATCCCAACAATTCAGACAAGGGCTATCTCTTAATAGCCATCCAAACTTTACAAGGGGGAATCCCCAACAATCACCCTAAAATCTAATGACCTTTCTATTTAACTCTTATTCGTTCCCCTAATTTTTCCACAAAGGTCAAAAGAGGCATCTCATTTCTATCTCTCTCTCTCTCTCTCATTATATATATTTTTTCTCTATTTTATCATCCTGATGAAGTCTTATAAATAAAGACGAAACGTTGATGTTCACATAAAAAAAACATCCATTTTTTGGTTTTCCTTTTTCATCTTCCCATCACGTCGGATTACTTCCATCCTTCTCTTACCATATATATATATATATATATATATATTTGCCTTTCTGGTACCAAATGTACTAAAGCTTTTTTTTTTTTTTTTTTTTTTTTTTTTTAATGCAACCTTAATTCCTACGTAATTTTATTTCTAGCTACCATATCGCAGAATGGTTCGTAGGTGTAGTGTTTAGATAGTATTTTATTATTATTATTATTATTACTAGTATTACTATTGTTATAAATAATTTTATTTGATATGCAAATTACCATATCACACGGTAGTTTTAAGGTAGTATATTATTATTATTATTTTATTTATTTATGTATATATAAGTAACATTTTAAGCTGAATTATTGGGGAAATGGTAGTTTTATCTGTACCATTGGAGAGCCATGCATATAACTGTCCTGTTTTTAAATCTCCGAAACAGTTTCATGGTAAACAGCTGAAGATCCCCGTGTTAATATTAGATGCTTACGTTAAGGTCTCCTGTTTTTGTTTCACTGTTCGATACTTAATCCCCCTTTTTATTTTATTTACTTACTATTATATATTATTTATTTATGAATTTTCCAACAAATGTTAAGTCTACACTATTTTGGATTTAGTTAGTTTCTCTGGGAATTTAAACTGCATTTTCCTTCTTTTTTTTTGTCTTTTTGTTTAAAATAACTCAAAGCTTCTTTAGACTATATATATATATATATTAAATTATTTTATTGTGATTTAAAGTAATAAAAAAAAAAATGAACCAAAAAACATTTTTTATTTGAATTGACATGCAGAAGAGAAAAGTTGAAGGAAATCCGAGTATGAGAGCTCAATATAATAGACAGAGCAAGAATAAAATAAAGTAACACGGAATCACATTATCACCGGTGCAATAAAAGGCCGGAGAGTCGCAATAAATTATCGCACCGGTGATTATGTGATTCCGTGTTACTTTATTTTATTCTTGCTCTGTTTATTACAAAATAAATAAATGGAAGATTGAATAAGAGAATCAATAGACAAGAGTTGTCCATTGTGTTTAAAATCAGTTGTTTGAAAATATACTCCACCAATGTGTATTTATTTGTATATTTTTATATACATAAATATATATTCGGCCCGTCACATGAGTCAGCGAGTAAAAAAACGTGCCTTTTTCTAGGCCTATAGATGAAACCATTTCAAGTGGTGAGGAGAAGCGAGAAAGCAAATAAGACAACCTCAGTCGTCTGAAATGAATTCGGAAAGAAATCCTCTACTCCAAATAAAAAGTCAACGGTAGTGTTTTTATTTCTTTAGGTCATCAGAAATGATAATTTATATATGGAAAATGAAATTAACGATATAATTCTATGACTTTATATGAATATTAGTGTGTAGACACACCATCAAAAAAAATCAGAGAAAAAAATTATTCTTCACCAGTGTTCACACTAATATTCATATAAAATCATGGAAATATGTTTGTAATTTAATTTTTTATATAAATTATTATCATTTCTGATGAACTAAAAAAAAAAAAAAAAAAAAAAAAACACCTATCATTGACATTTTATTTAGAGTGGAGGATTTCTTTCTGAATTAATTTCAGACGGTGTGGGTTGTTTGACTGGCTGTTTACTTTCCAATGTAAGCCTTATAATGCTTTGTTTTTTCAACTGGATAGGACTGAACTATCGTGAGTTGAAAAAAAGTGAGTTATTTCTAGGTACGTGCAAAATCAATGGCCGATTCCCAAAATGTAAAAACATTTTGACCCCCCCCCCCTTCACTTAAAAAAAATCACTAAAATTCAGGAAATCAACCAATTTTAATGAAATTTTCAATATTTATTAATCAACAATCACGGAATATAATGAAACCATTATTTTTTTTTAAATCTTAGTGAAAATGTATTATTTTTTTTTTAAACAAAATACACCTTTACTAAAGTTATATTTTTATATATTAATAAAAAAAATGCATTAATTTTTTTTTTGTTTTTTATGAAAATAAAGCATTGTAGATGTTAAAAATGTAAAAAAAATGTTTTTAATATTTTTTTATATATTACGAAAAAGGTCCCTAAATACCATGTTAACAAAATCACTATAACTCAAAGAAAAATTTTTTTTTTTGAATTAGCGATATTATTATTGAATAAAGCATTGTTTAATCAATATTTTCACCAAAAAAATATAATTGCAAAAAATATTTTATGTGATTTCAATGATTAGAGTTTCTGGAAAAATAAAAAATGCGACATAATTATATTTCCCTTTCATACATAAACGAATTTTTTTTTATAATCTTGAAAATAAACCAAAAATTGACAAGAACTTAACTAAAAAAAGAATTTTAAAAATTGGATAATTTCTACTAACGATTCACTTTGATTGGTATGTAATAACCAGCTGGGATTAGCTTTCCAACAACCATTCGCTTTTACATCGCCCTCAAAATTTTATTTTTAGAGATTCAACAATTTTGTTAATTTCACAATTCACCGTCGTCAATTATTTTGAAAGATTTGTATTTGTTTTGTATTTTTTTCATTAATAAATATTTAAGTTAAAAACAATTATTTATTAATAAATAAAGAGAATTCAAACATGACATTTTCTTTCAAAATTGAATTCTGTTTATCAATAAATAACTGTTTTAACTTTTTTTTTCAATGAATAAATTGTCAGTGTAGTCATTGACTTTAATTTACGGTTTCACACTTAAAATTATAAAAAAACACTTTATTTTAAAAAGAATCAATGTAATTTATCGTTACGACACGTTAAGAATAAATCAAGTAACAAAAGTTTTAAATGTAAAAAAAAAAGATGATAAAATTGACGCAGTTCGTAACGTAAAAATTTTTAACATTTAAAAAAACTTTTATTTCAAATTCTAAGGAAAAACATTGGTAAACAGACATCAATAATTTCAGAGTATTACTAAATTAAAAACTAATACCAAGTTAAATATGAACCTTTTTAGTTAAAAATAAAATAAGATCTTAATTGCGTACACTCACAAATATTTTAATTAAATAAGCATTTCCTTTTTTATTATAACAAAATAAGGGTACTTAAATTTGTTAAAAAGAATAAAGAAATTAATGGATAATAATTTTTCAACTTCTATAAACTATTACAAAACCAGTTTTATATATAAAGTTAAAACTGTTAAATTATGACATTTTTGTCTTCAATATATTTTGCATAGCGATAGTCAATTGGTAAACAAAGTCCTTTACCGGTTAAGTGATGGCGGATTTTACGAATTTATGCCTTTTGGGGGGGATAATTTTTCTAATTTTTAGTAAAACGTGGGGATTTTTTTTTTTAATTCAGTATCTTATGACTTTAATTTAATAATTATCTTTGAAATAGTTCCCAAAAACTTATATTTATCTTTCAAAGGATTTTTACAAGTAATTTTTTCAAAGATCAAAATTCGCTGAATTTTTTAGTTTTTTTAGTCGCCGTGGTTACATATTTCATTATAATTTATTTTTCACACGTAAATATGCAGTTTTTTTTTCGTTTAGAGATTAAGTTTAGGCTTTTATCTTTCAAACACAATCAAAGTTTACACGGAAACTAATTAAATAATTAATGATAAGCGCTTTTTAATAAGCATAGTCCGTACAAGAAGACGCCATTTTTGCACGTACCTAGTTATTTCTAATGACCTAAACAAAAAGAAAACACTAACCGTTGACTTTTTGTTTTTGTTTTTGTTTTTAAATGTTCTTCCTTAAATGTTATTGGTAGGTAGGGGGGTGGGGACTAGGTGCTAGATGTAAAATAAATATTAAAAACAGCAAACACATTAGTGGTTAAAAATGAAAAATCGTGGCTCACACAAGAAATAAGAAAGAAAGAAAGAAAGAAAAGGTCCCAAACTGGAAAGTTTAAAAAAAGAAAAAAACAAAAAAAAAATGTATCAATCGGTATAGAACGCCGAAAAGAAAACATGAAAAGAAAGTTGCATCTTCCCTTCTCTCAGTTGTCAGCAGACTTCTGTGTGATGGGACGGATATATATTTACAAATAAATACACACTGCTCTTTATTATTAAGTGGAGTAGCATAATTTTTTTTTTCTTTTCAGTTTTGACAGAGAGTGTACACTGTACACTAGTATAGATATATTCCCTCTCTCTTGGTCAAAATGTTAATAAATGTGTGAAACAAAAACTAAAAAAAAAAATGAATGAATGAATGAACACTGGTCATAAACAGATGATATTTAAACATCAGGGGTCAAGTAAGTTGCATACGTCATCGAGATATGAACAAGATGCACAGCTAGAAGAATACTGGGCTGTAATAAATAAAAAAGTTTTAAAAAAAAAAAAAATTTTAAAAGGATCCGGGGGGGGGGGGGGGGGGCGACTTTAGAGTTTTCTCTTCTTCATAATACCCAGAAACTAAGATGGAGTAATGCTGTCATATCTGGAGAAATGACACTCGGAGAACTCTTCCTTGCCTTGATCGGCTAAGATCAAAGTGTAGTATCTGTTCCGATGGATACTGCACGCCTGTCCTGTGCAGTTCTAGGAGGTGCACCCTCCCAGGCTTTGCCTCCCCTCTTTGGGGAGGAGTAAGTTTATTGCTTACTGTCTGAGGCGCCCCTACCGGGGAATGCCGACGGGGCTGCCCAGGCAATTTTTAAATGGCCAGAGTGCTCACCTCTCGAGCACTGGCTTTTCAAACCCCACTTTCTCGACCCGATCTTGGGTTACATCTTACTTCTGGGAGTAAGATAAAACTGGCCTTGTGCCTAACTCCTGGGGAGGAGTAAATAAAGCCTTGATCGAGTACAAAACCCGGACTTTGCAACCTAGTTGGGAATGAGCTCTTCTCTTTCCTACAGTCTCTTTCACACACAAGAGATGTTGCTAGGTTTTATCCACTGTATCGTTATGTTCATCGTAGGTGCTCGACTGAGCTCCAATCTCTGGTGCCCCCCCCCCATCCCCGTAAAACATTCACAGTAAAAACCTCGTCTAGCTACAACCACAGCAAAGGACATCCTTTCTCTGTACAAAAAAAACAAACAGAACTTCCATGAATAAAGTTTCTTCTTTAGTGTTAGATAGCAAAGAGGAGCGCCGGGGGGGGGGGACACCCTAAAAGGTAGGGGGATGGGGGGGGGGGGCTAAAAGCGGAAGTCAGGAAAAATTTGGAGAGCAGAACAGAGGCGAGTACTGATCGTCCCCAGTATGGGGGGGGAGCACAGGTAGCCAAAAAGTCAGACTGCCTTCTGTATGTTATGGTATCTCTCCCTCCAGTCATTTATTCTCTCTCTCTCTCTCTCTCATACACACTATTTCAGTCTGTCTCTTTGTTCAGTAAAACCTCTTCAAAAAAAAAAAAAAAAAAAAAAAAAAATCCGGCGTCCATGTGGTTATTGATCAACGGCCGAGGAACACAAGCCAGCAGCGATGAAACCTGGGTATACACCCGCGAAGGTAAGCAGTATCTAACTCTGTGGAACAAAATACCACAAAGCTGCTTCCCAATCGACTACAACATGGTCGTCTTCAAATCTAATGTAAACAAATACTTGTTCAGACATCTTCTTGGATAACCAATTCATCTTGAGTAATCTTCTGCCCATTCCACCCATTGTTTCATATTCTCTGATAGTGGCGATCATCGTCCAACTGACAATCTCTTTAACCCTTATCCTCAACTGACCTACGGGCTTTGATAAGCGGTGATCCATTAATAAAGAAAAAAAAGAAAAAAAGAAACCCAATTCTAAGTCTCTGTCTCTACTCCATCTAGATGACAGGCAGGTGCTTTCATACGATTGCCCCCCATCAAAATTGTTCTAGTTATTTGATTAACAGACAATAACATTCAGAGAGGTAAACATTGCAACCGTGCATTACTTTATATATAAAAAAAAGGGGCGAATATAAATCTTAAACATTTCTGTTATCTACGTATTGACCTCATCCATATTCTTCTTTCTAATATTGTCTTCAGCAACGTTGAAATTTAGATTTATACTACATTTTCAACAAAATGAACCATACACCTGAAGATGGTCCATCAGTCGAAACATAGAACTAGGAATATTAAAATATGAACGTCAATGAAGACAATAGTCCGAAGAAAAACAATGTAAATATTGAATGCACGCGATTCAAAATAAGATAGATATTCCATAAATGACTTTCAAAGTTACGATGGGGGGAGGGGGGTAATACTGAAAAATTGGCGCAGAGCATATTAAAAAGAAAAAAGTTTAATAGAAAGAGAAAGGTATTAAAAGATTTTTTTTTTAAAATAAAACTGTCTTTACTGTCAAATTTTTTTTTTTTTTTTTTTTTTAATGCTCTGTGTGACAAAATACTTGTAATACGATAAGTCGGGGGGGGGGAGACAAGACTGAAAACCATGTAATAAAAAAGAAAAAAATAATAATAAAGTCAAAGGTTTATACATGTAAAATGTTACGCCATTTTTTTTGCACATTTGCAACCTCATTTATTTTTGTTCAATAAATTTTTTTTTTCAAAAAATCATTTATACTACTTAATATTACCCCTATGAAACGTTTTTGACTTGATAAAATTTTTTCAAACCAATGTAAAAAAAATAAAGCATTTAAGGGTTAATATTGTCGATGGTGTGTTGAATATTCTTTTAAGGGTTGAATTGAGAAAATAGTTAAAAAGGGAGAAATGCCGAAAGTGGCATAATAATCAAACGACAATAATTGAAAAAAAAATAAGTACTTCACGCAATCCTCTAGCCGGATAAGTCCTACGAGTACTGCTGCCATATCTGGGGAGTTGCCGCTCGGAGAACTCTCTTGTTCCTTGAGAGAATAGAAAATCGACTTTGCAATCTAGTGAGGAACGATCTCTTCTTTTCCCTACCACCCCTTTCTCACAGAAAAGACATTGCTAGACTTTTACTTTTCTTGGCCTTTTGGCTAAGATCAAAGTGTAGTATCTGTTCCGATGGATACTGCACCCCGTAGACTGGTATTGTCTTGGCCTTCGGGGCTTGATTTACGCCGGTCTATGGGTCTGTCCTGTGCAGTTCTAGGAGGTCCACCCTCCCAGGCTTCGCCTCCTCTCTTTGGCGAGGAGTAAGTTTATTGCTTACTGCCTGAGGCGCTCCTACCGGGGAATGCCGACGGGGCTGCCCAGGCAATTTTTAATGGCCAGAGTGCTCACCACTCGGGCGCTGGCTTTTCAAACCCCACTTTCCCGACACGACCTTGGGTCACATCTTGTGGGAATAAGATAAAAACTGGCCTTGTGCCTAACTCCTGGAGAAGAGTAAATCAATACTCTATCATTATTTTCAGGGTAAGTACACGACTGAGCTCCAATCTCTGGTTACGCTTGTAAAACATTCACAGCAAGAACTCATCTACTACAACCACAGTAGAGAATTTCCCTTTCTCTGCATACCTAAAACCAAACGGATTTTCCATGAACAAAGTTTCTTTCCTAGAAGTTCCCATCTGTGGAATAAAATACCACAGAACTGCTTCCCAACTGACTACAACATGGTCGTCTTCAAGTCTAATGTTAACAAATACTTATTGAGCCGTCCTCTTGAATAATCGAAATCTGCCCATTCCAACCAGCGTTTCCAATCCTTTCATGGTGTTGTTCATCATCCAACAAACTATCTATTTAACCTTTATCCTCGAGAGGCCTTCAAGCCTTGATAAGCGGTGACCCATTAGTAAAAAAAAAACAAAAAAAAAACATGTTTTATGCAGTAAGTTATTTGGAAATAGTGCCAGGCGGCATTTCTTTTAGGTTTCCTCAAAATAAACATTAAACTCCTGATTTTTTATTTTTATTTTTAATTTGACAGTTTCTTTGAGAATCATAAAATTGAAAAAAAAAAATCACCTTAAATTGTCTAAATCAGGGGCGGACAACCTTTTCAGAGTGAAGGCCAGATGAGACTTTTGGAAGGATATTGCGGGCCAGAGTGAAAAACGAAATCTCAGAATTACTATATTTTGTTTACATGAATAAATTGTACAAAAATTGCATTGAACACTCTACAAATCAATGAGACTGCTGGTGCTGTTTGCTATGAAGAAGTATTTCCATCTCTGGCTCGATGGTTGAGGTAGACAACAGATAACTGATATTTATACATTTTTATCCCACTGTAAATCTTAATTGAAACCTACTTTTACATCTATGTCACAAAATGATATGAGTTTTACTGGGAGGTCCTCGGGCCTGATTGCAATAATAAAGCCTAGCAGGGTGGCGGGCCGGACGCTAAGCCTTCCTGGGCCAGAGGTTGCCCGTCCCTGGTCTAAATTGGCAATCCTGTTTGGTACTGAGGGTGTTATATCAGTTTCGCCTTTTGTTGTTATTAGCCAGGTAGGGGTTAACAAGAAAGTAAAGAGAAACAAACATACACACAAACACACAGACAGACACTGGGTGCAAAAAACAAAAAAGGCAATGGTGGTGGTGGGGGGGGGGGGGGCAGTGGTGGTGTCCATTGTTTGGTTGCTTGAAAGCAAGTTATGTTTCTCTCTTTTGTCTTTAACTAAAATGTCAGAGTGCGATGGTGAGCTGATAAGGAAGAAAATATATCAACTCCGGGAGGAGGAGGAGGGGAGACACCAACACACACACACACAAAAGAAAAGAGATTAAGCTAAAGGGAAAAGATTGGGGGTTGGTGGGTCAGTTTAGTTTGGAAAGGGGTGATATTAGTTTTGGGTGCTCAGCTGTTTTTAAAAATGGGTTAGTTGGCATTGTTCTGGAGTATCCGGTTCTGGGCCTTTTCCAATCCTCTCCCCCCTACACACACACAAGTCAGAGGGTGGAGCATGAAGGAAAGAGGGAAAGGAGGGGGAAAAGTGGTGGGTGGGCAATTCATATAGCCTGGAGTCTGAAACATGAAGGGAGAAAAAAGGAGGGTATCTTAAATAAAAGTAGCCAGAGACAGGATCACTCTTTAATTTAAGTGAATCCTAAAATTGATTTAATTAAAAAGTTAATGTCCTCATGGCCGCGGCAGGGTAGTGACAGATGATGATGATGATGATGATGAGGATGCAGTAGTAGTAGTAGTAGTAGTAGTAGTAGTAGTAGTAGTAGGGAAATCATTTCATGAATTAAAACCAGATGACAGAGTATAAGCAAAAAGTGTTTTCCAAAAAAAAAAGAAGAAAACTATCAATTATATATACTAATAAATACATAAATAATGAACCATTGGTCTTGAAAATAAATATATATCAAAGTACATATTGGCAGCAAACCTTCCTTTAGATCTGTTTCATTGAATAAGGCTAACAAGAACTTTTTTTCTTCATTGTATAAGACTAACAAGAACAAGGTTTGTTGATTGAGTGTTTTTCTATGCTAGCCTGGGCTTCGTGATATGGAGGGCAGGCTGTTGCCCAAGTAGCATGTTCCCCTCTGTACCAATTTGGCACGGTCACGGTTTAAGCCAAACCTAAGGACAAGATTTCAAGGGATCGATTGACGCAACTTATCAGTTATAGATGCAAAATTTGCTTCTAAAAAAAATACGTAAAATGAAGATGTTTGCAAAGAGAAGAAAACGGTGCAAAACAACAGATTTTTTATAAGCATAAAAACTTTGTATGCAGCGTTTATATCTACAATGAGTATTGCAAATCTCAAGCCGGGTTTAAGAGTCATGGTCGTTCTCACAATGACTGAAATTATTGCTATGATATAAATTTAATAAGGCTATGGATTCTATTCACTTCTTCGGCGCCAGGAAGTGACAACATCTCTAGATAATTTTCTCTCGGACAGGCACTTTTTTTTTTAACTTTTGTTTGCCCCAAACAAAGCATATGGCCACTGAAGCGTAAGGGGTTACTGTGATAGGAGCCAGTTTTTGGGGGGAGCAAGATATTTGTTCACATTACATTTAAATTTCTGTATGTTGGTACGGTTAGTGAAACAGGGAGGGAATTCTAAAGGCAGGTTCTCCGAGGAAAAGAAGCTATTAAAACAAAAAATATTCAGGTATCTGGGGGACCTCTACAGTGAAAGAGTGTAATGTTGTGCTAGTCAGGTCGGGGGGATATTTTCGTTGAGGGGGTACAAGTGCAGTAAGTTGATCAGAGCACATTCTGTGGAAGTACTTGTAAAACAAGCACACTTGAAACATGCTCAGACATGAAGGAGACAACAACTATTTTACCTTTAAAATATACTATATTAACTTCAAGTTGGTTTTGGTTATCATCCGGGGACGCATGAGGGGTCTAAAGCATCTATCTAGCAGGATCTTACATTTCATTACATGTTTTCTCACTATTAAACTAACTAATTCGCGATCTACCCTCTTAGATAATAGCTGACTATGGGATCAAACCACGGCCATCATAAGGAGGCCAGAACGCTGGAAAATGACGTCATGCTCTAAAGTAACAAACGGGATCTGTCGAACAGTCAGACTATTGGCGCTTAAAAAAATTCATCAAAATTCAGGAAATCAACCAATTTTAATGAAATTTTCAGTATTTATTAATTAACGATCACGGAATATAACTAACCCATTACTTTATTAGAAATCTTAGTGAAAATGTATTATTTCGTGTAATTTGCATATGCATTAAATTAATACTTAATAATAAAATGGTGTTGTCATATTTTTTTTTATTTTTTAAAACATGAAAATTTTTCCCTGAAAAATAATTTATCTGATTTAATATTCATACTTTAAATAAGTACATTCTTTCCGGTCTACATCGAATGAAAAGAATAATATAAGTTATACTGCATGGAAATATCTCTTGGTTTGTAAACACAAGAAGACAAATCCTTATTCTTAGGCAGTTTTATTCTTTATATGAACATTTCATTATCATTAGTTTTAGCTGAATAATTTGATAAGAGTTGCTCTCATTTCCGAAAAAAAAAAAAATTTTCCTGATTAAAAGTAAATCAAACATGAAAGATTACAAATTCAGTAAAATCAATTATTCAAAATAATTAATTAATAGAACATTTATTAAAATTTGTTTTTTATTTGTTTTGTTTTTTTGCAAAACTAACAGTTTATTTACAATATAGTAAAAATTTGTAATAAATTAAGAGTCATGTTTTGTTTTGGTGGACAGTTTATTTACAATATATTATTTGAATATCTCGCTTATTTTGTTGGATTTTCGCACACATTTTGGACGAAACTTATTAATTAGTCTAAAATTGTATTTTTTATCCCAAAATAAAATTCTAATTTATTTTTTTAAGACTTGAAATTTGAACTTTAATGCAATGCCTTAATCGTTGGAGGCCATCTTTTAATTTCTTCTGATTTTCTTTCGCGCTTGACATCTATAAAAAAGAAAATATGTTTGAAAAAAAGTTACTGATTTCCAAGTAAATGAATAATCCTTAGGAGGGTAGCCGTGTTCTTGGCAGGGGAATAAAGTCACAATAGCAGGAACAAGTTAACAATGATTTCCAAGTGAATGAATAATCTTATGGACCTGAGTCTACTTGCTCTGATTACAGATAGACGCATGCGCGTTAAGCGTTTCGAGCACTTCCGGTCCACATTGATAGTGGTTCTTACTCCCACTATCAATGACGTCACCAGAAAAATGCGACTCAGTTGACAGGCCTCCTTTACGATGGTCATACCTAATAACTCGATCTACATTTATTTATAAAAAACATATAATCTGAAGTAATGTTTAACATCAGTGACGGCTATGCCCATTTAATAAGTTGATAGTCATTATCGTCATCATATGTGTTGTGAAGTTGTTCCACAGTAAATAATAAATAAAGGAAGTCAAGTCGAGGGTTGGTTTAACAAGTGTATTAACAAAGTAAGAAAGTGACTAGCTCTTGGCTAGACAGTTACAAGACTGTGCTTTATCTTCTGGTGTCTCGCACTATTTATAGTGACAACCGGTGTTGTTTCTCCTGCGTAAGAACGGCCGGTGTAACAATATGTAACATATTAAGTTATCTTGTGAAATTTTTAAAGTTGGATCTAAATAGCATTTAAACGAAATGAACCGGTAATACCTGGTGTGGTATTAGCTTTGGTTGGGCTATGCCGGCTTCGTCTGAAGGAGGAAGTTTACAGGGAATATCAAATTCACAAGCGGTCTCTAGCTGCATGTATATCCCGGTCATGGGAAGATGACATACAGCGCCTAGTATTCACAAATGGTCACCCATCTGGTATTGGCAAGGCTCCATGTTGCTTAACTTCGGTGATCTAATGAGAATCGGTTTGGTAGTTTTGTTTTACGGCATATCAACCCTTTTTGGGTTATTTAATGCCGAATCTGGTCATTATAGTAAAAGTTTTTATGCTTCAAGTTCTTTATATCTTCAAATGTTTAATCATCGTTTTTGGTTTGGTAGTTTTGTTTTACGGCATATCAACCCTTTTTGGGTTATTTAATGCCGAATCTGGTCATTATAGTAAAAGTTTTTATGCTTCAAGTTCTTTATATCTTCAAATGTTTAATCATCGTTTTTGGTTTGGTAGTTTTGTTTTACGGCATATCAACCCTTTTTGGGTTATTTAATGCCGAATCTGGTCATTATAGTAAAAGTTTTTATGCTTCAAGTTCTTTATATCTTCAAATGTTTAATCATCGTTTTTGGTTTGGTAGTTTTGTTTTACGGCATATCAACCCTTTTTGGGTTATTTAATGCCGAATCTGGTCATTATAGTAAAAGTTTTTATGCTTCAAGTTCTTTATATCTTCAAATGTTTAATCATCGTTTTTGGTTTGGTAGTTTTGTTTTATGGCATATCAACCCTTTTTGGGTTATTTAATGCCGAATCTGGTCATTATAGTAAAAGTTTTTATGCTTCAAGTTCTTTATATCTTCAAATGTTTAATCATCGTTTTTGGTTTGGTAGTTTTGTTTTACGGCATATCAACCCTTTTTGGGTTATTTAATGCCGAATCTGGTCATTATAGTAAAAGATTTATGCTTCAAGTTCTAAAAATAAAATAAAAAAGGGGAGGGAGAAAGGGAGAGGGGCTGTTGTTTTTGTTTTTGTAGAACATAATTAAGTTTTACAAAAAAAAAAAAAAAGAAGAAAAACAAAAAACGTCAATGTAGGTGAATTTCGTCTCAGGGAGCCACAGGGCAGCCTGATCTGGTATCACCAGTGAGAATCGGTGTGTCAACGTGATTATGCCGTACTTTGGCATTTAATAACATTTAAGCTGGAACATTAAACTTAGATTCTAACTAGACAATTCATTTGTTATTGTTGTACCATGTTATTGGCAATTCACTACAGTTTATTTTAAAAATTATGTAGTCCCACCCAGACAACATATTTTTTTCAATTATGACCGAAAATCAAAATCAGCAAGAGGAATAACTCATATTTTTATTTGAAGAAAATAAAAAGAGTTGTCTCCTTTACAACTAAAATGTTATTTCTTTTTAAAGTTTAAAAAAAATGTACATAAAGAAAGAAACATTAAAATGGCTTCACTGCATCCCGGGTAATGCAGGGTAGGCACAGCTAGTCAGCATACTTTTCTTTTTTTTTTTTTTGACACTTGTTTCTTGTTTTTGTTTTTATAAAATAAATAAAATGAAAATAAAACATTTTGAAGAAAAAGATAGCAACACTGATAAGGTTCTAGCAATGAAAGCAATTATTTACTTATTTTTGTCAGATAAGTTAAAGAAGATAACGGTTAAAAGAACGGGCGTGACAAATTAACCGAAAGTGGTGACAACAGCAATAAGGGGGGATGGCATTGAAGAGAGAGAAAAGCCAAATAATCCGTATAATCATCAGCATCAAATCAAAGAAAGCAGCCAATTAAAGAAAATATCCAGTCAGACCAAAATAAAATAATTTTTTTTAAAGATTTCCAATTAGTATTGCAAAGAAAAAAATATTATTAATTGGAACAAATGGGAGAATTGCTAAAATCAGATTAATGAAAAATGAGGAATAAATTGGTTATTTTACTGGTTTCATATCTTAAAAAGTAAACATGTCTAAAACATCTTGTATTTTACAATTAGCGGTACAGTTAAAAAAAGCGGAATTCTTATCGGTTTTATAAGAATCTGGCCGACTACCGTAAATATTCCCAACTCCCCATCCAAGAGCTGACGAGTCGGCGATATAAAATATGATTGACTCTGATCTTTTTCAGTCAGCTAAAGAGTCGATTGAAAAAGATCTGACTTCCGACTACAAAGTCGGTTAAAAAAAAAGACAACACAGAAACTGACTCTTGCAATAATTGCCAACTTCCGACTCCTATTCCTCATTTCAGAGGTGGAAAGTCAATTCAAAATAACCCGACTCTTGCATCAGTTTTAAAAAGAATCTTACACCAACTCCAATTTGTACAAAAATTGCCGACTCCAAACTCCTCAACTCTGCTCGTAATACTAAAGAAAATGAAAAAAAAAAGGTTTCCTGGATCCAGAGCTTTATTCATGTAGCGATATTCGATGTGGGTGTGTCAAAATAGTGTCAAAAACGAAATTTTCACGTAAGGTTAGAATAAGTACGATAAAGGGAATTTTCCATTTGAGGGTATGTTAAGTCGTGGGAGAAAGTATGTGGCAGAGAAGGGGATCGATTTTGCCTCATGGGTGTTTGACATCAAAGTGAATGAACGTCTGTTTTCCAGGCACCTTTATCATTCCCACGAGGGTTGGTTGGGAAGATACAGTTCATCTAAAATGTACTTGCTGTAAAAACTAACCTGAATCCCAGAGCAAAGAATGAAGTTATTTGTTGTTTTTTTTTTTATTGCTTCCATAATTCCAACCACAAAAGAGAAAAAGAAAAGATCAACATTTCTATGATTGCTACATCACTATGACCATCTTTGCAACTAGACACGACTACCGATTGAGCAACTGTTTTCTGTTAACCAAAAGATTTAATAGTCTATTCCAAGCCAATACAAAATATACAAAATTTTGTGGAATTCGTACTAGTAATTTTTTTGAGTAATTTTACTCAAAATTTAACTAACAAACTGACAGAAGCGAAAACCTTGTTTATTGGCTTTTTTGCTATGAGTATTTTAGCCTGAAGATTCCCCCCCCCCGAGGATGAAACACGGGAGCCGTTGTGTAGCTTAATTGCCATAAATATATTTTCATAGCTTACTACCTAGCTCTACTTACGTATCGAGCACTGTTGAAGTAAATACTGAAAATTGATACATAAAAAGTTATATCTCCTTATAAAATGTTATATAGATACATGAAATACTAATATATATATATGTGTTTGTTTCGAAGGGTAATAAATCAACAATTGAAATAAGACTCTTTGAACTCGGACGAACATTTGTGTTGACTTTTTTTGTGAGAAGTTGGATTTAGAATTCCCATACTATCATTGGATTGGAATGGTAACTTGTGAGCGGTATCTTGAATGATTTAGTTCTTTTGTTTTCTTGTGGGGGGGGGGGGGGGAATTTATTCATCATTGTACCGGCCGACGTGAAAGTGTATTATCGCACATTGTTCCGGTTTTATGGTTTTATTGAATGTATTTGGGACCGATTATTTGCTTGTTGGCTTGGTGGAAGAAATAATGCACGAGCTACTTTTCTAAGACTTTTCTAGGACTTTCTTTTTTTTTTTTTTTATCGTTGTTCTTCCTTGCTTTTTAAGTTTGACTTTTATTTTTATTTTTTTCCTCTTCTCTTCTTAAGTGACCTCAACTATTACAACGACACATTGTGTTTTGTCGGCAGTTGAAACCAGTATTCCAGACATTTAATTTCCCTGATGATCTGCCAAGCAAGTAACTGCTTGGTAGTGAAACACGTGTAGGAAAAAACATTTAATTTGAATAAATAGTATTTGTAAGGAAAAAAAATATCTTTAATGGTGATCATTGGTGTCCTGAAAGGAATGCTTTGGTAAGCCTTCATAAAATCACATATATATATATATATATATATATATATATATATATTCCAGGTGGAGTGGGTTAGTTGGGCCTCTGCTGGTCTGAAAGAAATACCTGAGTCTCTGGGCCCTAAGCTGAAGGACTCTATTGTGTTCAGGTGAAATAGAGTTGTTTGTTTCAAACAGGCTCTGGGGTCAGTCAAGAATTTAAGTGGACTAGTCTGTTGTTTTGTGCTCGGTAACCTCTCAAAATAAAACATTGTTACTTGTTTTCAACTGGAGTTGCGATTTTGTTTGGAAGGAAAATCCTTTTGCTACGGCCGTCACCGAAATCACATGATCGACACTACGGCCAGCGTCGATATCAAACACCACATTTGGACAAAGAAAACGAGTGGATGATCACAGTTTGTGCAGTGAATGCACACTAACTCAAGTTCACAAGAAATCCTTCAAGACTGAGGATTTTTTTTTTTTTTGTCCCAATCCAAAGCGCTCCTTTTTTAGGGAGCTGAATTTTCCCCACATTAAATATAGACCATGTGTCTAATTCTGTCCTTGTGGGGAGGCAAGTAAATAGGGACAAGAATGAAAACATTATCTCCTCTTTGGTAATGGTATGAACCCCCCCCCCCCCTCCCGCCATCACGGACTTTCCTCCAGCTAAGAGTAAAATCGCAGTTTATGTTCAAGAGACAGGTACCGTGTTCCGGGTTCTGTCATTAATTACAGTGAAAGAGTTAATATATCCTTCAGAACTAAACAACATTAAAGTCAAGAATAGATTTAACAGGAAATGATCACTACATTAAAGTCAAGATTCAGAAAATCATAGTAAAAATGCCAAACATGCTGCTTCAACTTAAAGATGTCATCTGAATGTGAAAACTTCCTGTTTACTGAAATGAAAACTGGTGTGAAAAAGTTACAAACAGATTTGGGGGAACTTCAGTAATAAATGATAAGAACAGGATTTTGGTTTTATACACAATCTTTTCTGACAGCAATAATATTATGATTCATTTTTGTGTCTTTTTGCAGTTTTGCTGATTTTCTTACAGCAATAATATTATGATTCATTTTTGTGTCTTTTTGCAGTTTTGCTGATTTTCTTACAGCAATAATATTATGATTCATTTTTGTGTCTTTTTGCAGTTTTGCTGATTTTCTTACAGCAATAACATTATGATTCATTTTTGTGTCTTTTTGCAGTTTTGCTGATTTTCTTACAGCAATAATATTATGATTCATTTTTGTGTCTTTTTGCAGTTTTGCTGATTTTCTTACAGCAATAATATTATGATTCATTTTTGTGTCTTTTTGCAGTTTTGCTGATTTTCTTACAGCAATAATATTATGATTCATTTTTGTGTCTTTTTGCTGATTTGCTGATTTTCTTACAGCAATAACATTATGATTCATTTTTGTGTCTTTTTGCAGTTTTGCTGATTTTCTTACAGCAATAACATTATGATTCATTTTTGTGTCTTTTTGCAGTTTTCATGATTTTCCAATCCACTAAATAGCTTTTCTCATACAAGACTGATATCTACTTCTGTTTCGACAACTGGTGGACATCGGGCAATGTTCTTATATTTTGATTCAATCTTATTGAAAACATACTTACTCCTGATCAATATTTTATTTTTGTGTCATTCATAGGACGTAGGAGTTTTTCTCCCTCAGAAAAAAGTACTCTCCCACCACCCATTAACAAACTGGAAGATTTTTTAGTAACAGACATTTTTGTTGATGCACCGTTATTTGAACTCCACAGAAAATGGAAATTATAAATATATACAGGTGTGCCGCCCATGTCACCAACAATAACAGCAGACTTTTTTCTTTCTTTCTTTTTTTTTTTCTTTCAAACTTACAACTTGAATTAAAGTCACTTGGAAAAAAACTGTTGTCTTGTTTACAAACAATATTAATACTTCAAGTTAGCTGCTGCCGATGCTTGTCGAACAGCAATATAAACATATTTTTCCATTACACATTTAAATAGAAAAGATACTCTACTTACACGAAAACATAACTTTTGTAAACATTATGAAACAAAACGCAACACCTGTTTTCTCCACAAATTTCGGTTCCTCAACTCATGTACGACTTATACAATTAAATTAATTCTGAAAAAACATTTGCCATTATGTTTACATAACAATACTAATACTTCAGCCAGCTGATTCTTGTGTTCGCTTAAATACATACTGAATTACCTCTTAGTGTTACATAAAAAAAAATGGCTATTTATACATATAGACATTGGAACAGAGACAATGCATATACAGGGGTTAGACAAAATAATTGGAACAGTACAAATTTTGTTCCAATATTTCAATGACCTCATGTGTCAAGAATAATGATCTAAATTTCATTATTAGAGTTTATACCCATTATAGATCCTTAATTATTATTATCATTATTAGTATTATCATTATTATCATTATTATTATATTCGACTTTATATTTGTAATTCCTTTTCAGATTTTTGATAAAACCTGCACTTGTGAATAAAATATTGACCGTATGATTTCATTATTATTATTATTATTGCTAGTATATATGACGAATGGACATATACTACCCTATCTGGAGGTGGTAATGCATGGGAAGATGGTATCATGACTAACGAACATCTATTACACTAATCCCTCCTAAGGAAAAGGTAATGCCCGGGAGGATGGTAGCATGACAAGAGAACAGATACTACACTAACAACCCCCCCCCTCAATTAAGTATTAAGATCGTAATAGTTTCCACTTCAGACAGATACCAAATCTCCATTAATATATATATATATATATATATATATATATATATATATATAATCTATTATATATAATAGCCGTGGAAATTCCACGGTGCTTTCTACATCAATCTGTATGATTTACTGTTAATAATTTGAAATAATAAATGTCTGTCAAGGTTAATACTATTAAGAAAAAGAAAATAACTTCTATAAAAATAATTTTCATTGTCAGCTAAATATCCATTAAATCAATAAAACAAATGTCACTTTTTTAAATGTATTTATTTAAAATTGAACTGAGACGATATAATTCGAGTTTGTGAACAATGCATTTTAAAATGGGTAAAGTTGGATTTTTTTACCTTAGCGACATCAGATTAATTATTACTCATCATCTTTGCTAATCGTATGATCTTATTCTTTTTAAATGTGTGTGAAAGGTGATAATGTACGAACATGAAGTACCTTAGAATATTATTATACAGATGATGATGTGAACATCCTTGACATTATGAAATGAGGCAACCCAACTTACTGCCAATAAAAAGAGACATGAACACCTATGACATGACGTATACTTCAGAACATACCTGTCAACAAGTCAGTATTTACTGAGATAACGAAAACATGAAAACAATGTCTTCTAAACTGGTTGAGAAGGGCTTTCGAGGTTAATGGCATTCAGATAGGGTGGAAAGCTAAAACGAAGACCAAGATGATTTGACTAGTTTCATCTTTTTTTATATTATTCACCCAATTATATTTCTGAGAGCCGGTTTTCAAAGAGGTTCTGCTTTGATAAATTACTATTGAGGAAGTTTTTTCATTTTTATTTTTTTTCATTTTTTTTTTTTCCTTTTGCTCGCCCCAAATAGGGCATATTAGCATAAGAGGCTACTGTGATAGGGGCCAAATTTGCAGGGTGGCAACCTGGGTGGGAAGTTGGGCAGCAAGATGTTTTTCATATTATATTTAAATTTCTGCATGTTGCTACAGGCGGAGAAACAGGGAGCAGGGATGGAATTCCAAAGACAAGCAGTCCGAAGAAAAAAGCATTCAGATTAGAAAATCTTCCGGTATCTACGGACTTCTATTGGGAAGGAATGCGTATTCTAGACATGAGATTTCACCGGAACAAGACTCACCTTGAACCTAATTCCAACCGTTACACGATGTGATCAGAAATAAATCCTATTTATGTCAAGCAGGCGGACAACCATAGTCAGCCGTCATAACAGTAATCAACAGAAACGAACTTGCATTTATAACTTAGATTAGACAGCTTATATTATTTCTCATTAAAGGGTCTGGTCGAAAATGAGCTAAAAATAATTATTAATATATATATATATATATATAAAAATAATTATTAATATATATATATATATATATATAAATAATTATTAATATATATATATATATATATATAAATAATTATTAATATATATATATATATATAAAAATAATTATTTATATATATATATATATATATATAAAAATAATTATTTATATATATATATATATATATAAAAATAATTATTTATATATATATATATATATATAAAAATAATTATTTATATATATATATATATATATAAAAATAATTATTTATATATATATATATATAAAAATAATTATTTATATATATATATATATAAAAATAATTATTTATATATATATATATATATAAAAATAATTATTTATATATATATATATAAATAAAAATAATTATTAATATATAAAAATAATTATTAATATATATATATAAATAAAAATAATTATTAATATATATATATAAAAATAATTATTAATATATATATATATATGATAATGAGATTTAAATTTTACTACAGCTTATAAGCGCCGTTGAAATGATAACCTTGAAATTTTAGAATCAGTTAACATAACGCGAGATTTTGTTAAACAAATGAAATATTTATTAAATCAGTTTTTTTTTAAAATCCAAATTTTCGGTTTTAAAAACCTTATTCATGTACAGACAATACTTTCCTCTTTTTTTCTTCTTTTTTTCATAGTCGAAGTCTTAATAAATATTTCATTTGTTTAACAAAATCTCGTGTCATGTTAACTGATTCTAAATTTCAAAGTTATCGTTTCAACGGCGCTTCTAAGCTGTAGTAAAATTTAAATCTCATTATCGTACACATGCGTTTCAGTGCGCTCCACTACAGATCGGACACATAAAAAAAAACAGTATCTTCATAACATAAGACGTGTGTAACAATTGTGTTTATGGACACCAAACGTAAGAAAACTCTTTCCTTTTTTAGTTTTAAAAATAAAAAGGAAAATATTGTCCGTACCATGAATAAGGTTTTTAAAACCGAAAATTTGGATTAAAAAAAAATGATTTAATAAATATTTTATTTGTTTAACAAAATCTCGCGTTATGTTAACTGATTCTAAAATTTCAAAGTTATCGTTTCAACGGCGCTTCTAAGCTGTAGTAAAATTTAAATCTCATTATCGTACACATGCGTTTCAGTGCGCTCCACTACAGATCGGACACATAAAAAAAAACAGTATCTTCATAACATAAGACGTGTGTAACAATTGTGTTTATGGACACCAAACGTAAGAAAACTCTTTCCTTTTTTAGTTTTAAAAATAAAAAGGAAAATATTGTCCGTACCATGAATAAGGTTTTTAAAACCGAAAATTTGGATTAAAAAAAAATGATTTAATAAATATTTTATTTGTTTAACAAAATCTCGCGTTATGTTAACTGATTCTAAAATTTCAAAGTTATCATTTCAACGGCGCTTCTAAGCTGTAGTAAAATTTAAATCTCATTATCGTACACATGCGTTTCAGTGCGCTATCCTACAGATCGGATATATAAAAAAAAAACAGCATCTTCATAACACCAGAAGATCGATCTTCGGCCAAGCCATAAGACTTTGACTATGAAAAAAAAAAAAGAAAAAAAAAACAACAAAAAATATTGTCTGTACCATGAATAAGGTTTTTAAAACGGAAAATTTGAATTAAGAAAAAAAAAATGATTTAATAAATATTTCATTTGTTTAACAAAATCTTGTGTCATGTTAAAATTTCAAAGTTATATATGTATATATATATATATATATATATATATATATATATATGTATATGTATATAGTAATACACAGACAGACTGTTTCACTGTATCACAGCTCTTCAGTGCAGCTAGACTAGCACCCGCCTCAAGTCGGGATCGAACCTATGACCATCTAGTTGATGGTCGGCGATTCTAACCACTAGACTACAAGGTGGGCGCCGTTGGCAATATATATATAGGTGTAAATAAATTAAGGGTGTGTGATACAATTCCACAACACCTATGAACAAGCTGCCACTGGTTATATGCAACATTCCTCTTTTCTTTTTAAACATTTCAGTGAAAATTCACTGTAATATTCTATTTCTAAGTAGTTGATATGTTTGAACTATTTCCAAGGAGATGAAAGAGTTTAACAGACTTGACTCGAGTTTATGCACCGGCTGACCTCATGTTTAGAAGTTACTTTGCTTAACAGCAAATGTTCTTGTAATTTAACAACTTTTAGTCATCTCAAAGGTTGACAGCAAATGAACAAAATAAAGAAGACTTAAAAAGGATAATGTCAAGTTCTTAATACCTTCAAATATTTTGTATATGAATCGTTTGTACAGGGTGGTCCGAAAGTCTTATGATACAATGTAAGCATGCGTTTATCTACTTATTTTAAGATTCATTTATTCAAATAGTATACAGGGTGGTCCGAAAGTCTTTTTATAAAATGTAGACATGTGTTTGTCTACTTATTTTAAGATTCATTTATTCAAATAGTATACTGGGTGGTCCAAAAGTCTTGTGATACAATGTAAGCATGCGTTTATCTACTTATTTTAAGATTCATTTATTCAAATAGTATACTGGGTGGTCCGAAAGTCTTTTTATAATATTCAAGCATGCGTTTATTTACTTATTTTAAGATTCATTTATTCAAATAGTATACTGGGTGGTCCGAAAGTCTTTTTATAAAATGTAGACATGTGTTTGTCTACTTATTTTAAGATTAATTTATTCAAATAGTATACAGAGTAGTCCGAAAGTCTTTTTTATTAAAACGTAGGCATGCGTTTGTCTAATTATTTTAAGATTCATTTATCCAAATGGCATGCAGGGTGGTCCGAAAGCCTTGTTATAAAATTTAGGAATGCGTTTGTCTACTTATTTTAAGATTCATTTATTCAAATAGTATACAGGGTGGTCCGAAAGTCTTGTGATACAATGTAAGCATGCGTTTATCTACTTATTTTAAGATTCATTTATTCAAATAGTATACTGGGTGGTCCGAAAGTCTTTTTATAATATTCAAGCCTGCGTTTATTTACTTATTTTAAGATTCATTTATTCAAATAGTATACAGGGTGGTCCGAAAGTCTTTTTATAAAATGTAGACATGTGTTTGTCTACTTATTTTAAGATTCATTTATTCAAATAGTATACAGGGTGGTCCGAAAGCCTTGTTATAAAATTTAGGAATGCGTTTGTCTACTTATTTTAAGATTCATTTATTCAAATAGTATACAGGGTGGTCCGAAAGTCTTATGATACAATGTAAGCATGCGTTTATCTACTTATTTTAAGATTCATTTATTCAAATAGTATACAGGGTGGTCCGAAAGTCTTTTTATAAAATGTAGACATGTGTTTGTCTACTTATTTTAAGATTCATTTATTCAAATAGTATACTGGGTGGTCCGAAAGTCTTGTGATACAATGTAAGCATGCGTTTATCTACTTATTTTAAGATTCATTTATTCAAATAGTATACTGGGTGGTCCGAAAGTCTTTTTATAATATTCAAGCCTGCGTTTATTTACTTATTTTAAGATTCATTTATTCAAATAGTATACAGGGTGGTCCGAAAGTCTTTTTATAAAATGTAGACATGTGTTTGTCTACTTATTTTAAGATTCATTTATTCAAATAGTATACAGGGTGGTCCGAAAGTCTTTTTATAAAATGTAGACATGTGTTTGTCTACTTATTTTAAGATTCATTTATTCAAATAGTATACTGGGTGGTCCGAAAGTCTTTTTATAAAATGTAGACATGTGTTTGTCTACTTATTTTAAGATTCATTTATTCAAATAGTATACAGGGTGGTCCGAAAGCCTTGTTATAAAATTTAGGAATGCGTTTGTCTACTTATTTTAAGATTCATTTATTCAAATAGTATACAGGGTGGTCCGAAAGTCTTTTTATAAAATGTAGACATGTGTTTGTCTACTTATTTTAAGATTCATTTATTCAAATAGTATACAGGGTGGTCCGAAAGCCTTGTTATAAAATTTAGGAATGCGTTTGTCTACTTATTTTAAGATTCATTTATTCAAATAGTATACAGGGTGGTCTGAAAGTCTTGTTATAAAATTTAAACATGCGTTTGTCTATTTATTTTAAGATTCATTTATTCAAATAGTATACTGGGTGGTCCGAAAGTCTTGTTATAAAATTTAAACATGCGTTTGTCTATTTATTTTAAGATTCATTTATTCAAATAGTATACTGGGTGGTCCGAAAGTCTTGTTATAAAATTTAAACATGCGTTTGTCTATTTATTTTAAGATTCATTTATTCAAATAGTATACTGGGTGGTCCGAAAGTCTTGTTATAAAATTTAAACATGCGTTTGTCTACTTATTTTAAGATTCATTTATTCAAATAGTATACTGGGTGGTCCGAAAGCCTTGTTATAAAATTTAAGCATACGTTTGTCTATTTATTTTAAGATTCATTTATTCAAATAGTATACTGGGTGGTTCAAAGTCTTTTTACCCCTAAGAAAAATAACACCAATAGAGGAAAAATTACCATAGCATATACGTGTAAAATATCACAACGGTCATGTTGTGCTATGAAAATGATTGTGGTAATACAAACATTCTCGATGTGTGAGTGTCAATGAAAGTGAATAAATTGAATTCATTACATTTTCTTTTGATGTATTACTTATTTATCTATTTTTATTGTTTTTTTTTTGTTGTTTTACTTTCTGTGCTTAAAGTGAATAAACGGAATCCGGGACATGTGTTTTGTATTGCTGTATTACTTCTTTCTCTTCTGGTGTTACTTTTTGATAGAGGTAAAAAGACTTTTGGACCACTCTGTAGATTAATTTACTTTCTAAGCACATATTTTGTAAATAAAAGTCTTAAATGATAGATTCTATCCAACCTATAGAAGGGACCTTTACCACTCCGAGTGAGAGTGGACCTGGTAGTAATTGCAACTGAGGGATGACTCCACGCTCTCCAAAACTCCTAAATGGGAGCCTCACTAGGAGGATTGGAGGTAGAGAGAGCTTGAAGAGTTTACAGGGTTTGGAAATAGGGTAGGCAGAAAAAAAAACATTTTTTTCAACAAAAAGGTCGAACGGACTGAAAAGATGGATGTTGGGGGGGGGGATGGTGTTGAACACCTTGCCAAAGGGTGTCTAAAACAGTTTAGTGTCGTGGACCAAATAATTGTTGGAAACCATCCTTCAGAATATGTTTGTTTAGTATTATTTGGTTTACGTCAACAAAATAAAACCAGTAAAAATAAATAATACAACATATCTATACTAGCAGGGATACCCGACATTGCCCGGGGCAAAAGTGTAACATATTTCTATTAAAACTTCTACCCCTATCTATGTCTCTATCTTTCTCTTCCCCCTCCCCAATCCCCTCATTTTTTTTTGGGGGGGGGGGCACATCCCATTCCATTCTAGCTGCACATACACACAGACAACTAACCTTTATATAGATTCCTTAAGGAATTAGTCGACATAAATAAATTCACTCCTGGATAAAACATCTGAGTTACTTCCCCCTAGTAAATAAAATGGCTGAATAAAATCACTGAAAAACCAAGCCCTCCTAACAAAATCTGAATCCATTGATCCCAATAAATGAATACTTTTTATAAATTTTAGATATTATTCATTCCGGGCAATGCTAATCAAGAATATACAAACTTTGTGGATCTTTATTTTATAGTTTTTTTTTTACTTTTAGCTGGACACACAGACAGACAACTGCCTTTTATATAATAGAAGATTAACAAAATTGTGCAACCACTTTTCATGTTTCTGTATGTGTACACATGTCTCTCGCATTTATGACTTATACATTATTTTTTTATTATTTACTGGTTATTTATTGAAATCAAAATTGCAAGTGTAAAGTACTAAAAAAAAAAAAAACTTTAAAAATTACTATTTAAAAAAATAGTTTTATTACAAAACAGCTATTTTAATCTTTTATTAATAGTTGAGAAAAAAAAACAAAAAAACAAGAATTAATTACTTTATGACCATTCGAAATTTGAAAAGAAGGAATTTAGAAGCATTTAAAATGGCGAATAGAAATAGGGGTGGGACGTAATGGGTGAAAATTTCAGATTCATGCGAGTAGTATTTTTTTGTGTTCATTTATACATAAATAACACTAAACAATCAAACATTTTGAAAATTTTGCAAAATTCAGAAGGTGCAGGCCAAAAATAGCCGTTAGGGCTCCACAGGACTCAAAATCCATCATTTTTCGGTGAAAAAGTGGTTTCATGCGATATTGCATGTCCTAAAACATCCTCAAAAAGCTATGAATGGATATAGATAGTTAAATCTGATATAGTACTTTAATTTAGGACCATTTTCTGGCTGTGAAAGGGTTTTCATGAATGTAAAATAGCCAAAAACTATTGGCCTGCATCTTCTGAATTTTGCAAAATTTTCAAAATGTTTGATTGTTTAGTGTTATTTATGTATAAATGAACACAAAAAAATACTACTCGCATGAATCTGAAATTTTCACCCATTACGTCCCACCTCTAATAGAAAGTCATTTGAACTGACTTTAAAATTCTTAAATTAATTAAAAGTTTTGGAAGTTATTTGCATCCTTTAGTTTTATAAATAGGAATTAAAACAACATTACTGCAACAAAATTAGGTATATAACGATTTGGTGCAATCAATAATTTAATGGTCAAACAATAGCGTAATAATTAAATTTAATTTTCAAAATCTTATTAAAAAATAAACAAGATAATAATAATTGTTAACAAAACAAAAAAAATGGCATCATTATGTTGTACGAGTACATCTTGTAGTATATATAAATTATTACTAATGAAAGAAGATGTTTAGCCCGAACTGTTACAATTTCAGTTAAACATTTGATCTACTGACTCCATAGCCTTGATCTCCAATAGACAGACCATCTATGGCAGGGGTGGGCAACCTCCGGCCCGCGGATAAGTATCAGCACGCGATGATCCATGCATATTTCATTTTTCTTTAACTATTAATTTCAAATCCTTGGCCTGAGATAAAAATAGAAAAAGAGAAAGAGAGAGGCAAAGAGGAAACGGGAGACGAGGAAAAGGGATGAAACATAGAACCTATGTGAGGTGTGTCAGAACGGATGCTGGATCAACTTGCTACTTCCCCCGTCATTATTTTTCATGATTCCAAAATGGCTCTTCGTCAGCGCCTTTTATAACATCACATACAGAAGTCTCTTGAGAAAAAATATCAGATTTGTAGAGTGTTCAATGCAATTTTTGTACAATTTATTCATGTAAACAAAATATAGTAATTCTGAGATTTCGTTTTCCACTCCGGTCCGCGATCTCCTTCCAAAAGTCTCATCTGGCCCTCACTCTGAAAAGGTTGCCCGCCCCTGATCTATGGTATCACAATATAAGAGAGTAAACAACAAAAAAAAATTTAAACTAAAGAAAAACTATTAAACTAAATTTGTATTATTTCAATTATTCAGACTACTGTTCTCTTATCTTGGATGTTATTCTCACAACGTTTCGACCGATGTAACCTCCAACCTTCTTCGGGCGCATCTTTTCGAACTTGGGAATCTTTATGCTGAACTCGGAAAACCTGTACAGAATTTCAAACTTAACTCTTTATTTAATACACGGGGGTTGATTTTTCTTGTTCAGTCAGTCAGTGGTATAACAGTTAAATGCATTGATTAAAAATCAGTTCTCAGTGACAGTCTTCTGGATATTGATGGTTCAATCCTTACTACAGGTGATAATAACTAAGAATAACATATAAAAATAACACTTTTACTCAGTCAGGCATGGCTGACAGGGCAAGAACAATCTACCTCCATGGGTTCAGTTTAAAATTTTGTATAGGTTTCTGTGTTCGATATAAAAATTTCTCATTTTGAAAAAGAGGTCGGACGAATCGATGTGAATATAATAATAAGGATGAGAACAATAGTCCAAATAATACAAATTATCAATCCTCATCTCAAAACTTCTGAAACATAAGTTAAATTTGTTTTGTGTCTGAAATTAAAAAAAGAATTTTTTTTTGACTGATAATCAAAAAGGATTAAACTACTACAAAAATCTAGTAGAACCCGTGGAAATTCCACAGTGTCTTCTACATCACTGTATAATTTGCTGTTAATAAAAAATATTCCTTTTGAAATAATAAATGTCTGTCAGGGTCAATACTATTAAACAATAAATTACTCTTCTGTAAAAATAATTATCGTTGTCAGCTAAATATTTTTTAAATAAAACAAATATGTCTTTTATCATTAAAATAATTGTCAGCCAAATATTCTTCAAATGTTACTTTTTTTTTAAATCAATAAAACGAATGTTACTTTTTTTTTTAAATCAATAAAACGAATGTTACTTTTTTTTTTAAATCAATAAAACGAATGTTACTTTTTTTTTAAATCAATAAAACAAATGTTACTTTTTTTTAAATCAATAAAACGAATGTTACTTTTTTTAAAAATGTATTTATTTAAAATTGTAATGTTTTAGTCAACAAGACGACAGAATTTAATTCAGAAACAATTCAATTTAAAATGAGTAAAGTCGCATTTTTTACCTTAGCAATATCAGATTAATCACCAATCATCATCTTTGCTGATCGGATGATCTCATTTTTTTTTTTTTAAATGTGTGTGAAAGGTGATAACGTACATACAAACACGAAATGCCTTAGCGTATTACTATATAGATTGCTCTACTGATATTCAGAAATGGAACAGCTGATTAATACATGCATAATTCTGAATTCGATCTGTCATCGCCAGCAAGTGTCTGATCGGCACAGATTACAATGTACAGCTCAAGATGGTCTCTTATGTTTGTTGTATTTGGAGATTATACTAGTTTGCAAGGCCACTAGAATCGCGTTTTACAAACAGCACCCGGCATTCTAAAATAGTCGCCCATCTAACTGTGATACTATGGACTGTGATACTATGGACTGTCCCTCCTCCAGAGCCGAGGAAATGATTCAGCAAGTCGCACAAAGGCAATCAGAAAATGGATGGGTAGTCAGCTGGGGAGCGGTCGAGGAGATCGGACATAGAATTTTCGGTATGACTAAATATATTTAGGAGTCAGAGTTGTTTGCAACAGTTTAGCGGCAGTTGGTAGCTCGGAGAGGACACAATCAGATGATGAGATGAGCTGACGACTGAGTACCGACAGTCCATGATAGTGTCACACACACTTAGAGTACAACTGATTTATACACAGGGTATCTGAGTTTGTGTTCTTTCTTGTGAGTCTGTGTTGTTTTGTTTTTCTAAACTTGTAAACCAGTGCTCGCACCCTCGGTGATCGCCAAGACGAGAAAAGACGACGACACGGCCAGGACGAGTTGGTTTGGTTTGTTTTGTTTTGTTTTACGGCATATCAACCTTTTTCAGGTTATTTAATGCTGAATCAATTGTATTTTTTTTTTAACGTTTTTTTTGAAGAAAGAAAATAAAAATAAATATTTTGAAAAAATTCGATAAACTTCTTTCTTTTTTTTTCAAAACATATCATTTTTTCCCCGATTAATTTAACACCAAGTCAAGCTTGATTTAGATGTTTTTTAGACAATTATATTTTTTTATACAGATCGACAGCTTTTAAAAAGCTCATTATTGTCTCTACTTTATTCTTCTTAAACAGTTCCTTCATTTTACCTGCTTTGTAGAAAGTTTCCCTTATATGCATTCAGTAAGAATATGCTTGATTGTGTACGCAGTCTGGCATGCATAGCATATTGCTTGCTGTTCGTCTTCAAGTAAGTAGGAATGCGTAAACCATTGTGTGACCTATGCGAAGTCTGGATAACACTACTTCCTCCTTTCGGCTTTTTCGTGAGCTTTTTTTCCATTCTCCTAGTGTAGTTTTGATCGCTAGGAGCTTGTTATGTGTATTGCTACTCCAACGAGAAGAAAACCATGGCACACACAGCATTAGGGTCGACGATTGTCAAGAAGGATGGCTGCTACACCAAGATGGAGGGGAGAGGTCCACTCCTTTTCTTGAATTGCACCACTTATCCTTGATCCTTACCTTATAATGTTGAGTGTTTAGCAAGGAGGCATCAAGTAAATATTTTGATCCTTTGGTATGACTCGACCAAAGATTGAACCCTGGTCTTCCAGCCAATTAGCAAACACTAACCATAATGCCGTTTTATGTAGACATGGATAATTAGTAGAAACAATTTATCATCTTTTCTATCAGTCCACTAGTTTTATTTCACATTGGACTAACATTTGCGTTACTCTCATCAACTAATTACGCCGTTCTTGGCAATCTTTAATGTTGATTTTGTACGGCGGAAATACCAGATCGCAGCTTCAAATAGGGCAGCGACAGAGGAATTTTCCATTTGTCAACTCCTTTCAGCTATCGACTTGTAGATTATTCTTAATACAAGATTGATTATATCTTTTGTCTGTTCTCATTTCAACCCCCCCCCCTCCACGAGGGCAAAGTAAGATACAACGTCAAGTTTTTAATGTGGGGGGATATCCAGCTCCCCAAAAAGGGACATTCTCGATGGGACAAAAATTAAAATTACCCTGGTCAAGAAGGATTTCTCCTCCTCTGACCGAGTACACAACAGATACTACACTTTGATCCTCGACTGAAGACCAGGCAGCAGTTCATTTGTCCCTATTTACTTGCCTCTCTATGAGGGCAGAGTTAGACACAAGGTCCGCTTTTAATTTGGAGAAAATCCAGCTCCCCAAAAGGAGGCACTCTGGATTGGAAAAATAATAAATATTTTCTCAGTCTGAAAATAGATACTTTGACGATTCCAACCTAAACGCCAAGCAGCAGCAATTGTGTTTACCTCCCTTTCACTACGGGAAGATGGTACACAAGGTCTGTAAGGTGGGGGCTATAAAAGCCAGTGCACAAGAATCGGTGCACTTTGGCCTACAAAAAATGCCTTAGCAGCCTCGTCGGAGTGTGTGTGTGTGGGGGGGCTCAGGTGAAGGTCACAGTGGCCCACACTGTAACTGTAACGGCATTCACCCGGCGTAGGCTGAGCCGGCTTCAAATGAGTTCACCGCATCTCGTATCAAGGCGGTCCATCCCCGCCAATTGGCAGCTGAGTCCTTTGGATTGTTTGTTTTACAACATATCAAGCTTCTTTTTTTTTCTTAAGTTGTTTAATGTTAAAACACAATACTTATATACAATGAATCATTTATAATAAACCTCCATAGTCAGAGTAATGTCCAATATGAACAAGCACCACCTGATCCTAGCATCCAAACGAAAATTTTATTTTATCTTCATTATATCTAAAACAAATTTACTGCCAGCACATATATCTTTGCAAAATATAAACAATGGTACCTAATTTAATTTAGTAGCTAAACTAACCATTATATGATGACCATCCAAATTCATTAGAAATTAGAAAATTTGCTGTCTTGCGTGCTATTGGTTCAGAAGCCAATTTTCACAGTGCATAACTAAAAATGCAGGCTTTGAACAAGTGAAAACTCCTGACAAATGTAATGTCATCATGTGATAGATGCAAAGTAATCTAAATGGAAGCAATAATTATAAGATCAAACCAGCCAAAAATGAGATGGAAGTGCAACAGTTACCACATTGAATCTTCTTAATATGAGTCACAGCAAAATCAAAAGTAGAAATCAAAACCATGTCGAAACAAATGAAAATACAACTTGATAAATTTATTTTGGTAGCACAATCAGCCGTCAAATTATGACCGTTCAAAGATTGTTGGAAATTAGAAAATTTGTCGCTTTTTGTGTTTTTTTTGTGTTTTTGGTCCCAATTCTCAGTCTAGAACTAAAAATCCAAGCTTCGAATAAGTGAAAAATCCTAACAAATGTAATTTCATCTTTTGGTAAATAAAAATTAATCATAATGGAATCAATAATTATTAGATCAAAACCAGACTAAACATTGGGCAAAATTCCATTACAGTCTCAAAAAAAATGTGAAGAAATGACATGGAAGCCCTACAGGGAAGAGACCAAAGAATGGAAGAATAAGAGCAGTATGGTTCATTAATTAACAAGAAAATAAAGAAGGCCAAGACAGACAAATGGGAGAGTAAAGTAAGGAAATAATTGGGAGAAAAAAGTAAATCCAGAGAGGTGAAGTGTTCAAAGTAAAAGAGAAAGCAAAAAATATGATTGAATGATGGATTGCCTTTTAATGGTGCATCAAATCTTGGGTCATTTAGTGCAAAAATTGATACTGTTAAAGGCTTGAGATCAATCCCCAGCAAAGAAAATGGGAACTAAAAAAAAAAGGTCAGCATGGATGGACCAGAGAAAAAAAAAACAGTTATTGATAGCTAGAAACCCTCCTGACAAACCACCCCTCAAGGGGTGGGTGGAACCCTGACCAAACAGAGTATTAGATGAGCAGAGATGGAGAAGAATCAGACACACAACTGACTCGGGTCTAAAAAAATCCCAACTCTCATAGAAATGTCCTACTCTTGGCTTTCTGGACTCTCCACCTCTGGAAACAGACATCAATGCAACTTTTTGTCTCTGTTCTGTGGTTGAAAAGTAATGTGTATATAAATTGATAGGGATCAGCTTAAACCCAACTCGCCCTTCCTTGCTCAGAATTAAAGGGAGATAATAAAAAAATAACCATCTAAGCAACTTTTAGAAGAGAGATACAAGGGTAAAGAGTGGTTCGCCCTTATTATCTTAAAAATAAAACAATAATAATAAAAATAATAAAAATAAAATATATCTTCAGAGAAGAAGACATTAATCGTCAGTGAGAGGGAGGGGGGCTTCTATTGATGACAGCTGAAAGAGTGGGTGGGCAAAAAATCAGTGTTTCGGTTGTGTTGGATGGGAGGGAGGGGGGTCCGGCAAGGAGGAGAGGGGAGGGATAGATAAGATAGTGAACAGAGATAACTTGGAAGAGACAAATTGTGCCTAGCTTCTCCTAGCAGCTAGCAACAAGTAACCGCGTTTTTCCACACGCCCCATTAATTCCACATCAGAGGCAGGGAACTTAAAGTGAAGTGAGAAGAAGCCTTGTGTGATAGAGTTACATCTTCACTGTGAGACGGCCATCTTTCATTCGGATTGCATCATCAACACAGCAAATGTTAAAAAAAAAAAAATAAAAAGACAAAAATAATTTAAAAAATTTTTTTTTTTTTTGTTCAAAGAAAAAACGGAAGCGTATACTTCTGAACCTTCCCCAAAAATCAGCCGAAGAAGGGGAAGTGGATCAGAAATGGTTCTTAAAACAATAAATAGCAGCAGCCGGATATGAGTTATACAAGGTGTCTACTGTGATTAGCAATTCTATTTATATATAAACAACATGAATACTTATTCCATCAGTAATGACGCCATTTTCCAGGTACAAGTTTAAAAATAAAAGTGTTTTCTTTTAATACTGTTTATTTATTTTGAAATCAGCAAGCGGTTTTACGGGCAAAAACTTGCAGAAGTATTGACCGTGTTTTTGTGCCGTTGTAGCATGACTGAAATCCATATTATATATATATATATATATATATATATATATATATGTATATCTAGGCAGCATCTTCTCTTGCAGGCAAGTATTGTTGAATATAAGAGACAACTCATGTCTAGATATTCTTTGGTAGATCCTTTCAATAGTCCGAATTAGGATCTTCTTAGTTTCGGAGGGGAATTGGCTGATGAATTTGCCATAGTTTGGATTTGTCTCCCAAGTACGTTCGGACCCATCTGGGTCCATCTTCGGGGGAATTAGGTTAATCAGATATAGACCATATGTTAATATTTACAGAAGGTTTTTGGCGGGAATTATGTACTAAGTACAAAACTATATTTGGAGCTATAAACATTTTAGAATATTATTACTGATATTAAAGTTACTTGGGAGACAAATCCAAACTATGACAAATTCATCAGCCAATTCCAATCCGAAACTAAGATCCTGATTCGGACTATTGAAAGGATATCTAGACATGAGTTGTGTGTGTCTCTCTCTCTCTATATATATATATATATATATATATATATATATATATATATATATATATATTACTTACTACTTGTACTTCTGTCAGCTACAGTGGTGTGCAGAGGTCTGGTGACACCCTTGATTGTATGCTCCAAAGACCAAAGTATAAATCCTAGTACTAAGAAATATTATGAGAAAAGGCGATAGTTTGAACATGATTGGAGGTTCGGAGGGGGAAGGGGGCTGTCCCACCATTGGTCGGCTATATAAACCAAGAAGGGTTGTGCTGGCTCCTTTCACAATTAGGACAGCATCTTTGAATGAGTGGCATCCCATGCCACAGGACTTTCAACGTCTGACCTCACTCATGATTCTACCATCGAAGAAAATGGTAAATCTACCTCAATGTTTGCTCTGTTTCACAGACAAAACCCAAGATAATTGACTATTTTTCTCTTTTCACCACATACTTTTTTTTATGTCACTACCAGAGGGCGACTTTCGCCGTTATCTAAGCCACATCGCTCCGATTCTTGTACACCTCAGGGTCGTCTTCGTTTATAAATTCAAGAAGTTGAATATCCAAATACTTCGAATTAATCAAAAATATATTGCTATGGTGAAAACTGTAAAAATACAGCTTATATGTTTGAAGTTCTGGGCTTAGAAAAGTGTTATTTTTCTAGAATTCAAACTCCAATTCGATGGTCTTAGAACGATCGAATTAGCTTTGAGGTTTCAATAATTTGTTTAGTGTAGATTTATTACACAGTATTAGTCTTCCTCAACCCATTACGCGTAAGGGAGAGGGAAGGAGACCTCCGAAACACGTCTGCTCTGTTTCGCAGACAAAACCAAAGAGTTTTGATTACTTATGTCTTCTCGTTACGTACTACTTTTTATTATGTCACTACAAGAGGGCGACTTTCGTCGTTTTCTAAACCACATTGCTCCCATTCTTTTACACCTCACTTCAATAATCACGTATGCAAATTTAAATTTTATGAGCAAAGGAGAGGCTTAATCTCAATAATATCCGATAATAATAAAAAAGGAAAGAATTGCTTTCACTTTTAATATAGACACAAAAATATACTCTTATTATTATTATTATTAACACAGAAAGAACGGAGATAGAGAGAGTTTTGTTTTCTTTTTCTCATCGATTAATTTTGTCTCTTTACCAATTAGTTTTGTCGTCTTTTCTTATCGATAGAGAATGAGAAAAAAAAGGGAGTTTCATATTTTTCTTATCGATTAGTTCTGTTTCAATGATTTCAAGTAGTGAATAGGAATTAAGTGCTAAGCGATAGCGAGCGGACAAAGTCTGTTAGTTTCTCATATGTCCTAATGTTTCTCATATGTCCTAATGTTTCTCATATGTCCTAATGTTTCTCATATGTCCTAATGTTTCTCATATGAAATGTAAGCATTTCTTTATGCGCATAAGAATCAAGGTCACACACCACTTGATATTTCAAAGTGTAAAGATTTGCATTTCAATAACTCAGGAGAATCTCGACTAAGCCATCACCGCAGAAGATTCATCAAAGTTTGTAATGTAGCCAGCATTCAAGATGGCTGGAAAACTCACAAGACGAAAGATATGCCAATCGGCAGGATTTAAATCGTAACGTAAGAACGTAGCTCTCAAGATGCAGTCACGGCTCAGTTAAGAGTAAGAGGTTATACTCGTCTCGTCCAAAGGGAGCAGAGGATGTGCATGGCTGCACATGGGAATGTAATGCAGAAGATGCAGAAGATGCAGCAATTGTAATCGCTTGAAGATGAAAAGCTATGAAGAGATTCAAAAGACAAGATACATCTGTCGTCTACGTGTTGCGGACAGACACTTGGCCGAGTCGGCAAATGAACGAAAAGAAAAAGAAAAAAACAAATGAGAGAGAGAGGGTAGAGGAGGGGGGGGGCAGTTTGTTCCACTTCAAACCAGTCGCTCGAACATTACTTTTGCTGCCAACTCCCAGTTGATAATGGAGATATTGGTCTTAGAATCTTACACCATGATGAGCCAGAAGATACGTGGTTGTGGCACATACGCACACACACATATATATATACATACATACATACACACACACACACAGTTGCTCATATATATATACATACTTGCTCATATATGCACACATACACACACACACACACACATATATATATATACATACTTGCTCATATATGCACGCATGCACACACACACACACATATATATACATACTTGCTCATATATGCACGCATGCACACACACACACACATATATATATATATATATACATACTTGCTCATATATGCACGCATGCACACACACACACACATATATATATATACATACTTGCTCATATATGCACGCATGCACACATATATACATACTTGCTCATATATGCACGCATGCACACACACATATATACATACTTGCTCATATATGCACGCATGCACACACACACATATATATACATATGTGCTCATATATGCACGCATGCACACCCACACATATATATACATACTTGCTCATATATGCATGCACACACACACACACACACACATATATACATACTTGCTCATATATGCACGCACGCACACACACATATATACATACTTACTCATATATGCATGCACACACACACACATATATATACATACTTGCTCATATATGCACGCATGCACACATATATACATACTTGCTCATATATGCACGCATGCACACACACATATATACATACTTGCTCATATATGCACGCATGCACACACACACATATATATACATATGTGCACGCATGCACACACACACATATATATACATACTTGCTCATATATGCATGCACACACACACACACACACACATATATACATACTTGCTCATATATGCACGCACGCACACACACATATATACATACTTACTCATATATGCATGCACGCACACACATATATACATACTTGCTCATATATGCACGCATACACACATATATATATATATATACTTGCTCATATATGCATGCATACACACATATGTATATATACTTGCTCATATATGCACACACACATATACTTGCTCATATATGCACACACACATATATATATACTTGCTCACACATGCACACACACACACACATATATATACTTGCTCATATATGCACACATACACACACATATATATATATATATATATATACATACTTGCTCATATGTACGCATATACTGCAAACCAAAAATGTTTGCAGATATGAATTGTTGTTTCAATATGAATTATATCACAGGTTGTTTTAATTTTAAAAGCATTTATATTCCTTATATTATTCGACTAATAATTAATTTATATTCCTTATATTATTCGACTAATAATTAATTTATATTCCTTATATTATTCGACTAATAATTAATTTATATTCCTTATATTATTCGACTAATAATTAATTTATATTCCTTATATTATTCGACTAATAATTAATTTATATTCCTTATATTATTCGACTAATAATTAATTTATATTCCTTATATTATTCGACTAATAATTAATTTATATTCCTTATATTATTCGACTAATAATTAATCTCTCGATTTAATTCAGTATTTCATTTTTGTTAATTGTTTATTAAAGGTTTACTCACTTCACTAAAAGTGTTTGCTTAATTTTGTGAAAAGGGTTCGTGGAAAGACGTTAACGATTGAAGAGAAACATAAAATTGTACAATTACAATTGCTGACAGTCAAAATACTTTGGCAGTCTCAAAATTCAATCAAGTAGGATCATCGCACGGCGAAGGGATATGTAAAAGAGGGAATAATGCAGCGCAAAAAAGCATAATGGAGATTGTCCACGTAAATTGTCGAGCGGAGATGAAAAATTAAAAGAAGTCTATCCGAGAATCCTCACAGTACAAGTAAAACCATTTTTGGTCACTTACTTTTTGACGCATGCCGAATGAAACTACTTGAAAGAAAAGAATAGAATGGGCAGACAAGTATATGAAAACAGATTTTCAAACTGTCCTGTGGACAGATGATGCCTGAGCAACACTCGATGACCCAGATAGATAGGTTGGCTCATTAAAGGTGAAAGTCCTCGCTTCCGATTTAGGCATCAACAGAGAGGTGGAGGATCGATGTTCTAGGTCGGAATTGTTGGTGGTGCATTAATTGGACCATTCGGAGTGTCTGAAGGTCTAAAACCGAACTCTCATAACTATTGCCAGTTCTTAGCAAACAAGTTAATTCTCTGGTTACATTCACAAAAAGACCTTAGAAAAAGCCCCCATACTTCAGCAGGAAAATGCCCCTAGTCATGTATCTCGTTTAACCAGCGAGTGACTTGCTGACCAAGGATTTACAGGGAACAAATTCATGGAGTGTCCACCTCAGAGCCTAGACTTGAACCCGATTGAAAACCTATGGTCCATTAGGAAATGTTGAATTTATGAAGAAACTTACTTCATCAGTGGATAAAAGACTCATAGACATTTTCAGATGGTCTTCTTTCAAATAAACTTCTGATTGTATATGGACACAATTTTGCTATTTGCAAACACTTTTGGTTCGCACTGTGCATATATATACATATATATATATATATATATATATATATGGTAAGTTATGAAAATATATTTATGGCAATTAAGCTACACAGAGGCTTCCGCGTTTCATCCCCGTAGGGAATCGTCAGGCTAAAATACCTAACTTTATATATATATATATAAAGTTAGATATTTTTATATATTTGTATTTACAGGATTCTCTCCTAAACTAATTAACCGATCATTATGAATTTTGGAACAGAGCTGATAGGCGCACAAAGTTGTTATGTGGGATATATTTAGTTTAATTTAGTTTTATGCAAAGAGAGTGGAAGCCCTTTGTGAAAATTAAGATACCTCTGGTTTCTATAAAAATTTTAACGATAGGTATTAGACATCAATTAATAAATATTCCTCAATTTTCAGTTTCTTTGGAGTATTTTAAAGTGTTTTTAGGGGGCATAATATGGGGACGGCCTCCCATTTGAAAATATAAATATATCAGACTTGCATTGAATTTGATCGATTATATTTTGATTTTAATCTTCATAAGGGGACATAAAAGTGGTGCAAAACTGTTCTGTTTGGAGAATCAATTTTACCCGTCATGGGACAGGTATTCTTCTAGTTGTATAAATATATATGTTATCAACAGATCGCAGTTTTGTCTTTTCAAGATTCATCAGTGTGACAAGCATATCAACCCTGGAATTTGAACTAACGGCATCAGTCACTGCCGACTGTGACAGTCCGACACTCTATCCTATATGAGCCAACGAGCCTGTTGCTATTAGCGAAAGAAATGTCTATCACTTTAAATGAAGTTTGAATTCATTTGTTTACCTTTATGATATTGATAACCTAGAGGATTCAATTCTTTTATGGAAGAATCTTGCTATATATATGATGATAATTATGGAAATAATCCAACAAAATGGAAAATGAAAAGGGAAAAACTGAAAGTTGTTTATATAATATATATATTTATATTCAGCAACGTTTTGTCTTTATTTCAAGACTTTCTCAAGATGGCTGACTTGAAGAAAAACATAGAAGTCAATTTTAGAAAATACGTGGTGTGTCTATGACGTGAAAAGAATATTTTTGTTCTCTTTTTTTTTCTCTCGAACGAAACATTCTTTTCATGTCATAGACGCACCATGTATTTTCAAATATTGGCTTCTATGTTTTTCCTCAAATCAGTCACTTGAGAAAGTCTTGAAATAAAGATGAAACTTTGATGAATATATTAACAATTTTCGGTTTTTCCTTTTTTCACTTTCCATATAATATATGAGAAAGAGAGAGAGAGAGAATAATGAGGTGATGAAGTTCTGAGTTTCCTTTTTTTTTAAAGATTTTATTCATACGATCGTTTCTACCATTCTAAAGCACACATTTTTCTTGATATTGATAAATTCAAGGTATGCTTCAACAGGTTTCATCAGTGAATTTTCTTTTGTTTCCATCAACAAAAAAACAACAAATATATACTAAGTGAAAGTAAGTAACACTGTAACACTCTCTCTCTCTCTCTCTTTCTCCCTCTTCCTCCCTCCCTCTCCCCCCAATTGTCAGTGATTAGAAACAAAAATCACGTTGAATAAATGACTCACTCTCTTCCATCAGTTTTGTCTAGTTATTTTTTTTTTTTTTTGAAGGTATGAATAAGAAAATAATTACAAAAAAAACATTCCTTCAGTCTGGGAGGATCACGACAGAAACACGTACAAGAAGAATAACCAGCAACCAAGGTATGAATGACCATTGTGAACCTTGATGTTTCTATAATAATTACGGCAACTTGGTTGTTGCATGTATGGCACAAGGTCGACACTCCCATCAGATCGCAAAAACCTTCCTTTATAAGTGAGAAGAACCAATTAATTCTCAAACTATTTCAGCTAAATCAGAAAAGACAAAACAAAAAAATGGCGGTCATATTTAAATAACTTTCCAAATGTATTGCTAATATTAAACTGTCGAAAACCCTGTGTCACTCAGAACTTGCTGGATTGTAAATGACTTGGAACTTGCCTGACGAAGGAACAGGACATTCTGCTACATGTACTTTTTAAAGATAAAAATAAAACGTTGCATTTATTATGCAGTTTCTTTTTCAAGTTTGTCAAATGTTTTGTTGTTTCGGCCATTTTTTTTCTTGTTTATTTTCAGTGCTTGATTGAGTGAGTCAAAGTTCAAATCAAGAATACAAGTTTGTTCCAGCAAAAATAGAAACTCAATATAAAAATCAATTTTTTTTTTTTTAAATAACCTCATCTTATTGCTTTCTCTTCTTTCTAGTTATTACTAGACGTACCCGTGACCCGTTGAGTCACAACCACTACCATTATTTGGTCCACGTTGATTTTATTTGAAAATTCATAAAACTGTGACATATCTTAACCCTTAAATGCTTTATTTTTTACATTGGTTTGAAAAAGTTTTATCAAGTGAAAAACGTTTCATAGGGGTAATATAAAGTAATATAAACGATTTTTAGAAAAAAAAAATTTATTGAACAAAAATAAATGATGTTGTAAATATGCAACAAACGGCATAAAATTTTACATGTATAATAAAACACTACAATATATGCATCTAAATAATCATAATACACTAGAGAATCATAAAATAATTTTTAATTACCATTATAATGTCCAGATTTAAAAGTTTAGGCTCTTGAATTAGGCAGATAACACACTGATGACACTCGCTCGTGACATCGAAGATACAGATTACCTATTTAGCGGGTGTGCTGATACAACATCATACTAATACCTACTCACACTTGCCAACAGCCTCGTTGCAGATGTGAAACAAGTTGCAGTTTGACACATTTTCGTTGAATATTATATTAGACATTTTGGTTGGAATGTATATTTGAAACAAAAACCATTTAAGGGTTAAGAGTTTGAATGTCTACTCAACACTATCCTCAAGTGTCTTCCGTCTCTGTACAAGGGTTTGTCAGGACGACCTGGCATAAGGATGCTTTCCTCTGCAAGTAAACCCTGACCAAATATTAAAAATAACATAGTATTCGATACCGAAATAAGATCATCTCGGTATGGCTACACACTTGTTCATACGAGGAATGGTGCACCTTCTCCTAGTGATGTTACCTCAAATAACAGCACTAAGCTGGATACTCCACCAGACCAGATGAATTCTTGTCCTGGAATCCGGCCAAACCAAGAAAAGACCACAAGAAATATAAGCTATAAAATAGTTAAGTGGTCAATTGGGGAGAAGGAAAGTAATTTGCTCCACTGCTTTATTAACTCGAGCTTTGAGAAATAAGGAAAATCTTAAATGAACACTCGGATATCTATGTATCTCATAAAGAAATCAAATGTTAGTCCCAGAATGGGGGCCCTTGATTTCTGAGAACTTACTGAAGTAAAATAAAAAAAATAATAAATTCTTCTTGCATAACTAATAATAAGTCTCTTCACTTCTATATCATCCTTATGGATAATAATATGGAAGTAAGAGTTCTATTATTTTGCCATCTAATTTACATGTGTGTACAAACACACCATGTAAATTAGCTGAAACGAAAGAGTCACTCTTTATCTAAATGCTCACACAAACATTAAAACCTATTAGAGAATGGTTGAATCACCATCCAGTGAGAGAGGGAGAGACAAATACATAGATAGTTAAAGGATAGATGGGTCATGTGTTCAGTTACTTACAATTTATGGTTAATTAGAAAGAACTAAAAAGGATTTTTTTTTCATACATAACTCAATCTACAGAATATTTTAGCATGTATTTTGTGTAATTAAAGTACAGTGTAACCCGGATATAAGAGCACCGGATATAAGAGAAATCTGAATATAAGAGACATTGTCTCTGGTCCCAAATTACAGCCTGTGTTAATGTCTATAAATTAGACCCAGAGACCCACAAGAGAAACCCGGCTATAAGATACTTCTTCTCTGGTCCCATCCTTCCCAATATAAGAGAGTTTGTTTTGAGTGACAGTGTGATGTCGTAAATCAGTCAAAAGACGTTGCTAAATTTTCTCACCTCATTGGTGAGGCTTTCTATGACCTTCACAGCTCTCTTATATCCGGGTTTAACAAAGAGATTTCTGTACAATCAAAAATGACTGCCTTTTTTAAGAAAAAGTAATTTTTTACTGAATTATTTGTGAAAACTGATTGAAAAGTACTTTTTATGTCATTAAGGTTATCAAGAAAAGAAGAATGAAATGGTTCGATCAGAAGAGATCCTGAAAGCAATGTTTACCGAGCATTCAAGGAAGAATTTCTCGGTAAAAGACCTTGTGGTAGGCTTCCAAAGCGCTAGACTTGTAGGGACGCGTGGTCCCTTGAATTGTTTTAAGAATGTTATAAACAAGTTAAAAAAAACTCTTGGGTTTCGAAATGATATCATCAAGGTCATCAAGAAAAGAAGAATGAACTGGTTCGGCCACGTCGTCGAAGACGTTGTGAAAGCAATGTGTACCAAGCATTCAAGGAAGAATTTCCCGGTAAAAGACCTTGTGGTAGGCTACCAAAGCGCTGGACTGACCAGATCCGCATCAATGTAGAGCTTTGTTTGCTAACGGTGGAAAGATTAGCAAAGCACCGAACAACATGGAAGGGTTGTGTATCCAGAAAGTGTGCAAAGATCTTCTGAGGATTGTGCAATCAAATGAAGTAATGTTTAACAGCAGGTAAATACAGCTTGCATCCAATATATAGATATATGTATTATTGTTGTTTGCCTGCCACAAAGCAGACATTAAATTCACAAACAAATTGGCTTTATTTATCATATATATATATATATATATATATATATATATATATATATATATATAGGGTGGGCAAAAATAAGGGTCCTATTTTTAAAAATTCATAACTTTTTTATTTATTGATTTTTTTTTTTTTTTTTTTTTAGAATAAGTAAAGGACCCCTTCCGAAGCAAGCATGAGCCGTATTAGCCCTAAGGAACGTACCCTCATTTAGAAAACATTATTTTTGCTTAAAAAACTCAAAACAGTGTAAAAAACAATACTTTAGTTTTTGTAAGTTTTAAGAAGTGTTTTTCGGCTAAAATTTGTTTTGTTTATTTCAAAAAATCTCGGAAGGGTCAGTCTACACACACATAAAGTTTGGTGAGTTTAACTTTTATTTTGTGGAAGTTATTCAAATTCAAGTTATTCAAATTTAAAGATAGGACCCTTATTTTGGCCCACCCTATAAATCAATGTTTGTGTGTTATAGAAATCGATATGTTAACAGAACATCCAAATAGGTTTTAATAAGGATTAAAATCTTCATTAAATCTAAAAACATCATTGAAATTTTCCTTTGATTCCATCTGGAGTCACTAGGGGAAATTATCGGTCAGGTCAATGAAATAACTGAAAAATATTAGAACTTAAAGAAAGGAAATTCTTTTTATTTTAATAGATTTTCCTTCTTTCAAAAAAAAAATTAAATTAAACATAATATGTATGAAGAATGTATTTAGAAAAGGTTTAAAAATTTAACTAATTATTTTTATCTTTTTTTTTTTTTTAAGATGTTAAATAATTAAATAAAAACAAATTCATTAAAGCCATTCATCGTTTTACAGCAACTTTATTTTCTTAAGGGAAAACAAAGTTTTTTTTTTGTTTTTTTTGTAATTCTAAATTTTTTGCCTAGAGGTCAATTCGGAATATAACTTCAAAATGTTGACAAAATAGCAGACCACATCATCTCTTGAACAGATAAAAAATATTGAAAATCTCAAATAAAAACAATGTTATTTATAAAATTACCTTTTCTTCAAAACACCATTGTGCTAATAGTTTTTTTTATTATTATTATTATTATTTGATCTAATATCGCAAATGTTATTTTTAACTTTTCTTTCAAGGCAAAAATTGTAAACATGACTACATTTGAAATTAGCTCCACACGGGCAAAGCCGGGTGAATACCGCTAGTCTAAAAATAAAACTGTTGAACACTTATCTAACATATAAAGTTATCCTGTCAGATTTTCAAAGTTAAACCCAAATAACATTTAAGCTGACAAATAAAACTTTGCCTCTGACTAGTCGATTTTCATTTGTTATTGTTGTACTGTGTTATTGGTAATATAACACACTACAATCCCACCCAGATGATTGCTAATGTAAAACATTTTTAAATAATCACCTAAAAATAAAAATCAGCAAGGGGGATAACTCATTTTAAATTGAAGAATATAATAGGAGTTGTCTGCCTTAAGTTTAAAATTTGCAAACCAATGGTTTCAATGCATCCCGGGCAACGACCGGTAGGTAGAGCTCATTTCCAATAAAAATTAAAATGGTCTACTTTTGCCCCCCCCCCCCCAAATTTACCTAGGCAGCCATATGAGGTCTGAATAATTTAGAACCATTAATTATTTTATTTTCCTTAACAACTTTTTTTCTTTCTGTGCATTGGTTCAACGGAGGAAATTAAAAATCGTATCGCGTTTTTCTTTGTGAGAAACCGTGCTCGTTTGCTTGCGTAAGCCAATCCATTTGTCAAGTTTCCTGACACTTTAGTCTTGCGCACTCAGGGTAAGTTTATTCAGATTCAAGAGAAACTCTAACCTATATTTAACTAAAAGGCAGTTAATTCTATTTAGCTAGTTAAAAAGCTGAACTGAGCGATTTTTATGAGTTGCCATAACCCATGGGGGGTCATTTTTATTCACAAATTCATTAACTATTTCGATGTCAGAGTCAATGAAATTTAACATGCACACAACCCATCAGGATAAAAAAAAAAAAAAATCACCAATATGTTGTGGGTTAAGTTGACCTCATACTGTTCATTCTCGAGGTGTCATAAGAGGTTAATTTTTAATTTGTGGGTCACACGAGTTAACATTCATTTTACGATTGTGTATGTAAGGCGGGAAGGCAGACGATTTTCTCAAAAATATGTCACTCAGTGCAACATAACAAATTTGGTGCCAAAAGGATTAAATTCATGAGATTTTAAAACATTCCAAATTGAAGGCATCTTTAAAAAATAAAATAAAATATCCCTGAAAAAGATTCATTATCATGATTATATTCGGTTTAATGTCCATTTTACATGCCAGCACGTGTTGAATGCATTTAAGAAATTGACTTACAAATGAACCTATCTCTGTCCAGGTCTTTATTTATCCCTCTTTCTCTTAAGTCCATTTTTATCACTTCCTCTCATGTTTTTTTTTAGCCTTCCTCTGTGAACTGACCCTGCTACCTCACATGTTCTACATCTACCAACACAAGAACTCTCACCCATTCTTTCAACATGGCCATACAAGCGAAGTCTCATCTTCTGCACACATCTCCCTATGCTGTCAAGATTTAATCTTCCTCTGTGGGTATCAGAACTAAGCCTGTCTTTAAGACTCACATATTTCTCCATGCAACGCACGTCCTCAGCTCGCACTGACACGGTTTCACTTCCATACATTATCATACTGCGTATACATGCCTGATAAACTCTTTCCTTGGTCAACAGTGGTAACGCTCTGCTGGTTAATATAAATTATTAATAGCACTAAGTGCTACCTTCTCTAGTATGTCAGAGGAGCTAGCTATCTCTCTCTCTCTCTCTCTCTATATATATATATATATATATATATATATATATATATATATATATATCTATCTCTCAAGTGTGTCCCTCTATCTTCCTGTATGTGTCTCCACTGTGTGCAGCCCTGTGCCAGCAGTAGTAGCAGCAGCAGCAAAACAATTTCCACAAATATTTGATTTTGATTGGTTAATTTGTATAAAACTACTCAATTTCGATTGGTTACCGAAATCAGACTTCAGTCAATAAGAAAGATTTTTCTCTGGGAGCCGAGTACCTGCTTGGCACTAGCTATTTAAGCGACAACCTAAAAGCAGTCAGCAATAAGAGACTCAACCTACCACATGAATCCTTGTCAGTCACAATGTGGTGTTATCATCTACTACTAAACTCGTTGCGGGCAGACCCAAATTTAGCCTTGTCTGCTAGGCCACGGGATCTCGGCAGACGACACACGAAACATGCATGAACTCATTCAGTGATAAGTTCACACCCACACTGACTAGACAGAATGCAAGAATACATATTCACACTGCTTACTCAATCAGCCTAAAGCTTTCACACAAATTCTTGCCAGATGTTTCCATGACAACATTGTTCAATCAGCAGTTACTACTAAATTGTTTTGTGGGCGAACTACACAGGCACACAAAGGGTCAAAGGGTGCTCCTGTTGAGAATTCCAAATCTTTCATTTTGATTTTAATGAACAAATACTGACTCTTCTTTTCTTCACAGAGACTCTACTCTTTTATTGGTTTTTAAACCTAGCTTAAAAATAAATTTCAATTAATATTTGTATGAATTGTCCTTGTCATTTATTGATACTGCTTTTCCTCTACAACTGTATGTGTCTGATTTCTTTTATATCTCTATTTCTCGTATGCCCCACATCCTTCTTTTAACTAAAATTAAAATGTTGATCATTAGTCCTTGGTGGTTACTCCTAATTCAACCATGGCTTCTTAAAGTTAAAAATAAATTATATCATTATTATATCTAATCATAATACGCTAAAGCAGTTTCATGTTTGTTATCACCCTCCACCCCATTTTTAAAAGATGGAATTGCCGAAAGTCGCTGTTGTGTCAAACATAAAACTTTACTAAAATGCACTTTCTTGCCCTTCAGGCAAGGATCAAAATGCAGTATCTGTTCTCTTCAAATATGATACAATAACATTGTGGGGTCTGTGTTTGCGACACATGTCACCAATTCATACAAGGTTTTTAGAAATAGACCCCCCATAACAAGATACATTCTGAAACCACATTAAGCACGGTAGCAATATACAACAGATGGAGGATACAATTGTGGAATTTCCACGGGTCCTGCTAGTTATTTCTGATATATAAAATTATCTTGTTGGATTTTCGAAGTTTGTCATCCACAGCTTCCGTCCTACAAAAATCAGTATTTGATTCTAATTAGCCATTTTTTTTTTTTTATATAATTATATAACAGGTTTGTTGCCATAAAAAATTATTTTGTTTCAATTTCTACCAAATAATACTTAATCCTATTCGAAATATTGCTAGACTGGAGACATTTGTCACTGATCAGTTTTGCATTATCGGCTGCTTACATTGTTGATAAAAATTAAAAATTCTACATTTCCATGCCGATGAGCACTTTCAGAATAAAAAAATTTGCTTTAAAAAAAAATTAGAGTATTTCTTTTTTTAAAATTATTTTTAAATCAATAATAGGTTGTCTTAGAATGAAAAAAATAATGACTGCCATGAGGCAGCCATGTGAAGCCTCGATAATCATTCAAAAAGCGAAAATTAAACAGAATAACAGCTAATAACTGTCACAATCGGACGAAAATTTAATGTTCAACTAAATTTTTATTACCAGTATTTCTGTTTAATTTTCGAGCGATTATCGGGGCTCTATGTGGCAGCCTCGTGGCAGCCATTATTTAAAAAATTCTAAATTAACAGACTTGACCATACTTTTGTATTGAACTAAAAAACGCTTTAAAATAATTCAAACACAAAAAAAAACTTATCGAGGTAGGTAGAAGGGTTAACTTATCTTGCCTTTGGTAACATTTATTTGTTGCCTATTTGTTTGTTTTTTTACTCCATTTTGTTCTGTTGGATATTGTAAATAAAAGAAACCCTGTATTGTAGTGCTTTTTTTACCAATACAGGAAACAAATGAGACCTATACAGGAATCGAACCTGTGCCTACGAAGACGGACCGTCTTTAGCTGATATTGCTTTAACCAACTCAGCCAACGAGACTAGGGTTGAACAGAGATTAAACTTGTACAGATGACTCAAATGGCTGCTTTGTGAATGAGATGCTTTAATTTCATTCGTAACCCATGATTTCCTTGGGGGTGGGGTGTCAAGTAACGAATACAGTGAATTTATGATAAAATAAAGAAATCAAATTTATTTCCGACAATGTTATGCATAACGCTGCTTTTTAATGACACTCATGTAAGTAATACTGTTATTAATAATATTGTTTGTTTTTTTAAATTTAATAACATTATTATTACCTATGCAAACATTTGTTAAGCCATATGTTTGTTAGTCATCTAACAATTGGGATCTCACAATTGAAATCATCTTGTCAACTTAGGTATCACAGAAAACTCTTTCTTTTTCTTCAACCAAAAAGCAGTGTTATACACAATATCTATTATATAAAGGGAAGTTGTCTGTGTGTGAGGGGGTCTGTATGTCCAGCTAAAAGTACAACACTACAAAACAAAGACCCACAAAATTGATATATTATTGATCGGTGTTGCCCCGGGTGAAAAATATCTAAAATTTAGAAAAAAATATTCATTCTTTGACACAGAACGCGTCAGGAAGGATCGGTTTTCCATACATTTCACGTACTAACTAAAGGGAAGTAACTCTGGTTCTTGATCAAGGAGTTACTTCCCTTATGTCGACAAATCCCTAAGGAATCTATATAAAGGAGAATTGCCTGTATGGGCAGAGGAGAAAGAGGGGGAGGGGAAAAATGGGGAAGGGGGAAAGAGAAAAAGACAGAGTGAGGTAAAGAGATGGAAGTTTTAATAGAGACATGTTACACTTTTGCCGGGTAGCCCTGCTAGTAAATAGATAAAGGAGGGGTGGGTGTAACAAACAGTAAAACGTCAACGAACGCGTAAAAGCCGGGAGGAATTCTTGTTCAGAAAACACCAGAATAAAACTAACAAAATTATCATCCAACTGCAGCCGAAATGCATCTCATGAACTTGAAGACAAATCATAAATTTGTAGAGAGAGAGAGAGAGAGATGTTGGGATCACCATTTTGTAGTAGGGGGTTGATGTCCTGTCGTATGAAGGACGGGGTTATTGAGTATATATCTAATATTCTGGTCTTGTTCATATGTAGAAAATGGGTTACCAAGTTTTGGTTAAAAGGACAAACTCCTCCTCTACAAGTCAAATCAATTTTATTCAAACAAACAGTTTCATCAACACAACAAATATGGTCTGGAAAGAGTTATGAAATACAGGAATACAAAATATTTTGAGTCAGGAGACATGCATCTACTATAGAAGTAAGATTGAGTTCAGTTCTTTTGCCTAAATAATAGCGAGAGGTGAGAAAGGGATATAGCATCTTGTCAACATGATGTTCAAAGTATGACTGTTCATAAATCGCGGGAAAAGGTTCGGGCAAAAGTGTTATCTCACACAAAGGTGTTCTGACCAAACGATGCATCAATCACTCCGCGAGTGATAACATGCAAGTGCAAAAGAAAATAGATCGAAATTATGTAACTGCTACAAATCCAAGCATTGAGATCAGTTGTAATTCTTTCTCGGGAAAATTGATTATCAAATGCTTTGCATGGATCTCTTTCTCGTTTGAACACTTCCGCATCCATTGTTGTATCTCGCTTTTTAAAACGAGCCTGTGTCCATGCATGCAAATTACTGAGACGTACAAAAGCCCAAAATGCACTTTTTACCTTTTGCAAATGACTACTCGATATTCAAGGCATCGTGGGCGCTTTGGATCCAGTAAGTGTTAATATCTATCATCATAGTAGGTTCATAATTTTTGCAACAGTATCAAAATGAAATTAATAGATCCGACTGGATTGGAACTTGACTTATCCAATTCCATAGTCTGCATTTAATATCCAATATACCAGTCGGTTTACATTTTTTTTTTTTTATGTGTTTTCAGTGGTGAAAAATGTATAGGATTGTCACATACTTTATTATATCTAAACAATCAAAAAAGCGAAAAGAAGAAACAACTTGTTTTTCTTACCTTTTCTTCAAAAGTGGTTGCAGTCTGATGAATACATCCAAGCGACACGAAATATCCTTCAAGAAGTCCCATGAGAAGAATAAGGTAGAATCCATCATGAAACTGGCAGTAAAAAAATGTAATCGTTCAATTAATCAATCTAATATATCATTTGTTATAATATTATCTAATATATAAAGTAAATTTAGTCCCCTTATTGTTTCTTATTCATCAATAGTCGGTAAAAAATGTAATCTTTCAATTAATCAATCTAATATATAATTTGTTATAATATTATATAATATATAAAGTAAAGTCAGTCCCTTTATTGTTTCTTATTCATCAATAGCGTTCTTCTTACAAAATCAATATTTGATTCTGGTTCGTCAAGTTTTCTTGTGGATCGTTGCAGTATGTTGTTAAGACTAAAATGTAATTAGATATCCCAAACTGATTTTTTTTTTTTTTCAATATACAAAAATACACAGCAGGTAGTAGGGTCAGTTCACAGAAGAAGGCAAAGGAAACATGTTAGGAAATGATAAGAAAGAGGGATAAATAAAGACCTGGCCACAGATAGGTTAGTTTGAAAGTCAATTTCTAAAAGCTGTCCAATGGATACCAGCATGTAAAACAGACGTTAAACTGAAGATGAAGATGATGACGATGAAAGAACCTGATCAATAATTAATTCCCATTCATAAGCTTTCAGTCGACTCTTAAACACAGCTACTGACTTCAAAGACTGATGGCAAATCTGATATGTATGGTTTGAGCTTTGTACAGGGTTAATGAGATGTACACGTGAATTATCATTTTCTCTTTTTTTTTCATTTTGCTTCAGTAAGTTCTCATAAATCAAGGGACCCCTTCTTGGGGCTAACACTTGATTTCTTTATGAGATACATAGATATCCGAGTGTTCATTTAAGATTCTCCTTATCTCTCAAAGCTCGAGATAACAAAGCAGTGGAGCAAATTACTTTCCTTCTCCTAAATTGACCATATAACTATTTTATAGTGTATCTTTGCTGTGGTCATTCTTGGTTTGCCCAGATTTCATGACAAGAATTCATCTGGTCTGGTGGAGTATTTAGCTAATTGCTGTTACTGGAGGTAGCATCACTATGAGAAAGTGCACCATTCCTTGTATGAGCTAGTGCACAGCCACGCCAAGGAGATCGTATTTGGGCTTCAAATACTATGTTATTTTGAATATTTGATCAGGGTTTACTTGTAGGGTGAAATATCCCTATGTCAAGGTATCCTGACAAACCCCTGTACAGAAAGACCGAGGACACTCGAGGATGGTGTCTAGTAGGCATTCAAACTCTCTCCAATGTTTATGAATTCTTGTGTGTATTTTTAATGCAGATCTTAATTTGCACACTTTACAACAAACAACACATTACCGTGCAGATGAGGCAACTGAACTTTCTCAGATAACTGCATAAACAAAGTAAAGTTAGATGGATTTTGTTTGGTATTGAAAAAGATTCATTAATCAATCAAATTACCCGACTGCACACAAATGTATGGTCATATTGCTACTTATATATTCAAAATCCTTAATATTTTTAAATGTTGTACGCGTGGGCTAAGAATTATTAGGAGTGATCTTCCTTGGACCATATCCAAGTTATTTCCCCTGAATTATATTGAGCAACGAGAGAATGCACTCTCTTACATCCAGAAATCAAAAGCATCTAATTCCATTCAATGTGGGGAAATTAGAAACCGAATTAATTCTCTTTCTGGCTTAAATGCTTAAGCAATTGGATGTGGCTCTAATCATCTGGCCATCTCGGCATGGCTTTCACAAACCCCGATCACAGTTGTTTTCACATCCCCCTATCTGGTTGTAGTCATAGGCTCCAAGAAGATCAGCAACAAAATGTAAGTCACATTTACTTATTTATTGTCCATGCATATATCTCTCTCTATCCATTGACCCTGACAGTACATGTTCTTTATTGATTTTGTTGAGACATTAAGGTATAATTTCACTTTGCAAATTATATCTGGTTTTCACTTCTTTATATATCATGTTTCATATATTCCGCTTATGTTTGCTGAAGATAAACTGTCTATATGAGAATATGTGTATGAATATATATATATATGTATATATATGTAAACCCAACTGTTTTTTTTATTATTTCCCTTTTCTTTTGTTTATTCCGACAGTCATGTATGTTTCCAAGAACACACAAAATGGTGACCACGTGTCCTGGAAAGAAACTTAAACACGTGTTCATTCAAAAACATAAAAATATGAATAGAAAATATACATATTTTACACCATGAACATTTTTTGTTTAATTTCTATTAACGTCATTACAATGGAAGACATTACCACGGTATCGTTTCCCTGTGAGTTACAACATGGTTGTCTTTAAATATAATGTCAACAAATACTCATCACAAATCGTCCTCGTAAATACTTAAATTTTATTCATTCCATTCATCATTTCCAATCCTCTCATAACATTCATCATCATTCAAATGACAATCTATCCATCTCATTAACATTTATCCTCGAGTGGCTTTAAGCCTTGACAAGCGGTGACTTATTAGTAAGGAACAATTACAAAATGCCAACAAGCGACAAGTATGTTCCAGCATCACTTCATCTTGCGACCTTTTTTTGTTATCATATTGTTGGCCAGGGGTGAGCAATTTATATTCCCAAGGAGCCATATGAGAAATTATTACAGCTATCGAGGACTGGACTGATATATTTAACTTGGTTCTGCCCGATGTATATTATTATTATTCTATTTTTAAAAACAGTAAATGTGATAAAAATGTGGAAAAATGTGTCGCATTGTATAAAAAGCATTTAAACTCAACCCTATAAATGCACTGGAGTTGTATTACCTACAACTTTTTCACACTGTCCGGTTAGAGATAGACAGCAGGCCAGATGTCATCCTCAAGCCGGATAATGTCCAGGTCTGATATAAGCCAATTCGTAACAAGTAGGTACGTGCAAAATCAATGGCCGCTTGCACTGACTCTCGTTCTTAAAAGTGTCTTTTCTTAATTTTTTAAAGCAGTTTTCGTTTAACTTTTGATTGTGCTTGAAAGATAAAAGCCTAATGTTATTATATAAAAGGAAACAAATGTATATTTACGTTTGAAAAAAAAAATTAGAATTGAAAATGTTGTCAAAAACCCCTATAAACGTCAAAAATTGATTAAAACTGCATATTCAATAAAACGTTTTAAATTCGTTGGAAAGATAAATATCAATTTTTTGGAACTATTTCAAAGATAATTATTAAATTTAGTCTTAAGAGAGTGAATTAAAAAAAAATTGACCTTCATTTTTCTACTAAAACTTGCCGAATTATCCAAAAGAAAAAATAAGATACTTCACGGGCGCATTTTGTTGTTTTATGTAAGTGTAAACAAAATTTGGCGACCAAATCTGAAAGTATGGAAGCCCTGAACTGCAGTAATATTTATTTTTATTTAAAAAAATTTATATGGAAGTTATGCTTTATAGAAATTGAAAAATGATTAGACCTTAATTTCTTTATTTTTTAAGGTTACGAAAAATATGTCTACATTAAATTGACAAGTATGGAAGACACAAATTTATTATTTTTTTGAACAGAAGGTTTTTTAATAATTTTCCCTTATTTTTATTTTTATGTACTGGTGCAGATTAGGACCCAAGCTAACTCTGACCCTAAACCTTACGCCAAACCTACCCTAACCATGTCTATACCAACCAATTTATGTATCCATTATATATTATAATCACAAAAGATCGCTTTTATTTTGCATATGTAGTTGAAAAAATTTCATTAAAATTTGGTGGCCCTGAAAATTTATGGAAATGTGTAAAAAAATAATAATGGTGCTTCTTTAAGCATATCTGTAAAAAAAAAGCTAAAGAAATTGTTTACCAATGATTTCCTTAGAATTTGAAATAACTTTCTTTCAAATGTTAAAATTATTTTTACGTTAACGTTACGAAATCCTTCAATTTTATCAATTATTTTTACATGATGATTGATTAAAAACTTGAACAATTACATTACTCGATTTATTTTTATAGAATTAATTTAATTTTAAAATACATTAATTCTTTAAAAATAAAACTTAATGGGTATTTTTTTTATTTTAAGCTAAAATAGTATTTAATTTTCAGTGTGAAAAAGTAAATAAATATTCATTAAAAAAAATTAAAACATTAACAAATTATTGTTAACGTTTTAATTTTTTGTTAATAACAATTATTTATAATTAAATAAATAAAATTCAATTTTAAAGAAAATGTCATATTTGAACTATTTATTTAATAAATTTTAAACTTTTTAAAGAATATTTATTAATGAAAAAAACAAAGAAAAACTTACGTTTTATCTTTCCAATGAATTGTGAAATTAACGAAATCGATGAATCTCTGAAAATTAACATTTTAGTGGGAGTAGTGGGAGTGAATGGTGGGAGGTCTAATTGCGCTTGTTTATTACATAGCGTGCCTTCCATAGCCTTGCGAATCGATCGTTAGTAGAAATTATTCAATTTTTTTTAATTCTTTTTTTCGTTAACTTCCTGGGTCACAAATGTGTAAATGTTTGGTTTATTTTCAAGATTATAAACAAGAAATTCTTGCGCTGATGATGACACGTTTCTCTATGAAAGGGAAATATAATTACGTCGCATTTTTTATTTTTCCAAAAACACTAATCATTAAAATCGCATGAAATATTTTTTGCAATTATATTATTTTTTTGGTGAAAATATTGATTAAACAATGCTTTATTCAATAATAATATCGCTAATTCAAAGAATTAATTTTTCTTCGAGTTATAGTGATTTTATTAACACGGTATTTACTGGCCTTTTTCGTAATATATGAAATATTTTGAAAAAAAAAATTTATTTAACATCTACGATCCTTTATTTACATAAGCAACATTTAAAAAATCATGCATTTTTTTTTTATCAATATATAAAAATATAACTCTAGTAAAGGTGTATTTTCTTTTAAAAAATAATACATTTTCACTCAGATTTTAAAAAAATAATGGTTTCATTATATTCCGTGATTGTTGATTAATAAATATTGAAAATTTCAGTAAAATTGGTTGATTTCCTGAATTTTAGTGTATTTTTAAGTGAAGGGAGGGGGGGGGGGGGTCAAAATGTTTTTTCATTTTGGGAATCAGCCATTGATTTTGCACGTACCTAGTAACAAGCATCGACCCATACAGGATAGACGTTGATGGGTGCAATAAGTTGTAGCGACAATAGAATCTTGTGCGTCATCACGTATGAGATTCCTTGGCAGCTCAGATAAGCAACTCAGAACGCATCTTGGTCAGAGGAAATTCGATTCGACATTTGTCCAGGGTCACGGCCAGGTGGTCAATATAGCGTTTCACCCACTTGCAAAACTGTTTTCAGTTATGTTATAGTTGTTTCCTGTCATTGGACGATCGGTTTGCTACGAAGAAAATTACTTAAAAGTAGCTTAGGAGTTATGTCCCTTGTATAAAAAGAAATACATGATTATCTCCCTTAGACTTGTACATTGCTTTAATTTACAGTTTCTTTCGATCACACTGAACGCGTCTTTTTTTTTTTTAATACATATAAATATCAATTAGAAAAATCGCTTTTAATTCTAAAACAAAAGCCAACATTTTCTTACCTGTTTATCAAGATCCGATACTTCCAAATTCACTTTGGTCAAGTGTTTGTTTACAAAAGTTATCAGGGTCTGAAAAATTGAAGATGAATCATATTGAAATGCACTTTCAAAATAAACCCATATACACATGCGTTTCATGCCAAACCTGCAATCGTCAGTATGGGAGGAGACAATCCCTGCCAGTCACATGATTCGAACCCGATACGAAAGTTATGTTTGACTCAGTAGCCGAGGCGCGTACCACTGCTCCAACAGTTATTATCTAGTAATGGGAAGTTAATTAACATCTAAATAGCAAACACGACAGCTATATATAAAGTTAGGTATGTGTATATGTTTATATATTTGTATGCACAGGATTGACTCCTAAACTAATTAACTAAACATTATGCGTTTTGAGACACAAGTGCTAGGCATAAGGGTGGGTAAAGTGGGCTATATTTAGTTTAATTTAGTTTCATGCAAAGAAGCCTTCCGTGAAAATTCAAATACCTTTGATTTTTATGAAATTTTAACAATAAGTATTCGACATCAATTAATGAATATTTCCCAAATTTCAGTTTCTTCGTAGTATTTTAAAGGGTTTTTAGGAGGCATACTATGGGCCTAACCAACCTATTTGAAAATTCAAATATTTCAGATTTGCATTAAATTTGATCGATAGTCATTAGATGCCAATTAAGCAAGATTCCCTAAATTTTTATTTCTTCTTAGGAGACCTTAAATTTTAAACATTTTCTAGAATCAAAATCATGTCATGGATTTTGATCAAAATTAGAATAAGGATTATAGATATGAGATTTAGTAGCATTATAGCTTCATTTAATCTTCGTAAGAAGACATAAAAGTGGTGCAAAACTTCTATTTGGGGGAATTCATTTTACCCGTCCTGGGACGAGTATTCTTTAAGTATGTGTGTATGTATGTATATATATATATATATATATATATATACAGGGCTTTACGCGCTCCACTACTTTTGGAGCTGCTCCAGCTCCTGCTCCAACGCCCAAAATTGGAGTTGGCTCCTCTCATGCTCCCTATTTTCAAAAAGGAGCCACTCCAGTGGAATCATCGGCAAGGCGATGATTCCACTGGGCACGGAGATTTACTAAAGATGTCTAAATCTGCCCTTTTGGATGAAACCGCAGTACATTGCTGAAATATGTAATATACAGTATCTAAATAAATTATATTAGCTCTCTTATATGATCGAGCACTTTATTTGATTCCTTTCATATACAACCTGACACACATATATATATATATATATATATATATATATCTTATATATATATATATATATATTGAAGTTTTTAATTGCAGGTTCAATCCGAATGGAAGGATTTTGTCTGATATATATTTATAGCTATGTATAATTTGATATTAAACATCATATTTACAACTAGAGAGCTCAATGTATTTAGTATACAAGGCAAATATTTAGGAATAAAGAATAACAGAAAACTAACACATATTAGACAATAATTATTTCGACCATAAACAGTGTCTTCAGGTCTGCGAATGAATTTAGAATCTAACAATTCCACTTTTATTATAAAGTATCACAGAAGACCTTAAACATTTACCACACTGGATCAACCCATTTCAGAATATTCTGACACCCTGACCAGAGATACGACATAAAAGATGAGTACATTAGAAATCCAGGATGATAGAAGGGGAAAACCAAAAAGAGGATAAAAGAATGAACAGAGAGAAAAGGAATGGGTGTGATAAAGTAAAAAAAACTTGGTAGATTTTTATATGTTAGGAGTTTATTTCATACCTATACTCTTTGGTATTGCCAAATTAGCAAGTAAGTCGATAGAGAGAAAGGAGGTGCTGATTACCTGACGAATGTAGGGAGGGTGTAACCTGGCTACGTAGTGTCAGCCTTATGTGTGAACGATGGGAAGGAGAGAATGAATATTAATGAAGCTCAAAATAGAATATTTTTTAATGTTGTAATTTACACTATTGGATTTTTGTATTTGAATAAAAAAAAATAAAAAATAAAAAAATAAAAAAATAAAAAAAAAAATAAATAAAAAAAGAAATAATTCAATTTGTAATTATCAAAGCTAAGTTCTGTTTAGTCTTAGGTACCCAGAGGAAGAAAAGAAAATTATTTACAGTGGTTGTAGCTAGACGAGTTTTTGTTGTGAATGTTGTACAGGAGGGAACCATAGATTGGAGCTCAGTCAAGCAACTTACATGAAAATAACGATAGAGTAAAGAAAGACTAGCAAGTTCTCTTCTGTGAGAAAGAGGCTGTAGAGAAGAGGAGATAACATCCTCCACTAGATTGCCAAATCGGTTTTGTACTCTGTCAAGGCAGGAAAGGTTGTTCCAAGCGGCACCTCAACAGATGTGTCAACAGTACTCATTTTAGGACGTATAAAGATATAGGAATGGATCAGGAGTGAGATACTTCTTTGAGTAATAGAATCATCCAACCAGTTTTCCAGCAACCTTAGCAACAGATTTGATGTAAGTCTTCCACTTCAGGTCTGAAGTAAATAGCAGTGCTCGCAGCTTATCAAAGCAGAGGGGATTCCTCAAGGAGAGAGCCATTTATTTCAATTTGAGCAAAGTGAGGATCCTAGCATTGGTGGTGAAAGGAGAGAAGCTTGATTTTATTAAAGATAACCAGTCACCTTTTCCCCCATTGAGAATTTCAAAATAATTAATGGGATTTCTAAATAATGGGATTTCTAAATAATTAATGGGATTTCAAAATAATTAATGGGATTTCAAAATAATTAATGGGATTTCAAAATAATTAATGGGATTTCAAAATAATTAATGGGATTTCTAAATATGAGAGAGTGTTTGCTTTTGAATAAGTAGCCGCATTCTCTGAATCTACTGGCAAAAGGGATTTCAAGATCTATAAAACAATTAAGATTGGTTTTCTTCCAATTTTTTTAATAAATTACCTCATAAAGTTCTTTTCAAAAAGTTATCTCCCCCTGGACACACCATATGATAAAAAAATCTTTGTGTCCTTAGTTGCTTGCCTGCCCACGAGGGCAGAGTTAGACGCAAGGTCAGTTTTTAATGTGGGGGAAAATCCAGCTCCCAAAAAAGGAGCATTCCAGATTGGGACAAGAATTTAAATTACCTCAGTCTAGAAGGATTTATCCTTCATCGAGTGAGGACAGAAAACATGAAGTGTATCAAAACAGATACTACACTTTTCTCCTAGGCCACAAATATCTTTGTCATTATTGAAAATTAGGATAAACTGGATGAATTCAGAAATAAAAGCAAGAGAACAAAACTTTCAAAGGTATTTTTGGATGTGCCTCATGAAATATTGAAGGGAATTCGATTTATATTTTACAAGTTGATGAACCAATTCACATATATTTTCCAAAACAGGGTTACTTAAAAGAATTTTGATTCCAAATCAGATGTCCGATGATAACCTCCCTCACCCCCAAATTGTTTTCAAAATATGACCCTCCTTCTCCTTCCACAATTTATAAACCGAATAGACCTTTCCAATCATACAGAATTACTTCTATAATCTTAACTAAGTTTATGTAAAAATTATATTTTAAATTAATTTATATCTCATAATGTTCTAAATTGTTGGCATCATAAATAAACAGTGCGAGGGTGCGGGCGATATTTGTTCACAATTTTCAGCTGCTAATTTTATGCATTATTTCTTTTCAGCGTCAGTCTTGTTTTTAGGAAAACAGTGACTAAATTTCCATTCTTTTTTTGCAGAATAATTGATTATGGGCAATTTTTGAACCTCCATTTTTGTGGAAGAAACACAAGAGTTCTTTTCGCAATCTTTGCCGGAAGAACAAATAAGGAGATTTGAGACTTGCTCAGTGTCAGCAGGAGGATGCTAGAAACCGTCAGAAGATTCAGGATTCGACTGAGGCGAGATTAGAGAGAAAAACCGATGAAAGAACGGCGCTCTAACCGATCTGAGGGAGATAACTCTATTTTTCTTATTCCGAATCCGCTGTAACTTTGGCAAGGGAGATAACTCTTTTTTTATCGCTGCATGAAAGAAAATGCGAATGTTTTTGTAAATGTCCGTTTTTATTTACATGTCACAAACTTTATAACAATTAATAGAAAATAAAAGAAAGAAAATGCGACTGTTTTTGTAAATGTCACAAACTTTATAACAATTATGAGATATTTTTTTGTGACATAGAAATAAAAGCGTAAAAACTGCTGTCGCATTTTCTTTCTTTGTGTTAAAGACCGTAACATTTTTTTTATTAATTGTTATAAAGTTTGTGACGTGTAAATAAAAGTGCTTAAAAGTTATCCTTGTGACATAAAAAAAAAAGTTATCTCATTTCATGCCAAAGTGTCAGCGTCGACGAATTCGGAATAGCGACATTCAAGAAATTTAGAGTTATCTCCCTCAGATCGGTTACTGGTTATCCAGGAGTGCCGAAAGAACAGAAGAGTCAGGCCTAGTTGTCAGAGAATTTCGTTGACCACACTTCACCTAAAATCTGGCTTCCTAGCTCACCTGACTGCAACCCTTTTGACTGCTTTGTATGGGGTGCAGTGAAACAAGAGACTAACAGATCCAGCTGTAACATGAAGAACAAGCTCAAGGCCAGGATCATCACAACTTTCAAGGGACTAAATCAAACGGCAAAGACCTGTGACCCACCTAGAGGCCATCATCAAAGCCAAAGGTTTATCAAGTGAAATGACAGTACACGTCATGAAGATAAACCGAGCCAACTTTGATTAATAAATCTAAAAAAAAAAAAAAATTTAACTACTGTTCAGTACTGTTATTTTTTCCATAACAGACGTTTTAAAACACAGATAAAACACATTTTTATAAATATGATAGATAAGGGATTCCATTGGCAAATATAGATAATTAAAAATAGACTCCATACAGTATCTATTGTACAAATAATTAGCTAATAATAACATTCACCTTTACAGAGGCATACACGATTACTACATCATCATCATCAACCAGTTTATTTGTTGAATCAGGTCACAATTAATCCTCTGATGAGGGTGAAGCCTGATTATCTAATCTCAATCTAAGTTTTCCTCTACATTCTTGTCTGGTGAGGCTTGCCGGAATCCATACCCATGGCTCTCCTATCACGTTTGACCACGTCCTTCAAGGACAATTTGGTGGTCTATTCTGCTGGCACATTCAATCCAGCCATTTCTGCATTCAACGTGCCCCAACCGACACAGTCTTCTCTTCTGCATGATGTGTGTGAGGCTTTTCAAGTGTTTAAAAAATGTTAAACATACGTTTTTTTATATACAAAATGGTTGTAATTAGTTTTAGGACTGGGAACATAAACAATAATTTAGGCATCAAATAAAGTTGTTTTTATGATGAAAAAAAAAAGGAACTCAAATCATTATTTTACCATAGCATTTGCAATATGAAAGTTTAAAATAAACAACACCTGATGGATATATTTTGATTTTGATTTAAAAGATATCTTGAAAACAAATATCATCTGCATCCTGTATAGGTAAAAAAACATGGATCCCAAAATTATAATTATGGCATTGTTTTCTTTCTCTGAAAATTCTTCAAATAATGACGGATCTCGTCGATAATGATGAAGAAACAAAGTGGTTTTGCGATAATCTTTTCTGAGATTGCGTTTGTGAGTTTCATTAAAAGGACCAGAGATTTATACTAAAGTATAAATCAACTTTATCCAAAGGGAAGACTGGAATATAAAGAGAGTTGTTTGGTAGACTGGCTTTTGTCAAGAACAGAATGTGGTATTCTGGAGTTCTATCTCGTCTGGCCGCTTCTGGCACAGGATGAGAACAGGATAGGATGTCTTGCTGTGACAAAATCTATTCGAGAACTGAAACATCTTTCGGTGCCAACTCACTGGGTGTGCACTGATTTGATGAATCTGCGCAGAAGTGTCCTCTTGCCTATGTAGTTATATATATAAGTCTAGTCATCATTGCGCGTGCACCAAATCTAATCACAACGCAAGATAACGCAAGATATTGCGCATACAAACAAAATAGATCTCTCATGCAACTGTTACAGTGGCAGTAACTCTATTCGAAGACACTAACTCATCTGTGAAGTTTAACTTCAAAACAATTTGAAATTGTTACATGCATACTTCGTCAAAGTACAAAAACACATTTGCATTCATTCGATAGCGATTAGGTTGATCATTCAGTCGTCGCAATATAACAAGTTTTGAATGAATACAAAGAAATTCACCGTACTTCATTGTACATGCATATAACCAAAAGTGTTAAAGTACGCTGCTAGTATTCATCTGGTGATTTGAATTAGCAGACCAACGTTAACACGTGCACAGGATACCGGGATCATAGAGTCAGTGAGAACACTTAATGTCATCTTGACCTGTTGTGTACTGAAAACGGACATGACATCACATGGCTAGAAGAGAAAGGAGAGAGAGAGAGGAAAACCAGTTCGTTGGAAGTCTCGGAGCGAACTGCATGCATAGAGAATGACTTAAGATGGACGATAAACTAAGAGGCCCAAAGGGACCCAAATATCCATAGCTCAGAATGTGTTCTACCGCTGGCAGAAGAGAAGGCAGTGTCAACATCTCAATAAAGGAATCTCTCTTTGAATTCGAGACTATTCTTCGTGCTGTTGTGAAAAATTAATTTCGGGTGACCCAGTCACGGAAGGAGTGGCCGATACGGGGTGGGATTGGACTAAGAGGAGAGGTATTAGGTAACAAAAGGAAATTGAACATATGAATAATCATTCAGTCTCTTCAAAGATTTCTCTTGATTGTATGAAAGTAGTTACAATGATTTGTATAACGAAGATAAAAGTTTATACAAACTCACTTTTTTGACAAGATTCAACTTTTCTGGAGCATGATCAAGCAATGTGTCAAAAGCATCACGATCTGGTGAAAGAGTGAAGGGGAAAAAAACATTTTTTATTAATTTGTTTTAAATCAACGACAATTTAAATCATACAACAACAAAATTGGTAAAATTTCTCACATGTAGTTTCTAAATTTTCTAGATGATAATTTGTACTATTCAAACTACTGTTCTCATCTTGGATGGTATTCTCACAACGTTTGGGCTGATGTAACCTCTGACCGTCTTCAGATGTGTCTTATCCAACTAATTTGTACGGAATTTCGAATAGAACCCTTTATTTAATCCACGTACAGATTCCCGAGTTTGACAAAAAGATTCCCGAGTTTGACAAAAAGATTCCCGAGTTTGACAAAAAGATTCCCGAGTTTGACAAAAAGATTCCCGAGTTTGACAAAAAGATTCCCGAGTTTGACAAAAAGATTCCCGAGTTTAGCCAAAAAGATTCCCGAGTTTAGCCAAAAAGATTCCCGAGTTTGACAAAAAGATTCCCGAGTTTGACAATATGCATCCGAAGAAGGTCGGAGGTTACATCGGTCGAAACGTTGTGAGAATAACATCTAAGATAAAAAACAGTAGTCCGAATAATCCAAATTCTCGCATGTTATTTTGTCATTCATATTTTTTTGTTACGTAAGTAAAAAATCAACCATAAAAAGTAAATTAAATGAAAGGTTTTAATCGTTTATATTCTAATTAATTTTGTAACGAAATTGCACAATGAACAAAATCAAGACTTGCAATTTCACTATTTAAACTACGAGACGAAAATTGTCGGTTTATCTGCTTTGCCATCTTTGCTCATATCAATTATAAATCATTGTACCCTAACGATTGTTTATAGCAAAAAAAAGAAATTAGGATTAACGTGCATTGATCGAGTTTTAATCCAAAAACTGGACTCTGACTTGAGGATCAATCAAGAGTAAGTGAGGTAATTCTATCTTTTAAACCCCACAAGAAATGTTTTTTGTCAATATTACTATTGACAAAAAAAAAATTGTTTTGAATCATCATATTCGGTTTAACATCTGTTTTATATGTTGGGCGATTTTAAAGTTAAAAGGAATAAGTTAGCGAATTTCCATATTTTTTTAATTTATATATATTCAGTACTTTTCTAACATAAATTACTTTTTTTCCATTTTTATTTGTTTCCGATAAAAAATAATATGCACTCAAATTTTAAATATAAATATTGTTTGTTTTTTTAAGAATTAGTTTTTTTCTTTTAATTTGGCCATAAAACTAATGTTATGAAGTCTGAGTTAGAGCAAATTAACTACTTTAGGAGTCAGAGTCTGTGAAAATTGGCTGACTATGACAAAAAAACAAAAACAATACTCAAAACAAAACGATATCAAAATCTTTGTCTCATTATTGAGTAGTGGTGATTTTCCTTTTGGCTAAGATCAAAGTGTAGTATCTGTTCCGATGGATACTGCAGTTTATAACACAAAAATTTCCTTTGGGTATTTTTCATTGGGTATTTTTTTTTTTAATTGAATGCTTTAGATTCTGTTCATTAAATAAACAAAAAAAAAACATTGAATTCACAGAGCCTTTAAAAAAAACAAAAAAAACATGCCCTTCCTTTTTAAAATCAAAACTATAAATAATATATATACATTTTACAATTTTCTAAAATGCAGAGATCCCATTGTATGCAAGAGTGGCAGCATACAACACACATGTCTGACCTGTACTCTTTTATGGCTGCAAAACATGGTCAACACCGAACGTCAGAACGACATGATCCTAGCTGTAGTTAATCAGATGAAAAAATTGCTGGTTTCACACTACAGACGTTCATGAGAAACTGTCGCATAACGACGTTTCAACTGGTACGGTCACGTCGCCCACTATCAGTCATCCAAAATGCTCCAAAGTGTGTCCCACATTAACCCAAAGCAACGTTGTAGACCACTTAAGACCTGGAGAGGATCAGTTGATGACGACCTGATCCTGGCGGGTAAAATGGCAACAGACAGGAAAAGTTGGAAGTCATTCACAAAATGTCTAACCTCAAGCATGAGACAAGACGAGAAATGAAAATAATAATAATGTATATACAGAAAATCTTACAAGGTTCGACTCCAGCTTTAGAAATCTTCCACTAATAATAAGTTATATACATAATGGAAGATTTATTAGGCCAAAGTCGAAACTTTTTATAATTTTAGGAGTCAAGTGCTTACGCTACAGTCTCCATAGCTCTGCATGAAATTTCGTTAAACGCAAAAAAATTAAAAAAATAAATTCATATATGGATTTTCTTTAGTAATAAATTATCCTGTTAAGTAAAAGAAGATAATTATTCGTTTTTTTACTTTTAATATCCTTTTTTTTAATAATATAAAATGTTGATACTCACCACATCCAATACGAGCGCCCATGTCCCTTAAAAGAAAAGAAAAGAGAGAAATTTAACTCACTCAAACGACAATAACTTTTTCAGACAATTTGAATATGTTTATGAATTTACAGTGAAGCCATTAAGCTATTATTAAGTTTAACTGTAGCTCAAAATAGAATTAAAAACTATAAAACATGACATACCTTCTCTTTTTGAGAAATGAGTTAATTTATTGTTAACCCACTGGAGAATGCCGACTGGGCTGCTCAGGCATTTTTGTAGGCCAGAGTGCGTTTCTCCTAGTGCACTGGCTTTTCAAAACCTCACCTCACCTTTTGTCTAACCTCCTAAAGAGAACAAGAATCTATCAGTTGCGAGACTGCATATCTCCATCTGACAACGTAAGGATCAAGGGTCAATGTCAAGGTCATATAGGATGTCAGACTTCATTGGGCCAAGTAGTAATGAACAGAACCAAAGTTATCACCAAGAGTGACTTTCACCTTTTCTGTGACATTGACTCTAGATATCCCAAAATTTAATCAGTTCTAAGTTAGATCATGACCGGTATTTTAACCAAGTTTGGTGACGATTGGTCAAGCGATGTTGACACTAGGCTGTGCATAAACAAACAATGACAAACCAACAAACTCGACAAAAAACATAACCTTCTTGGCAGAGGAAATAATTAGTGATAGGACGATTCCAAAATTATTCTTCCCCCGATTCCGATACAATTACCGATTCTGTTGTAAATTCCCGATCTTGATACAATTAATGATTCCGATTCTTTTAAAATCTCTAAATATTTGGCTATGGAGTTGCTGTTTTTTTTTTTCAATTTTCGGATTACCGTAAAAACCCATGTAATATGTGCATATATTTTCACAAACCTAAAAATACACTTGTGGGGATTGATCTAAAGATTTTAGTTTATTGGTAGTTTAAAATCAATAAATATTTATCAGCAATCGAAAAATTAAGTTTTAAACAAAAACAAATAATAAAAACAATTAAATGAATCGTTTTTGGCATCGAGAAAATAGCACAATTTTTTTATTCTGATTCTGATAGTCCAAAAGTTCCAATTTTTCAGATTCTCGATTCCAATTAATCGTCCCAACACTAGAAATAATTAGAAGTTATGGTTTGAATTATTAGAAAAAAAATACTCAATTACATTAAATACATAAAAGGTTAACAGTTAATTATTTTTATTCATTAGTATAACCATTCTGTCAATAATCATCACTGAATTAAAACAATGCAGGTTCAGGAAAAGTGTGGTTGGGGATTGTATAACCTCCTCATCACACAGAAACCCTTTCAAAGGGATATCCATTGTTCTGAGACACAAGAATTATTTTTATTTAAATAAAAAATTATTTTATGATAATATGGTGACAATATCATTATAATATATCTACAATTCATTATTAAACAAATGCAATTAATTAAATAAATTTACATGAGCAGAGTTTCTTTCCAAGAATTTCCCATTCGTGGGACACGTTACGACTGGATTACTTCCCTGCGGGCTACAACATGGTAGTCGTCAAATCCAATGTCAACCAATACTTGTTATAAACAGTCCTGATAAGTAATCAAATTTTGTTCATTCATTCATCATTTTCAATCCTCTCATAATATTCTTCATTATCCAGCTGAGAATCTATCCATTTCATTAACCCTTATCTCGAATAGTTTTTAGTTTTTTTTATCAAGTGGTGATTGATTAGCAAAAATATTTTTTAAATATTAATAATTTTATACTCAGATGAGTGAAATTGAGGATGCGTTTGCATTAAACGATTTGCATGGAATCTAAGGGAGATAACTCAATGGATCAACATTAAAGGGAGAGCACTCGGTAAAAAAATAGGTAAATCTTACTAATGACGATCTAAATTATTTTAAAAAAAAAAGAAAACAGTTGGGGAAATTAAGTCAAAAATAATTTATTTTAATCTCTTGGCCTTTTGGCTAAGATTAAAGTGTAGTATCTGTTCCGATGGATACTGCACCCCATAGACTGGTATTGTCTTGGCCTTCGGGGCTTGATTTACGCCGGTCTATTGGTCTGTCCTGTGCAGTTAGGAGGTCCACCCTCCCAGGCTTCTCTACCCCTCTTTGGGGAGGAGTAAGTTTATTGCTTACTGCCTGAGGCGCCCCTACCGGAGAATGCCGACGGGGCTGCCCAGGCAATTTTCAAACCCCACTTTCCCGACCCGACCTTGGGTCACATCTTACTTGTGGGAGTAAGATAAAAACTGGCCTTGTGCCTAACTCCTGGAGAGGAGTAAATCAATACTCATTTGTGACCAATTTGTGTTTAAAATGATATTTAATAGTTATAAGCATTTTAAGTTACCGTAAATATTCGTTCTGAGTAATTTTTTTTTTTCACAGAAATAGATCACAAATAAGTAGGTAAACCAAAATAAATTATTTTTGACTAATTTCCCAACTGTATTTCCTTTAAGATAATTTAGGTCACCAATAGGGAGAGTAGAAAGTGGACCTTGGTTTAACTTTCGGCAGCCTCGTAACTCTTGCTTCCCTTATTTCGTCCTTTAGTCCACACATTCCACGAGTGATGTTTTTGACAAAGGGGGAAGAATTGCTGTTTTCTGGGTCGGAATCTTTCCATCTAACACTTACCGTTAGCTAGTTTTTAACCTTGAAGTAATGTTTTTTTTAAGCTCCTTACATCAAGTGGCTTCATGCCTTGTCTGAAGCAATTTCCATAAAAAAAAAATTTTCTTTTTTTAAATAGTAATGTTTACTGAAATATATTACTAAGAGACAAAACCTTGTTTTGCTTTACATGCCTCCTCACGAGGACAAAGTTAGACACAAGGTCAGTTCTTAAGCGGGAAGAACCCAACTCCCCCCCAAAAAGGGCACTCTGGCTTAAGAAAAAAAATAACCTGTATAGTTGCATCGACACTCCTTCATGAATGAAGGAACCTCAGGTGGCAGATAATAAATACATCCTCTCCATCGAAAGGAAGAAATGCCTGGGAGGATGGCCTCTTAAGACTTAACAGATACAACATTTTGATCCGAGCTAAAAGTCGGAAAATTGAAACCATATCTTCGAGAACTAATTTCTTTTTAACATCAATTTCTAAAGTGTGGAAAACAATGTAGGAAATAGAGTTTATGTTCCGATTTGTGATTGGACGATTCCAAATTCCCCCCCCCCCTCCCCCTATACAATTACCGATTCCAATCCATTTAAAATTTTTAAATATATAGTGACAAGTAAACTAAACTGCAAACATAACTTCTGCCTTGGTAATAAATTTACATTGTATTTAGACGTTATTACGATCTAAAGATTTTAGTTTTACTAGTTGTTTTAAACAACTAGTAATAGTAGAGAATGGTAGTTTGCTTGAAGCATTGCTGGGTATAGTAGTAGTAAGTTTTTGAAAGGCTGTGGGCAATGCAATTCCGGGTAAGATGCAAGTTGTAAGTATTCTCTACACAGTCGGAGAAGAAAAATATTCTTCTTCTGGTTTAATTATTTTTGACAAAGGGATGTCTTTTCCCGAAATATCAAATAGTGATTTTTAATCACCCGGACATCACACGAACAGCTAAAAACACTCTTGCTGTTATGTAAGAAAAAAAAAAAGGAAAAATAAATAGTAAGTCTTATATCGTATTCGATTTATTGTTATTGTTTTTGTTCCTTACAACTTGCATCTTACCCGGAATTACATTGCCCACAGCCTTTCAAAAACTTACTACAACTAGTAATAGATATTTATTATTTCAGCATTTGGACCAGCAATGAAAAAAAAAAAAAAAAAATTTTTTTTAAATCGTTTTGGAATCGGAAATTAAGCTAAGAATTTTCCAATTTCGATTCTGATACCTCAAAATGTTCCAATATTTCAGAATCCCGGTTCTGATTCATCGTCCCATCACTAGTTCAGGTGATTTGACTTCAAACAAATACAAAATGGCTATTACACAGCATATCAACTCTTTGGGGGGGGGGGGGTATTTAATGCCAAAACACAGTATTTACTGTAAACTATTTATTGAACAGAAATTGCTATTTTATCCAGATTTGGTCATACAATTCACAACATGTGTAATGGAACATAATAAAAAGTGCGGACGATATTTGTTCGCAATTTTCAACTGCAAATTCTTTTCATATTTTCTTTTTACTTTCGTTGTTAGTCTTGTCTTCATGAAAACAGTGAATATATTTTCATTTTTTATTTTTATTTTTTTTTTTTTTTTCCAGAATAATTGATTCTGGACAATTTTTAAATCTTCATATTTTTTGAAGATACACAAGAGTCCTCATCGTAGTCTGTGCCAAAAGGACAAATAAGGAGATTTCAGACTTCTTCAACATCAGCAGGAGAATGGTAGAAAAGGTCAGGATCGACTACGAGTTGACATGAAAGAGATCCATGATCCGACGCCATCCAAATAGTGTCATCAATAGTGAAGGTGACGTCATCCCCCCCCCCCCCCGAGTGCCTCAAGCTGAACACAAAGGACTACATCTTCTGCATTCTGAGAAAGATGGTAGGTAGTTTGGTAGTTTTGTTTTACGGCATATCAACCCTTTTTGGGTTATTTAATGCCGAATCTGGTCATTATAGTAAAAGTTTTTATGCTTCAAGTTCTTTATATCTTCAAATGTTTAATCATCGTTTTTGGTTTGGTAGTTTTGTTTTACGGCATATCAACCCTTTTTGGGTTATTTAATGCCGAATCTGGTCATTATAGTAAAAGTTTTTATGCTTCAAGTTCTTTATATCTTCAAATGTTTAATCATCGTTTTTGGTTTGGTAGTTTTGTTTTACGGCATATCAACCCTTTTTGGGTTATTTAATGCCGAATCTGGTCATTATAGTGAAAGTTTTTATGCTTCAAGTTCTTTATATCTTCAAATGTTTAATCATCGTTTTTGGTTTGGTAGTTTTGTTTTACGGCATATCAACCCTTTTTGGGTTATTTAATGCCGAATCTGGTCATTATAGTAAAAGCTTTTATGCTTCAAGTTCTTTATATCTTCAAATGTTTAATCATCGTTTTTGGTTTGGTAGTTTTGTTTTACGGCATATCAACCCTTTTTGGGTTATTTAATGCCGAATCTGGTCATCATAGTAAAAGATTTATGCTTCAAGTTCTAAAAATAAAATAAAAAAGGGGAGGGAGAAAGGGAGAGGGGCTGTTGTTTTTGTTTTTGTAGAACATAATTAAGTTTTACAAAAAAAAAAAAAAAAAAAAAAAAAAAAACGTCAATGTAGGTGAATTTCGTCTCAGGGAGCCACAGGGCAGCCTGATCTGGTATCACCAGTGAGAAAGATGGTGATACTCTGGATCTACCAGTTGGCTGCAGGTAAGCCAAAATTGCGGCAAGACTCATCACCCTGCCATATTAGCTGTCAGAGAACTTCGTTGATCACACATCACCTGACATCTGGCCTTCCAGCTCACCTGACTGCAACCCCTAAACTTATGTGGAGCATGGTTAAACAAGACACTGCAACACGAAGGATGAACTAAAGGCTAGAATCACCAGAGCCTTTAAGTCGAGAGACAGTGACAATGGCCTGTTGCAGGTTCGGAGGCCGTCAAGTTCATCGAATGAAAGCATGAACATAAACTGCCCCAAGTTTGACTGAATCTATAAAAAAATTAAAAAATTTTAAACTGAAACTATCGTGTTATTTTTCCATAGACAGTAATCTTGCAAACAAATATCGTCTGCACCCTGTATGTTTAAGCCTAATATCCAAACTTTGAGAAGTGCAACCTATGTATCTGGAATTACAATGACATCTAAATTCATATATAGAATCTATTCATTTGGTTGATAGGTAAGCAAAAAAATGTTTTTCGCACCCTGTGTGTGTGTGTATATATATATATATATATGATTTGAACAGCCAATTCCACAGTCCAAAACAGAATTCATAGTGTTAATCATGCAATTTCTGCCAGAATTTTAATGAGTCCACACGTCATGTAAAGCATTGCGAAACAGGGAGACGCTGATCCCTCATCTCCCCATGAAAATTTTCCAGAAGCAACTCCTAGTTAAGGAATTGAATCTAGTTTAGCATTAAAAATGTTATCTTTGTTGTGGGCTTGCAGGCTGGAAATAATCAAGACAAACACAGTGGCATAGTTTTAAAAAAAACAGTGTATCAACAAAAGTATGTTACAGAAGTATGTGTCATGATTCTGGGGCCATAACTGCCACAACGTTTTGATATTATTGTATTTATTGTGTCTGGGTAAGTTCATTTATTCCTGAAATAGGTAGATCAGCTTACACCATAACATCCTTCAAAAAAAAAAAAAAATACTGTCTCCTCAAAAATGATTAAAAAAACAGCTATACCGCTGATTCTGAAAGGGGACAATTTAATACTGCAACAAATATTTTTATACTTTTTATTTTTTATTTGTTTAAAAAAAAAAAATGTCCAAAACGTAGGAATTGAGAATTACTTGTATTAATAATTGGGGATGATCACTCATGTTGAGAAATTTTATAAAGATGTCTATTCTGAGATATTATTTCATGATAATAGACTAAAGATTGCATTAACCTGAAACTGACAGTCAGCAAAAATGATATCAGCATCAACTATACAGGGCCACACTTTTATAGGAAGATGTGATGAATAGAAGGGAGATAACTTTATAGGAAGATGTGATGAATAGAAGGGAGATAACTTTACTCGTAGTTACCTCCCTTACAACTTTTGGTTTTACATTTTCAAAGGTGGATGGAAAAAATACATGAATATCTAATCAACAATGTTCAACCAGGGGTTTTCACCCCGCCTAATAAACCGATATTGTCCGGACCTGGATTTACGCCGGTCTATTGGTTGTCGGTCCTGTGCAGTTCTAGAAGGTGCACCCTCCCAGGCTTTGCCTCCCCTCTTTGGAGAGGAGTAAGTTTATTGCTTACTGTCTGAGGCGTCTCTACCGGGGAATACCGACAAGGTTGCCCAGGCAATTTTTAAACAGCCAGAGTGCTCAAATTCTCGAGCGCTGGTTCTTTCCCACTTTTCCGACCTTGTGTCACATCTTACCTTGTGGGAGGAAGATAGATAGAAACAATGTAATCACCTTTTGTATCTATATTAATAGACGACCCGTGACTCTTTTGTTCCCAACCACTAGAACTATTTATTCCACTTTGAATTCATTTGATAATTCATAAACTGTGAGATATCTGTTATGTTCCTCGAGTGTTTTCGGTCTCTCTATATTGGGGGTTTGTCAATAACATGAGGATACTTTGCTCTACAAGTAAACCCTGACCAAATATACAAAATAACATAGAATTTGAAGCCCAAATAAAAAAAAACCTCGGCATGGTTATGCACTGGCTCGTATGAGGAATGGTGCACCTTCTCCAAGTAATGTTACCTCAAGTAACAGCACTAAGCTGGATACTCCACCAGACCAGATGAATTCTTGTTCTGGAATCCGGCCAAACCAAGAAAAAACCACAAGACATATAAGCTATAAAATAGTTAAGTGGTCAATTGAAGAGAAGAAAAGTAATTTTCTCCACTGCTTTATTAACTCGAGCTTTGAGAGATAAGGAGAATCTTAAATAAAACTCGGATATCTATGTATCTCAAAGAAATCAAGTGTTAGCCCCAGGAAGGGGGTCCCTTGATTTCCAAGAACTAACTGAAATAAAATGAAAAAAAAATATTCAGATATTCCTCTTGCATAACTAAAAAAAAAAAATACAAGTATTTTTATTTCTATATTCTCTCTATGGATAATATAGAAGTAAAAAGCCTTATTATTTTGCCATCTAATTTACATACTTGTTTACGGTGTGTACAAACACACTACGTAAATATGATGGCAAAATAAAGCAATAAAGAAGCAATGCTCACAGAGTCATTAAAAAATATTAGAGAGTGGTTGGATGAACATAAAGTTAAGAAAGGCGAGAGAAATACATAGATAGCCGAGTGAGAGATGAGTAACTTTTTCAGTTAATTACAGATTAGGGCTAATTGGAAGAATTAATATGGATTTTTTTTCAAACATAACTCAATCCCATAACTAAAGAATATTTTAGCATGTATTTTGTGTCAGTAAAGTATATAGGAAAACTTACCTTAGGGAAATAAAAATCGATTCACTAAGCTTTAATATAATAATAGATGTTTGTCATTTTGGTGCAATTTTAGTTAAAGGGCGATGCAGGTAATTATTTTCATGTAAAAGCATTATTTTGTACTTACTCAGTCATATTTTATCTCTCACGGCACGAAAAAGAATTTTAAAATATCAAGCAGAACTTTAATTAGAACGATTTTTCCATTTCCATAAGGGAGATATCAAACGTCGAGTCGCTGCCATTTTCGGAGTGGCCGGTTAGCTAACTAAGGGCAGATAAGTGTCGCGAGGGTAGTTAGCTTAACCGGCCACTCCGAAAATGGCAGCGACTCGACGTTTGATATCTCCCTTATGGAAATGGAAAAATCGTTCTAATTAAAGTTCTGCTTGATATTTTTAAATTCTTTTTCGTGCCGTGAGAGATAAAATATGACTGAGTAAGTACAAAATAATGCTTTTACATGAAAATAATTAACTGCATCGCCCTTTAACTAAAATTGCACCGTCATTTTTTTTTAATGTCATTAAAGTAAAATGCTTGAGTTTTAAAAGGGAGATAATTTTATACGATAGTAAACCACTAGAACATAGAAGAGTTCAAAGTCTCCATTGATGGAATGACAGCTGGAAGAAATCCTTCAAGTCTACTAGATACTGAAAGTGATATTGTCAGAAGGCATGACTTATCCTCCTCCTCTTCCTACAATTATCATCATCATATTCGGTTTAACATCCCCTTGTGCTCCAATGGTATCACCAAGGATTTCTCGACAACTTCAATAGATTTACCATCTAGACATACTTTCTCCACATTCTCATCCATCTCCATTGTCTTACACTTCTTGCACACAAATTGGTTATTCTCTCTCAACCTACCAGTAATTCCACTGAACTTCACATGTACCCAAATGCTTACAAGAACTGAAAAAAAAATCTTCAAGAGGAAAACAGTCCAGAAACAAAGATTCAAATATTTTATGCTTATGTGCAGAGTATTTTCCTCTACAATACAAAGCAAATATAACTTCAATGATGATAATATTACAATGCAAACTTAAACTTCTTAAAGACGTCCTTCAACCAAAAAACTTAGAAAGAAAATGACAAAATAAAATGATGACTTCTTTCAATTTTTGTATTTTTATCTTTTAAAAAGATCAGCGACAAAGTTTTAAATAAACAAATAAAAACATCTGGTTGATTTGTATGCGAGTATTCAATCAAGAAATGCGATAACTTACTCATGTTCACTTGTAATTTCTTCCAGAGCTTTCCGAGTGACCAGCTGGTTTCCACTTTTCTGGAAAATATAAATATTTTTCTTTAACATAAAGTTAGTGACGTTTTGAATGTTGAGCTTCCATTCTAATTAAAGAAAAAAATTCAAGAAAACAATGTAAAAAGTATTAACATATGTTTATTTTACAAGTATTTCAATGGAACGTGTTCCAACAAACTTTCTGCTCTGGTGCCCTCTCGACGTAAATATTACCTTTTGATGTGCAAACAAGTTTTTCTGAACATTCGAATCTAAGTTTTCTGAGATTTAAAATCTTTTAGACATGTGTCACCCCTATTTTGCCATTGTGTTTCGTGTTTTTCCTGGACATTTTGAAGACTTTTTCCATGAAATTACTCCTTGATGTTATTGCATGGTTTTTATTTGGCAACAAACTCCGATGACGAGATTTTTGTCTTATTACTTGAATTTGTTCAAGTATGAGTTGAATTCTCCTAGAAACAAGTGTTAGCTTTTCTTTGCTTCGAAACTGACATTAAATCACAGTATGATACAACTCCGATCTGCTATTTTATTTATTGATAGCAAATCTATTACAAAATTTTGAAATAACTCTTTAAATGGTTTGAATATTGAGCTTCATTTTGCTCTGGAATTTGATTCCCATAAGAATCGATCTGAACTATATAAAAAAACTGTTTTTCTATTATAAAAAAATTATATTTATATTTACAGAGAGAGAGAGATAAGTAAAGAAGCATAATATTTACTAGGATCCCCCTCCTGATGCACCTGCATAGAAAACTTCTAATACTCTTTAGTATCCTATAATCTCTACAAGGCCACTATTCACTCATATAGAATTTGAATATTGAGCTTCATTTTGCTTTGGAAATTGATTCCTTTCAGAATCGATCTGAATTATATAAAAGAATTGTTTTTTTTTTATATTATCACATATATAATGTGTGTATATATATACATATATATATATATATATGATGGACTCTCCCGTCGATTACGACGTATGAGGATCCAACAGCTTATATATATATATAACAGGGTGTTAGAGACAAATTTGACACTTTTGGGAAAGGAAATAAAAAACATCATATTTTGGCCAATAATTGATGATCTAAAAATTCAAAGTGTATCTTTTAGAGAATATTTTATCAAATACAGCTGACTCAAAGAAGCCGCTCTGGTCCTCCTCCACAGCCTCCATGCAAGACTTTAATCTGGAGCATGTGACCTCCACCATGTCTTTCGGGGACTCTTGAACTTGTCCTTGGTGTTACAGACGGTATGGTTGGTATCTTTCTTAACCGTGCCTCACACATAATAGTCCATGGGACTGCAATCAGGTGAGTTAAGAGGTCAGATGTTGGGACTGTTGAAGTCGTGGAAGTTCTCAGAAAGCCACTTATGGGTTTTCCCCCGGAGATATGACATGAAGTTGAATCAAGCTATCATATGTTGAATCAAGCTATCATATGTTGAATCAAGCTATCATATGTTGAATCAAGCTATCATATGTTGAATCAAGCTATCATATGTTGAATCAAGCTATCATATGTTGAATCAAGCTATCATATGTTGAATCAAGCTATCATATGTTGAATCAAGCTATCATATGTTGAATCAAGCTATCATAAGTTGAATCAAGCTATCATATGTTGAATCAAGCTATCATATGTTGAATCAAGCTATCATATGTTGAATCAAGCTATCATATGTTGAATCAAGCTATCATATGTTGAATCAAGCTATCATATGTATGACTTTTCACAAAATAACACATGCACACAAACACATACCTGGACAACCAAAATCGTGATGATAACATTGTCAGGAAGTCGAATCGGAGCGTTGAAAAATCTGGCCAATGCAACCAAGAGATGAAGAATTGCCACAAGATTCTTAGTGTGGATACCTGGGGGGAAAAAAAAAGAAAGGATTTAGACAAAAATTGGAAAGTTAGATATGAAGATATTTTCTCGGCAATATTATTTTATTAGAACGGAGTTTGAGGTGTGTCTGTAACCGAAATCACACCACATTTCCAAAACATATGGATTTATTCATAATGCATCTTTCGACATCTTTTATTTTCATCAATCTTATTTCAACTATGTCAATATGTAATATCGTTTTTTTTTTTTTGTTTCAAACAAAAAAAATGTATTGCATATTGACAGTTATTTTTTTGTTAATATTATTTTATATACTAGAAGAATACTCGTCCCAGGATGGGTAAAAATACTTTCCCACTTTGCAACACTTTTATATACCCTAATGAAAGTTAAAATCAAGATATAATGATACTAAACTTTACGCTAGACATCAGGTTTAATATCATTATATCTTGATTTTAATCCTTATTCCAATTTTGATTATCCATTATATGATTTTGATTCTAAAAAATATCTACAACTTATGGGTTAAATTTAAGAGGTCTTAAGAAATTAAAATTGCTTAATTGGTATCTTATGAATATGGATCAAATTTAATGCAAATCTGAAATATTTGAATTTTCAAATGAGAAGTTGTGTCCATAATTACGCTTCCTAAAATCCCTTTAAAATACTAAAAAATAAAAAAAATAAAAATTTAGGAAATATTTATTAATTCGTTTCTAATACCTATTTTTAGAATTTCAGAAAAATCAGAGGTATCTATATTTTCATGTTTACCCCCTTCATATAAAACTAAATTAAACTAAATATAGCTCACATTACGACCTCTTATACTTAGCAGCTATGTTCCAAAATTCATAATGATCAGTTAATTAGTTTAGGAGTGAATCATGTACATACAAATATATAAACATATACACATCTGATCTGTTTGGTGAGGCCTGAACAGTACGTTTCTTTTGAATCCCTGCTCTCACAGGTCGACTTGAAAAGCCTTACGGACATCATGCGGAAGAACAGACTGCGTTGGTTGGGTCACATTGAGCGTAGCGATGGCTGGATTGCTAAAGTCCGAAAGTTGAATGTGCCAGCAGAGAACATCACCACTGGCAGACCCAAGTTGACTTGGGAGGACGTAGTCAAACGTGATAGGAAGGCCATGGGTATGGATTCCATCAAACCTTGCCAAAGACAGGAGTGGAGAGGAAGACTTAGATTTCGAGACTAGACAATCAGGCCCCACCCTCATCAGAGGATTAATTGTGGCCTGATTCAACAAATAAACCGGTTGATGATGATGATGATGACATAACTATATATATATATATATATATATATATATAGTAGTATGAAAATATATTTATGGCAAGTAAGCTACACAAAACATTCATATCCAAGATATAAAAGCAATCGCAAACCACGCATTTAACCTGATGATTTCCTTTGGGAATGAAACATGAACGATTCTGTGTAGCTTACTTGCCATAAATATATTTTCACACTACTACTATTACTAAGCTCTACTTATGTATTGAGCACTGTTGAAGTAAATACTGAAAATATATATACGCAATATCTTATATTACCTTATAATATTATGTGTATTGTATATACATGAAATAGTAATAATATATATATATATATAAAATAAAGTAAAGTAACACGGAATCACATAACCACCGGTGCAACAATTTATTTCGACCCTACGGCCTTATTCAAGCATCCAAGCGAGGCGATTACATTTTTGTACTCGCTTGGATGCTTGAATAAGGCCGTAGGGTCGAAATAAATTGTTGCACCGGTGGTTATGTGATTCCGTGTTATTTTACTTTATTTTATTCTTGCTCTGTTTATTACATTGAGATCTCATCCTCACATTTCCTTCTGGAATTTATTTCACTCTAACACTATATATATATATATATATATATATATATATATATATATATAAGAAATAGTGTTTAATGTAAATGAACTATGCATAATGCTTTTAAAAAACTTTGATAAATAATTGACTAATATTAATTTTATTTTCATCCATATAATCAACAACATTAAGAAAGACAGAAATAATTTTTTTTTTTTTATATAAATACACTGGTCCCTTACTATATTGCACTTCATTTTTTGTGCCTTCGTACTTATCTAATTCTATATCGTGGATTTTGCAGTATATCACAGTATTGTAAAAAAATCTTAAAATTAACATAAAATAGCAAAAACAAATTAAAATGAAAATATATATGTACATTTCATAAATTAAGCTTTGCAGTCTCATGAAGTCGCAATACAGCTGCAATTTTAACTAATTAAATAAACGTGTGTTAATAAGAGTGTGTGAATGCTGTATAATGGTTTAGAATGTTTAAATGATTGTTACTGGTACAACTTTTGAACCAGGCAAAACCGTCTTTTTGTTCAGCATCTTCCGGCTGTTTACGTAAACAGCCGGAAGATGCCAAAGCAGTTAGCCAATCAGAACGCTTAAAAAGCAGACGACAAAATCACCTGTATATTGAGTAACTCTTAACATTTCTTGGCAGGCAAAAATCTTCTAAATGAACCGGACAAAAAGCAAACTGTTGTTAACCCTAACCCTAAATTAACCCTTACCTAGTCGGTTTTTGTCTGTTTCAAAAGCTGGGCCAGTACCCGTGTTGCATTGATTATGTAAAAAGAAACAAAACAGAAAAAAAACAACAAAAAAAACAATTTATCAAAAAAAAAAAAAATTTTACTTTTAACTTTCCCATAAGATATTTTTAAAAATTCATTGAATTTCTTGGCCAGAAAATAAATAAATTGTCAAAAAAAAATTAATTAATTAAAAAAAAACATACAGTTAGTCTTTCTTTCATTATTTTTTTCATGGGCCAGTACCCGTGTTGCATTGATTATGTAAAAAGAAACAAAACAGAAAAAAAAAAAAAAAAAACAATTTATCAAAAAAAATAAAAAATTTTACTTTTAACTTTCCCATAAGATATTTTTAAAAATTCATTGAATTTCTTGGCCAGAAAATAAATAAATTGTCAAAAAAAAATAAATAAATAAAAAAAAACATACAGTTAGTCTTTCTTTCATTATTTTTTCCATCATGTTGAAAACCAGCCTTGCTTTGACTTTGACGCTGGTTCATTTTGATTCAGCTTTTTCCAAATGCTTACATATTTTGGCGTCGGCAAGTCGATTTGGTCTAGTTCAAAAGTTGTACCAGTACCGAAGGATTAAATATGTGGGTTCTACTTGACAGATTTTCACCTATTGCATGCAAGTCTGAAACCCATTAACCGCAAGAAGTGAGTAAACACTATTCGCTTGTATACTAAATGCTACTACCTTTTTCAGATTACATTCAAATAAGAATTATTTTTAATAAAACTAATTTAAAACAAAAAGAGAAAATATTCACACAAAACGTGTAAATCATCATCATCCTCATATTCGATTTAACATCTGTTTTACGCGTTGGCATGTGTTGGACAGCTTTAGAAATTGGCTTCCAAAACCATGATATTCATGCAAAATGGTGCACCACAACATTGGGAACTCGTGAAATCCTGGCTAAATGACATATTTCCACAACGGTGGATAAAACGTTGTTTTCCTAATATGTCTTGGCATTCTTGCTTACTAGATGTCGCAGCATGTGACTATTTCCTATTTTGAACGTGTACATTATGCATCGTCATCAGGTTCGGTTTAACGTTCGTTTTACATGCCGACATTTGTTGGACGGTTTTAAGAAATTGACTTCCAAACTAACCTATCTCTGCCCAGGTCTTTATTTATCTATTCGTTCTCTCAAGTCCATTCTTATCACTTCCTCCCATATTTTCCTTGGTCTTCCTCTGACCCTGCAACCTCAACTGTTCTACATCAACTAAACCAAGAACTATCATCCATTTTTTCAACGTGACCAAACCAACAAAGTCTCCTGTTCTGCACACATCTCCCTATACTGTCCAGATTCAATCTTCTTCTAAGGTCATCAGATCTCTAAGCTTGTGTTTAACACTCACATTATACATCCATCATATCAATCTCATTCTTTCTATCCATGTAACGCATATCCTCAATCCTCACTGGCCAGGTTTTATTTCCATACATCATCACACTTCATACACATGCCTGATAGTCTCTTCCCTTAATCGACAGTGGTAACACTCTGCTGGTTAGTAATGACAGAAGTTCACAGTACTTACTCCATCCTCTCTTAACTCGTGCAATCACACTAGCACAAAGTTTGAAATATTCCAAAGTTATGGCAAACCCAAATCTTCAACATTTAATAGAATTTGATGGATAAAAAAAAAAACTTTACGCAAAAGCTAAGAATATTTCAAATTGTTTTAAATAAATTTTTTTAAAAATGCGAGTATTTTGGTAGCGATAAAAAATTATTTACATTGATTATTTTTGTCCAGACTATTGTCCTTACTGCTGATATTTATATTTCAACTGCGTTTCATCCGATTTGTCCTTCGGGCTTCCCCAGGTCTACTTCTTTCTTTTCTTTTTTCTTCTTTCTTTTTTCTTCTTTCTTTTCTTTTTAGCAGCCGTTGTCTTCGTTTTCTTTGAAGCCTCATATTTTTTTACGCTTTATTTTGTTTTACAGCACTGTAAAGTTACATATTATGTAAACCTCTCCTCGCTCGCTTCCCAGGAATGGAGGGAACAAACAAAGACAGAGCCTTGAAAAAGATATCCAAATCCAATCAGCTCGTATGCCAAACAGGAAGATTTTTATTATTTTCTTCGCTACATGTCACTTTGGAATTCATGTCGATGATGTTGTATTCTTACATGTAGCCCTAATTATAATCTTTAACTTCTAATGGAATTTTCCACCTTTCTTATTACTCTAGCCTTATGTGAAAAATACCGTTTTTAACTTTATTTTTACACAGCCACATCCAATCTTGCTACAACGTTCTTATAACCATTACATTTAGAAGTTTCAAATGTTATATAAACGTTTCATTTATGAATGGGGTGATCAAAAGTTGCTATGGCCAGATGGGGCTACAAAACCGACCCAGCCGTCTGCGAATACGAAGAGAAGGACCATACGATGCAACACTGCTTTGTCTGCCCTCTACCACCCAACCAGTACAGCTTGAAAGATCTTGAAGAGTACAAAAAAAATGCAAAGGACTGCGTAAAAAAGTAGAAAACTCTCGTATGACCACATGATTCAAAGACACGGAAAGAAGAAAACATCAACATAGTAGAGATATTAGTTTAATATGAGAAATGTTGATTAAAAAAAAAAACTTTTAATCTAAATGCAATGGCTTCTTAAGGGTGCCCCCCCCTCCCCCAAAATGCCAATGTGAAACATACTGGGTGACCCAAAGAAAATGCCACCCATGGAATTGTTAATAAAATTCACAATCCTTTTTACAATCCAACCATATTTGAACAAATAAACTGTAGTCTATGTCTGACTTGTCCACCAAGTTTCAGTTATGAATGTCCAACAGTCTTTGTTTTATCACCATTCAATGATATGCGAAGACACTTTGGTGATCATCCACAGATTATTCCCAAATTGAAAAAAAGCTAAAGTCAGAACAGTGTCAAGAGAGGAGTGTATCAGTGTTGACAATTTTGCACACCATATCCAGGCGTGATTATCATTGAACAACAATTGAAGGGGATGTCCATAACAATATTTAATGAGATTTAAATTTTACTCCAGTTTAGAAGCGCCGTTTGGAACGATAACTGATTCTAAAATTTCAAAGTTAACATGATGCGAGATTTTGTTAAACAAATGAAAATGAAATATTTATTAAATCGGCCTGTAGTAAAATTTAAATCTCATTATTGTACACATGCGTTTCAGTGCGCAGAACTACAGATCGGACATATAAAAAAAAAACAGTATCTTCATAACACCAGAAGATGAAAAAAAAAGAGGAAAAAAAAATATTGTCTTTGCCATGAATAAGGTTTTTGAAAACCGAAAATTTGGATTTATAAAAAAAAAATGATTTAATAAATATTTCATTTTCATTTGTTTAACAAAATCTCGCGTCATGTTAACTGATTCTAAAATTTCAAAGTTATAACAATATTTCTTTTGATAAATGAGAAACGGGGGGGGGGGGGGGTAGAAAAAGAATCACTTACTGTCAACACTCCAATTGATTTCCTTTGGAGAAGATGGATCTAATCTCAGGATTTTGTTAATTTCATCCAGAACAACACGTAACTTTTGCTTTTGTCCAATTTCTGATTGGGTCACTTCCGGGAACTGGATTTTGATACCAGCTAATTTTTCTATAAAGAAAATGAACAAAACCAATCAATAAAATGATTATTTCTATAAAGATTATAAAAATATAACTTCATACATCAAAACAAAAAAGAATTCTTTAAAAAAAGTTATGGTTTTTTTGGTTTTTTTATTGATCCATAGCTTTAAGGGTGACGTGACTCAAAAAAAGCTAAGAACCACTATTATTATAGAATACTGTCAAAAGGATATCCACATGAAACAAATTATGAAGTTAAACCTTGACCATAAAAGAATTTTGCAAGGAATTGTTGGCTCAATTATTTTTTTTGTTTTTAAATTTTGAGAAGTGTTACAAAATTTGCAAAATGCACCAGTTTGGGCAGCAAATGAGAAAAATGGCTGAGATTCGTTTTTACAAATAACTGTTATAATATATGCATATGGTTGATATTTAAAATGAAAAATAAATACTCTGCATTTTTCGATTTATTAATATGTTTGGTTTGTCTGTCTTATGGCATATCAGCCTTTTTAAGGGTTATTTAATGTCCCGAAACACAATATGTATTGGAAATTATTCGTTGTAAATAACGCATTAAACGAAAGCCGTTATTTTACCAACAGCCGAGAATGAATGTTCGTACTTACCTAATAATATTATTAGGACTGGATTTATTTGCTGACAAACCTTATAACCTGCACCCCTCACAGCATATATATATAACAAACAAGAAAGGGGGGGAGGGGAAGAGAAAAAAAAGGAAAAATGAAAAAAGAAAAGAAAAAAGGGGGAAAAAGAGAAAAGAAAGAAAAGAAAAAGAAAAAAGAAAAAGAAAAAAAGGAAAACGGAAAAAAGGAAAAAAAGAAAACGGAAAAAAGGAAAAAAGGAAAAACGGAAAAAAGGAAAAAAGGAAAAACGGAAAAAAGGAAAAAAGAGGGAACAAAAAAGGAAAAAAGAGGGAACAAAAAAGGAAAAAACAGGGAACAAAAAAGGAAAAAACAGGGAACAAAAAAGGAAAAAACAGGGAACAAAAAAGGAAAAAACAGGGAACAAAAAAGAAAAAAACAGGGAACAAAAAAGGAAAAAACAGGGAACAAAAAAGAAAAAATATAAGTGTGAGTATACAAGATATTAGTGTAATATAAAGATAGGGCTCAATATACAAGTGTATAGAGCTAGTCATTAAATAAAAGACTTGATAGGAAAATAAGAAAATCTGAGCCTGTGTTCAGGGTTTTTAGGCGTAAAAATAACAAAACTATTGTTGACTTCAGTCTTCAAAGAACAGTCAAAAATCAGACTTACAGTTTAAAAGAGCTATACAGGTATTACATTTTTTTTTTTGCTTTTTGCTTGTTAATAATTTTGAAATAAGCTCTGGGAGCAAAGTGTAGTATCTGTTCTGATACTATACTTCATCTTTTCTTTTCTCGGTCAGTAGGGGAGAGATCTTTCTAGACTGAGGCAATTTTTGTTTTGTCCCAATGTAGAGTGCCCCTTTTGGGTGAGTTGGATCCTCCCCACATTAGGAACTGCTTTTGTGTCGAACTCTGCCCTCGTGAGGTGGCGACTAAATAGTGACCTGGTGATACCAGATCAGGCTGCCCTGTAGCTCCCTGAGACGAAATTCACCTACATTGACGTTTTTTTTTTTTTTTTTTTTTTTTGTAAAACTTAATCATGTTCTACAAAACCAAAACCAAAAACAACAGCCCCTCTCCCTTTCTCCCTCCCCTTTTTTATTTTATTTTTCCTACCCTACTCCCGGTCCTGGATATGACCTTAAACTACATCCGATGGTGAGATCCGGCTTACGGACTTTGGGGAATGTGGAGCCTCCTCTTAATTACCATTGCTCCCAGGTCCACCCTGACCCGGAGTGGTAGTACCTGTTAGGGTCCCAACTATGGGTTAAATAGAAACAGATATTAAAAGGGGAAAGAAACAAAAAAGAGAAGAAAACAAATATACTTTAACAACCAAACCAAACACCATCAATAAATATTTGAACATATAAAGAACTTGAAGCATAAAAACTTTCACCAAAATGACTGCATTCGGCATTAAATAACCTGAAAAGGGTTGATATGCCGTAAAACAAAACAACCAAACCTAAATAGTGACTTTTCTACCGATTGAGATTTTATCGCGTATTGATGAGAAAATTTAACTAAAATCTCTACTCCATCAAAGAATTTATTCTAACAAGAAAAACATTGCCGAGAACTATTGAAATTTGGTAATCAATTAAAGAAAGCCAGTGCTGATTCTCTCTCTCTCTTCTGATGTGCGACATTTGGTGCAAAGGGAAACAGAGTAGTGTGTTAACTTCAACACCTCTAAAAAAAATCAAGCTTCTCTCCTTTCACCACCAACGCTCAGATCTTTGTTTTGCTCCAGTTGAAATGATTGGCTCTCTCTCTTACTTTGATAAGCTCCTAGCACTGACTTTCACTCCAGATCTAAAACTGAAGACTGATATCCAAACTCTTGCTAAATTTGGCGGAAAATGATTGGATCATTCTACCATTCTAGAAAGTACCTGAGTCCGAATGAAATCCTCTACCTATATAAGAGTCAGATACGTCCTAAGATGGAATATTGCTGCCACATCATGGGAAGTGCCACACAGAGCACTCTTTCCTGCCTTGACAGAGTCAGATACGTCCTAAGATCTAGTACTGCTGTCAGAGTTCAGAAATCGACTTTGCAATCTAGTAAGGGATGATCGCTTGCTTCTCTTATCTACAGCCCCTTTCTCAAAGATGAAGAGGCATTGCTCGTCTGTCTTTACTTTATCATTATTTCCATGGAAAGTGCTCGACTGAGCTCCAATCTTTGGTTCTTCCTTGTAAAACTTCCACAACTGTAAAGCATTTTCCTTTCTTCCTCCATGTGCCTAACATCAAACTGAATCTTCATGAACAGAGTTTCTTTCCAAGAACCTCTCATCTGTAGAACACGTCGCCATAAGATTGCTTCCCTGGGAGCTACAACATGGTCCTTTTCAAATCTAATGTCAATAAACACTTGTCATAAACCGTCCTCATAAGTAATTAACCCTTTATCCTCGAGTGGCTCTTAGCCCTAAGAAGCTATGACTCACAGTAAAAAGCCAAGGAATAGTGGTCAAGTCTAAACGGGTTGATTAATTCAGACCTTTTGTGTATATATACTTGAAAGGTAAAGGGGGGAGGGCAATTAAAAACAGCAAAAACTTTTCTATAAAACTAGAGACAGCAGAAAAAAGATGAAGTACAGAAAATAGAATTTTTAAATAAATTTAAAATTTAAAAAAAAAAAAAGAAAACAAACCAACCTATCAACTTTTGTAGAATTTGCCCATCAAAAAGATCTTCTCCAACATCTTTTACAATAATTCTCTGATCTGCAAGTTCATCATTGATCCAACCAAGCAAAATCTGAAAGAATAAAGTTGAACAGAAAAATACATTTTTTTTAATTACCAATTGGATTCGAAAATCATTTTTTTTTAATTATTTTGAGTGATCATTAAAAAAAAAATCAAAATCATCTAACTTTTTATGGAAATGAAATTAATAAAATTAATTTTTTTAAATTACCAATTGGATTCGAACATCATTTAAAAAAAATTATTTTGAGTGATCATTAAAAAAAAAAAATCAAAATCATCTAACTTTTTATGGAAATAAAATTAATAAAATTAATTTCTTTTTGTTTCGTTTTTATGAATTTTTTAATATATATATATATATATACTCTTGTTCATCACAAACAAAGCACATTGCCACTGAAGTGTAAGGGTCTACTGTGGGAAGAGACAAATTAGGGGAGGGGGAATATTTGGTCACATTACATTTAAATTTATGCATGTTTGTACTGTCAGGGAAACAGGGAGCAGAAAGGGGATTCCAAAGCTAAGCAATTTGAAGAAAGAAGCTATAAAAGTAGAAAATTAAAAAAATCTTCCGGCATCTAAAGACCTCTACAGTAACGAGGTGAGATTTAGCAGCTCGTCAGAGGTATTTTCGTTTATGAAAATAAAATGCAACAAGTAAATTACGAAAGGACATTACTTTTATTGAGAACTCTTTTTAAAAAAGAAACAAAAAACTTGCTTAGTTAAGTCAATTGAAATTCTGTCAAGAAAAAAAAAGTATTTATTGAAAGCAATCGTAAAATACATCTTGTAGATGCTTCAAGGTCGGTCATCAATGACGAACTGGTTTCATTGCAAGTTTCGGTTTCTAAATCATCAGACCTGCTCCACCAGCAACTCAAGCAGTTCTCAAAAGAAAAATGCTTCCGCCTCAAGTACGATGTTGTATCACGCACTACATGACTTGACAGCAAAACAGACTATATGTGACACGGATGCTCAGAGTCAGCCAATGAAAATCATTCTAGCAATCCCACTTTTTAAAAAAATATTTTATTTTAACTTGAGTTCACCTCAGACAAGACATACTGCCACTGAGACGTAAGGGGCTACTGTGGATTAGAAGATGATGATGATGATGTATCTAAAGATTGTTTTTTTTTTGTCTGTAGCATTGAACGTCTGCCATTATTATACATGAAATAGAAAGAGAAAAATTTGTTGCTGTTTTTTTTTTTTGTTTCCAGCATGTAAAACTAACATGATCATCATCATCATCATCATGATTGCTATACACAATTTGTAAATAAACCTCCTCTAAAAATTAAATGTAAAAGTGACAAATTTCAAGAGATGCTTAAATGTCTAAAATATTCAAAGCAAACAAAATTCAAAAAAAAAAAAAATCTTTAATAAACTCCACCAGGGTTTGAACTCAGTCGGTCTGCACAATTTCTCACATCTTTATTTATAAAGTTGGGCCGTTTATGCCAATGAGAGTGAAATTAAAACCTTTTTTATATACAAAATAGAACTTCATCATCATCATTATCATGCGAAATGAACCTGCTACCTCAACTGTTCTACATCAACTAACCCAAGAAGTCTCAGCCATTCTTTTAATGTGGCCATACCATCAAAGTCTCATGTTCTGCACACATCTCCCTATACTGTTCAGATTTAAGCCTGACTTTAAGACTCAAATTACACTTCACATTTCTAATATACTGAGCATATCCACACGCTATATGTACTATGCCTAATTTGCATATTTATTTACAAAATGGCATCTCATTAATTCATTATTGTTTTCTAATTCACTAACTGCTTTGATTTTAATATTATAGTTTTATTTACACATATTTTTTTTACATAGTAAATAGAAAATCAGAATTTTGGGTTGGAAGCGCTTTTCCGAGTATTTTCCGATCAACTTACTTCTGGGTCTCTGCATTCGCGTTGCACAACCATAAACAGCAAATAATTTAATAGTTCATGTTTGGGGCCAGGAGTTTCTGAGGTTATCTTACTTTCCCAGGCAACGCCGGAACACGGCTCCACTAGTATTTAAAAATTTGGTTTCAACATATCAGCAGAAGAGAAATATTGAATTTGATCTCTATACTTCTATTTGCATTGCGATTCTTTTGTTTTATGATGTTGGCAGCTAAGTAAGGATGTAAGTAAATGTTGGCGCTTACACTCATCAGTTCCTTGACTTTATAATCATCTCGAGATGAGGGATCAATCATAGAACGTTCTTCGTTTTCCTCTGAAAAAGAAAAATAGAATCATCAATATAACGGAAGGTGACATATTCACAGCGTATTGTAATCAAGAATTTTATATCACTCACTCAACCACTCACTATCCAGGTTTATGTTCCTTTCGACAGAGGTCGACACTGTTTGGCTGTCCTTATGTTAAGTCTCCAGTGATCACGATTGTGGGTATTGACTGTGTCCATTTGACACTGTGTACGTTCTTGCCTGATAGTTTCTTCCCATGTCATCTTAGGAATACCAGCTTCGTTTTGCTGTCCAGTCTTAGGTCTCTGCAAGTGCTGATATATCCCTTGCTTCTTTCAACATGGCCGAACCAGTGAAGACGGTTTATCCTTATAAAGGCACCAAGTTTTGGGATGCCCAATTTCTCAAGCAGAGTGTCTCACCTAATGTTCTGGATCTGGTCTGGCTTTACATTGCATATCCACCTAACCCTGTCATTTCTCTGGAGTCGGGCAAGTGAGACCTGGGTGAGGGTTCAACACTCACTGCCATACAACATAACTGATTACAATTATCTGAGGGAGGGTTCTTAGTTCATTTTTATGGCATATCAACCCTTTTCCAGTTATTTAATGCGGAATCAAATAATCTATATACATAGTCTCGGAAGTTTCTCAACCATTAAAACTATATATAAAAAAAGAAATTTTTTTTTAAAAACAAAAAACTTTTAGTCCCAAGTCGTTCAGTGGAAAATCACTCATGTAAGTCAATTTATTTTTTACAGTTATGAAATAGTTTGCTTCTAACATTATTTAAGGGATCATCAGTTGTTTACCATGAAAAACTGTTTCGGGAATTTAACATATATATATATATAACTAGAAAAATACAAATCTAAAGACAGGTATAAGCAATAAATATTGCATCAGTTGTAAATTTTAATGTTTTAAATGATAAGAGTTAAAAAAAAAGTAAATAATGTGCCCACCTTACTCATCCTGTTGCCTAGAATACATATTCCATAATTCATAATGATAAGTTTGATAGTTTAGAATTTTACCAAGCACATACATATTATTGACGCTCATGCTTGCACACAAATCTTTTTAAAAATGTATAACTCAAAATTTGATGTAGAGCAATTCTTTTCTTTTAAATTTTCTGTATCTAACTTATTTTAAAAGATTTTTAGGGAGGGTGGGTGTGGGGGACACACCCTAAATAGTAAAGCTTACAAAAAAAATAATGTGTCCAAGCTACTCACTGGGTTACTAAGAATATATATTTTAAAATTCATAATGATCGGTTCATAAAAATTAAAAATAAATGTTTGAACAAATTATATAAATGCACCCCTTCCATAAAACAAAAATAAACCTAAACAAAATATATCTCAGTAAAGAATGTATTTTTAAAAAAGTTCTAAGATTTAAAATAATTAAATTTGTTTTGATTAATTAAAGTCATTTGCCGTTTTACAGCTGTCTATAAGAAAGGCAGCAACAACAAGTAGTTTTTTTAGAATCATCAATATAAGGGGGGGGTAGTGACATATTCATACAGAATTGAGATCAAGAACTTTACAAAATTGATTAAAATTGTCCATAGCAGCCCGGAGGTGGTGGGATTAGCCTAATGGATGCTGGGGGAGTTAAATTTTTAACGGATCTATTGTTTGTTCAGTTTTACGGCATATCAACCCTTTTCTGGTTATTTAACACTGAATCTAACCATTTTATGAAAAAATTTTATGCTTCAAGTTCTGTTATTGTTCTCAACCTTGTGTTACACACGCATCAACAAAAAACAAAAAAAACAAAAATGGAATAATTAATATAAGGAGAGAAGAAGGCATGTTCATCAAGAATTTTTACATTTGTTACGATTGAAATCGTATATTCCCCCCCCCCCCCCGACTACTAGAAGAGGAAGGCATATGCGGATGAGCAGAAGCTAGGACATGCTTCTCCCTTTCTTTTACTTCTCTCTTTTTTTTTACCCCTCCCTTGAGATCAGAGACAACAGATTACTAGGTGTAAGTAGGGGTGGGGCGTAATGGGTGAAAATTTCAGATTCATGCGAGTAGTATTTTTTTGTGTTCACTTATACATAAATAACACTAAACAATCAAACATTTTGAAAATTTTGCAAAATTCAGAAGGTGCAGGCCACTAGTTTTATGAAAACCCTTTCACAGCCTGAAAATGGTCCTAAATTAAAGTACTATATCAGATTTAACCATCTATATCCATTCATAGCTTTTGAGGATGTTTTAAGACCTGCAATGTCGCATGAAACCACTTTTTCACCGAAAAATGATGGATTTTGAGTCCCGTGGAGACCTAACGGCTATTTTTGGCCTGCACCTTCTGAATTTTGCAAAATTTTCAAAATGTTTGATTGTTTAGTGTTATTTATGTATAAATGAACACAAAAAAATACTACTCGCATGAATCTGAAAGTTTCATCCATTACGTCCCACCCCTAGTGTAAGATCTACACTTGTCCTTCACTTGAATCAAAGGTGCAGTCCGGAAACGGGATATGATACAACAATAAAGAATACTAGCGGCTATATGGTAGAGTATACTAATTCCTGGGCCAAACCATGTGTGACACTTTTAAAGGACTTTTAATAAGAAGCGAGTGGAGAAAATATTCTGAAGTGTTCGCCTCGAGCGAGAGACCTCTCTTAGGAAAAGTTTGGACTTGCTTGTTATCCCTAATTGAAGACGAATTCATCCTCTTTCATCTACTAACGTGGAACAAATACAAGGATCAGTGGGTTATCAGCATATCTCCAAGCTAAGAAAAGACACCTCTATCAATATATATTTTGTAATAGAAACCATCGCAAATAATGGAATAGGCTATGGCGAGTTCAAATCCTATTAGATCTATTGTTTAGTCCAGTTTTACGGCATATCAACTCTTTCCTGGTAATTTAATGCTGGATCCAGTCATTTTAATAAAAGGTGTTATGCTTTATCTTCAAGTTCTTAATATCTTCAAATATGCATTGTTACGAGTGGATACTGGGCTCCCATTAATTCGGTCTTTCTGAGGATGCAGAAGAATGATGGTCGATTTGTGGTGTGCATCTTGACGACAGTTAGTTCCGACTCTCTGCTATTGAGGCTGAAGATGCCCAGACCGGGGTCAGCTCTGCATTGCACTCATTTGCGGTGGTATGGACATGTTGGACGAAGCTCTGGGTGGATAAGTTTATGTACACACATCTCAGTTGAGGGTAACCGAGGCAAAGGCAGGTCAAAGAAGACTTGGAGTGAATCAATCAAAAATGACTTCAAACAATGACACACCAAAAACTAACATAAATGATAGAATTTCATGGAAAAATTCACCTGATACCCCATGGCCAACAACATGCAACCGATATCTGATGCGGATAACACACAGAAAGATGTGTCCATAGTGTTTGGGTGGGTTAGATAGGAATGTGTTGCCCGATAATCGTTTCAGTGGTCGCGCTATGGTAGAAACAACACAAGACAAGTTGTAGGTATATCTCAGTTGTGCTCGAGGTATGTGCGTGTGATAACGTCATGGCTAAGAACCCCAAACACTCTATTGATCGTTGTCCAGTCATATCAGTCCCAGTAACAATCTTTGTCCGACATAGTGTTGCTGACTGTCGGCAATCTCCCCGAATCGGACTTCTCGACAGCCAGTCCTCCAAATATATTTACTCTTGACCGGAAATCCTAAATGTCCAGTTTTCCTCTCAGTCATCCCCAGCCGACTATCAAAACTGGCCGCATCCATTTTTTTTTCTCAGCTTATTATTATCGAGCTAACTGTTAGGGCGCCATCCCATCTGAGGAGGTCAATGGATTCGCCTGCCTCCCTATTGCTGTCCACTTATCTCACTTCATCATTTCTTTTAAGTCTCGGCTGCATGAGGAGGGAGTCCACAGTATCACAAATGTTTTGTAGATTCATTTGTTTCGTAGGTGTATACTTTTAAATAAATAGTCCATAGTATCACAAATGTTTTGTAGATTCATTTGTTTTGTAGGTGTATACTTTTAAATAAATAGTCCATAGTATCACAAATGTTTTGTAGATTAATTTGTTTCGTAGGTGTATACTTTTAAATAAATAGTCCATAGTATCACAAATGTTTTGTAGATTCATTTGTTTCGTAGGTGTATACTTTTAAATAAATAGTCCATAGTATCACAAATGTTTTGTAGATTCATTTGTTTCGTAGGTGTATACTTTTAAATAAATAGTCCATAGTATCACAAATGTTTTGTAGATTCATTTGTTTCGTAGGTGTATACTTTTAAATAAATAGTTTGTAAACTATAGATTCTATTTACTCGATAGATGGAAATCTGACAGGTTTTACCACTCCATGTCAGAATCGACCTGGGAGTAATGGCAACAAAGCAGTGACTCTAAACCTCCTAGGGTTCCAAAATTCAGGCCTCACCATCAGATCTAGTTCAAGTTCATATTCTGGATCATTAGATCTGCTGTAGTTATTATGCACTAATACTTGTGTGAGCAAGCTATGTCTAGAAGGTATGGTGGAAGGGTGTAGAAAAAGAAGTAAACCACTGAGAAGATGGCGTGATAACCGTTAGATGGAAGCATATTCCACATAAGAATAATGAATAAACTTTTGCATTTGAAAAGGAAGTAACTCTTTGCCCTATGTTGTCTTGCTCGAGATAATGTGCATTTTGGAAAGCAGAGTTACGTCTCTTAGATTCCAACAGCGGACATTTTTGGATAACATTTAATGGACGTGTCGCACAGCGACTACAATTAATTACGTCCTCATTATAACGTAATTCTTTTTCGGTTGTAAATATAGTAATAAATAATTATATTTGTTGATCTATACAGAAGCGTTTTTATTCAATTTTTTCTTCATATTCGTGCCTTACCACTCACAAAGACCACATTACTTCAGTAACGTATGTTCCAGGACTTTCAGATCAATCAGTCAACTAAAAAAAGTAGTGAGATACAGGAGGACTTAGAAGCAGTTAAAATATGATAAATCGTGTTCTGCAGGATGCAGAGACAATGTTTGATGCAGAATTGTTGGGGGAAAATTTGAAATAATTTCTTTCACAATACAATTTTTAAGCAGATAAGTCCTGAATAATGAAGATGAAAAAAGAAAGGTGTATACTTTTCTGGCAGAAGTTCATAATGCTTCTCAAACAGCCAGCAATATAAACAGAACATGGGGAGAAATGTGTACGAGTGATCGGAGAGCTCAGAGATTATTTCAGAAATTCCAGTGGTAATGAGGAACTTAGAGATGAAGGTAGAGGACGGCCATACACTCTTGACATTAAAGTTTAAAAGCAACAGTTGAACAAAACCCATGTTACGGTGCCAGAGAAACTTGATGTCAGTATTTCAACAGTGTCCGACCTTCTGAATCCAATCAGTAAGGTTAAAAAGCTTGATAAATGGATCCCGCGTGAGTTCAATAAATAAATGTTTGATACAAGGGAGATTACTCTATTACTCTTTGTGTACTTATTAAGTATAATAGACCCTTTCTATCAGTATTATTAAACAATTTAAAATACTAGTGAACAACAATGTCTGGGCTATTTGTGATATATACCTTATCCTCGAGTGGATTTTGTCCTTCATAAGTTGTAACTCATTATTAAAAAAATTTTTTTTAAATGTCTATCACCTCACAAACAAAAGATAGCATTTTTAAGGGGGAGGGGCTCGTGGTTATCAGAGTCTTTTATAAAAGTTATCTCAGCCTTCGTATTCTCCACACTTGAGGGCATTTAGGTGAAATGATGCTAAGCAAACGGGATCAGTTTGATATGCAAGCTCAACATAAAATGAAAGATGGGATCGCTCGATTACCAAAGATGCAATGTAAAAAAATGTTGCTTTTATTTTATTTCATCTGATGTCGCTGTTGTGTCAAACATGAAATTCAAACTTGAATACACTTTCTTTGCATTCGGGCTAAGATCAAAGTGCAGTATTATAAATATATTTAATAAAAATAAAATTTCAAACAAATCTGAGGACATCTTAAGTAAGACAGCCCCTAGAGTAAATATGATATTGTGGTGATTGAGATGATTCGGGTTAAGAGTAGGATAGACATTTGTATCATTTTTGAAAGATGGTTCAATAATATCGTGGGGGTCTGTGTTCACACCAGACGTTCATAGAAGGGACATATTTTTAAGCAAAGCAGCAATATACAAAAAATGAAGGATATAACTGGAATTTCCACAGGTCTCGCTAGTACTTTTAGATAGTGGTGGTTGCAGAGAGTAGGAGGGCTCCAAAAATAGGGTAGGAGCCAAAACGGAAGTCGGAAGTGATGTCACGACAGCGGGAGGCTTAATCAATCCTTTCTGTTCCTGACGACCAAGAGAGAAGCAGGTGTGAAGTGGTGGTCCGCACAGTGGCACAAATGGCCTGCATATCCTTCCCCAGTAATTATCTCTCTATCTCTCTCATGCAAACAACCATACCATCTGTCTGTTACATTAAATAAATTTTCTGAAACTAAACCCTGGAGTCCCTGTGTTATCGATCACGGCCGAAAGACAAGACACACCAGCCGGCATAGATGAAACCTGGGTGCACATCCATGAAGGTAAGCGAATATTCGACATTTCAGATTTTGAATATTTAACAGTACTAATTAATAACAAAAGGAAAAATAACGAAGATGAAATGCAACAACCAAAACATGAAGTGAATGTTTAGTCTTTTTGTCAACATGTTATCATTGTATTCCGGATATTTGTGTAACTTACTTACGAATAGAGTCAAGCCACCATGGACCACTATACTATAGTATTACCTTACCTGATTGTTTACATATTGATTTTGCCTCGGATAGGGTAACGTCTTTTTTTTGTGTATGAAACATATTTTTAACATGTATTATTTGGATTATTCAAACTACGAGTCTCATCTTGGTTGTCATTTGCACAACGTTTCGGTCGATGCAACCTCCGACTTTCTTTAGGTGCACGTTTTCATACTTGGAAATCTTTATGTCGAACTCGGGAAGCTATATGGAATTTTGAACTGAACTCTTTATTCAATCCACGGTGGTAGATTGTTCTTGTCCAGTCAGCCACGTGGACGCGAGGTGCAACGGATAAAGGTGTTGATTAACAATCAGTTCTCAGTGACAATCTTCTGGAGGTTGAAGGTTCAATCTTTACTTCATGTAATAATAATAACTAAAAATAACATAATTAATTCTTCTATTGAGGTAAGGCTGAAAGATCAAGAACAATCTACTCTCCTTAACTGAGAATGTAATATATATATATATATATATATATACTATTATTATTCTATTATTATACTGTTCGTTAGGGATTTGTCATGCCTGGTTGAATCGCTGGGGAGAGAAGATTACGTATTTTTTTCGCTCTGCTGGCAAGATGCTTATTTTTTTGCTCAATTCGGATTTAACGGGTTTTCTAATTAAACATCGAACTTTGATTTGATTTGGGTTGCACATATCGGGATTTTGGAATTTTGATTGAACTTTCTATATTATTTGATTTATTTATCATTAACATTGAATATTGACACATTTCTCGACTGGATAACTTTGTCAGCCCCTTCAATTTCACGTATATGGACTGCTGTTTGTAACTTGGAGTAATGTCTTACCTGATTATGTTTCTCAATTTGTATGACCTGGATGGACTGTATGGATTCAACAAAAAGTATGTTTTTGGGTTGATATGTTTGATGTTATGTATTTTTATGTATTTGTGTATATAATTTTATATATTTTCAAAGCGTAATTTTATTACCTGTAGTAGTATAACTGCGGTAATGGTCCTCTGAAGAGAAGAATTATCTTTGAAAACTCATGAGCTAAGGACTTAAGGATACTTTGCTTGAACTTTGAATTCTAATAAAATTTGATTGACACCTTACATGATTGCTGTTGGCTTGCTTGACTATTATGACCATTGTTGAAAATATTACGTTTATCTGCTGTGCAGTGCTTTTCTAAGATGACTAATGATTTATATTTTTTGTTGCACAGGTGGCTTATCTGTTCTTTAATTCATCCGTTAAAAATATAGGATTATCAGTTTTCATGCGCCTAGCAAGTCCAGAAGTATTATAACAGGTATGAATACAGAGATGACATCATAAAAATCGACATTGACATTTTGGTTGCAGTCTGTGAGGTTTCTATCAACATGACTCCAGTGACACCTAGAGAGTCCAACATTACAAAGGAAAATTCCAACACATTTTTCGCCGATGGAGTGTCAGACACCTTCGCTAACAGCTTGTCCTTTTCTGGCAGGATGCTATTCCTCAGCCTATTTAATAACGGATTCTTGGAACATCTTAACATCATTACGGATGGCCATTTTTCACGTAGGCCTATTTTTTGCAAGAGATCCCCACTAGGATCACGGATGTCACGCTTACAGAGAAAATATGTTAGGCACTTTTCAAACCAGATTGTTGGCTTTTCTGTGGTAGAGTGCTTGCCAAAAGCATCATCTAGCTGGATCACATCTATAGACATACTTATCTGACTCTATATACATTGTCCTTACATCATCTCCTACCCCCAACTTCTACCTTTCTAACTACTTCCACATTTCTTTCCCTCGCTACTGTAAGCCACCATCAAGTTCCCATTACCACCCTGCTATTCATCTCTCTCCTACCCTGCTATCATGCTGCTCCACCTTACCCTTACTCTTCACCTACTCACTCCCTGTCCACATTACTAGCAAAATCGGTTATCTTTACGATTCGTGACTGAATTTCACTTCTGGTTGTTGGTTTGTTTTTCATTGAATTTTTACAGTATTTTTTTTGTTTATTAAATTCTTAGGTGAAAGTACAGAATAGTTAGAAAAAAAGCTCGCCCTCCCCATGTTAAAAATGTATTTTCTAAATAATAACGTTATTATTTAGAAAAGCAATTCTTAACATGGGGAGGAGCAACCGGGAGTGAAATTCAGTCACCAATCGTAAAAATAACCGCAAAATCACTACATAAGTTTTTAACTAACAATTTCATGTTGAAACACACGCCTCCTTACAATCCATACATCCTTCTCCCACCCTATCACTCTCTCCTACCCTGCTAGCAGACATTTTGAACTTCTTATTCCCACCAAGGCATCTAATATATAAATATTGACTGTTATTTCATCATGTTTATTTTTGATAAAGCCCTCACTTAGGGTGAAATATTGAATCACATCATGATCCTGTGCTAATCTCTTTTGTTCATATCAGTTTGTCCTTTTTGCCTTTTCCCCATATTCCTGGGTTTATTATCTATACACATAACTAGCAAAAATATGCAACTAGAGGAAGCATAGTTTCCCTAGTATAGCAAACGAACATATACTACACTATTAAGATAAAAAGAGTTCTGTTCCTTTGGGACAAATTCTTAGAGTGATCACCCTTGCTTCTTGTTGATTATTGACTTGGAAAACCAAGATGGCAGTTGGGACAAACGGATGTGTGTCTATCATTGGATTTATGTGATAACTAAACTAACACCCCCTCCCCCAAATGAGAAGGTAGTGCCTGGGAACATATACTACACTACCCCCCTTTGAAATGAGCATTGAAAGATAGTACATTAGTCTTAAATAGTAATTGTATAGTTTCAGCTTCAGACAAACAGATACCAAATCTCTATTAGTAATAGGTATATCTTATACTATATTTCTGGTGTCTCTCTCTGTCTACCGAAGCAATTAAAAATAAAGTTACTTCCAAGATTAAATACAATTTTTCTTGTGTAAAATTACATGGGGACTTCAATGGTGGTATTTATATTTATCTCTGAATTAATTTTGGGTCACCAGTGTAACACTATTGCTCGCAGCATCGGCGGTGACGTCACCAATTTGGCCGTTCCTGAGTTCGGTTGGTCACCCGGTACTGTTCGGGAAAAGTTGCAGCTCTGATGAAGGCCGCAGATGTCGAAAAACCAGGTCCAGCGATTACCGCACTCCCACGTTGTGATTGATAGATCAGTGGGTAATTATCCGGATTGGGTCAGCAACCTAGTACCGTTGCGAAGCAAAGGGTCATTTCAAGCAGAACAAGTGAAATAATAGAAAGAAAATAAAGTCTTCGAGAACTCGTGATGTTGTTTTTTAGAAGAAGAATTATTTGGTAAGGAAAATAGTAAACAAAAGAAAACTTGTATAATTCAAGTACTCGAATTTCTACTCCCAACTCTGCGTTTTCAGACTAACACTAATTGTTAATGGACGTTTTTTAGGTTTTTGGTGAAATTGCTCAAGTCCAGTAGGGGATTCCGTCTCAGAGCGACGTGGATTCGGTGGCCGAGCAAGAACGAGTCACTGAAGCCTGTTACGCGTCAGCTTATACCGAGATCAGTTGTGCGTGGCTCCACCCTTCCTCTAACGGAATTCAGTCAGCAAACAAAGAAAAGAAATGGTTTCCCTTTCTTCCTTATTCTTTTCCCTTGGATAATTTTGGATTCACAATTGCCCCCCCCCCCCATCCCCCACTGATAACCGAGAAAATGTAATTCCACCAATGGCCGTAAGTTCTCTTAACCTACGTCCACCCTCTCTCCCAATAGAATTTAGTCAGAGAACAAAGAAAAAAAAGAAACGTGTCTACCTTGTCCCTGTCTCTGTTGTATTTGGAATTCTTGGTTCGTAGATAACCGAGAAAATGTAATTCCACCCATGGCCGTAAGTTCTCTTAACCTACATCCACCGAAATCGACTTGTTGGTGAGTAGCTTGGATGGCCTTATCGGTCCAAATCACACCTGTCTTTCGTCTAGCCACGGAAAGTGATATTCTTTCCAACCAAGCTCAGACACAGTGACGCCCGACTCCACAATATTTGTGTTCATCTATCATATCTTATTTCTCTCGACCAACATCTGCTCTATGCATGGGTCACTACCTCGATACACTGCGACACTCTAAGCGTAAATCCTAGACAGCCCGATGCCGTTGTCTACCTTTATCGGTGTTTGGTTTTAATGAAGATATCTATGCCTTTTCCAGTTAATTCACACTAGCGCGATACTCTGATCGCTGACCTTCGAAGACTCACTCCTCATTCATACTAGTGTGTATTTTGGCTCCCTCTTCAGTAGGTCTGCTTAACATTGTCACACCAGGAGCTAATTAGTGAGGAGAGGAGGCTTTAAGTAAATCAGATAAGAATAAACATATTTTTAAAAGATGCACTTATATCATTTCTTTTATCATTCAAAAATCATAAAGTTGTAGGAATCAGCATTTACAACGCTGTTTTGACCGACGCAGTGCTGTTGTTGGCATTGGTTCCTCCAATTCTTTCCAGAATCAGGTAATTACAGGAGATACTACATGAAGGTTGCCAACATCCATAAGTTCGCGCCTGACATTCATGAACAGCAGAAATGACATTTTACTATTTTATTTATAACTTGAAAATTGAAATAGGAATTTTAAAATAATTAAAATAATATTATTGGTGTTCATGGCTTGGAACAGAAGTACACAGGGGTCCTCATTCATTCTACGAGCAACGTCGCGCATGCCTGCTAGTATATTTATAATTGTATGACATAAATAATGCCTTTAAAAACTGATGTGAAATAAGTTTTATTCAATTTATATGAAGTTTCAGAAAATTCATAGTTTCTTCAGAGATGTAAAGGTCCAGAAAATGCTGGTATTAACTTGGAGAAAACATTAAAATATGATTATGGAAAGATGGGGGGGGGGGGGGTGTCTAGGGAAAAAGGAAAAGGAGAGAATACTTGTTGAGTAGTGTAAGAGAAAAAGAAAATATTGTACAGAGTGAAGAAAAACAAAATGGATAACAACTTCTCTTCTTTTTTCTTTTTTTAATTATCAGCTTATCCGAACAGCTTTTCAAAACACAAATAAACAAACGGCAGGTAAAACAGAACTTTTTGACAGAGGTTAAAAAAAATAAAAAAATAAAAAAAAAAAAGAAAAGAAAAAAAGAAAATTAGACAAAACGAAAAAATAAGGGATATAGAGAATGCTTAAGTTACTCAACCTAATTTATATCCTTCCGGATCGATGGCGAGGCTGGACATATTCAACTTGGATTCAATGGCATCCTTGCCTTCTTGCTCCAGTTCATTGACTGAAAGAAAATGAAAACAAAATTATTAAATATTAAAATTACAAATAAATTTATGTGCGGAAAAGAAACATTAAAAGATGTGGTCATTTTGTTATATACCCATTGGAGGGAGGGGGCATGGATATTGTTTGCATCTCTTGAAACTGTGCTCTGGACACTTCTCTTGGATCGGACAGTTCGCTGGAACATGTTCATACTGGAAATGGTCATCGTCTCCTCCATCTTAAAAATAAAAACTTTACTTACTTAATTATGGATCCATTTTCCTAAACTACGAGTTGCTTCTGACTCCATCCTCACAGGGCACGGGCTCACTCCTATCCGACAGAACTCTTCCTCTTCGCCCTTTGAACACAACTGTCTGATACGGCCACAGAAACTTCTCAACGTGAATCTGCAGGCGTGTCTTCCTGAGATCCAGAATGGACACATTCGCACCCTGCTATCTCCATTCGCGCAGTTTCTCTGTGCAGACATCTGCAGAACTCGTGAATGTGTCAACGTAGGTGTTGATTTCTCGATAGTCAATTACAGGACGCACCTTATGCTTCTTGGTTTATAGTATGCCCATTAATGGTACAAGTCTCTTGGCCGGGCCAAACTCCTCCTTTGTATATGGAAGCAACCAACCACTGTATATTCAGAGATTCTAATCTCTATCTAGCTTCGTCAGTGCATGACCTGCCGACCACTTCCAAGTCGCACTCCACACACCTTGCCACTTGTCAAATTACACACTAAAATTAGCTTCGTTGACACCAAATGCTGCACAAATTTCACGTCTCCTATATGTGTAATATAAACACCGCTGAGCGCCTTGCTAACATCGATGTCAAACAACAGGTAAAAATCTCGGGGGGGGGGGGGGGGGGGGCCTTCCTCACATAACCAGCACAGCGATTGTGGTTGGTCGTGTTACTGATTTTTGTGCAAATTTTGACATAGCTCCAGTTAGTGGGGTTACCATGAAGATCGACACAGTTTTGTGCTCAAAATAGAAAGTGAGCACCCCGAATCAAGGTGAGACGAGCATGCCACACTATCAACGTAAATGATAGGCAGCACCAAACTCTGCTTTGGGATGCTGATGTCTTGTACTCATCCTCGTTTCTCGGACAACCTCTCGGCAGGTAACAGGTCTTGTTAAATCGATCGCAACATGCGCACGTGGTCTGCTCCTATTCGGTCCACAGTCTCTATCAAAGTGATCGAGGCCTTTGCACCTATAGCATGTGATGGGTGGTGGGTCCACATCCAGGAATGGTAAAACAATCTGAGCAGACGGCACCGCAACAACGACGGGCTCTTTTACTGGTCTCATCCGTCATAAGAATCCGAGCTCAGAACTACATCTCTAAAGACAGATCATTCTTATGGGAGAAAGCTTGCAGGAACTTTTTAATAGGGCCAGGAAGACTCTGCACAAACACACACGGTATCGCACTATCTGGCATTCCTCCAAAAGGGGCCGATAACTTCCGTAAATCTGACAAATATATATTGATACTCTCCCATGGATGCAACTCGCGTGCCTCAAATTTTTCATACACCGTGAATCTATCCAAGGCAAAGGCTGCGATTAGCACTTCCTTAATTCGGGGCGTGTCCAATTTCTCAGCCTTTGTCAGTTGTTGGTATATCATGAACGCTCCCCCAGTTAGGCAAAGAGGGGTGACACGATCAAGCTGCTTGACCCCCCCCCCCCCGATAGGTCGTCGCACACCAATTCTAGCTTCTTGATCCATTCGATCACAGCTCCAGTCCCATCAAATTCAGGAATGATTTTAAAGGTCAATCCGGTCATCCATTGCAGCTGAAATAGCTTCTAGTTTATCAGCCATTTGTTTATCTTCTGGCTTCTTCATCCGCCCCCCCCTCTAATAATTCCACTTACTGTCTCTTAGCGTGTACACTTGCTTCCAACTGCAATCGTCATTACTCCCACTGTTGTTGTACGCCATCTTTTAAGTAAGTTTAAGTAAGATGGGTCTCCTCTCTCTACATATACCCTCTCTCTCTCTCTCTCTCTCTGCACGTCTCCATTCTCTTCTTGTTAATGCTTAACAATTAAATGAATTAAGCTTCTAAATTTTGTTTTTTAAGTCACTTAAATTACTAACTCCCCCTCCATTTTAAGAACAAAAGACATCTTATTATACCCATAGTCGAAACTCAGTGACCCCCCTTTACAAAGAGATAACACCATGAAGGTGCAAATGAAAAAGAATTTAATTTTAAAAGCAGTTAGTATTTGAAGCTTTCAAGATATTTTATTTCTTTTTTTTTTTTTTTCACATATAAAATTTCCAATTTTTGGGTATCAATTTCTATTGAGAACTGCCTCCCTCCCCATTCACAACTTCCGGGTTTTATCTCTTTGTAAAGGTGGTCACTGAGTTTCGACTGTGGGTATGAGACGTATTTCGTCCTTAAAATGAGGGAGCGTGGGTAAAGTAATTTAAGTGACTTAAAAGAAATCTATAAGTTTTTTTTTTTTGTGGCATGTTAATAAAATAAATACTTTATCGACGAACCATGTTTGAGTACGTGTTCCCTGCCTAAGTATGGTGCACGCAGACCTGACGGCTTATCAGACCCCATCCCAGTTAGCAAAGTCTCTTAGATAGTGGTACAAATGAGTCATGCCCACCCCCCTTTTTTTTGGGGGGGGGGTATTAAAAATCCTCCAAGATGCTCACTCCCCATTTTTATTTTGTGCCTTCAAAGAGTGGTACCTATTTTGGAGGACACCAGACAATCCATGCCCCCTGAATCCCATCCTGCTTTTATCTTTTTTATCCCCCAATAATCCCCTTGTTTTTCTCTCCACTTAGAAACTGTCTTGTTTGTTTTCAGCTCTTGAAACACCCAGAAAACAATGAGCCGCTTATGCCTAGACAGATTTGGAAAGGTCCTACTAACCACCACACTTAGCATTTTAATTTTCAGCAATCTCTCTTGTTTTTTAACACCCCTCCAACCCCCACCGATGAATTTGTACATATTTTTTTTGTAAATAAAAAACGTTAAACCATTGGGAATAATGTTAAGTAGGTTTTACCCATAGAATGAATGTGGTATTTTGGTGACTGAAACTAGTTAAAAGAATAGACTAAGAGGATGAGAATAGACCCCCACTCCACCCAATTTTGGCCTTGTGCCACATATTTTATAAAAAAAATTTGCTATACTGTGAACTTTTGAGTAAAATTTTAAAGATGAATAAAATCAACATTTTATTTATCAACAAATACTGAGAATTTCATTAACATCAATTAATTCTATGATTTTTGGTGGATTCTTTTCAATCAGGTTGATTTATTTTTTGGTTGAAAAGCAAATAACTTTCACTTTCAATGACCATCCCCGTGTTAATCTGATCCTCTATAATTGCCTCCCTGTGAGCACATTCTGGATTAGGATAAAAATTTAAAAAATTACCAGTCAGAGGACAGAACAGATGCTACACTTTGATCCTGGGAGTAGTAACAGAGTCATACCCTTCGCCGTCAACCAGGAGAATTCATCTACAAAGCAATTACTCCATCTCCCCTACAGAGTTGGAAAAAGCGACGTGGCGGACAAAGAAAAACCTGGCTGATGACGGTTAAAGCTGATCTGGAACCTGGAACACCCCCCCCCCCCCCGAATCTACAGAGTTCGCCGTTGGAACAGCGAGTGGTCAGAGATCACCCAATCATTGACTTCAAATCGTCAGCCTTGGTCAGCTTTCGTGAGGGACACAATGGCAAGGATGAAAGGAGTCGGCTCAACCCACTCCGGGTAAATGCTGCTTCAAGTACACAAAGTAAGTTTGATCCGAGTCAGAAGGCCTCGGCAGTTCTGTCTGTTTCTTAGACCGAATGTGTTTGCTTTCTTTTGTATCTAGTTTTTTTTTATACTAATGAGAAACCACTTACCAAGGCCAAAAGCCACTCGAAGATAAGGGTTAATGAGATTGTCAGGTGGATGATGAACAGTACTATGAGAGGATTAGAAACAATGAATGGAATGCACAAAGTTTGAATAGTTAAGAGGACGACTCGACAAGTATTTGTTGATGTTGAATTTGAAGATGACCATGCAGGGAAGCAGTCCCATGGCAATGTGTTCCAAAGGTGAGAAGTTTTTGGAAAGAAACTCTGTTCATGAAAATTCTGTTTGGTTTTTCGATACACGGAGGAAGAAAGGCAAGTTCTTTGCAGTTGTGGTATGAAGACAAGTTTTTGCTGAAAATGTCTTACAAGGAAGAACCAGAGATTGGAGCTCAGTCGAGCACCTTCCATGAAAATAAATAGCAATACACATGAAAAAAATTGAAATTACTTAAAATATCTAAATAATGGCATACATAGAAATTGCATGATGATCGAAGAATCTTTTAAAATCTGACTAAAAATAAAGTTATGATTATTTTTGTGTCCTGCATGGTTGGATATATTACTAAGAGAAGAGAAATCACACAAGATATGGGAAATATCTGTGGTTTGAGGTTGACCATCCAGAATTCAATTTGTCTACTTAAAAAAAAAAAAGTAATGGTTCTACAGATACGAGGTTCCCTGCTGTGGTTATGACACACACAAGGTCTTCCAAATTTAATGACCGTCTTGAGTGATACGAAACCCTTTGGCAGTAGTTTTTTATGTACATAGATAATGCTGGCCATTATTTTCAAGTGTTTTGTTTTTGTGTGGTTCAAGCGATATTTATAAAGATTCCAGCAGATGGGCAAGGGGGGAGGGGGAGTTAGTAGTTTTTCTGGGCATCTCATGGTGAGTTGAGGTTTTACGCGCCTCTCAGAGAGAGATGGGCCCTTGGGCTCTTAGCTAATGGATTGTGTTTGGTTGGACTTGTGTTTTGATTTGGTTGGGCTAAGAATTCTCATTTGCAAGTCTGTTGTTCAGTAGAAGAAAACGAGTATCACTGTAACCCCCCAAAAGGGGAGGTTACGGTGGCTTAGTTGTTAACGACACAGACTGACAACCTGGGTGTGCCAAGTTCGAATTCAGTTCGTTCCACAGAAACACTTTCACTTAGGATGTTGGCAACCTTCATGTGGTCCCTCCTGTAAGTATGTGATGTCATTCTAGAAAGAACAGAATCATCTGATTCATACGAAATGAATGAATGACCTCCAAAAAAATAAACCTTTGTTTTTGGCTAAGATCAAAGTGTAGTATCTGTTCCGATGGATACTGCACCCCATAGACTGGTATTGTCTTGGCCTTCGGGGCTTGATTTACGCCGGTCTATGGGTCTGTCCTGTGCAGTTCTAGGAGGTCCACCCTCCCAGGCTACGCCTCCCCTCTTTGGGGAGGAGTAAGTTTATTGCTTACTGCCTGAGGCGCCCCTACCGGGGAATACCGACGGGGCTGCCCAGGCAATTTTTGAACCCCACTTTCCCGACCCGACCTTGGGTCACATCTTACTTGTGGGAGTAAGATAAAAACTGGCCTTGTGCCTAACTCCTGGAGAGGAGTAAATCAATACTCGTTTTAAACTGGAATTGTAATTTTATTTAGAGGGAGAATTCTTCGGTTGCAGCACTGATGGAGATCGCAAATTGAAACTGCGACCAGTGTCGGAATCAAGCAACGGTTTTAGATCAGCACAACAAGCAGATGATTATGACCTGTGCAGCGAATGCACACAGACTCATATTCACAATATGCATTTCCCTTCCAACAAGGATTGCGTGAAAATGTAATTATTATTTCTTTTCTTTTTTTTTGTAATCAATCAGTATTTTATTATCTCTTACTGATTTTATTAATGAGTCATCACTTATCAAGGCCAAAAGCCACTCATGGATAAGGATTAAGGAGATGGATGGATTGTCAATTTAATGATGAAGAATATTATGAGAGGATTCAAAAATGGTCAATAGAATGAAAAGAGTGTGATTATGCTTCGGAATTTTTGAGATGAGGATTGAGAATTCATAGAATTTGGTATATTCAACTACTGTTCTCATCTTGGGTGTTTTTATCACAACGTTTCGACCAATGTAACCTCCGACCATCTTCAGGTGTACGAGTTCGACAAAGTACACCTGAAGAAGGTCGGAGGTTACATCGGCCGAAACGTTGTGATAAAAACACTCAAGATGAGAACAATAGTCGAATATACCAAATTCTACGAAAGTGTGATTACTTATGGGGATGTTTATGACAAGTATTTGTTGACATTGGATTCGAAGGTGGCCACGTTGTAGTCTACAGGGAAGAAGTCTTGCGGTAACATGTTATGCAGGTGTGAGGTTTTTGGAAAAGATCTCCGTTGATGGAAATTCCACGTGATGCTTGGCACACAGATGGAGAAAGGAAAGTTTGGTGCTCATATAGATGAGGGCACACATGAAAAACGCATTTCTAAATAAAAACTATTGTTTATACTTACGTATCAGGCGAAAATAAGTATCCTCACCAAAAATACGAAAATTATCAAGTAGAATTTTAATAAAAAATAAAACTCAGTTTTATCGTATTTTACCGATCGCCATTGATTTATTACTTATTAATATAACAGACTGAGTTACGTCCCCCTGATGTACGTGTTTTTCGCTCGAATCAATGGCGAACCCTTAAAATATGATAAGACTAATTTTTATTTTTAATTAAAATTCTAGTCAATAATTTTTGCTAATTTTTGGTGTAGATGCCTATTTTTGTCTGATACATAAGTATATCAAAGCGTATTCCGGTTAATTTATTTGGAACTGCGTTTTTCACCTGTGGTAATAAGACGAGTTTTGTGACTATCTTAAAAGGATGAACCAGAGATTGGAGCTCAGTCGAGCACCTTCCATGGAAATAACGATAGAAAGACGAGCAACATCTCTTCTGTCAAACTAGGGATTGTAAGGAACAGAAGAGATCATCCCCCACTAGACTTTGAAGCTGATTCTGAATTCTGTCACGCCAACGAAGAATGCTCTGTGAAGATGAGGCAGCAGTATTCCATCGTAGGATGTGTCCGACTCTTAATTCGGTAGAGAATTGCATCAAGAGTCAGGTACTTTCTGGAGCGAATGAGTTAAGTTGTTTTTGGCGTAAAGCAGAGAATATTTTCCATTCTTTTTCATACTTTCCAACATCACTACTAACCTAATTAAGGTTTCTGTTCCAACATTATTATTGCTACTTGACATATTTTTGAGTTTATTTTTGGAGATTGACTCTCGCCATGTCAACTTAACATACACTTTTAAAGAACTTCATGAAACTCCTTTTCCAACAATAACAGAGAAACGATCTCTAAAATATTCAATATTTATTGGCTGAAATACTTAATATTGATTGGTTAATTCTATCAAAATATTCAATCTCGATTAGTTGCCTATAGCGAACTTCAACTAAGTGAAAAGAGTTTGCTCTGGGAGCCGAGTACCTGTTCTGCATCTGTTATTTAAGCGAGAACCCAAACACGACCACCAGTGAGAGACTCAGCTATACCTCACCCTAATTAGGTGACAGGTAGCTTAATTTGTCAGAGATGCTGGCCTGCTTTCGTAATTTAGAAAGAGGTACGGTTAATGAAGCTTTTGGGGCCTGCATTAGATTTTTGACTGGCAAATCTGCTTACATGCTACAATTAGAAAGTGGTGGGGGGGGGGGCATTAACATAATACAGACTATTTGAAAAATAATTTATTTGATTGTTTTCAAAACGTTTTAAAATTTTTCATTGAAAAAAATAAACAAAATAGAATAATCTTTTTTTTTTTTCAAGAAATAATGTTTTTTTTGAATTCTTCGAAAACCGTCTGTCGAACATAAATTTCTAATAAATAGCACTTCAAACGGGTTTAAAATACAAACAAATAGCACATGCAAGTTTGAAACTAACTTTTACAGCTTACAGTTACTTTTATTTGTTGTATATTTGTTTTTTTAGCGTTTTTACTCTGCTGAGTCTCGTAAAAGATGCCCCAAAAAATTGTATCACTTTCAGGCATCCATACAGGATTTTTTCACCGGAAGCCAGAAGTCCTCCACGTAATTCCCTTCTCCCATTACTTATTTTTGTAAAAGAAATTATTTAAAATAAAAATTAGTACAAAACTTTTCCTGGTTTTCTTTAACAACTATTTGATTACTTACTTTTAACCAAAACAGGAAGTCTTTAATATCAAGAACCAAATCTGAGCGTACACCGTTTCCTGCGGACTTTAAGTCGGGTAATCTTCTGGTTTACCCATTTGTTTTTTTAATTTGTTTTTTTACTTCTACAGAATTTGAAGGGAATTGTTTTTGTTAACCCGAACTAAGTTTTCAGTTGAGTTCGGCAAAAGTCGGTTTGTTCGGTTCAAATTCTGTAGAAGCACCATTTTTGTTTTTAAACTTGCATTCTGGTGGATTTAATTTCGTAACTACTTTTTTAAAAATTGGATTGTTTTTTTATTTCAATAAATTATCGTGTAAAAGTGCAAAATAGTTAGAAGTCGAGAAATCATAAATAAAAAAAAAACGTGTAAGTCACGTAGAGACGAGAAACACGCACACATAAACAGTCACACGAAGTTATTAATATAGAGATTTCGTTGTTTACGTAAGAAAAATATTGACAGTTAATTGTTTATTCGTAACGAACTTTCAAAGTGCAACTCTATAAAAAGTTTCGGAAAGTTAATGTTTTGTTTTTGGAAAAGTTGTGTTCTTTGATGCAACAGTTGATAAATCTACAAGTTTAAGGAAAATAAAATAGATGTTTGGATTATAACTTCAACTATGCATGACTTTTTTTTAAGGGGACAGGTATTAAAATTAATACAAATTAGGTTTAGAACATGTTTGTTTTTTTTAGGACGCCCATATTTGGAATGTTGTAGAGAGTGCCTTCCCCCGCCACACCAAACATTCCAGCCGAATTTTTTTTTAAAGAAGAGATAAGACATTTTTCTTGCGAAAAATGTAAGTATTGAAATACCTTCTTTGGCTTTCTTTTTACGGGCTAAAGTCCCGATTTTATCCAGAAATGAATCTTCTTTCTTCTTTGGTGAAGTCAAGGTGTTATTATGGTAAGAAGCCATCTTTTTGGTTTGTTTTTGTTTCTTTGCTCGATCGAAGTTAGAACTTTTGGTTGGAGTCGCTCTTCTTCGTACGGAGGAAGAAACTTGTGGCCGGTTGTTGGCGTGAGAGAAAGGGGGGAGGGGAGAGTCAAGGGCGAGAAGTAAGAGTTGGGTTAAAGAGGGGGATTAACCGATGAACGAGATAGAGAGAGGGGTAACAGAAGAAATAGAGGGAAAGGGAGATAGAGAGGGGTCAACAGGAGAGAGAGAGAGAGAGGTGAGCGCGAGAAGCAAGAATTGGATGAGAGAAAGAGCGTCACCAGAGAAACGACAGAAAGAGAGAGGTTAATAATCGCAGAGTCGAGATGAAATATTTTTAGAAGAGGGGGAAGAGGAAGATTCTGATAGGTGCACAGATGATGTCAGGATGGGGAGAAAGAATGTGAAATACTTTTATATCCGTAGTTAGATAAGTAAGTATTAAGTACATAAAATAGAAGGAAAGAAAAAAAAAAAAAGTTTCTTCCTGCGTGGGTGGGTCAGTATTATTTAATAATACTATTATCATTAAGTGTGATAAACTGTTTTTAAAGGATAGATGGACACTGGAGAATCCGGCCTTCGGACTAGGATCAAAGTGTAGTAGCTAGGCCATCCTCCCAAGCATTTCCTCCTTCTCCTTTCGAAATGGTATGGGTTTATTGCCTGTCGCCTAAGGCGCCCTCTTTCGTGAGGGAGTGCCGACGGGACGATACAGGTATTTTTGTTGTTCCCACCCCTTTGGGGGGGAGGTGGATTGCTCCTACATTAGAAACTACCTTATGTCTACGTTTTACCACGTGGGGAGGCAAGGAAATAGGTTAGTGTGGCGTCCTTTTTTTTTATTTTATTTTATTATTATTAGAATTCTTGTATTTTCGTACATACGCATATTTATGGAACATTTTTTGGGGTGAGGAGGGGGGGGGGCGTGTACACAATCATATAATAAGCTGACACAAACGCAGAGAGGATATGGGTCTTATTAAGAAGCACTCCTCCATCGTGTTAAGAGGTGAGGGTCATAGGCAGGATCTGGTGCTTGTCGCCGTCCATAGGGAGTACCGAGAGAGTTGGCACATTCTTTTGCTGCCCTAGGAAGGAAAAGAGAGGGCTGGTATGTCCTTTCCGGAATTTTCTTTGACACTCCGATTTACCCCTCCCCCCCCCCCACGTTCATACGCTATAATATATAGAATAGATTTTATTTATATCTGACATATTTTTATTAAACGTTTAAAGTGAAAACTACTTCTATATTTAACAGCCAGTCCTTTTATTATTTACATTATGGAATGTTTAATATATGAAATAGTGGATAAACATGTCAACAGACTAGTAAAAAAAAATAATAAGTACAGTACATAAACACTTCACTAAAGCAGAACTCAGCTATTTCGGTTGATTCAGATGACCATAATCATTTGGTGTAGATAAAACACGCACATGATATGAAAATGAGACGCCTGATTGAATCCTGTCTAATTTCACGATCCAAAAATAATATTCTTCAAAGATCTGAATTTTTTTTCACATCTTTGATATCACGGCTAAAAGAATTCTTGTGAACATAAGTTTTTTAATTGATAATGGATGAATTCAACTGTCGCCCGCGTGATTTTTTTTTTCCCACGTGTTCTTTCCCCTGAAGTAGTTACATAATTACAAACTATTTTCTTTTGCACTTGCATGTTCTCATTTGCGGAGTGATTGATGCATGATTTGGTAAGAACACACTTGAATGTTCTCACTCGCGGAGTGATATATACGTTAGGTGATAAGAACACTTTCGCCCAAACCTTTTTTATGCAAATTATAAAGTCCTGTTTAAGATGTCAATGCAACAAGACATTATGTTCCTCTCCTCGTGTCTAGCAATGGCTTTGCTAGACGAGATGAAATTCCGGGACTCAATTACATTTCCTTAGTCCATATATGTCAGCGGACTCAACCTATTTCGTATTCCTGTTTTCATAACTCTTTCTGAACCATGTTTTGTGTTGATGAAACTGTTTGAATAAAATTGATTTGAATTTTTTTTTTTTTTTTTATGGAAATCGCTCCAGACAATGCATGAAGCCACTTGATGTAAGGAGCTAACAAGAACGAAATATGATTATTGTAAAAACAGGAGATGCCTATTGGCCTTAGTCTTAAAAAGACCAAGGCTATAGGTAGGAGGAAAACAGTCAGCAAGAAGAGAGTTCCACAAGCCTGCAGTTCTTGGAAGGAAGCTACTGGAATAGGAAGCTATATTACAATGAGGTATCAAAAAAGCGAATTGATGGAGACCACTAGACCAACGAGCTGGAACAAAAGAAGTAGGGAATAGATCACACAATTCTCAAGAACACATGCCATAATAGTATTTATAGAAAAGACTTATGATAGCAACATCACGTCTCTGAGAGAGTGGGTGCAGAGAAGAAGAAAGGGTGTGACCAATCAAATTATAGATATTTTACTGCACCTTATCAAAACCCTCAAATGGGACAGAGATTCACCAGCTCAAATATGACAACAGTAAGAATTGTCCTTTTAGTCAAAACTTGGTGAGCCTTTTCTTTATATAAAACAAAGCCAATAGGATGGATACTACAAAATCTCCGTCCTCTACACCCCATTCAACATTTCTAATCGCCTCCTCCTCTTCTTTAAAAACTCGACCTACATTCTCCTCTCGTTACATACTTCACCCCCTCCTCTTCCCCCACATACAACTTCCACTCATATTTCTCCCATCTTCTCTTCGCCTCATATCCTCTCTCTTCCCTAGATTATCTTACTCTGTTTGCTATATAAAACGCTCCGTTTTCTGTTCAATAAAGCTTATCTACACCAAATGATTATGGTCGTCTGAATCGGCCGATATATCTTGGTTCTGCTTTAGTGAACGGTTTGTGTCCTTATTTTTATTAGTCTGTTGCAATGCTTATCCACTATTCCATTGACTAAACACCACATTTTGTCTGAAATTTCATGTCACGTTATTTACATTATCTATATAAGCAGTTATGTACTACCTGCAGCATAAATCATTAAAAATTCCCCAAAATAAATGCAGCTCTTTTTGCAGGGATTCGAACCTATCGGCACTGAAGTGATTTGTTGGCAAAATAAAGTGAATTGGTTGTTGTTTGCAGAACATTGGAAACATAAACTGCAAGAAAACGTTTTGAAGAAGGCTCACAAGACAGGGATAAATGATATATGTATTGAAACTATAATACAAGAAATGTCTCGCTCACTGACCGTTTCGTTTTCCAACCAATTTCAGTGGAAACGTCGGGTGTGCTTGGCCCCGAGACTGTTAAATTTTTTCAGGACATTGGACGGAGGATTTCAACGTCTAGGTATGAGCCCCGTGAGTCAGCCTGGTTGTTCCAACGCATCTCCCTGGCTATCGTTCGTGGCAACGCTATGTCAGTAACGGCGGCGTCACTTCCGTTCTAATCGTCATCTGTTGACTCTCTCTTTCTTTCTCTCCCCCTCTCTATCTACTTATGTCTGTATCTGTCTCTTTGCTTCTCCTTCTCTCACTAACTTGCCAGAGATTGTTGTCAAGTTGAGTTAATAATAAAATAAAGAACAATTAATCACTATAAATTTTTTAAATCACTCTGTTGTCACAAAACATAAATATCAGCAGCAATGTCTTGTAAGCTAAGTGTGTTTGCGGCTTAATTAAATAAGCAACTTATCTGATACTGGGAAAGAATGTTCCTTTAACGTGTGGACAGGATGGTTTAGTAGAATGCGTCCTGAGTGTACGGAGACTTTCAAAAAGTGGATGAGCATTGGTTTTTCGCTTTTATTTAGCCAAAATTAAGTGGCTTTGCCAAAGAGAATTGTCTTTCCTAATTAAATCAAGCTATTATAGAAGACAAGGGAGATAATCTTTTAACACAATAGAAAAGGGGAGATAATTTATTAACACAATATTGGCTCATTTTTTTATACGAGTGCACACCCTCCATCAAAAATGACGAGAAATTAAAAAAAATTATGCTTCGCTAGTATTCACAGTAATATTCACACTCATATAAAATAATGTCTCAATCGGTGAAGTTTAAAAGGAAGAAAAAAGAAAAAGTCTAAAACTAGAAAGTTTCAAAAAAGCAAAAAGCAAAATGTATCAATCAATATAGAAAAAAGAAAACATCTCATTATAGAAATAAAGTAATGGATTTCTTTCCGAATTCATTTCAAATGAGGAAGAGTTGGATTGCCATTTGCTTTCTCCGTTCCTCTAAATACTTGAAATGGTTCTGTTTGGCAATTTTTTACTTGCTAACTTTTGCGTGACATATAAATACACATTGGTCTTTATTATAGAAAAGAGGGTGCTGCTTTTAGTGAAAAAAAAATACACAATACAAAGCTCAAGGATACATGTATTGAAATTATAATACAAGAAATGTCTTAGAAACTAAGTTAATTAAAAGACTAACTTATCTGATACTGTGAAAGAGGGGTTCCTTTAACATCTGGTCGGGACAGCTCAGTACAATGCATGGTATTAACCTCCCTCCTACTGCAGAAAGATGTGGCACAAGGCCGAAAGTTGGGGTAAAAAGGCCTGCGTATTAGAAGTAGTACACTCTGGCCTCACAAAAGTGCCTAAATAGCCCCATAGGCAATTGCCGATAAAAAAAGCCCTTCTCAAAGAGAGAAGCTAAAAATCTGAGATGGTGGACCTCCTAGGACTGATCGGAACAATACCTAAGCCTGAAAGAGCGGACAACTGGCACCACAATGGACCATCTTGTCAGACAGATTGTCAAGATCATATCTTTGACTGGTATGATGTGTCAAAAAGAATTTTGGCACATCCGATATAAGCGATGGCTAATTCAGAAAAAGGATAGATAAAGGCTTTTCGCCTTTATCCCACCAAAATTAAATACCTGTAATTGGTCAAAGAGAATTGACTTACCCAATGATAATAGAGCTAGTTTAGAAGACAAGGGAGATAATCTATTAACAGAATAGACAAGGGGAGGTAACCTATTGGTTTGTAGAGTTTGGGGTGAGGCATGCTTGTTGGTGATAGCCATTTTGTAGTAGCATCACTGCATGTGTTTATCAGACTGGCCTTGTTTGAAATGAAGAAAAAGGGTCGCCAAGTTTTCAGTTAAAAGGAAAAACATATTCTCTACACTTTAAATCGACTTTATTCAACAGTTTCGTGAACACGGAATAGGGTCCAGAAAGAGTTAGGAACAAGTATATAATACATGGCTGGTTCAGCCGCCAGGCATGTATTGTAGAAAAGGAATTGAGTCCTTGAGATCCATCTCGTCCTGCAATGCCATTGCGAGAGACGAGAAGAGATAAATGACATCTGGTCACAGTGACATCTCTTGAGGAACTGTTTGTAAAAGGTACTAAAATGCATTCCGCAAAAATGGAAAAAGGTGTGCAAAGTGTTCTAATCGCCCGACATATCACTACACGAGTTTTAACACCCTGTGTAATCTCACCGAACCACGTACCAATCACTACGCGAGTGCTAACGTGTAAAATAAATCTTAATTATGTAACTACTACAGGCTCCTTTTTTATATAGCACTCCCATATTTGAGACAAACTGCAAGTCTTCTCTTGCGCAATGACCAGTAAACCGTTCACCTTCATCTGTACATGTGACTATTCTTTTCACAACTGCTACATGCAAAGTCCTTCTCACAACCACTGTTGTATATTGGGTCTGGTGTATCGGGAGTGGTGTTGCATAGCCCCCTACTTAGGCAGCGGCTTTACTCGTTCCGCATACTCGTCCCTGAAAGGGCCGCGGCAGTTCACATTTAATACTCATCATTTTTAAAACATCATAAATCACATAGTTCATATATTGTTTGCATACCTTTAAATTTCTCGTACCCTCTCTTCTTTCCTCGTCGTGTGGAGGGGCGTGCCGTCTAGTGGTTTTCTTCCTTCTTCTCTTCTGTACTGCCGTGAACATTGCTGCTACAACAAAAACTTAATGACGGAGTCCGAAGACAAACAATCCTTTTACTTTCAATTCTTTTTATTTCAGGTGTTAGCTATTTATCGGCTTGGGGATATTTACTAACATCGAGAGAAATAGAGCATATTACTACTTTATCGTAGTTACTTATCAAATAAGTCTTAACCATTCGTGAAGGGGGGGAAAAGAGATCTTTCGCCTGTATTTTCTTAGGGAAATATTTCCCTTAAATCAAATTGCTGACTACATCAAAATCATGTCTGATAGGTTCGCCTCCAAAACCCAGACTGACTAAAACTCGCTTCGCACAAAGAACAAGTGACGTCACGGATCCCTCTGTTTCCCACGCAAAGGCCTGTGACGTCACAGAGCCTCTCGCAGGTGCACATTGACCCTTGATCTGGGATCTCGTCATGCGGTGACCTTGTCACATCTGTGATTTCCGACTTTGAGAACAGGCCCTATTCTGCACTCGACTGCCTAACGTATATATCACTCCGCGAGTGAGAACATTCAAGTGTGTTCTTACCATTATCCAACAGTGGCACCTGGCAGGAATAAAATCTACTTCACACAGACACGCACTTGGCTGGAAGAAACAAAAAATACAACTCTCCGGAAAATAAAATATCCGGTGATTTGATGCAAAAACACCTGCAAAGGTTATATGCAGACAGGAATACACCCGTTAATAAAAATAAACACCTTTTAGACCTGGCTAGTTTGACAACAAAGACATAATCCCAGAATGGGTGATTACAGGTGGATGCATGAGTGTCCAAAAATGTTATATAAACTAGCCCAAATTTAGATCGAGAGATTCAACTGGCTAGCGAGTTCGAGAGATCAACCTCCATAATTTCCATTGATTCTTCCACTTCTCTCACTCACCCCACTCGTTTTCTGACACCGAACAATAAAGATGTATCATTATATTTTTATACATGCGTTTTTGTCGTCATTCTTTTAAGCACAAGAGTAATACAAGCCCACTACATTTCTCACAACCATTACATGACCATTATTCTCACAACTACTAGATGCAAACTTCTTCTCACCAACTACATTACTATTTTTCTCACAACTATTACATGCAAAGTCTTCTTCCAAATATCACTTGTGAAGTTCTTCTAAAAAAACGTCATGGCTGTTCGTGTGCGCTGCTTGTCATATCCCATACATAGTGAGACACTTTATGATAGAATGTACTGATTTTACTACCATGCCATAAGGATACTACAACGTTAACTTCATGAAAGAATTGTTTGGTAGAAATTAGTGTATATTTTGTTAAGACAATATGTTTATACTAAAAGAATCTAATATCTATAAGCCCAATAAATAAAAAATAAATATATTTATTCCTGCTGGAACAAAGTAAGCCCAATTGTGCACAGCTTGTCATTTCTCATACACAATAAGAGACTTCATGATGGAATGTACTGATTTTTCTCCGATGCAAAAAAGATACTATAACGTCAACACCATAAAAGAATTGTTTCATAACATTAGTGTAGAACTGAGAGTGTCCTTTTTGAAGACAGTAGACTTATTCTAAAAGATCTAATATCTTCAATCCCAATAAATAAAAATAAAAGATAAGAATAAAAAATAAAAATAAACAAATAAACTAAAAAATAAACAAATAAACTAAAAATAAACAAATAAACTAAAAATAAACTAAAAAATAAACAAATAAACTAAAAATAAACTAAAAAATAAACAAATAAACTAAAAATTAGAAATAAACTAAAAATAAACAAATAAACTAAACAAATAAACTAAAAATTAACAAATAAACTATAAAATAAACAAATAAACTTAAAAATAAACTAAAAAATAAACAAATAAACTAAAAATAAACTAAAAAATAAACTAAAAATTAGAAATAAACTAAAAATAAACAAATAAACTAAAAATAAACAAATAAACTAAAAACTAAACAAATAAACTAAAAATTAACAAATAAACTAAAAATAAACAAATAAACTTAAAAATAAACAAATAAACTAAAAATTAACAAATAAACTAAAAATAAACAAATAAACTTAAAAATAAACTAAAAAATAAACAAACTAAAAAATAACAAATAATCTAAAAAAATAAATGACGAAATAAACGAAACGTGACACAACTCTAAAAAACAACACAAATCATAATATCATTACCATCAATTTCAGTTTAGCATCCGTTTTACCTGCTGGCATGTGTTGGATGGCTTTAAGAAATTCACTTCCAAACTAACCTATCTCTGGCCAGGTCTTTATTTATTCCTCTTTCTCTAAAGTTCATTTTTATCACTTCCTTCCATGTTTTCCTTGGCCTTCCTCTGTGAACTGGACCTGCTACCTTAACTGTTCTACATCTACTGACCCAAGAACTCCATTCTTTGAACATGGCCATACGATTGAAGTCTCCTGTTCTGCACACATCTCCGTATACTGTCCTGATTTAATCTTCCTCTGAGGTCATCAGAACTAAACTTGTCTTTAATACTCACATTACACATCTATCGTATCATTTTCATATCATTTCTCTCCGTACACCACATGTCCTCAACCATCACTGGCCAGATTTCACTTTCATACATCATCACACTGTGTACAAATGGCTAATAGACTCTTCCCTTGGTCAACAGTGGTAATGCTCTGTTGGTTAATAAGAGCAGAAGTTCCCTGAACTTACTCTATTCACTACTAACTCTTGCAATTGCAATAGCACCTGCTCCACCCAGTGCTCCAATGGTGTCACCAAGATAACAAAACTTCTGGACAATCTCAATAGCTTTCCTATCTAAATATACTTTGTCCACATCTGAGTTCTCATCCATCTCAATTATCTTACACTTCTTACATATAAACTGGTTATTTACTCTCAACCTATCAATAATTCCACTTCATTTCTTGTGTACCCAATGCTTACAATATATCACAAAAGATTGAATTGCATCCGACTCCCTTTCCACAAACTGAGAAGAAGAATTTTCCTCTTTTCGGGAGTTTTCCAACACTTCAACCGCTGATCATCACTTTGGTCTTAATAACATTCACTCTCATCACTTTGGTCTTAATAACATTCACTCTCATCACTTTGGTCTTAATAACATTCACTCTCATCACTTTGGTCTTAATAACATTCACTCTCATCACTTTGGTCTTAATAACATTCACTCTCATCACTTTGGTCTTAATAACATTCACTCTCATCAGTTTGGTCTTAATAACATTCACTCTCATCACTTTGGTCTTAATAACATTCACTCTCATCACTTTGGTCTTAATAACATTCACTCTCATCACTTTGGTCTTAATAACATTCACTCTCATCACTTTGGTCTTAATAACATTCACTCTCATCGCTTTGGTCTTAATAACATTCACTCTCATCGCTTTTGTCTTAATAACATTCACTCTCATCGCTTTGGTCTTAATAACATTCACTCTCATCACTTTGGTCTTAATAACATTCACTCTCATCGCTTTGGTCTTAATAACATTCACTCTCATCACTTTGGTCTTAATAACATTCACTCTCATCACTTTGGTCTTAATAACATTCACTCTCATCACTTTGGTCTTAATAACATTCACTCTCATCGCTTTTGTCTTAATAACATTCACTCTCATCACTTTTGTCTTAATAACATTCACTCTCATCACTTTGGTCTTAATAACATTCACTCTCATCGCTTTGGTCTTAATAACATTCACTCTCATCACTTTGGTCTTAATAACATTCACTCTCATCACTTTGGTCTTAATAACATTCACTCTCATCACTTTGGTCTTAATAACATTCACTCTCATCGCTTTGGTCTTAATAACATTCACTCTCATCACTTTGGTCTTAATAACATTCACTCTCATCACTTTGGTCTTAATAACATTCACTCTCATCACTTTGGTCTTAATAACATTCACTCTCATCACTTTGGTCTTAATAACATTCACTCTCATCACTTTGGTCTTAATAACATTCACTCTCATCGCTTTGGTCTTAATAACATTCACTCTCATCGCTTTGGTCTTAATAACATTCACTCTCATCGCTTTTGTCTTAATAACATTCACTCTCATCGCTTTGGTCTTAATAACATTCACTCTCATCACTTTGGTCTTAATAACATTCACTCTCATCGCTTTGGTCTTAATAACATTCACTCTCATCACTTTGGTCTTAATAACATTCACTCTCATCACTTTGGTCTTAATAACATTCACTCTCATCACTTTGGTCTTAATAACATTCACTCTCATCGCTTTTGTCTTAATAACATTCACTCTCATCACTTTGGTCTTAATAACATTCACTCTCATCGCTTTGGTCTTAATAACATTCACTCTCATCACTTTGGTCTTAATAACATTCACTCTCATCGCTTTGGTCTTAATAACATTCACTCTCATCACTTTGGTCTTAATAACATTCACTCTCATTACTTTGGTCTTAATAACATTCACTCTCATCACTTTGGTCTTAATAACATTCACTCTCATCGCTTTGGTCTTAATAACATTCACTCTCATCACTTTGGTCTTAATAACATTCACTCTCATCGCTTTGGTCTTAATAACATTCACTCTCATCGCTTTTGTCTTAACAACATTCACTCTCATCACTTTGGTCTTAACAACATTCACTCTCATCGCTTTGGTCTTAATAACATTCACTCTCATCGCTTTGGTCTTAATAACATTCACTCTCATCGCTTTGGTCTTAATAACATTCACTCTCATCACTTTGGTCTTAATAACATTCACTCTCATCACTTTGGTCTTAATAACATTCACTCTCATCACTTTGGTCTTAATAACATTCACTCTCATCGCTTTGGTCTTAATAACATTCACTCTCATCGCTTTGGTCTTAATAACATTCACTCTCATCGCTTTGGTCTTAATAACATTCACTCTCATCGCTTTGGTCTTAATAACATTCACTCTCATCACTTTGGTCTTAATAACATTCACTCTCATCACTTTGGTCTTAATAACATTCACTCTCATCGCTTTGGTCTTAATAACATTCACTCTCATCACTTTGGTCTTAATAACATTCACTCTTATTACTTTGGTCTTAATAACATTCACTCTCATCACTTTGGTCTTAATAACATTCACTCTCATCGCTTTGGTCTTAATAACATTCACTCTCATCACTTTGGTCTTAATAACATTCACTCTCATCGCTTTGGTCTTAATAACATTCACTCTCATCGCTTTTGTCTTAACAACATTCACTCTCATCACTTTGGTCTTAATAACATTCACTCTCATCGCTTTGGTCTTAATAACATTCACTCTCATCGCTTTGGTCTTAATAACATTCACTCTCATCGCTTTGGTCTTAATAACATTCACTCTCATCGCTTTTGTCTTAACAACATTCACTCTCATCACTTTGGTCTTAATAACATTCACTCTCATCGCTTTGGTCTTAATAACATTCACTCTCATCGCTTTGGTCTTAATAACATTCACTCTCATCGCTTTGGTCTTAATAACATTCACTCTCATCACTTTGGTCTTAATAACATTCACTCTCATCACTTTGGTCTTAATAACATTCACTCTCATCACTTTGGTCTTAATAACATTCACTCTCATCGCTTTGGTCTTAATAACATTCACTCTCATCGCTTTGGTCTTAATAACATTCACTCTCATCGCTTTGGTCTTAATAACATTCACTCTCATCACTTTGGTCTTAATAACATTCACTCTCATCACTTTGGTCTTAATAACATTCACTCTTATTACTTTGGTCTTAATAACATTCACTCTCATCACTTTGGTCTTAATAACATTCACTCTCATCACTTTGGTCTTAATAACATTCACTCTTATTACTTTGGTCTTAATAACATTCACTCTCATCACTTTGGTCTTAATAACATTCACTCTCATCACTTTGGTCTTAATAACATTCACTCTCATCGCTATTAAAATAATAATGACTGAAATGATTGTGTACAGTGCTCAGGTGCACTACAACTCATCAAAAGTGAACGTACAGTAAATAGGCTAATGTACAATTGTTAGGGAAATGAACAGTGTATAAGCCATGACAAGCATGTGTATGGAGAGGGGGGGGATCAGGTGTATTTTGGGCAAATTTCTATTACATCTGCCAAGGAGGTTATGTTTTCTACATCATTATTTGTTAGCAATGTTACAGAAAACATACTAGGGATGTCAGTGTCATAGGAGGTCAGAATTAATCTCCTCCTCCTCCGTCTTCTACTACTAAAAAAACAAACTTATTGGCTCCAAAACTATTTGTTAGAATTATACCAAATTCGGCAAAAAAAAGACCTTGGTGAACCCTTATTTGATAGGTAATATAAACTCTGCTTCATTTACTACAGTTTAATAAAATGTACTATTTTAATTTCTTTGTCAATGTATTATGATAATAATGGAATCATTGGGTACAATGCTCAGCATGCAGGGTTTAAAGGATGCAATGTCTCAGCGGCCAACAGGCAGTTTGTTCCATGCTTCAGCCATTTGTTACATTTTTACTTACCAATAAGTGTATAAACTGTTATACACCCACAGAAAATCCCAGGCTAGTAATCACATGGTTTCATCGACTTCCATTCTGGGGTCACCTCTCACTCTAAGGGGTCACTCAAACTTTTCCATTCAAACGCATCCCTCATTATGTACCGCATTCTGGCCATTAGAAAAAGTTTCTAAAAGTCATGGGAGACGAAATAAACAGCCATTGGCATTAAACGACCGACAAGGGTTGATATGCCACTAGTTAAACCAAAACCAAACCAAACCAAAAATTGATCCATTCAAAAAGTAATTAGGCATGTTATTTTTTTCAGGTTCCTATTTACTTGCCTCTCACGGAAAATCCAGCACTCCCAAAAGGGAACTCTGGATTGGAACAAAAATTAAAATTGCCACCGTCTAGAAGGATTTCTCCTTCACTGACCGAGAACAAAAAAGATGAAGTGTAGTAGCAGAACAGATACTATACTTTGTTCACAGCCAAAAGGCCAATTTGGTGTTGAGGTGATTGTAATAAAACAATCATAGCGGATAATGTCCGTTATATATGCATGGAAGATAATGTCCGTTATATATGCATGGAAGAGTTTGTATTTGTAAATGGAGTAGTTCAACAAAAGTTTACATTATTAGATGAATATCCTTTTGTCAGCAGAGCTTGCTGGGATCGAAAGGATGTGGAAAGAGAGGGAGGGGAAGCTGGCATAGTTTCATCTATGCTGACCATCTTGGCTTATAATCAACAAAATTAAATAACATTAGTCGGAATGAAAGCGAAACATTTCAGATATTTGTTCTGGCAATTAACCAAGATGAGCACATTCATTCCGACCATTCCTACTACACATCGAAAATCTAAATTATCTCATGAACTTAGATGCCGCGCATGAGTGACCAAATAGATACGACACGGACTATCAAATCAGACAAACCAAGTTCAAATTCGGTTACGATTAACTTCAGGGGAATCCTAAAAATGCCGCTTGGCACCATTTGAAAAAATTTATTATTGCATAAATCGATTATATTTAATGTTTTTGATACAAAAATGTAAGTTATACACGAAATTCGCCGAAACTACACCTGATGCTCCATCATCATACACATGCATACACTGGTGATACCAGATCAGGCTGCCCTGTGGCTCCCTGAGACGAAATTCACCTACATTGACGTTTTTTGTTTTTCTTCTTTTTTTTTTTTTTTTTGTAAAACTTAATTATGTTCTACAAAACCAAAAACAAAAACCCCTCTCCCTTTCTCCCTCCCCTTTTTTATTTTATTTTTAGAACTTGAAGCATAAATCTTTTACTATAATGACCAGATTCGGCATTAAATAACCCAAAAAGGGTTGATATGCCGTAAAACAAAACTACCAAACCAAAAACGATGATTAAACATTTGAAGATATAAAGAACTTGAAGCATAAAAACTTTTACTATAATGACCAGATTCGGCATTAAATAACCCAAAAAGGGTTGATATGCCGTAAAACAAAACTACCAAACCAAACCACATGCATACATGTACGTTCACTTTTGATGAGTTGTAGTGCATCTCCACACTGTACACAATGCTTTCATTACTATTAGCATTATTATTACTAACTGACCCCTGTGGAAATTCCACGATGCTTTCTATATCAACCTGTATAATTTAATGTTAAATATAATATTCCTTTTGAAATAATAAATGTCTATCAGGGTAAATACTATGAAGAAGAAATGATACTTTCTTCTTCCATAACAAATAACTGTCATTGTCAGCTATACATTCTTTAAATAAATAAAACGAATATGCCTCTTCTTTCTTTCTTTATTTATTTAAAATTGTAGCGATTTAATTCTTTTTAAAACCATAAATATTCTGTCTTCTGTAAAAATAATTATCAGCTGAATATTCTTCAAATCAATAAAACGAATGTCACTTTTTAAAATGTATTTCTTTAAAAATTGTTCTGTTTTAGTGTACGGAGCGACATAATTTGATTTTGGAACAATTCATTTTAAAATCGGTAAAGTCGGAATTGTTTACCTTAGCAACATCAGTTAATAACCAATCACCATCTTTGCTGATCAAGCTCATCTTTTTTTAATGTGTGTGAAAGGTGATAACATACGTACAAGCATGAAATGCCTTAACATATTATTATAAAAATCATAGTAATTCGATTCAGACATGCGAAATGCTGAAAAAAAAAAATATCTTGTAAAGTTGGATTTTTTTAATATGGCCAATGTAAATAAATTGTGTATTGATTTACTCCTCTCCAGGAGTTAGGCACAAGGCCAGTTTTTATCTTACTCCCACAAGTAAGATGTGACCCAAGGTCGGGTCAGGAAAGTGGGGTTAAAAAATTGCCTGGGCAGCCCGTCGGCATTCCCCAGTAGAGGTGCCTCAGACAGTAAGCAATAAACTTACTCCTCCCCAAAGAGGGGAGGCAAAGCCTGGGAAGGTGGACCTCCCAGAACTGCACAGGACAGACCCATTGACCAGCGTAAATCAAGACCCGAAGGCCAAGACAACACCAGTATGGGGTGCAGTATCCATCGGAACAGATACTACACTTTGATCTTAGCCAAAAGGCCAAGTGTAAGATGAAAGCAAAATAATATACTACAAGGTAAACAACCCCTTCTCTCTAAAAAAAACATGTAAAATGTCATGGGCCAGGAGTTATTTCCCTTGTTTTTGAGTTTTAGTTGGACATGCACACAAATTTTTAAAAAATGACATCTTTCGATCGCCAAATATAAAATGCAAAAATTCAGGGTTTTTTTGGAGGGGGGGGGGTAGTAGTAGTAGTAGTATATGTTCGTGTGTTATGATACCATTCTCCCAGGGATTACCTCTTACCTTTTTGGGGCGTAGGGGGTAGTAGTATCTGTTCTGTTGTCATGGGACCATCCTCCCAGTCATTACCGCCTCTAAACTCAACACTTACATTATATATACTAGTAAAAATATGTTCCCTTTGGTCACATATTTTTACTAGTAATAATAAGATAAACAAATTTGAAATTGATATTATTGTTTCTTTAATCGTTCCAGAATCCCCATCTCGAGTTTTTCTCGTCTGGTTATGATGATGATGGCTGTTGATCATCATCTAGTATGCACAGCTTCTCATTCCTATTTACTTGCCTCCCCCACGAGGGCAAAGTTAGACGCAAGCTCTGTTTTTAATGTGGTGAAAATCCAGCTCCCTCAAAAAGGGCACTCTGGATTGGAATAAAAAATAAAAATTGCCTCACTCTAGAAGGACCTCTCCTTCACTGACCGAGGACAGAATAGACTAAGTGAAGCATCAGAACAGATACTACACTTTGCTCCGCGTCAAAAGGTCAAGGACATTTTTGGTGACTGCTAATCCAGTGATGACGTTGATCGAAGCACCGGAAATCTGAAATAAAATTCTTACGAAATTTTTTTCTTCTCTTCCATGAAAAGAAAAGAACACGAACATCAAGATTTTAGTGTTTGACAGATGTTCGTTTATTGGGTCACACAATCACTGTTATTCCGCAGGAAAGAAGAGAGAGAATGAAAGAGTTGTATTTATTTCTATATATGACTCCATATTCAGCGTCGTCCATGTTGGAACTTTTGTCTTAATTCACAAAACCCCTTTTTCTCTCTATGAAGTTATTTCCAATCCGATCGTCTCTCTTAACTTCCGTTCCCACACTCCTAAGTCATCTGGCCTTTTAACTCAGTCTTTGAATGTTCTCCAGTACAACCGAACAATTACCTGTGAATCAAAACTAATTGAGTTCCACACTTTAATCTATTACGTTATGTCTATTTCCTTAAACTAAAAATGATATATAGAAGGGTTATAGAAGGCTGTTAAAATGCAAAAAGTGGAGAGATGCTGGTGTTGAGACAAAAACAAAGCGTCCACATCTGAGTTAGGCTCAAGTCTTTCACATATTGAATTTCAGCTTAAGACTAACCGAGATCATTTTCCTGTCGAGGAAAGTCATTGTTCACCCGAGTTAGCTACTCGTCAGATCTCATGATCTGTTCTGACCTGATCTAAATCTCTGCTGAGCTTTCACTCCTCGGGTCTACGCCAACTTTCTCTAAGCAAAACTCTGACCGCTAAATATATTTAGTTTCGACCAGAAATCTTAAGTGTCCGGTCTTTATCTCAGTCAGCCCCAGCTGATCAGCAGAAATTACTACTTCCATCGGTTTTCTCAGCCGCTCTCAGCTGTCCACCCAGAAACTATCAAACAACCAGTCAGGTGTCACCCGTCTCAAGAGGTTTCGGCAGCCTCCCCATCGCCTGTCCACCTATCTCACTTCTCATTACTGAGTCATTTCCCAAATCAACATTCTTGGCTGTGTGTATGTGTTAGGTCTTTGCTCGGTGATGATGGGGGTGGGGGGGGGGGGAGGTTCAGTTCATAGTATCACAGCTGTTTAAAATCTCCTGGAACTCGTCTGGACTTAAGCGCTGGTAATATTGTTTTGCATTATTGCAGTAAATGTCACACATTCTAGACAAAATTTTATGGTAAACATCACTCCACAAAAAATATCCTAAACTGGTAAACAGGCACCTGTATATGCCCCCGCTACCACAAACACACACTATAATATCTGGGTTGCCAAAGTCATAAGTACGATTTTATATGTTTCTGTTTTGGACATCAATTTGGTATTTCGAGATTTCTATGGGATCCCTTAATCTAGAGGTATTTCGAGATTTCTATGGGATCCCTTAATCTAGAGGTATTTCGAGATTTCTATGGGATCCCTTAATCTAGAGGTATTTGGAGTCACACAATCAACACCTCGATATAAGCCCACTGAAAGATGTGTTCAGTTTTACTAACAGTCTAATAGCTGTACGACTGTCAGACTTATCAGCAGGCAATTGAGGAAACCATTTCTGTTATGCGGTCATAATTATTGCTATGGTTATGAGTCATGAAGGCAGATTTCTCTTTTTGATATTTAGTGATATATCGTTCTCCACAGTTGATGCCTTTGTAGCAATTGCATAATTAAGATCTATTGTCTTTTGCACTTGCATGTAATCAATCACGGAGTGATTAGTATGTGGTTTAGTAAGATCAGACTGGCATGTTCTCTCTCATGTAGGGTTGGGTGTATTATGTATGCATACTGTATACTGAAAAAAAAAAAACACTGAAAGCATTGTTAACTTCTGTTATTAAAAAGAAAAAGATGACAACAACAAAAGAGAAGAGGAGAGAGAAACGAACTACTGCTATGTGTCATCTATACAACAAAACTCCAGCTGTCTATGTGATGAGCTCCGTCTGGTTAATCTGCTGAGATCGAAAAATTGGTTCAACATATTGCTACAGTATTATATTTCTCTCAACCACGTATATGCGCACGAAATGCGTTCGAACTTTCAATAAACATTTATATAAATCACTCTCTCTCTCTCTCCATTTAACGTCACTTCTCCCTTGTCCAAGCATCAATCGTTTTTTGATATTTCGCAAGCTCTTTCCAGTTCTCACGGTTCAGCGGGTCAACTGTCTCCCAATTCCACTCTGTACTGTCTTGTCTAATCACTTGTTTCCACGCCGTTTCTGGCTTCACAAACACATACATACATTTCATTAAACTTTTGATTATAGACAGAAACACGTGTATACAGGATGTCCCAAAATGAAGAAAAAAAGTTTTTAATGCTTAGCTTCCATCTTGCTTTAATCTAAGGTCACCATGACGGCCATGTGCTCCAGGTTCAGCCTAGAGATCGTGTTGAAAGATCAGGGCAGCTTCTTTGAGTGAGCTGTACTTGGCAAAATACCCTCTAAGAGATGCACTTTGAATTTTGAGAATCCATCAATTATTGGCCAAGATATGACATTTGTTTTTCGTTCATTTCTAAAAAGTGTCAAATTCATCCGAACACCTTGTATTTGGGAAATATAAGTTTCATTGAAAAAGTACTATTCAAAACGTCTTCAAAAATGCTTGTATTAAACAAAAAAAAAAACTCAGAAAAAATTCAGAATTTTACAGCACATTCTCAAACTACTTTCCTTTGCCAATTAGCGCCAAATCAACACGCTGTGAAAATGAGGCCACATCGTTGTTCAGCTTTTCATGAGTGAAACTTGTATATTCTTCAATGCTCGGGTACTGCTAGAGAAATACTCTGCCCTTCGACATGCACCAACACCAGAAGTCGGGAGAACAAAGCTGCCAACTTCTCCTGCCTCTTTGCGAGAACACATCCTCTTCTCCGAATTATACTTCCAAAAATCACTTGATTTTAACATTTTATACTTCAACTGTTTGCAATGGAAAAAATAATTTTTCTTTTTTTACAGATTAAAAGAAACATTTCCTTCATTTTGGGACATATATATGTTTTAGGCTCATTTAAAAAAGTAAACCAGATTTACTGCCCCCCTCTACCCCCAATATCACCCTAAAAGAACAGCATGACATACAAATGTGACATAAATACTAAAAAATAAGTACCTAAAGCTAATGCCAAAGATACATCATGATACCTGTGATATTCTGAATACCTGTCCTCCTTGATTTTCTAGTAATACCATCTCTTTAGTATTACTTTCCAGCTGTGTAGCCATCTTATTTGTTTATTGGAAAATGTCATGCTATCGTCTTATTTCAATTTAATGAATGAAGAACAGTGTGAACCAAGTCAAAAGTCTATTGGAATTTGAGGGAAGAGAAAAACTGTTTAGTGTATATATAGATATCGGTATCATTAGAAAGATTGTCAAGTTTTTCAAAATGATGTATGGAAATCTGACATAAAATGTAGAGATGAGTTATCTACCCTTGGCTTAATATTTATTGTCTTTCTTTCACTATATGTTAGCATATGAATCTAGCGATGTTCGTGATGTGGGGCTATATTGTTGGTCGAAGGTTTCTTGTTTGACTAAAAAAAAAAGGTTTAAAATAATATTTGCAATATGAGGCTAAATCATAATAAAAAAACTGTTAGTGCAGTGATATTCTTAAAAACAAAAAAAAAAGGTTTAAAATAATATTTGCAATGTGAGGCCAAATAATAATAAAAAAACTGTTAGTGCAGTGATATTCTTATAAAAAAAAGGTTTAAAATAATATTTGCAATATGAGGCCAAATAATAATAAAAAACTGTTAGTGCAGTGATATTCTTATAAAAAAAGGTTTAAAATAATATTTGCAATATGAGGCCAAATAATAATAAAAAACTGTTAGTGTAGTGATATTTAAAAAAAAAAAGGTTTAAAATAATATTTGCAATATGAGGCCAAATAATAATAAAAAACTGTTAGTGCAGTGATATTTAAAAAAAAAAGGTTTAAAATAATATTTGCAATATGAGGCCAAATAATAATAAAAAACTGTTAGTGCAGTGATATTAAAAAAAAAAAAGGTTTAAAATAATATTTGCAATATGAGGCCAAATAATAATAAAAAACTGTTAGTGCAGTGATATTTAAAAAAAAAAAGGTTTAAAATAATATTTGCAATATGAGGCCAAATAATAATAAAAAACTGTTAGTGCAGTGATATTTAAAAAAAAAAGGTTTAAAATAATATTTGCAATATGAGGCCAAATAATAATAAAAAACTGTTAGTGCAGTGATATTTAAAAAAAAAAGGTTTAAAATAATATTTGCAATATGAGGCCAAATAATAATAAAAAACTGTTAGTGCAGTGATATTTAAAAAAAAAAAGGTTTAAAATAATATTTGCAATATGAGGCCAAATAATAATAAAAAACTGTTAGTGCAGTGATATTTAAAAAAAAAAGTTTAAAATAATATTTGCAATATGAGGCCAAATAATAATAAAAAACTGTTAGTGCAGTGATATTTAAAAAAAAAAAGGTTTAAAATAATATTTGCAATATGAGGCTAAATCATAATAAAACTGTTAGTGCAGTGATATTCTTAAAAACAAAAAAAAAAGGTTTAAAATAATATTTGCAATATGAGGCCAAATAATAATAAAAAACTGTTAGTGCAGTGATATTCTTATAAAAAAAAGGTTTAAAATAATATTTGCAATATGAGGCCAAATAATAATAAAAAAAACTGTTAGTGCAGTGATATTCTTATAAAAAAAAGGTTTAAAATAATATTTGCAATATGAGGCCAAATAATAATAAAAAACTGTTAGTGCAGTGATATTTAAAAAAAAAAGGTTTAAAATAATATTTGCAATATGAGGCCAAATAATAATAAAAAACTGTTAGTGCAGTGATATTTAAAAAAAAAAAAGGTTTAAAATAATATTTGCAATATGAGGCCAAATAATAATAAAAAACTGTTAGTGCAGTGATATTCTTAAAAAAAAAAGGTTTAAAATAATATTTGCAATATGAGGCCAAATAATAATAAAAAAACTGTTAGTGCAGTGGTATTCTTTAAAAAAAAAGGTTTAAAATAATATTTGCAATATGAGGCCAAATAATAATAAAAAAACTGTTAGTGCAGTGATATTTAAAAAAAAAAAGGTTTAAAATAATATTTGCAATATGAGGCCAAATAATAATTAAAAAAACTGTTAGTGCAGTGATATTCTTAAAAAAAAAAGGTTTAAAATAATATTTGCAATATGAGGCCAAATAATAATAAAAAAAACTGTTAGTGTAGTGATATTCTTAAAAAAAAAGGTTTAAAATAATATTTGCAATATGAGGCCAAATAATAATAAAAAAACTGTTAGTGCAGTGATATTCTTAAAAAAAAAGGTTTAAAATAATATTTGCAAGATGAGGCCAAATAATAGTAAAAAACTGTTAGTGCAGTGATATTTAAAAAAAAAAAGGTTTAAAATAATATTTGCAATATGAGGCCAAATAATAATTAAAAAAACTGTTAGTGCAGTGATATTCTTAAAAAAAAAGGTTTAAAATAATATTTGCAATATGAGGCCAAATAATAGTAAAAAAAACTGTTAGTGCGGTGATATTCGTAGAAAAAAAATTACAATACTTGTTAACACCGCGTTTCTTACAGACAGCTGTAAAACTGCGAACAGCTTTAGTGAATCAAAACAAATTTAATTATTTTAAATCTTAAAAATATCAATAAAAATAATTATTTAAATCTTTTAAACCTTTTTTAAATACATTTTTCACCAAGATATTTTTTGTTTAATTTTATGAAACGAAGAAAATCTATTTAATAAAAAAAAAATGAATTTTGTTTCTTTACATTTTAATATAGTTCAATTATTTTATGGATCCAGCCGGTTCCACAGTGCCACTTTCACTTAGGGATGTTGGCAACCTTCTCGTGATCCTTCCCGTAAGTACCCAATGTCTTTCCAGAAAGATTTCTAACTAGAAAAACATCGGGGAAACTAATGCCGACACCAGAATCATCTGATTCACACGAAAGAAGAAGAAGATTTTATGGACATAACCAATAATTCTCCTAGTGATCCCAGATGGAATTGAAGGAACATTTCAATGGTGTCTTCAGATTCTATGAAAAATGTAACCTTTATTTAAACTTGAATGTTCTAATTGTTAACATATAGATTTCTATAACACACAAAAAACATTAAGTTTTATATAGATAGAAGATAGACACACGCAAGAAACAAATGTTACCTGTTGGGTCACCCATTGAGCTCGGGTTAGATTGTTTGAAGTAGGAAAAAGGTGAGTTTGCAAAGCCAGTTAAATTTAAAAAAAGTAAAAGTACAAAATCCCAAATTAGTATTGGTTTGCTTGCTATTCCCCCCTCTCCTACTACTGGTTCAATAGTATTACTACTTGTAGTGATATTTATCTAAATAATGGACTACTCCCATCTTGAGTTTTATAGTTATACAGGGTGGGCCAAAATAAGGGTCCTATCTTTAAATTTGAATAACTTGAATTTGAATAACTTCCACAAAATAAAAGTTAAACTCACCAAACTTTATGTGTGTGTAGACTGACCCTTCCGAGATTTTTTGAAATAAACAAAACAAATTTTAGCCGAAAAACACTTCTTAAAACTTACAAAAACTAAAGTATTGTTTTTTACACTGTTTTGAGTTTTTTAAGCAAAAATAATGTTTTCTAAATGAGGGTACGTTCCTTAGGGCTAATACGGCTCATGCTTGCTTCGGAAGGGGTTCTTTACTTATTCTAAAAAAAAAAAAAAATCAATAAATAAAAAAGTTATGAATTTTTAAAAATAGGACCCTTATTTTTGCCCACCCTGTAGTTTTATTACCTTGATACACTTGAAGCTCGGAGGTTACATCAGCCGAAACGTTTTGAATATGAAAATAGTAGTCTAAATAATCCAAAGTATTTATTCTTCGAGCCTAAAATCGCATTGACTGTCGATTGATTTAATGCTTATTTCATATAGCCTTAAAATGTCTAATTTATCAAATTAAAACAGAATTGGGGGAGGGGAACAGTTCTGCTTCAATACCCAATTCTATTTCTTCATTGCTCTCACTAGAATCGTAGTCGGCATTAATGGACTGATTCTAGATATTTTCCAAGCCCATTTTGTATCTGGTGAATTTTTTCTTTCTTTTTTAAAAAAAATTTTTAACTAAAAATATTTCTATGTATGGGGGAGGGGCGACAAATTTTTATTTTTTATTTATTACTAAAAATATTGTTATGTATGGGAGAGGGTAAAAAAAAAATTTTTTTTTTGGGCGGGGGGTCAAAATTTTTTTAACTAAAAATATTTCTATTTATGGGGTAGGGTTAAAAAGAAATTGGGGGGGGGGGGGGGGGGGGGGTTCGGAATTTTTTTTTTTTTTGTTTCTTTTTTTTAATTAAAAATATTCTTGGTCCGAAACAAAGAAAATCAATGTCTCACCACCCAAGAAATATGACTGGGGCTCCATCGGTTTACGGGTGAGCGTTCATTTCTGACGCGGCAGCCTAACAAAAATAGACGACCGTAGGGAGGCTATTTTGGCTAGTTCACTCATAATAAATGGTACTTTGTGTGTGTGTGTGTGTGTCTGTCCATCAGTCATAATTTTTTTAAAGAAATATCTTAACTTCTTTTAGAAATGGAAAATATCGCATTAATACTAAATAATAAATTATTCCCAACAAATAAATCGAACACCATGGTCGGAAATCGAAACCTTGAGATGTTCAGTCTGATGTTCTACGAACTGAGCTATTTAGATTTTCTCATAAATAGATCTTAAAACATTACCGTAAAAAAATAATTATAGCTGTGATGTGACGTCATAGATTAATGATTTACGGCATGTTTCAAAACATGAATTCAAACATAAACGATAATAAAAATAATTAAATGAATGGTTAAACATTATTAATAAGATTGGAAATTATTTTAATAGTCCAAAAGAATTTATTTTGCTTTAACTACATATTGGCATTAAAAACTATTTAATATATAATATACACTTAAATAAATAAATTTCCAAAAGTGATATCCGTTTAATTTATTTAAAGAATATTTAGCTGACATTAATGACAATTATCTTTTGTACAGAGAAGAAAGAGTCATTTTTTTTTTACTTAAATAGTATTGATCTTTCTTCTTCTTTTGTTTTCTTCACAACATCTCGTTGTTAGATCACCAGCTCGGTTGAGAAAAGCCATGCTAATGTTTTGTTGTCTAGCGCAGCTATGCCGGCTTCGCCGTTGGATGGTCGATGTTTAAGGCATGACTCGATGATGTGGTCTACTGTCTGTTCAGAGTGACCACAGTCGCAGACAGCCGAGTCTCCATCCTTTCCATCATAGGAGAGATATAGTCAGCCTCTTCGTGGCCTCCTCCATAAGTACCTGCTAACAACAGCAAAACTAATGACTTTAGACGGCTTCCAGCGACCCCAGCACTATTGATCCTGACAGACATTTATTTCAAAGGAATATTATTATTATTAACAGTGAAATTATAGATTGATGTATAAAGCACCGTGGAATTTCCCCGGGATCCCGATAGTTAATATACATTTTAGCAAAATTTATGTGCAAAGTAATAAGGCTGATTTTGTTATACGTACATATGTGCCACCCTGTATCTCATCAACTATTTGATGGATTCAGCTGATTTTTGGCAGAGATAGAGGTTCTAGGGTCTAGTTGATGGCATTTTAATTTCAGTTTACCATATACCTTAGTTTTCCAGAAAATTCAAAAAAACCTTATGAGAAGGCATTGTATTGGGGCATAGCCTTTACAAAAGTAGTGACATTCCATGAAAAATGCCAGTATACTGAAATCATATGCCCATAATAGGGTTAAGATGAAAATTCATATACACTAAATGTACAAAAGCAAGGAAATTCCCAAATTTTTACACTTTTATTGTCATTAAGGGTATGACTACATATCAACCAAACCATTTCATTATCACATCACTACAGTATAAATCTCTATGCATGAGTGGATGAAGTGTGTGAGGTGCGCTGAAGAAAAATTCCTACCAGTAAAATACATAACCCTATTGTGCTCGCATACCCTTAATGAAAAGTGTAAAAATTTGGGAATTTCCTTGCTTTTGTACATTTAGTGTATATGAATTTTCATCTTAACCCTATTAAGGGCATATGATTTCAGTATACTGGCATTTTTCATGGAATAATACATACATGTATTATTTTGACAATAATTCTTATCTATTGTTAAATTCACATTTCGAATTACGTAACCTCCGAAATGAGAGCAATTTATGCTCGTGGATTAAATAAAGAGCACAGTTCAAAATTCTGTATAGGTTCGCGAGTTTGATTAGATACATCTGAAGAAGGTTGGGGGTTACAACGGCCAAAACGTTGTGAATATAACAGCCTGGGTGACGCAAGCGTATCATCGGTGGGCAAATAAGGACCTGGACAACAAATCAACTTTGAACGTTTATCTTATATAATAAAATATGCTTGAATGTGTGTATGTGCATCGCCAACTGTCAACTAGCTTGTCTAGGCACACTGAAGAGCTGTCATACAGGAAAGTCTGTTTGTGGATGACACACATATATATATAGTGTAAGGGAGGTTACTCCCTCTAGCATTTAAGAAAATGCTTCACCGTAGATAATTGAATCTGTTCAATTGTCTTTATTACTAAAAACAATAACAGACAAAAATTAATGTATGTATATATATATATATATTTGATTTATATTACAAAAGAGGAAAAAAGACACAGGAGAAGGAAACAAAGATGAATCACTTCGTAAACTTTTCTTCTTTCTCTATGAGAATTTTTTTCTTCTCCTTTTCCAAACGAGTATTGAGAAAAAAAAAAAAAAAAAAAAAGGTAAAAAAATTAAATAAAACTACCGAGACGTCTTTCAGTCGACACTTTTCAAGGTAATCGTCGACTATATGAAATATGCTTGAATGTATGTATGTGCATCGCCAACTGTCAACTAGCTTGTCTAGGCACACTGAAGAGCTGTCATACAGGAAAGTCTGTTTGTGGATGACACACATATATATATAGTGTAAGGGAGGTTACTCCCTCTAGCATTTAAGAAAATGCTTCACCGTAGATAATTGAATCTGTTCAATTGTCTTTATTACCAAAAACAATAACAGACAAAATTAATGCACCTATATATGTATATATATATATGGAAAATAAAAAACCAAAATTATTTATAGATCCATCAACGTTTCGTATTTATTTCAAGACTTTCTCAGGATGATTGATTTTAAGAAATAACATACAAGTACGATATTTGAAAATATGTGGTGTGTTTGTACAATTTAAAATATTGTACTTGTATGTTATTTCTCCAAATCAAACATCTTAGAATAAAGACGAAACGTTGATGAATATATAAATAATTTTTATTACGTTAAAATATTATTTCCATAATTTCCGTCATATATATATATATACGAAAATATGTTTTAGCAAATATTTTTAACACTTTATGTTTACCAACCTCTTCCAATTAAGCTCGATGATTACCAACTAGTTACAACAGAGCATATATAAGTGAGCAAGGTTCATTTACATTCAAAAAGCCAAGATTTGATTTTATCTTCTGAAAACATTTCAAAAACAGATACTCTTTAGTGCAATTATTTTACGAACTCGTTTCGTTCAAAGTAGACGAACCAACATTAGTATGTCAATATTGGATCTGTCCTCCTTGAGCTCTTCAGAAAGTACAAAAAGTTCTGTTTGAAATATCAAGGGAGGCGCGAGAACGCTCTATCCCTTAATAAACTTTAAGAATGGCCTATGCTGGAAATCTCATTTCTTTGATTAATCATAACTCAAAAACCAAATTAGTTAAAACTTTGCACAAAATTTTTTTATTTGATAGGTTCTATAAGTGTGTAGAATTTCAGCATCATTAGTCAAGGCAACCCAGAGATCCAGAAAGTTCAATCATGAAATCATGTTATCTGTGTGTACGTACGTATGTGCCACCCTGTATCTCATCAACTATTTGATGGATTCAGCTGATTTTTGGCAGAGATAGAGGTTCTAGGGTCTAGTTGATGGCATTTTAATTTCAGTTTACCATATACCTTAGTTTTCCAGAAAATTCCAAAAAACTTTATGAGAAGGCATTGTATTGAGGCATAGCCTTTACAAAAGTAGTGACATTCCATGAAAAATGCCAGTATACTGAAATCATATGCCCTTAATAGGGTTAAGATGAAAATTCATATACACTAAATGTACAAAAGCAAGAAAATTCCCAAATTTTTACACTTTTATTGTCATTAAGGGTATGACTACATATCAACCAAACCATTTCATTATCACATCACTACAGTATAAATCTCTATGCATGAGTGGATGAAGTGTGTGAGGTGCGCTGAAGAAAAATTCCTACAAGTAAAATACATAGCTCTGTTGTGCTCGCATACCCTTAATGACAATAAAAGTGTAAAAATTTGGGAATTTCTTTGCTTTTGTACATTTAGTGTATATGAATTTTCATCTTAACCCTATTAAGGGCATATGATTTCAGTATACTGACATTTTTCATGGAATATATACATACACACACAAGTGTGTATGGGTAAGATGTCTGACTTGTTTAAACAGTCACATTTAAAACCTCAACTGGAAACACTCACCATGTCTAGCCACACCACCGAAGAGCAGTGATACAGCAAAATACTTATCTGTGGATGACACACAAATAAATATCCCTGAAACGGAAAACAATTATTTTTTGCAAACATTTAAAAAAAAAAAAAAAATTTAAATAAAGAAAAAATATGCTCAATTGTAATGCATCTACATTCATTTGTAGACGAATGAAGACAAGTTATCATGTATTGAAAATATTCCAAATCCTAAAAGAAAACCCAAAAAATTATGTTAATGTGATGTTTGTTTTATTTTTTATATTTTTTTCGCCGTAAAAAGTCCACATTTAAAAAAAGATTCTTCATTAAGTTGTAAGAATTCATGTCAAACAAAAGGAAAAAAGAAAAAGATAGAAAAGGCATTTAATATGGCCTTCAGAGTTTGACGGCAATTTATTTCTTTCGGCCACCTCTTTCTTTGAGTTGTAGACTAATGATGGCGCCATGAGGCAAGTTGTAATAAGCCAGAGTGTTCGAATCTTTCACAAAAATGCCCTCGTACTGCAACTTTTGTTTTCCTGCAGGCATGTTGAGCGACTCGTTCAACTTTGCCTTGATTACTGACACAGAGTCTGTAAGCGGTAGCGTAAAGTTGAGCACCTGTCCGTTAAGCTTCCACTCCGATTTGTCGGGGACATTTGGAACCATAACTTTAACCAAAATGGGGTTCTTATGCGTGCGCAGATAATCTTCCTCGGGAATAAGAGAGTCTTCTGTCTTTTGCCGCTTCGATGGAGGAGCTTGTTGTTCGTCGTCTTGCGGAGGAGGTGGCACACCGTAATCCTGCGATGGGTTTCGTGGCATAGGGGGTTGAGGTGGATGGGGGAGACGTTGTGAAGTGATTCCGAGCACATTGCCAATGGCGGTTGGTGGGGGTCGAGGTGGAAGTAGAACCATATTCTGGGGCATAGGTGGACGGGGCATGGGCGGCATGTTTGGGAGTCGGTTCGGCTGTCCTGGAGGAGGCGGTGGAGGTTGCACTTTCATCATACCTTGCTGCATACTTGAAGGTGGCAGCGGTGGTATTTGTCCCTTCGGAATTGAGGGCTTTGGCATGGCCGGACCAATCTTTTCTTTCTCTTCGTCAGGTAGCAGCCCCTTAACCTTGTGAATAACTGCAATTTGTTCTTCAATGGTGATATTTTCACGAGCTTTCTGGGTGACCTTCTCCATGGATGCCGTGTGACCATCCCACACCACTTTTTTCTCTTTCTTCTCTTCTTCCCCGATCTTTTTACCAATCTGGGTTTCTTCAGCACCAATACCGAAAATATCAGTACGCCGTTCGGCTAACTGTCTCAGACTGCTGCCAATAGCAGAACCCGGTGCGTAAACCTCTTCTTGTTCGCGCTTTTCGGCAATTGTGCGATTACGCTCCTCGATCCACTTGCGATCAAGCAGACCGATTCGCATATGTTCAGGAACCTTATGCGTGGGGATCTTCTCTCCGGTGATTGGTGACACCATGAAGGAATCAGGGTTAGGCTCAGTCGAGATGGTCCGAGCCTTTGGATTGTAATCTTTGCGGACAATGACTTGATCTGGCGTTGGTGGTAGTGGTGGCGGCGGTCGAGGTATCTCGCTGGGTGGTGGAGGTGGCGGAGGCTGCGGTGGTTTTATCTTTATCAGTTTATCTTCTTCATCACTTTCATCATCGGATGCTTCCTCCATGTCAAGCACTTGGTTGTTATCTGACGGAGGAGGAGCCGGGTGAACCTTGGGGGGCATCGGCAGTGGCGGGGCAGGCGGTGCCAACTTGTTCCTCTCGCCATGGTGCATCATATCCTTGTGCGGTTTGCCCTTTTCGATGACTATGTCTTCGCCGTCTTCGTCATCGGACTCTACCTCCATGGCGACGTCAGCAGTGTTCTCACCTTTATCGTAACGCTCCTGTTGGATAACGCGTGCACCGACTTCTTCCGGGGTCGTCGGAGATGGAAGGTTGCCCATCTCGCTCGACTGAAAGTCCACAGTTTCGACCACAACAAAATCGTGCCAGTCGATCTGCGCATATGCAACCCGCTCTTTCTCAAGGGCATCTTCTTCCTTTCGACGTTCCCGTTCTTGGAATTTAGCCCACTCCACGCGGTATTTCACTTGATCCAAAGTATGTTTGAGCGTCTGCGATTCTTTCTTTAGCTTGTTAATGAGGTCTTTTGGCGGTATGAGGATTTTCGTGTACTGTTCGACTAACTTTGTGAAATAATTAAACAAACTGTGCTGAGGTCGGAGGAAATCGAATTGGTAATTCCTCTGTTCCCTGTTCATAAGATTCGTTAAAAACTGACGTCCGTTTCTCGCAACAAATTGCGCTGTTAATTTAACGACATCAAGATCGAAGGCCGAGATCGATGGTGGGTCAGCAGTGAATTCAAATTCGGCTGGCGGATCCTTAGGGACGATAGGTTCAATTATTTTTATAGGTTCCGTCACCGGTTTAAGGGCCATCGATGCCAGTGACGGTTTAGTAACGGTCGGTTCCTGGCCTTTACCTTCCTTAAATTCCTTAACTTTATGCTGGTAGTATGCATGGTAAGGATCAGTTGGGTTTAAGAAATTAAACTTTGGATTATTTACCTCGTTTTGTCGGATTCGACTCTCAAATTCGGGCCCGTTTCGTGCGACGAAACTAGCTGTTTTGTCAACAATGTTCCGCACTTCAGGCGGTGGATAGATAATCCCGATTACAGGCCTCGTGTAAATTCTGTCATCCTCGCCTTTCTCTTCTGTTATTGGTGTAGGCTCAACAGCCGGAAGATTTTCTACTTCAACGGCCGCCGGCATTTTATCAAACAATATTTTAAGATTTATATACGAGATATAAAAGACCACAAGTAAACAATATGGCGGATTGTAGTCAAATTAGTATGACGGGTTATTCCCCTTGGATAATTTAATAGTTCCTAAAACAGGCGCTAATGGTTAAGCATGTGTCGCTGGCAACTTCCAATTTAGTAGTAACAATAAGGCAAGTTGTCGCCCTTAGTTATTTTCATAACTTCTATAATAGCCGCTAATAGTTACTTATGTGGCGCCACTAACTTCCGGTTTCCCCGTGATATTCTAAAACGAACCCCTGAATTCACCCTCTTTGCCAACATGGGTTTTCATGCTCAGGTACGTTTCTTTGCATTCCTGCTTATATTTTCGATTTACGTATTATTATCTTACCAATTTTTCCTTTTAATCATGATAAATCAATACCCCTTGAACTAATAAAGTTTTCTCGCCTGCGTAAATTATAATGTCGAGTATGTTCTAAATATTAAACTATATTTTGTTAACTTTCATCGCAAGGAGTATGACCGGTTTTTTTCCAACATGGTGGACATTTTTTTTAAAAGTAGAGAACCATGCGAGCATTTTTTATCTAAATTTTTAATTTTATCTAATATTTTAAATGTAAATTATTTATATAACATCTTTTCTTCCCATGTATTTAGTAGTTAGTTTAAATTTCTTAAAATCGAAAGATAATGTGATCTTTAAATTTATTATGAAAATTTGTAACACGTGTGGTAGGAGTCCAAAATAAATTTGATAAAATAATTTTAGATTTAAAAAAAAAAAGTTTACGGACCGGGTTGAAATAACGTTATAATTTAAAACCCCGTTCTTAACTTGGAAGGTGGGCATTGATTAACTATTCTGTATTTTCACCTAACAATTTAATAAACAAAATTACCGTAAAAATTCAATTTAATTTGAAAATAAAATCTAAAAGATAGCCGTGCCCATAAAGTGCATAAGCACCAAAACTAAATTTGTGCATATCTTATTCAATATATTGGATATTTAACTGATTTCACTACTGAATTTGAACCAAATTTTTTTTTACCATATTCTAACTTAGTTTAAGGTTTAGTTCAGTAAAAGTCGGTTCTGTTCAAATTCTGTAGAGGCACCCTGATTTCTTTAAAGCTTCTAATCGTGAATTGTTAATTTTTTTTTTTTTAAACGTAATAGCAATGAAATTAAAAGGTTTATGAAGTTTATTAAATTAATCTCTTTTAAGGGCGATTGTGCAGAAAATTATGAAAAAAAGTGAAAAAATATTTCCCTTTTTTTTTTTTTGTAAATTTTGTTTACCATCTCGCTTAGCAATTATTTTAACTTATTTACTAGCCTCACCACGAGAGCAGAGTCCGACACAAGATCTTGAAAGGGGTATCTTTCAGAATGATCAGTACAGTCGCGGACGGGGTCCAAAAAACTAACGAGAACGGGGTTCATTTTAGCGTTCATTTGTCGATTATGGTCAAATACGTGGGAGAAAAATCCTTTCCGTTCATTCGACGATTTTTGGATTTTCTTTTATTGAAGAACATCCTATTTCTCTCTATAACCATCTTAAATTTGACCACGTGGTACATTCTGTTAATGTTCTTTGTGTTTAACATTAACTCCACCATCTCTGAAGGTTTTCTACTATTGTATATAAAACTGAACCATACTTTCTGTACGCTAATAAGCATGTCTGCAATTTACATAGTAATCTTTGTATTTTTATTGACACGGTCAGCTCCCAAAATGGCGATCAAATTTTATCAACTAGTTATGTCTGCTTCCCTGAGCTGTGACAGTGCAAATGATTTCGCCGCATTAATTTTTTTATGAACACTACGGCACACGAACTTCGTGAATGTTTCACCATCAATTGATAGATGACCCAAGAAGAACCCTACCACTAACCCTAAGTTCCGCTGGCAATAGTATTTTTTAAATAAACACTTGAAAAAGTGTATAAGTAACAACGGAAAGTGGAGTGGTGGCAATATACACCTAAGCAATGGGGAAGGACCGAGAATCGTTACTTCCGTAATTGTTTTGTATATATATTTTTTCGGTACTTCTGTAGTATATATGAAGCAGCTGCCGATTAAGAAATCGAAATTGAAGAGTTCCGTTTTTTTTCTCAAAGTACCATTCATTCAAAATTCACCGGAAGTTGAATTTAGTATTTAGAAAATGGAGTTAAATGAGATTAATCTTCGAGACATTGGTAATTTAATAAACCAGCCGCAAAAAACAATAGATGTTTTACAGGCACACCGCCTGATTTCTTAGGGTTAGGGTTTTTTATTTAAAATTTATTACTTCATATAATAAAAAAATTGTTAATTGTTACCCAAAAACAAATCAGTCTTGCATTTTTTTTTTTTAATGTTGTAAAAAAAATCACTTCCGGTTGAATTACCTCCCTTTATTTTCATTTTCAGTAGGACAGAAAATCTGCTTCATATATACAACAGAAGTGCCATTTTTTCCTAATTAAGATACCCATTTTCATAAATTATTTGATAGATCTGACTTATAAAAACAATTGGGTATCTTTTACTTTACTCAGCAGACTAAATACGCTCAAAAAACAAATATACAACAAATAAAAGTAGCTGTAGGCGATAAGTTATTTTCAAACTTACCTGTGGCATTTGTTTGTATTTTTAAACCGTTCCAACTGCTATTTATTAGAAATTAAATTATTCGTCACACCAACATCGCAGAAATCCAAGATGGCGATCATAGGGGGGTATGTAATGAGAACGAGGATTGGCGGCCTTTTTTTTTTTTTTTTTTGGTGCAAAAAAAAAACCCAATTTTAAAAAAGAATTTTTTACATCTAATAAAAACTACGTCGAGAATAGATATTTTCCTACGTAGCTATGACATTTGTTTGTATTTTTTTTTACGTTTTGTTTTACGGCATATCAACCTTTTCCAGGTTATGACTTGATTCGGCATTACATAACCTGGAAACGGTTGATATGCCGTAAAACAAACAAACGTAAAAGTACAAACAAATGTCATAGCTACGTAGGAAAATATTTATTCTCGGCGTAGGTCGCCTTTACTTGTTGCATATTTATGTTTTTAAACATTTTCTCGTTAGTTTTATTTTTATTTTTTTTTACTCCGTTCACGACTCTGCGGAGTAAAGTAAAAGAGGTAAATTTTTACTATCCATTCCCAGCGCAGTTTACCCCTTAAAAAAGTTCAAATTCTACCTTTTTTGTGCAAATACATTTAAACAGCCTAAAAAAATATCCGCAAAGAAGAAATTAAAAAAAAAAAAAAATATTTAAGATTTTAGAGTGGGGGTTCACTTTCCTTTATAAATGTAACGTAAAATGAGCACCCATTTTCTGGCCAGTTAGCGTCAAACGAGACATGTAACCGACTTGAGTTTTTAATAAAAACACGGTAAAATTTAGCGATTTTCGTGTTTGTTTTGGAGGGGGGTGCAAACTTTGACTTGAGTTCTTCCCCCCCCCCTAAAAACCCAGAAAACTAAATTGGCTAAATTTCTACGTGTTTTCATTAAATAAATAAATACCCCCCACCCCAAATTGGCTAAATTTCTACGTGTTTATTTAATAAAAAAACCCACCCCAACTCCAGCCCTAACCCCAACTCCAGCCCTAACCCCAACTCCAGCCCTAACCCCAACTCCAGCCCTAACCCCAACTCCAGCCCTAACCCCAACTCCAGCCCTAACCCCAACTCCAGCCCTAACCCCAACTCCAGCCCTAACCCCAACTCCAGCCCTAACCCCAACTCCAGCCCTAACCCCAACTCCAGCCCTAACCCCAACTCCAGCCCTAACCCCAACTCCAGCCCTAACCCCAACTCCAGCCCTAACCCCAACTCCAGCCCTAACCCCAACTCCAGCCCTAACCCCAACTCCAGCCCTAACCCCAACTCCAGCCCTAACCCCAACCCCAACTCCAGCCCTAACCCCAACTCCAGCCCTAACCCCAACCCCAACTCCAGCCCTAACCCCAACTCCAGCCCTAACCCCAACTCCAGCCCTGATCGTAAAAAAAACACACACATACTTGACAACGAGAACCCGAAACGAGGCTAACAAAACAATGCTGTCGACGCCATGTTTTTGCTGTAAAAATCCGTGCCCAGAAATTTTTTTTTTTCATGTCTAATGAAAAACCGTAAAAATAAAAACAAATGAAATAGCTAACTAGGAAAATCTCCAGTCTCGAATAAGAAACTCAAGTTGGTTACATGTCTCGTTTAATGTTAAGTGGCCAGGAAATGGGTGCTCATTTTACGTTAAATTTATAAAGGAAAGTGATCCCCCACGCTAAAATCTTAAATATTTTTAAAAAAAATTTTAATTCCTTCTTTGCGGATGTTTTTTTAGGCTGTTTAAATGTATTTGCACAAAAAAAGTAGGATTTGAACTTTTTTAAGTGGTAAACTGCGCTGGGAATGGATAGTAAAAAAAATACCGTAAAAGATACCCAAACAATTGGTTACAAAATTACGAAAGTCACGATTCTCCGTTCTTCAGCCTGATTACCTACCTCGTTACTAAACGATAGAAAATGTAATATTCTTTTGACCGCCATATTTTTAAACTTTAAAAAACTGCTTATGCAGTTTACAAACCGGGCTATTATTATAGATAGGATTTTCAAGTTACATTCAATTGTTACGGTATCTTTTGTTCATTAAATTATTAGGTGAAAGTACCGAATAATTAACAAAGCGCCCCCCCCCCCCCCACACACACATATTCAGAATGGCTTTCTAAATAATATTTCAACCCGGTCCATAAACTGCATAAGTACCGAGAAGGGCACATAACTAACATTTCATAATTTTCTAGTGGAATCTCTAAGTTTGTCCTTACTAGACAATTATGAACTTGAATTATGTACCTCGTTCTTGACTTGTTTATTAAGATGGCTATATTTTTTCCCGTTTAGGTTTCACGTGTACGATTAAACTTACTATAACTTGAACTGTTTTTGAGAATATCGAACCTCGCAGTAAATAACGTGCTGAAATTAAAAGTTATCTAATTTTTTTTAATAGTAATCTCAAGATAATATATACGCACACACGGATTAGCGGTGACAGTACAGAATAGTTAACACTCGAACTCGTAAACAAAAAAATGGCTGACCCCGCCCAGATTTATCATGTGGAAACGAACTTAACGGTAAAAAAAATCTTACAAATCGTTTCCACAGTTAAAAGTAGAAAGGTTCGGTAGAGAATTTAATTCTAATGCGTTTTATATAGTAAAAAAATATATACTAATTCTAGTGTTTATTCTGTATTTTACCAGATAAGCTTCTATTACTTTATAGAATTACTGTTTTCGAAAAGCTGAAAGTGAAAAACAAACTAATACTTAACGTTTCCTTTGATTGCTTTCTGTTTGGTCTTCAAAATGTAATGTTGAGATAAAAATGGCTGATTTTTCTTTCTCTTTTCAGGCTATTCTGATCGATGCCCGAGGGCATCTCTTGGGGCGTCTCGCCACCGTTGTCGCTAAATGCCTTCTTCAAGGTAAGATGAAATTAAAACTTGCAATTGTTCGCAATGGGGTCCTATGTTTTTAGGGGCCGGGGGGGGGGGTGAAGGGAGTTAATTTTTAACGGATGGTAAATTTAATAGCGAAACAATTTCTCAAAACAATATGGCTGAATGCAATGATTTATCTGGTACTCGCGAATTTAGCAACACGTCGTTGGTGATGTTCGCATCATCAACGTGTTTGTAGATTCCCGAGTACCACGCAGACTACGAGGAAAAGGAGAAATCCAAAAGATGGCTGAAAGTTTTTATTATTTAAGTAGAGGTTTGTGAAAGAATCGCTGCCTATGTTTTTTCTTCGTGTAATAAATTCCAAAATTATCTCCCTTATAAAAAAAAATAAAATAGATTGCGATTATATTCTGGACAATTTGTAACGTGCTAATCGATAACCTGAAATACGGAGAAATACCACGTCCATATTGTATTTCAGTTTTAATAGATTTCGTTTATCTATTTAAATTGTGCTTGTTGCTACCTCTCTCACGGTATCATAAGGTTGAAGATCTACTTCGTGATAAACCCGGCTTGCTCTTTAGAGATGATCTTTTCTGTCTGGGGCAGTATTATCTTCAACATGACTTGCCTGGGATGGTTGAACAGACTGATGCTGCGGTAGTTTTGACACTGTAAGATTGCATTTCTTGGGATGAGTAATGATCAGTGATTGTCCATGATGTAGGCTATTCTCCTGTCTGACAAATCTTGTTGCAGGTTAATGTAAGTGTGCTTAACATGACTTCTCCCCCCTGTCTATATTAGTTCTGCTGGGATGTTGTCCACTCCTTCTGACTTCCCTTTCTTCATCGATTTTATTGCTACTTCCACTTCACAAAGGATCATTGGGTCTCCTGTGTCTGTGACTATAAAACTGTTTATCCTTGACGGTGGTAGTTCGCCCTTGTTTTGTACAAGGGGCGAACTATAACATCAATGTCAACCTGATCAAAGAACCTAACAAAGCTAGAAGTGCAGTCGATTCCAATGGCATAATAGGGGAGTGGTTCAGGACGACAGTCGAACAGGGCCGTCTGCTCTCTCCTACATTTTGGGAGAGAATCAATGTTGGTGCACCAGAAGAACATAAAGTATTGGAGGCAGCACAATTATGAACTGGTCAACCTAGTGTAGAGCCGAGGCATGAGACCTCGACAGCCCACTGCATGAAAAGACCGAACTGGCATCAGCAAGAACATAATGGTCAGAGGCGAGAAACTGGAAGCCGTCAACAGCTTCAAGTACCTAGTGATTGATGATGAATCGAAATCCTTGCAAAAAGTATGCAGACAATAGCAGCACTGGCGAAACAAAAGTCCATATGGAATGACAGAAACATCAGTCAACTAAAAAAGCAGATTGATGCGCTCCCTGATCACCTCCATATTTTTGTGAGTCGTAAACCGTAACTGCGAGAGCAAGCTCCTCAAAATTTCATTCGGGGACCCTATTGAGGAAGTGAAGAACCGATTCATACAAGCCGTCCGGCCATATGAGGATCTACTAACCTGTTAAAAGGAGGAAAATGAACTGATACGGTCATGTCACACATTCATCACTGTACAGGGAGAAAAAAGGAGGCAGGCAAAGAAAGAGATGGGATGACACCATCCAAGAGTGGAGAAAGCTGGTTGACAGTTTATGAAATACTGTATATATTCTACAGAGGAAAGACCAATGGACAAATATATGAATGCCTAATTTGCATAACTTTTTTTAAACAGTATAATAAATTAATATTTGGCCTTATTCATTTGTAATTTTATTGTCCTATTTTTCGGATATATTTGCAATGGTTTCGTAGATATTAACAGTGATTTAATAAAAATTGATAAATTATCAAGGGAGATAATTTACATAAAACTCGACTATTATCTTAGCTCCCAAGCATAATGGGGGGGGGGCTTTGTTTTTTATTTTTTTAGAGCACACACCATCGCTCAGGCGAATTGATTTAGTCTTATTTTTTTTTTGTTTAGAAGATAAATTTATATCGAAATTACTAAAATGTTAATATTTATCTATATGAATAAATGTATGTTTTTGTATTGTTTACAAGAAACTTAAATTGAAAATGTTTTCAAGTAGCAAATTTTGTGAAGCGATATGGAGCTAATCCAGCTTATGTATGTATGTAAATATTTTTTGTTTCTATATAAAACTAACATTTTCATTTTTCCGCACAGGTCAACGGGTCGTGATTGTACGATCTGAGGGAATTAACATTTCTGGACACTTTCACAGGAACAAAAGTGAGTTTTTCTTTCTTTCTAATTGTGAAAATGCTCGGGAGGGGATTATTGAAAACCCTGATCCCTTACAGCTGTACCTACCGATTTTAATTTTTCTTTCCACATAAAGTATCCCAATTTCAATCTTCCAGATTCTTAGCTTTTGTGTTAGCAATCGTCTGTGCTGGACTGAGTGTTTTTGTTTTTTTCCTAAGTAATTTATATTAAATGCGATTTAAAATTACAAAGAATTTCTAAGCAATCATTTAAGTAACAAGAGATTTTATCTTTGACATAAAATTTTTTTATGAATGCACAACGTTGTACTAATTTTTGTCTCCCCCTCTTCACAGTGAAGTACTTGGACTATTTGAAGAAAAGATGTAATGTAAATCCAGCTCGTGGTCCATTCCATTTTCGAGCTCCCAGCAAAATCTTCTTCAGAACTGTCAGAGGTAAGTAATACATTTTCTACTTTATTTTAAAAAGGGAAATAATTTCTCTAAACAATTATGGAGCGTCTCTATGACGTTGGTAATTATTAAAACTTTATTTACTATCAATAATTTATTGGAATCAAATGCAATAGCATAAAATGGAAGGAAAAAAATATAAATTCCATCAGAATGCATTTCTGGGCTCATTGGCAGAATGTGCGGGAGATAACTCCAGTTTATTTATGTGACGATTTCTTTTTATTTGTAAATGCGTTAGATATTTGAAAAAAGAATTACTTCTGACCTTTCATTAAATGAATAAAAAGTCATTGAAACTGGCTTTTAAGATTCATAGCAAATTTTCATTAAGATTAAAAATTTTGGGAGCTATTTACATCCAATAATTTAAAAGATTAAAACATTTCCATAACAAAATTAGTCCCGGTTTTATAAGTTTGTTTCAATTAATAATTTAATGACCAAACTATTCTAAATGAACGTCAAAATTTGAGAACAATTCAAAGTCCGTAGAGCTCATATGAATATACTAACCAATGCTGATGGCTTTTAAAATTTAGTCATAATTACTTTCATTCTGGTTGCCTCCTCCAAAATGTCTTTAAAAGTTTGTTGCAACATCAAACTGAAAAAACATCTATTTAGACGTGTTGCAATTTAAAAAAAAAAAAAAAAATCGCTAGATTTAAAGGGAAAATGATTTAATAAAGGTTCTATCACATTTAAAATGGTCATTTTATGTTTTGAATCACTAGTATGTGATGCTTAGTAATTAGCCCTCCTCGTTGACACCCAAGATGCATACAAAAGTTTGGCTGTCCCTATGCTAAGTCTCCAGTGTTAGTATTGTGAGGAATGACTGTCCACTGTTTACGGTTTTGCCTGATGGTTTCTTTCAATATCTTTGGTTGTCCAGTCTTAGGTCTCTGCAATACCCTTTGCTTCTTTCAACGTGTCAGAGTTGGCGATAGGAGGGGCATCCAGTCGTAAAAAAAAACCCTGCTCCCGAATCGCATGGTAGTCAATGAATATATAATTCACTGCTTTTGTTATTTAGGATAATATAAATTTACGACTTGTTTAACCAAATGAATGATGTATTTTTATATTACCTACATTGTTTGAAATACTTTGAAAATCTTATCTATCTGACATTCTGGTTACCAAGTTGTCATTAGAAGTTGTTTACGAAGCGTCGGCTTTTCTTTGTTTTTCTTCATCTATTGATTGTCTGTCATGTTTTCAGGAATGCTTCCACACAACAACAAACGTGGAAAGGAGGCACTTGGTAGACTGAAGGCCTTCGAAGGAATTCCCCCACCATACAACCAAAGGAAGCGAATGATTGTACCCTCTGCCCTCCGAATCATCAGATTGAAACCCGGGAGAAAGGTAAGTCATTTAGGATGACTCTGAGGTTGAATGAGGACCTCTTGTTCTGTGCCCCCCCCCCCCCCCCCCCCAACATTTCTATAATTTTCGTGTTATCTCCAGCGTGAGTTAGATCCTCCTGATATAATCTTGTGCTCAATTTGATCAACTATGAAATATACTTATCCAAGTAACCTGGCCAATATAGTTTGACAATAAGTTTTTATAATTGCTGAACAGACAAGAACTACAATTGTATCTTGTCACTGTGCACACTGGATGATTTCACAAAAGATGAATGACATTGTAAATTAATATTCACATTTTTTTTTTCATATATTTTAATATCACAAATATCCCTGATCCAACCGGTGAACAAGTATACAAAGTATATATTTGCGATAGGTTTATCTAAATAGATTATGAAACTTTAAGAATGAGAAATTGTTAATTTTTTACATTCTATGATCCCGTGAATGTTATAAGTTATCTGCATGCAACATTTGGTTGAAATCCACAATAGTTTAGGTTTCTTGTGGTCATTTTACTTTTATAGATAAGTGTATTTGTTATCAAATTCAACAGTAAAATTGTAAATTGCCTCAAGCTTTCAAATGAAAGGTGAACAACTTCGACTTTTAAATGTATTTAATTTATATACCGACCAGCTCAAGCTCCATTAAAATGCTGACAACCCTGGAATCAAAATGGATCCTTCATTGATAGCAGTACTTAATTTAAAACCCCCACCACCATCTAAGACTTTTTCAAATTATGTACCCACCAACATTTGAGATTTAAAAATAAAAAAAAATACATAGATCTGTTTAGATATAAAAGTTCACCAAGTAAATGATGACTTGTTTCATTACCTACATTGTTTGAAATGTCATGATTTAATAACATTGTCTGATTTCTTGGATGCTAAATTTTAATTTTAAACTTGGAAACCATATTTTTCAAGGATTTTGTTGATCTCCTCTCCCATGATTAAGCAACTACTTTTTTTTTCTTTTTTTTTCTTTTTTTTTTTTTTTAGTTTAGTTTAACTTATTTAAAAAAATCTTGGGTGGGTTGTCCATCAATGTGACTCTGAAACAATTTTTGTTTCATGTTGGTGTACTTTAACACCCCCCACCCCACACACACACACTAATTACACTTTCAATGTGTAAGATATAATCTTTTGTAAATGAAGAGTTATTATTAGATGTAAGTAGAAAAAGCAACACTTAGAAATTTACTCGATAACCTACAAATTTTTAGCCATCCAAGTCTACAAAATCTTATTAGATACTTTTCGATTTTACAGTCCATTGCAGATAATATAGACCTGGTATGAATTTTTGCCGATACCTGTCAAAATTGTATAGCAATTAAGTTTTTGTGCTTTAAAAAAATCCATTAGATTTTGGGAATAAAATTTTATAAATTTTAATAGAAATTTATTAATCTTTTGTCAGTGTCAATGATAAATTAGCACCTTGAAACAAAACTGGGCGCTTTTGGATAGAAAGTGACCGAGCTGTGTGAGATAACGCAGCTATTCCGAATCCGCTGAAACTTTGCCACGGGAAATAACTTTTTATCGCTAAAGTTTCAGTGCATTCGGAAATAGCGGTGTTTAAGAAAAATAGTTATCTCCTTCAGGTCGGTTACTTTCTCTCTAAAAGCGCCCAAAACTGAAACCATAATAACATGCACTACCAACTGAGACGCAGGAACAATGATCAGAATATTGGCATGCTTTTAGAACTTTGAGGAAATTTAACTAGTACTATTGTTGATTTCAATTTCACTTAAAATTGCATCGAGTATTTTTCTAATTTCATACTTGCATAGATTTTAACTGATATTGCATATTTGATACCATTTGGGAAAAGTATCAATAATTCAGAAGTGATTGATTTGTCATGAAACAAAACAAATTTGTCCCTCCAAAATATTTTAGCTTGTTTCAATTAGAATATAAAATGTTTGTCTAGACAGTGCTTAGATTAAGTGACTTTTTGGTTTATCATTCTCACTTGATTTCTACTTTAATCAAAAATTATTTACAGATCTGCAAAGTTTAGATTAAGATCAAAAAAAAAATTTCTACCTTAAAAATAGAATTATACGACTATACTTTGAAAAACGTAATTTCAGATCCATTACCTTTTTTTGATGAAATGGAAAAAAATGCTTAAAGCAAAATTTTATATAGTACTTTAAGAATGTATTAATTATTTGTCAGTGTCGATGATGATAAATTACCACCTTGAAACAAAAATGAAACCATAATAACATGCACTACCAACTGAGACACTGTACAACAACAACAATGATGATCATAATACTAGCATGCATTCAGGAATGTGAGTTTTCCGCTTTAATCACTAGTTTCTTATAGATGTAAGTTCCCAGCTTTTCCCTCCACATATACACTTTGTCTTTTTCTTAATTCTGACTTAGTTGAAACTGATTGGTATTGTTTAGGGAAAAAGTTGTCTTTTGTGCTGACCTTTTACGCCGGTCTATGGGTCTGTCCTGTGCAGTTCTAGGAGGTCCACCCTCCCAGGCTTCGTTTCCCCTCTTTGGGGAGGATTAAGTTTATTGCTTACTGTCTGAGGCGCCCCTACCGGGGAATGCCGACGGGGCTGCCCAGGCAATTTTCAATGGCCAGAGTGCTCACCTCTCTGGCGCTGGCTTTTCAAACCCCACTTTCCCGACCCGACCTTGGGTCACATCTTACTTGTAGGAGTAAGATAAAACTGGCCTTGTGCCTAACGCCTGGAGAGGAGTAAATAAATACTCACTTCCCTGCATCTTGTAACAATTAGTTAATATTACATCTCATTCTTGAAAGGTTTATATCTTGATTTTCTAAAATGCTTTCAGATTATTAATGTTCATAAATTTTCAAGAAATGTTTTAAGAGTCTTCAATTTAGAATGTGAGCTGTTCTAATCGGAATGAATTGTGTACAGAATTAAGAGGATCTGATTTTCATTATTCAATCTTAATCGAAAACCCTTTCAATTTAAGACGGTTGAAAAATGCTTTTTCCAAAAACGATTCTTTTTATTTATTGCTAGTACTAATGATGAAATGATAGTTATTGATTTTAAACTCCGTAAAACTCAAATTTATTGATCATAACAAATTTAGGAAAAAATGGCACATGAAAATATAGATGAAATCTTTAAATGAGTTCATCAAAATCTTGTATACAATACATTAAATTTGTCAAATTAAAAAGAAAATGATATCTACATGTAAAAGTAGATGAGGACTCTCTGCTAAATCCCCCCCCCCCCATGAAATTCTTAGGCGATTTTAGAATCGCAATCTGGAATTTAGAACAGAATCGGTAATTGTATTGGAATCGTTCCATCACTAGTCATAATACTATCCTCTATCTAATTCTTCTGTGATATACGGATATAATCATGTTGGCACAACAGTTCTTTTCAGGTGACCAAAGTTAAGCAATGTCTGGTCAGTACTTTGATGGGTGGATACATAGTGCTATATGTAGAACTAATAATAGTCCTGCTACATATTGCTGGCTGGTAATCTACAACAAACAATCCTGGGGTGTTCATTGTGATCTGCATTGACCAGACATTGGCAGATCGATTTTAGATATACATCACTTAAAAAATAAAAGCACTTGTGTCATAATGACAAAATCTGTTCATTTTTATTTTTTAAAAACTTTGCACGAGTTAGATTCTTGTCATCCTCTTGTCACTCGTGTTCAAGTAATTCCTCGATTAAAAAAAATAGGCTGAGTGACAGAATTGTTTTTGGCGTTTTGTAAACTTTTTGCCAGTGTCAATGATGATAGAATACCACCTTGATATAAAACTGAAACCATAATAACATGCACTACCAACTGAGACACTGATGGTCATAATACTAATATATTTAGTAATTTCATCTTGAACTAATTTTCTCATTAGAATTTTGTAATCTTAGGAAATTTGCTGGTTACAATGAGATACTCAATTCCCCCCATTCTAACAAAAAATTATCTGAAAAAGGGCATCTAAAAGATTCTGAACATTTAAATGCTCAAAGGATTTTTTCTTTTAAGTCACAATCTACTCGATCCAATTTAAATATCGGTTCCGTTGTGGTCATGTATGTGCATTCATACTGTTGAGAACTATAGACACCCGTCACACACACGCACTAACAGTAAAATAGAAACATGCCTTCGATTAATCATTTCTAAAATGTATTTCAACATCAAATAACCAAACTAAACGATTATTTATTTATTAAAACAAACAAAACAATGTATTTGTAAAATTATTTTAAATAGTTTTGTTTATCCTATATTTAAATCTGAATCTAATAGTGTGAAATACAGGTTTCCTCACTTGGTTTAATCTAGCATTTAGAAAGTCTTGTTGAATGGTTTAAGATTATTTAAATCTGGATTTTAAATAGATGGTGTTTTAAGATGAGTCTTCAGTGTTTTTAAGCTGACTTAACTTCGAAGAAGCTAATTCAACATTACTTTAACAGAAATGTCTTGTCAGTGTCGATGATGATAAATTACCACCTTGATACAAAACTGAAACCATAATAACATGCACTACCAACTGAGACACAGGAACAATGATCAGAATATTGGCATGCTTTTAGAACTTAAACATTGAGGAAACTTAACTAGTACTATTGTTGATTTCAATTTCACTTAAAATTGCATCTAATTTTATACTTGCATATATTTGGTCTGATAGATACTGATGTTGCATATGTGGTACCATTTGTAGGCATTAATACGATTAAGAAAAGTATAATTCAGAAGTGATTGATTTGTCATGAAACAAAACAAATATTTTTAGCTTGTTTCAATTAGAATATAAAATGTATGTCTAGACAATGCTTAGATTAAGTGACTTTTTGGTTTATCATTCTCACTTGATTTCTACTTTAGTCAACCTAAAAATTATTTACAGATCGTCAAAGTTTAGAAAATCTTATTGGAAGCTTTTAGATGTTTTGTACTCTAAGTTGTAAAAATCTTAATGTTTAAGACAAATTCTTTATTTTTTTTCTACCTTAAAAATAGAATAATGCAACTATACTTAAACAACTTAATTTAAAATCCTTTGCCTTTTTTAATGGAATTAAAAGAAAAAAATGCTTAGGTAAATTTAAGATATTACTTTAAGAATGTATTATTTGTCAGTGTCGATGATGATAAATTACCACCTTGAAACAAAAATGAAACCATAATAACATGCACTACCAACTGAGACACTGTACAACAACAATGATGATCATAATATTAGCATGTATTCAGGAATGTGAGTTTTCGCTTTAATCACTAGTTTCTTATAGATGTAAGTTCCCAGCTTTTCCCTCCACATATACACTTAGTCTTTTTCTTAATTCTGACTTAGTTGAAACTGATTGGAATTGTTTAGGGGAAAAGTTGTCTTTTGGCCTGACCTCTTCGCATACACACAGAGCCCATGGCTCCCAAATAGGGAAATTCATCCAGACTTTAGCTTTTTTTTTTTTGGCTAAGATCAAACTGGAGTATCTGTTTCTATGGGTTTGTCCTGTGCAGTTCTAGGAGGTCAACACTCCCAGGCTTCGCTTCCCCTCTCTGGAGAGGAGTAAGTTTATTGCTTACTGCCTGAGGCGCCCCTACCAGGGAAGGCAGATGGGGCTGCCTAGGCAATTTTTAATGGCCAGAGTGCTCAACTCTCGGGCGCTGGCTTTTAAAACCCCACTTTCCCGAACCGACCTTGTGTCACATCTTACTTGTAGGAGTAAGATAACACTGGCCTTGTGCCTAACTCCTGGAGAGGAAAAAATAATTACTCACTTCCCTGCATCTTGTAACAATTAATATTACTTTTTTTCTTTTTTTTTTTTCTATCCAATAAAAGAATTGGTAAATTTTACAAATTACTTTTAAAAATATATTATTTGTCAGTGTCAATGATGAATTACAACCCTGAAACGAAACCGGGCGCTTTTGGATAGAAAGTAACCGAGCTGTGTGAGATAATTAACGCAGCTATTCTGAATCCGCTGAAACTTTGCCACGGGAAATAACTTTTTTTATCGCTAAAGTTTCAGTGCATTCGGAAATAGCGGTGTTTAAGAAAAATAGTTATCTCCCTCAGCTCGGTTACTTTCTCTCTAAAAGCGCCCAAAACTGAAACCATAATAACATGCACTACCCGAGACGCAGGAACAATGATCAGAATATTGGCATGCTTTTTAGAACTTTGAGGAAACTTAACTAGTACTATTGTTGATTTCAATTTCACTTAAAATTGCATCGAGTATTTTTCTAATTTTATACTTGCATAGATTTTAACTGATATTGCATATTTGATACCATTTGGGAAAAGTATCAATAATTCAGAAGTGATTGATTTGTCATGAAACAAAACAAATTTGTCCCTCCAAAATATTTTAGCTTGTTTCAATTAGAATATAAAATGTTTGTCTAGACAATGCTTAGATTAAGTGACTTTTTGGTTTATCATTCTCACTTGATTTCTACTTTAATCAACCTAAAAATTATTTACAGATGTGCAAAGTTTAGAAAATCCTCAGATTAAGATCAAAAAAAAATTTCTACATTAAAAATAAAATAATGCAACTATAGTCCGAAAGACTTATTTCAAATCCTTTGCCTTCTTTTAATGGAATTAAAAGAAGAAAATGCTTAGGTAACTTTTAGATATTACTTTAAGAATTTATTAATTATTTGTCAGTGTCGATGATGATAAATTACCACCTTGAAACAAAAATGAAACCATAATAACATGCACTACCAACTGAGACACTGTACAACAACAATGATGATCATAATATTAGCATGCATTCAGAAATGTGTTTTCCGCTTCAATCACTGGTCTCTTATAGATGTAAGTTCCCAGCTTTTCCCTCCACATATACACTTAGTCTTTTTCTTAATTCTGACTTAGTTGAAACTGATTGGAATTGTTTAGGGGAAAAGTTGTCTTTTGTGCTGCCCCTTTCGCATACACACAGAGCACATGGCTCCTAAGTTATGAATTCATCTCGATTTTTAGTTTTTTTTGCCATTGGCTGCTCACTTTTTTCTTGTTCTTGGCCTTTTGACTAAGATCAAAGTGTAGTATCTGTTCCGATGGATACTGCACCCCATAGACTGGTATTGGCCATCAGGGCTTGATTTACGCCGGTCTATGGGTCTGTCCTGTGCAGTTCTAGGAGGTCCACCCTCCCAGGCTTCGCCTCCTCTCTTTAGGGAGGAGTAAGTTTATTGCTTACTGCCTGAGGCGCCCCTACCTGGGAATGCAGACGGGGCTGCCCATGCAATTTTTAACCCCACTTTCCCGATCTTGGGTCACATCTTACTTGTAGGAGTAAGATAAAAACTGGCCTAGTGCCTAACTCCTGGAGAGTGGGTAAATAAATACTCACTTCCCTGCATCTTGTAACAATTAGTTAATATTACATTTTTTTTTTTTTTTTTTTTTTTTTATATATCCAAAAAAAGAATTGGTAAATTTTACAAATTACTTTAAAAATGTATTTGTCAGTGTCGATGATAAATTAGCACCTTGAAACAAAACTGGGCACTTTTGGATAGAAAGTAACCGAGCTGTGTGAGATAATTAACGCAGCTATTCCGAATCTGCTGAAACTTTGGCAAGGGAAATAACTTTTTTTTTTATCGTTAAAGTTTCAGCACATTCGGAATAGTGGTGTTTAAGAAAAATAGTTATCTCCCTCAGCTCGGTTACTTTCTCTCTAAAAGCACCCAAAACTGAAACCATAATAACATGCACTACCTGAGACGCAGGAACAATGATCAGAATATTGGCATGCTTTTAGAACTTTGAGGAAACTTAACTAGTACTATTGTTGATTTCAATTTCACTTAAAATTGCATCTGGTATTTTTCTAATTTTATACTTGCATACATTTTAACTGATATTGCATATTTGATACCATTTGGGAAAAGTATCAATAATTCAGAAGTGATTGATTTGTCATGAAACGAAACAAATTTGTCCCTCCAAAATATTTTAGCTAATTTCAATTAGAATGTTTGTCTAGACAATGCTTAGATTAAGTGACTTTTTGGTTTATCATTCTCACTTTATTTCTACTTTAATCAAAAATTATTTACAGATCTGCAAAGTTTAGAAAATCTTAAAGATTGAGATCAAAAAACAAAAATTTACATTAAAAATAGAATTATACAACTATACTTTGAAAAACTTAATTTCAAATCCATTGCCTTTTTTTGATGGAATTAAAAGAAAAAAAATGCTTAAAGAAAATTTTTATATATTACTGAGAATTTATTAATTATTTGTCAGTGTCGATGATGATAAATTACCACCTTGAAACAAAAATGAAACCATAATAACATGCACTACCAACTGAGACGCTGTACAACAACAATGATCATAATATTAGCATGCATTCAGGAATGTGAGTTTTCCGCTTTAATCACTAGTTTCTTATAGATGTAAGTTCCCAGCTTTTCCCTCCACATATACACTTTGTCTTTTTCTTAATTCTTACTTAGTTGAAACTGATTGGAATTGTTTTGTACTCTAAGTTGTAAAAATCTTAATGTTTAAGACAAATTCTTTTTTTCTACCTTAAAAATAGAATAATGCAACTATACTTAAACAACTTAATTTAAAATCCTTTGCCTTTTTTAATGGAATTAAAAGAAGAAAATGCTTAGGTAAATTTAAGATATTACTTTAAGAATGTATTAATTATTTGTCAGTGTCGATGATGATAAATTACCACCTTGAAATAAAAATGAAACCATAATAACATGCACTACCAACTGAGACGCTGTACAACAACAATGATGATCATAATATTAGCATGTATTTAGGAATGACATTTTAACAATTAGTTAGATATCTCCTTTTTTAAAACAATTTTCATTTTATACATAAAATGCTTTACCCTGATTCACCTGATATCTAAAGTTGTGAATCTGTTCTGTGGAATTCAAATGCAATCAGATACTATTGTGGTCATTTCCCATTAATACGGTTTCATATCTTGTGTTAAATTAGTTGTATGCAGTCATTGACAATAGTTGATTTACTATAAAATACATACAAAGCTAAAATTCAATGCCCAAATTCTTTGTCAATCTAAAGATTAAAAAGACGTTTCTATTCATTGTCAGCCATGCTGAAATCTGAATTTGATACAGGTTGAGAGTTGAAAATACTCAGTGTCCTCAAATGTTTTGGAAGTATTTCTAATTAAAATACATGAAAGTAAATTTGTACTTTTTGAGATCTTTGTGCCCTATAAAAGATTCAGAATAAAGACTTTCTCTTTACCTGACGATGTTAATAGGAAATTGTAATTTTTTTTTAAAAACTTTCAATCAAATCTTCTGTTGAAAGTCAAAATGGCTAAATCTAACGGTACTCTTTAGATGAATAGTAGTCGAAATAAGATTTTTTTTATCATTTTAATAATTTGCTATTGTAGAAATTTGTACCCAACACTTGTAATTACAAAAAAAAAAAATATGTAAATAAAATATATTTTTGTTATGGTCAACCAAGTGAATGATGACTTGTTTCATTACCTACATTGTTTGAAATACCATGATGTAATAACATTATCTGACATCTTGGTTGTAACATTTAATGTTTAGACTTGGACAACAGTTTTCTAAGTTTAATACTAAATTAGTGTTTTAAAGTTTTTTTTTTTTTTCTTCCTCTCCACTATATACCATGTGATACTTAACCGTACTAAAGTTTTAATAAACTTCCAAATTTACATGAAATCGATGATCTAATCGGCTTAAAAGTCTGCCTATTAGTATTTATAAATGCTGAAAATATATTATTTTAAAATATAGCGCAAACTTTTTAAAAATATAAAATCAACATCGTGAATCTAAATAATCTTTCATTATTGAATACTAACAGTTTCATTATTGAACATTAATTTTAAATACCTTTTTTTTTTTTTTAGATGAATACATAAAAATGTAACTTTTAGAAATTACTTTGTAATTTGACTTTATTTTTTGTCAGTGTCAATGATGATAAATTACCACCTTGATACAAAAATGAAACATTCTTAACATGCACTACCAACTGAGACACTGTACAGCAATGATGATCATAATACTGACATGTTTTATTTATCTTGCACAGAATTTAAGAAGTTTAAACTTTTATCTCTTGGGAATATTTAATATTGCATTGATTTTAATTAAAATATGCCAATTTCTCTGCACCAGATTTAGGAATACATAAATAAACCTTAACATTTTAAGGAGATTTAAACCAACTAAAACAAGATACATGAGGCATAAGCAAGAGTTGAGAACGTGATGGTGACTTGTGTGTGCACCCTTGTGGGGAGGAAGGATGACAAATAGAAAAATGAATTAGTTTTGTTTTGCCAGAATTTTTCCGCACTTGGTTTAGCATGCAGACTTTTTAAGTATTATTATATGAACGTTAATTTTTTGAATTTTTTTTTTTTAGTAAAAGTTTATTGGTTTTATTCAAGCTATTACCTTGAAACCCTGGGTCTGTTCTTTCTGACCCTTAGGTGTATTGTTCATTCCCACCAAGAAAGAAAAGGCTCAAATATGATTGCTGACTGTTGCTACATTTATGTAGTGTACATTCTCATTAGTATACACAGAAAGGGTGAGATGTAGTCTGAAAATAAACAGCAAAGTCTCAAAGAAAAATAATGAAAATGCTTCCTAACCTTTGAAAATATTAGACATTGAGATTCTCCTCTGTGTGATTACTCATGATTTATTCATGATAAACATTTATAGACTATGGTGACCTTTTTGAACCATTATATAGTAATAAAAAAAAAAAATTTTTAAATTGAATGTAATGTTTACATTTATATCAGCATTTACTTTATACATGTTTTAAATCTGTAACTTTTCTTCTTTTTGTAGTATTGTGATTTGAACAGATTGGCCCATGAAGTAGGTTGGAAGTATCAAGCTGTCACAGCTACATTAGAAGAAAGACGTAAGGCCAAATCTGCAGTCTTTGCCGGAAGATCTAAGCTGAAACTGGCATTGGACAGAAAAGCTAAAGAGTTGGTTGCCGATAAAATTAAAAATCAACAAAAGGTCATTGAACAGTATGGCTTCAGATAAATGATTGCCATTTTGTACAAATAGTTGGTACCAAAATTTAATAAATCTGGAAACTATTTTCGTTTTTGTTTTTATCTTGCATCGCAGAAAGATTTTCCCTCTTTATTTTACACACTATTTCTCACATTTTTTTTTTGTGGGTAAGAGATATTTTTATTCAGATTTGTCTGCTCTATTGCTTTCAACGACATTTTGCCTGATGTACTCTCCAGCCATCTTCAGGTGTGTGTTTCCCATGTAAAATCCAGTTCATCAAATGTAAGTACTTGGACATGTAAACAACTAAATATTCTTCAAATCAATAAAACGAATGTCACTTAAAATGGGTAAAGTCAGAATTTTTTGTTCTTTGAAGGGTGATAACGTACATACTAACAAAAAATTCTTTAGCGCATTATTATTATTGTGTAGATGGTTCTACAACAACAAACACTTGGCCTGGAGTCTTTTTGCTTGACCCCATCACCCCACCTACTCAATAGTAAATATATAGCGGCCACAAATGAAGAGAAAATGCCCTTTCACTAAGACCATGCATCATATCACCGTGAATTGCTTCCACATCTACCCATTGCTCCAGACTTTTGGACCTCAAAAGCATGTTTCAGAGAAATAGACTTGAGTGGAGAAGTGATATTGAAACGTGAGGCCATGGACAAATCCTTCTACAATACAGGCATAGAGTTGTTGGAATCACTGTATTACTCTAAGTTGCTTTCTTCAATAAGTTAAATTTTGCCCAAAAATAATTTTATTAGCTGGAATTTATTGAATTGTTAAAAGTTTTGGACAAAATGAGGGGGGGAAAAAATTTTTTTACAAAAATAATCTTCAATTTTGCAAACTTTTAGCAAGTAAGTTAATATAAAACTTGAAACTTATTTCCCCACTATGACTGAAAACACGACGACATCCTTATCTGTCTTGGATGTTGCCAAACTTAACAATAAACTCAATGTCATCAAGGCAACTGGTTCTGACAACTTTCCAATCAGTGATTAAGGAGCTCCAATTCTTATAAAGCTGCTCAATCGTTGCTTAAAAGAAAAAAAGCTTCCCATCACGTTGGAAAACTTTGAATCTGTGATCAATCATGTTTTCAGCCACCTCAGCTAAAACAATCTATTTAGTGAATGGATTTCGTCCTGCAAGATTTATCAAAGGCCTTTGATAGGATTTGGCACAACCGTCTACTTTACAGGAATGTCTTAACCATCAAATCCTTTCTCTGATAGGGTTATAAAAGGTGATGGTCCGAAAGCACATACTTTTAAAACGGAGGTTCTCTCATTTCACCACCAATGCTCTGATCCTCAGTTTGTCCCAGTTGAAATGGAGGGCCCCCTGTTCTGATAAGCTTGTAGGACTGATGTGGAAGACTTATGTCAGATCTGTTGCTAGGGTCTGAAAAAATAGTTAAATCAGTCTACCACTCCAGAAATTCTTGCTCCTCTGTGTATAATAGCTAGATACAGCCTAAAAACGTTTGATCCATCCATTCAATTTTTCTGAAACTTTTTCATTTTTCCAAAGAAAGAAAGTCTGACGGACAAGTTCATTAAGTGAGAGGAGGGGTTAAGAATATTACACTGTGTTTATAAATAAAAACAAGACTTATTTCTCGCATTTGAAACATGATTGTTACTTGGCCCTCACAGTAAGAAGCTTGTGTTTGAGATATTCGACTGGAGGTACAGTTACATTATCAATACTGATAAGTGTTTGTTAAAATGCAGTAGGCTCCATTTTTCTTTAGTGGTGCATGTGAATGGCAGGTGATATATGCTTGACCAAAAGAAGGTGAAAATAGTTCTGATTTTATTTTGGGCCACACAAGTTTATTTCTCTTTGAAATGAAATAAGTGCCTCTTAAAAACAAATTAATGTTCCTAGATTGTCTCTATGATAAGCTCCCTTGAGTAGACTGTCTGGTAGTTATCTCTAATGCATATCTCCAGCCTCTGGGAATGGTGGCCAGTTAAAATACTGGAATCCAATATCTCCGGTCAGAGACAAAGGATTCCAAGGGAGTGGAGGCATTGGGCAGTTTGGTTTTTGGAGCTGGGTCTCTCCAGGCAAGGTGTGCCCATTTGGGTCTCTTAGCTAAAGTACTGGATCAGACTTATGTTTTATTTGGCCGGGGCAAAAGATCTCATTTTGCAAGTCTGCCATTCAACTGAAGAACATGGGTATCTTTTGTAACCTCCAACAAATAAACCTATTACTTATTTAAACTCGATTCGTCGTTTTACTTGGGAGTTCTTTGTTGTAGCACTGACGGAATCGCGAGAGTAGGGACGCTTGCGACTAATGCAGTGAATGCATTACACATACAGGTTCACATGTTAAGTAAACACGAAACATCTGGATATTAAAAAATAATTATATATAAATGCAAATAGGTTAACATTGAATTCCCTTTTAGAATGTAATCTCCATAAAAAAACATTTATGCAAGAGGTCTGAAAAGTAGTAAGCTTGGATAATCTTTAACGAGTGACCTACTATTTTAATATTACATTTGTCTTGTAAACGGTGTTGAGCATCTCATTGGAACCACCAGATTCTATTCAATATAACGTAATATAAATATCTTAAAACGTGGTTACCTCCCCTGTACAAATCGTTCGCTGTTGAGTTATCTGTTCATCAGGTCTTTATATTAAAACCATCTAAATTCATCTTTTGTGATTCCCAATTTAATGCTTAGGCCCTGTTTAACTGCTCTCGTGGAAGAGGCAAGTAGACACATGGTCGGTTTTTAACGTGGGGAAAGTCCAGCTCTCCAAAAAGGGGAACTGTATTGGGATGAAAATGATATCATGCCCACAGCACTCCTTCAGATTAGAAGTGAAAAAGTGGCCCTGCAGTACATAATAAAAATTAAAATCATGTCCAACCAATCCAGCATACAACTGTATATTTAACCAAAAACTTAGAACCTTTTTTGAAAAAAAAAATAAAACCTTTGGGCCTTAGAATGAATCTAAAATCCAACTTTCCTTCAACATTTCTACTTTGTCTGAAACTGAACCATGGATCATCAGATTTCCAGAAGTTATCCTAACACTGAACAACCTATACCAGAAAAATATGCATCCATATGCTTACTAAGAACTTCAAGTGATCCTGGAAAAGTACCCTGAATACAAATATATTTACACTGATTGTTCTAAAGATGCAGACAGAATTGGATGCGTTTGCTATCTTGGATAAGACTAAAATGCAGTGTAGACAACCTGACAAAACGTCAATTTTTTTATACCTGGCTCTAAAACTAATAGAAAGTAGTAGAACTGATAAATTCATCTCCGACTCCCTATCGGTGCTCACAAAACTGAAGAACAAAAAAATGGATAACCCTCTAATGACAAAATTTTTAAACAAGATCACCTCCATCGATAACAAGAAGCAGTGTAAAATTATGCTGGGTACCTAGTCATATCGACATTCGTGGAAACGAAAAAGCGAATAGAGCAGCAGCAAAAGAATCGCTGAACATGATTCCTACCAATACTAGGATTCCATACACTGATCTTCGACCTTCTATAAACAGGTTAATCAAAGAAAAATGGCAAGAATCTTGAGATGAATGCCAAAGTAATAAATTGCACAAGATTTGGCTAAATATTGCTGAGTGGCCCCTAGGCTGCAGAAAGGCAAGAAGAGGTTGTAGTAGCCAGACTTCATATAGGACATACACATATTACCCACAAACGTTTATTGATATATGTCTATCGTGTCACGAACCGTTTACAGTCAAACATACATTAATAGACTGTCAGGATCTGCAACAAAGCTAAAGGAAATGCTACAACTCGAAAAATCTATAGGACCTGTTTATAGACCAAAATCTTAGACTTCATCAAAGAAGTTGGTAATCTCAATTTTTAATTTTTTAAAAATTTTATTTTTTTTAAACAATGTAAAATAAATTGACCTATCTTGAGATTTCATTTGAGAACTTTACTCGGCATTAAATAGCCCATAGATGGTTGTTATGCAACAAACCAAACATTGATTTGTTTTGTTTTTTTTTTGGGGGGGGGGGGGTCCTTTGCAAAACTCATGTTCTACAAAGTCTAAAACAAAAACAACAATGTTCCGTTAGAAAACAATCAAACCAAACACCATGAATAAATATTTGAAGATATAAAGAACTTGAAACAAAAACTTCTACCAACATAACCGGAGTTGGCATTAAATGACCCAAAAAGGGTTGATATGCCGTAAAAAAAAAACAACCAATCAACCTATAACGATTTCCTCTGACGACAAAAAAAAATTAAGTGTAGTATCAGAACAGATCTTACACTTTGCTCTTAGCCAAAATGTTAACACTTTGAACCTTACTTGCTTGTCTATCTCTGTACACACTGGATGACGTCATCCACTTAAACAGTTGGAAGACACCTGGTAAATCCTTTGACGTCATCAATGCTGAAGTAACAAAAGGATGATGTCCTCTATTCAAACAAAACATAGACGATTTACTTAGACTTAGGTACTCCCATGTCCTGAGACATGAGGCAGTCAAAATGATCCATCACATTCATTCATAAAAATTGGCAAACTTTGGCTGTTTTCGTAACAAAAATATTTGACCGGGACAGGTTGCTGAACTGAACATCACAAAACCAATGACCTTTGGCTGATCAGAGCCACAAAAAGATCCTCTTCCTTGTTTTTAGAGAAGTAAAGAGCGAAAAATTCCAAACATAGACTATTTGTAATCCAAAGGTACATGGGCCATCAATATGCATAGTCATACACTTTTAAACCTTTCGTCTACAACTGGATCTTGTTTCTCTCTTTGCACAGAGTGAATTATGTCATCCACTAAAACAGGTAGAAGATATCAAGAAGATCCTTCATGACTCACGTCACCAGGAACGATGTGTGACCCTCTGCCTAAAATCAACTCTGAGTGTTATTTCGACTCCCACACCTTTTTTTTTTTTTTTTTTAATTTTTTTTTTTACATATTTCTGGGCGTTTTTTAATTTGTTTAACACTTGTGGTCTACAATAACTGACAATGCAAATTACCAATTCGTCACTTGTAAGGTGTTTGAGGAATGTCTGAGGGGTAGATATGACAAATCTTTTATCCCCATGATTTAAAATTTCATATAACTCCGGAAAATTAATTGAACCGTAATTTTTTTTATATATTAAGAAAAAACAATATATTGGAAAAAAAAATCGGTAAAAAGATTTTTTTCAGTCTATATAATGTTTTTTTGGATCAAGAGTACAATAAGGACCCCAGTTCATTAACACAACACGCGGAACATGTTCCGGAAGTCACCGGCGTCTTCCGGTTGACCTCGCAATACACGTTGGTTGCTATTTACAAAACAACTTGTAAATAAAATAAACGAAATATTTATGCTTTTTTAAAAATCGTCTGACTTGTAATCTTTCGTTTTGCAATAAACAAAACAATTTATCGTTTTTTTTTGTTTTACTTTTATTTACTAAAAAAAAAAAAAAAATTTTAAACGCAGAACATTCTATATTTCGTGTTGTGTATTTTAAGAAAAAGTGGAGGGCTATATGAAAATACTTTTTTTTCTTTTTGTAGGGAGGCGAGTAGATTACACAAATTCCGAAATATAGAATGTACCGCATTTATTAAAGTAAATAGCAGGTTTATTTACAAGTTGTTTTGTAAATAGCGACCACGTGTATTGCGAGGTCAACCGGAAGACGCCGGTGACTTCCGGAACATTTTTTAAAAAATTTTTTAACATGGTTCACCCCAAACAAGGCAGGCCGCCACTGTAGACGTAAGGGGCTACTGAGAAGAAAGAAAAGGGGAGAAGGTTGGGGGGGGGGGCAGCCTAAATCATGATTTGCGCAGCGAGATGTCTGTTTACATTAGTTTTAAATTTCTGCATGTCAGTACTGTCGGGGAAACAGGGGGCAGGGAGAGAGTTCCAGAGGCCAGCAGCATGTTCCGCGTGTTGTGTTAATGAACTGGGATTCTTATTGTACACTTGATCCGTTTTTTTTTTCAATAAACAATCGATTAATAGTAAAAAATGAAAATAAAAACAAATAATCTGTACATCACATAGAAATGAGAAATTATAGACCTGGCGTTGCCTAGGATGATAGCAAGGGAGATGAGCTGGAACACCCGAGCAGTCTTGAAGAGCTCGTTCCTACAAGTGGCTATCATCCGTCCAATGTCTTGTATGAAATGTGAAGTATCAAGACTGCGATAGGCTGGAAAATTAAAAGGTCAGTTGGCGATTTTTTTTTTTTTACATTAGTTCACTACCAAACCAGGCATATTGTCACTGAAGCTTAAACGGCTGCTGTGAGAGGAGTCTTGACGAGGAGCTGGGCAGCAACATGTTTGTTCACATAACATTTAAATTTGTATATGTATCTACGCTCAAGGGAGCAGGGAGAAAATTCCAAAAAGTTAGCAGTCTGAGAAAATAAGTTATCAGAGTAAAAACTCTTCCAACATCTAAGGAGCTCTAAAGTGAAGGGGTAAGATTTTGCTGCTAGGTGGGGGTTACAACTGTGTAGTAAGTTCATCGGAACACATTCCATGAAAGTATTTGTAAAACAGGCACAGGGATGCAACTCTGCAGCGATGGGGGGTAGTTTTCTTTTGGTTTTGGTGAATGGAGCTTGGATTGAAGGCAGATTCTGCGATTCTTGATGGTATGAGAGGGTCAGAGCAAGTTGCATCCCGTCCATATAATAATTACGATAAGGCATTTCATGTTTGTACGTACATTATGACCTTTCACACATTAAAAAAGATATGAGATCGTCCAATCAGTAAAGGTGATTAATCTGATGGCGCTAAGGTAAACAATTCCGAATTTATCCATTTTAAAATAAATTGTTCCAAAATCAAATTATGTCGTCTCGTCGACTAAAACTGCAAATTTAAATAAATATATTTCAAAAAGTGACATTCGCTTTATTAATTTGAAGGATATTTATCTGACAATTATTTTGGCGGTAAGAAGAGAGAGAATATTTATTGTTTTAAAAAGAGTAAAATTACTACAATTTTCAATAAAGAAAAGACATTTTTGTTTTATTTATTTAAAGAATATTCATGACATTATTTCAAAGGGAATATTTTTAACAGTAAATTATACAGAGTGATGAAGGAGGCACCATGGAATTTCCACTGAGAAGGGGGTCTCGCTAGTATGACATGTTTTAGAGTTTATAAATTTGTTTTTGAAATTATAAACTTTAGCAGAATCTTTTTCTTTCTGATGAGTCACACTCATTGAAAATCCAAAATATTTGTATTTTGTTTGTCTGAGTGATGATGAAACGGATGGTAAAGAATTGGATCTCTTCAAGAATAGTCACTGGAATCTAATTTTCTGTTGTTTATGTATATATAGAGAGAGAAAGCAGGGGGGGGGGAGAAAGATAGATAAATATTATAAACAGATTAAGATAAACAGATATACATATACCAAAAGGATAGATAGATAGAAACAGTATGATAAATAGGTAAATATCACATTCCATGAAAGTATTTGTAAAACAGGCACAGGGATGCAACTCTGCAGCGATGGGGGTCGTTTTCTTTTGGTTTTGGTGAATGGAGCTTGGATTGAAGGCAGATTCTGCGATTCTTGATGGTATGAGAGGGTCAGAGCAAGTTGCATATAGAGAGAGAAAGCAGGGGGGGGGAGAGAAAGATAGATAAATATTATAAACAGATTAGGATAAACAGATATACATATACCAAAAGGATAGATAGATAGAAACAGTATGATAAATAGACAGGCAGATAGATAACTCGCTAGATAGAGAATAATAATTAGTGGCATTGATAGTGGAATCAGCATGGGGGTTGGGGATATTGAATCATTTTCAGGGAAAGGTATGAATCAATCTGTCTTCCCTCCAGTTTTCATCGTGTTTTTTTTTTCTCTCTCGAAATCTCGCCAAAATAAGATAAACCAATTTCAGTATTATTTTTAGAACGTGTACGCAAATTTCTTTTTTGTGATATTTTGCAATCAGACATTTTTATCGGAATTAAAAAAAAATTCTTTTAAAATAATAGTTTTTATGAAACAACAACAATCACTTTGTAGTTTCTTCTCATTGATTATTTCGTAATCTATTATATACAGGAAATTAGTCTGTCCAGCTAAAAGTAAAAAAAAAAAGAAGAAAGCTGATATATTCCTTTTCACCATTTTGAGGGTCAACACTAACAGAATTATGCTGTATGTCTGAAAGGAACTGGCAGCAACTCAATCATCTGCACTCACTGTTCAGGTTGGGTCCACAAAAGGTGCAGTGGCATAAAAGGCTCTCTCAAAGCAGATCCTCACTTTAAGTGCTTTCGTTGCAGACCACTGACGGAGATGGATACTGGTGACAACAAGCTGGAAGTAGTGACAGACTTTTGTTATCTTAGAGATGTGCTGTCATCAGGTGGAGGCTGTGAACTCGCGGCAGCTACACATTGCAAGTGTGCATGGAAAAAGTTTAGAGAGCTGCTACCAATCCTGACAAACAAACACCTGCCAACAACTACGAGAGGGCGTGTATACTCCTCATGTGTCAGAAGTGTGCTGTAGTATGGCCTAGAAACTTGGGCTGTCTCTGCTGGCATACTAAGGAAGCTGCACCGTAATGACAGGGCAATGGTCAGATGGATCTGTTTGGTGAGGCCTGAACAGTACGTTTCTTTTGAATCCCTGCTCTCACAGGTCGACTTGAAAAGCCTTGCGGACATCATGTGGAAGAACAGACTGCGTTGGTTGGGTCACATTGAGCGTAGCGATGGCTGGATTGCTAAAGTCCGACAGTTGAATGTGCCAGCAGAGAACATCACCATTGGCAGACCCAAGTTGACTTGAGAGGACGTAGTCAAACGTGATAGGAAGGCCATGGGTATGGATTCCATCAAGCCTTGCCAAAGACAGGAGTGGACAGGAAAACTTAGATTTCGAGACTAGACAATCAGGCCCCACCCTCATCAGAGGATTAATTGTGGCCTGATTCAACAAATAAACTGGTTGATGATGATGATGATGATGATGATGATGATGAGTCAGGTGTGTGTGAGAGGGGGGGCTGCGTTTTGAGTGATTTAAAAAAAATGTTATTCTGTTGTAATTCCTCAAAAAAAAATTGTTTCTAGTTTCCAGAGAAAGCAAGAGAGGGGGTGATAGAAAGAGAGAGGGGTAATAGCTAGATAGAGAGAGAAGTTTAGAAAGAAATATGTTACACACTTTTTACCTCTTCTATTTTGTTGTCCATCCCCCCCCACACACACACACACACACTTCCCCGGGCAACGCGGGGTAACCATGCTAGTCAAATTGTAAAATAAAGCAAATCTGTTTCTTGAATCTTGCTACATGTTCTTAACAACAAAAGTTATATTTCGATCAAACTTTTCTAAGATAATAATTTGTTCACTGTTAGGGCAACCTAACAAAACAGAATCGAGTTATTTCCCTTGGATTAAAAGAAAGAGTTATCGCCCTTGAATAAAAGAAGTTGTCTGCCATGACAGTTGAAAAGTAAACAGAACGACTCTCACGATCAAACAAGCATCTCGCGTTCAGCGATTTTCTATATTTCATTTAATCGGTGCTTCTTGTTAAATAAATTTGTTAAAGGTTCTACTTCGCCCTTTCTTCATTTTTTAGCTGTTATTAAACTGATAACAGCGTATAAACATCCATACGTAACATTCACCTCGAAACGGTTTTCAAATCGATGCCAGCTTAATTTTAATATTTTGTTATTAGTAAAAAAAAAAAACTGAATTTGTCTGTGACCCTTCAAAAATTTACAGCAATTTGGAAACATTTAACCTTTAGTATTATTTGGATTATTCGGGCTACTGTTCTCATGTTGGATGTTATTCTCACAACGTTTCAGCCGATGTAACCTCCGACCTTCTTCAGGTGTGCCTTGTCAAACTTTAAACTCTTTATATTGAGCTCAGCAATCTGTACGAAATTTCGAACAGGAACTCTTTATTTAATCCACGGGGTTAGCTTGCTCTTGTTCCGTCAGCCATGACCAAGTAGAAGTCTTAAGTAATTCGTAATTGTATTCTTAGTATCACCCGCACTGAGGATTGAACCTTGAACATCCAGAAGACTGTTCAATCCTCAGTACCGGCAATACTAAGAATACAATTACGAATTACTTAAGACTTCTACTTGGTCATGGCTGACGGAACAAGAGCAAACCACCCCCGTGAATCAAATAAAGGGTAATATTCGAAATTCTGTACAGATTCCCGAGTTCGATAAAATGCACCTGATCTTCAGGTGTATATTATTAAGTCAGAGGTTTCATCGGCTGAAACGCGTTGTGAGAATAACACCGAAGATGAGAAGAGTAGTCCGAATAATCTAAATTATCAATCCTCATCTAAAAAATTCCGAAACATTTAACTTGTTAAATAAAAATAAGTTTTAACTAGCTTTAAAATTCTTAGCAGATCCTCATCTATTGAAAGATGGAAAATTTTGGAAGCTATAATAATTTTATCAAACAGATTAAAACATTACAACAAAAAATTATAGTTTTGAAACAATCTAGTTCAAGTAATAATTTAACCAAAAGATATTGTAATAATTAAATTTAATTATCAAAATTATATTTAAAAACAAAAAAAATAATATTTTTGAAAACAAAACATCATAGTTTAAATTTGAAATAGAAAGAAAAAAGAAGCTGAACAAAATTAAAGTAAAAAACACTCCCGGGCAACGCTAGAGAAATGCATCTAGTTTTAAATAACATTTTTAAGAAGTTGAATTTTAAAAGTGTTTTTAAAAGTTGATCTGGCAGCCGACTTTGGCTCATTTCTCCGAATGTTGGAATATTTCTTTAATTGTTTCAAACTCTGTCTGCCTCAAAGATGTTGTAGTTTGCTTGAAGCATTGTGTGTAGTGCGTAAGAAGCTGCCTTTTGAAGGCAGTGACAATGCAGTTTGATAGAAAACACTGTTGGATACGAGACACGGTAAACGGGATCAGTTGAAATATGCAGTTGATCTAGAAGTTGACCTGGGTTCAGTTGTGGATTGGGTACGAAATGGCTTGTTTCGTTTAATCCTGTTATGACTCAGCTCGTGTCTTTCAATCGTAGGCGTGTCCCTTTTCTTCCTGAGATTCTCATGGATGGCTCTGCTCTTGAGGAGAAATCGACTCTGAAACTTCTTGGTCTTTCTCTCTCATCAAATCTTTCTTGGAGTTCATACATTAGATCCATTGCTCTTTCTGCTTCTTGTAAAGTCGGTTCTCTCCATCGCTCCAAACACTTTCTCACACCTGAGGCTATTTTCTATCTCTACAAATCTACTATCAGACCATGTATATAGTACTGTTGTCATATTTCGGCTGGTGAATCTCTGTCCTATTTGAGGGTTCTTGATAAAGATGCAGAGACGTATCTGCAATTTGATTGGCCCTACCCTTTCTTCTTCTCTACACCCTCTCTCTCACAGACGTGATGTTGCTAGTCTCACTCTTTTCTATAAATACTATTGCATGGCATGTGTTCTTCAGAGTTATTCGATCTATTCCCGGTTTCTTTTGTTCCAGCTTGTTTGACTCGTTGGTTTAGTGGTCTCCATCAATTCTCTGTTTTGATACCTCATTGTAATACAGCTTCCTATTCCAGTAGCTTCTTTCGAAGAACTACAGGCTTGTGGAACTCTCTTTCATGCTGACTGTTTTGCTGCTACCTATAGCCTTGTTTTTTTCAAGACTAAGGCCAGTAGACATCTCTTGTCTTTGCGATAATCATATTTCGTTCTTGTTAGTTCCTTACATCAAGTGGCTTCATCTCTTGTCTGGAGCGATTTCCATAAAACAAACAAACAAATAAAACGACTGTGAAACGACTAAATCGCCGATCCACCCTCCCTTACCTTCTTTCTTTGAGAAAGGGTAAGTTTATTGCTAATCACCCGAAGTGCCCCTACAGGGGAATATCGACGGGGCTGCTCAGGCAGTTTTTGTAGGCTAGGGTGCACTTCTAGTGTACTGGCTTTTTAAACCTGACCTGACCTTGTGTCTAACCCCCTGGCGAGGAGGTAAATAAACGCACCACAAGATTTTCCAGCATACCAAGGGGAAGTAACTAAAATAAAAAAAGAAACTACAATTGCTTAAACAAATACAAAATTGTTAATAAACCTTGTTGTGAAGACATGCTTACCTCGACTTCGGGCTAAAAACAGACTGAAGTATGGTTCGGCTCCAATTTGGGAGACCATTCTCCCAGGCAAGATATAGTGGTTTCTTTATTTATTGTTTGACAAGCCCCAAATTATAAAGTTCTTTTTAGTTTGTGATCTTTGTAAATTGGCTGGGAAGGATTCTCGAGATACTGTTAGATCCAGAATTATCAGGAGTGATCTCCCTTGGATTAACTAACCAAAGAGAGAATGTACTCTTCTATGCTGGGAGTCAAAAACCTACTTCAGCCCACGTGGGAGATATACAGGGTGATTCATAAGTCACTTCACTTAGCTATTTAAAATGTCATTTACAATTGAAGAGCGAATTTTTATTGTTATTCATATGGCCAAATTTGATGAATCTCCCACACTTGTTGAAAGGCAATGGAAACGTGATGTGAACAGAAAGCCTCCTTCGCACAACACCATAATCAATCAAATATGCTACAAAGAGTCGTAAATTCCTTGCAAAAAAGAATGGAGCTATGCATGCAGAACGAAGGTGGTAATTTTGAAAATTTGCTGTAATTTTAAACTCACATAAATGAATTTGTTGAATAAACTTTCTGTTTTGTATTACCGTATTTTTTAACTTTAGAATTTCAAAAATAAATAGCTAAGTGACTTATGAATCACCCTGTAGAACCGAATATCACTGTTTCTGGTGTGGACGCCCAAGCTATCAAACATGGATTTGATCAGCTAGCCATCTGTGCATGGCGTTCACACACCCTGGTTGCAGTCGTTAAAGACTCCCTCTCTTTTGGCCACAGCCACCAGCTCCCAGAATACATCACTAATAGAATGTAAGTCACATTTTATTATACATTGTCCATGCATCTCTCTCTATTCTATGACTCTATCTTATGAACACATGTTTTTATCGATTGTGTTGGGGGATTAATGTATTCTTTGACTCGTTTTTAACCCTTTTATGTATCATATGTTGTATATCCCTCTTACATATGTCTTTGACAAACTATGTGCGAATGAATGTGTATCTCTGTAAATCTAACTGTTTCTTTATTATAACCTTTTTATTATTCCAACACAACACACAACATAGTGACCCCTATTTGGAAAAACATCTGAACACGTGAGTCACTACAAAACATTACAGCTAGAATATCTAATAGTCGTCAGCTTTACATCAATAAAGGGCAGTGAGAGTTGATTGGCCTCAGTAGAAAGGCTGTTGTCATATGTCTGTCCTTGGTCAACCATTTTTATATTATTGACCTTTTTTTTACCTCGTTTTCTTTTTTATTCCTACACTCATGTATGTACTCAGTAAAATTTACTTATCTACTGCACACGTAACATTATTCTCTGGCCCTGACATTACATGTTCTTTATCATTGTGTTGGGACATTAATGTAGTCTTTCCTTTAATAATTGGTCCCCCGATTTTATAAATCGTCCGTCCGTCCGTCCGGATTTTTCTCCGCAACCATCCATTGAATTTCTCTGAAATTTTGCATGAAGTTGTAACTTTGGTCAGGTTAGAAAGTGACATTCTCCGATTTTTGAAAAAAATCTGGTTAGCCCCCCAGGGGGTCAAAAGGCCCGAAATGGCAAAAATGACATTTTTTGCCCCATAACTTTTCATCCATCCATTCAATTTCTCTGAAACTTGGCCAAAATGTGGAGGCAATTGTTCCTAATAGAAAATAAGTATCGCTGACCTTGGAAAAAATCTGGTTCGCGCCCCCAGGGGGTCAAAAGCCCCCAAAATGGCAAAAAAATGACTCTTTTCTCCCATAACGTTTGATCCATCCATTCAATTTTTCTGACACTTAGCCAAAATGTAGAGGCAATTGTTCTGGATATAAAATGAGCATCCTTGACCACAGAAAAATTCTGGTTCGCGCCCCCAGGGGTTCAAAAATGCCCCAAATTGCCCAAATTTATTGCATTTTACATTCGCCACATCGAGTCACATACAGAGGGGGACCACGTACGTGCGGCTTGTTATATCTGTTTTTCACTCCTTTATGTATCATGTTTTGCATATCCTGCTTATGTATGTTATTCACAAACTATGTGAGAATAAATGTGTATATATATATTATCACCTTTTTTTTTATTCCCTCTCATGTGTACTTGAGAGAACACAACACACAAAATGGCGACCGCCTGTTTGTAAAGACACCTGAACACGTGCGTCGCTACAGAACATTAAAGCTAAAATATTCAATATTCGTCAGCTTTACATCAATAGAGGGCAGTGAGAGTTGATTGGTTAGCATTTTTATTCGCCTCAGTGGAAAAGCTGTTTTCATATGTCTGTCTCTGGCCACAGCATTGTCTTCTCTGAATCTTGTATCTTCACACCTTTTAACAGAAGAAAACCCCAGTAAAAATGCATTTTCTCATCATTTTCTCACCCAGCAGACATATATTTGCCATTGACTTCCTGTCTGACCACGCGCATTTACGTCCAGTTCTCTCCAACTTCCAATGTCCATGTATTCTTCGGTTTGTCCTTAAATGCTTCCAAGGACACCTAATAAAGTCAGTCTCTTTATCGTTTATTTATCATTGTGGTAGCTTTCTTCCTACAAAATAATTATTTGATTCTGTTTCGTCAGTTTTCCTTGTGAATCGTTGCAGCATGAAATGTAATTCGATTTAATTCCTTCTAGTAAAATAGTTTGTTCAAGCGGAATAATTTTCAATTAGCAGCCATCTTAAAAAGGGGGCGTAATTCAGTATTCGTCGATACAGAGTTAATTCCGTTTGATTGTAAAAACATATTGTGGGGAAAAAAAACGGCATAGTTTAACAAAAAGAAATGCATAGCAAATTGCAAGTAAATACACTACCGGGCAATGCCGGATCGGGACAGCTAGTTCGATATATTACAAGACCTACTAACGAAAGGGCGTAGCTAATGATATAGATGCAATAACAATGACTGACTCTCTAGACTCGGGTATATGCTTTTGACGAGAATTCTCTACTTTTCAATAATAACACTTGATCCTAGAAGCTTTTATCTGTAAAAAAATATATCTGTTTTGTGCAGTCCGAGAAAGTTTAATTGCCTTTATGTCGCACTAGCAGACCCGACCCGACGTTGCTCGAGATTGAATGAGGATCACTACGGTGTACTTTTTTCATGATGTTCATAACACCACATTACTTTCTTTGTTTTTGCTACCTCCCCTTCCTCCCGTTTCGCCCCCTAATACAGTCGAAAGAAGCTGAAATGTTGGAAAACTTTCTGAATTAGTGTCTTATACATATGGTTTAAATTTAATTAAAATCAGATGTACGTACTTGGAGTTTTAAGGGGTCTGTCCCCATGCGTCACTTAGAAATGGGAGGACATAGATATGCAGCACATAGAGGGTAACGTAGATATTCAGGACCACTTCCATTGTCTTCCATCATAGAATTTTATACATATGATATAAATTTCATCAAAACAGGATATATTTGAAGTTTTAAAAGAGGTTCGCCCCCACAACTCCCTTAGGTTAGGAGGGCACTTAGAGAATCGGGGCCACTTCCATTGTCTTCCCCATAAAATTTTATACATATGATTTAAATTTCATAGAAATAGGATATATTTTAAGTTTTAAGGGTGTTATGTCCTCATAGTCCTCTTGAAGGTGCACTTAGAGATTTGGGAACATTCCCATTATCTTCCCTGGTACATAACAATATACTTTTAGATTTTATGTAGATTCTCTAACCTTTCTTTCTATAGGGAACATACAAACATCACACACATACACACAGACATTGAGTTTTATATATAGAGATTATGTCTTACCGATTGGTGTATAAATCCTTTATACCCTGTCTCGCTGTTATCATCACCATCGTTGTTGTGAAGTCAGGCTGATTTTTCGTCAGTTGATAAACTTATGCCGATACTTGTTTAGTTTATAAAAGGTTTATTCAAAACGAACAGAAACAGAAACTTTGCATACATGTGTGAGAGAGAAAGATGGAGAGAGGGAGAGAAAGAGAGAGAGAGAGACAAAGAGAGGGACAAAGAGAGGGACAAAGAGAGAGAGAGAGAGAGATCAACAGATAGGCCGTCTCATTACATCAGCCACCTTCATTTTGGGGACAGCATGCAAACACGTCTTTCTTCATTCAAGTCTCGCCAGCTATGAGATAGAAAGAGATCTTCACCCGGAAATTTTCATAACTTATGCCTGGTGTCCCTCTCTGACCCTTCACCTCTAAACTTTTTCACATTTATTTTAATTTTCTTGTCCAATTTTCTATTATATACATAAAAAATATGTCAATTGTTAAATATCCAGGCTTGATGTATGGAAAAATGTAATTTGACAGGAGTAGGCGCACTTGACACGGACACGTACCTGGCCGAAAAAAAAATTACATGATTGATCCTCGACAATAAAATAATCGTTGGTTGAAGTCAAGGTACTGGTGAAGATTAGGACTCGAGCTAACCCTGACCCTAACACTAACCCTAAGTCGCTTTTAGCTTGGCTCCTAATCTGCACCAGCACCGAAGTTAACCATCTGGTCAGGAAAAACAAACATGACGGATTGTCAGAAATAAAATAATTGTTGATTGGAATTGCCTGCAAAAGTTAATGGCAGAAGGAAATACGTCATCGCCAAATAAAACGTTCTGAAGGCGCCATTGACAGCTGATTTTGGGGAGCACGTACAGTTGGCATGTAGCATAGCGTGGGGCTTTCTTTAATCCCCAGTGATCTTTTCCATCGACAGAGATAGCTGTTCGTCTCTCTGAAGTAGCCTGTGACATCAACTTGCAAAGTGTGATAGTGATGTGGAAGTCGTACATATGTTGATCTTTCTTCTTCCTTCTCTTTGTGGCTGGAATAATGGAAGCCATTAAAAAGAACAACAACTAACTCCATTGTTTTGCTCTGGGATTTGGTTTACTTTTTACAGTAAGTTGCAGCAATTTTTTTTATACTTAAATTCACCCCAAACAAGACACATTGCCACCGAGACATAAGAGGCTACTGTGAATTAGGGGCCAGATTTATAGTGTCACATGATGAGTAAGCGAGTTAAGATTTTAAGAAACTATATTTTCATCGGTTGTAGTCCGAATGAGCGGGAGAGCATTTTGCCATTTTTTATCATTTTAACCAGACAGTCTGTGAGAAAGAAGACAGAAAAGACTTTCTGGAAAGAGGAAAAGGCACGTGCCATTTTCTGTAAACCCTCTCCCCATACCCTATTTTTACCCCGAGACAATGTATGTTATGACTTTAGTTTAAAATACTGGTCACCTGTCGCTACAATTGTAATTGGCTTTCAAAAGGCTTACGTCAACCATCCATGCGATCGGTCATATGACTGATATCCTTATATACCCTGATGAAAAAGAAGAAGACAGAGATTTTGCCAGAATCTGCTCAATGAACGGTCGGTTGTAGTTGATGACAAAGAAGAAAAGGGAGAAGATGAAGGCGAAGAGAAGCAAAATAAAGAAAAATGTCCTTATCCATCTTACGTCTCGTATTTGGGCGAGCTGAAAAGTTATGAGAAGAAACGCTGCCAAATATGATTCCCGCATGCTACGAATCCAAATTCTATTTGAGAATACCTTATCGCTACTGAGAGGGTTTGGATTTAAATTATGAAAACGAACTCTGTACCTGTCATTGACATTTTATCTATCAACCGGAGACAATACTTTTGACACCTGATAACAGGATTGTTTAGTGCCAACCACTTATGCAGATTTCTTTCCCCTCCCCCTGTGCTTGATATTTGTCGGTTCTATTTTCTTACACATACACAAGGAATTTTGTGTTTTATTCCTTGTTGAAATTTTCCATCTTCTTGTGGAGTAGTCCTTGTGCCATCCATCAACGTTATGTAAGTTACACCCCATTTTCTTCCATAATTAAATGCGATTTTTGCTCGTCGTAATATAATAGTAACTAGATTCCCTTCCCATATTATATCTCATCTTTATTTTTGTTCTTTGCATGTTTCTTTATCTTATTTCATGTAAATAAATATTTATAGTTAAATTATGACTTAGTTGTTTCGTGTTGTCTCTCTCTTGTTTGTTTTGTTTCTTATCTCTATACTGGTGTCTTGAGCTGGAAAGTCCAAACGAAGGCTGACCATGACAATAGGAGCATCCTAAGTGAGGAGGTGAACAGCGAGATGTTTGTTCACATTACATTTAAAAGTCGGGGAAACAGGAAGCAGGAAGAAAATTCCAAAGGCAAGCAGTTCGAGAAAAGAAGCTATTAGAGTACAAAGCATCTGCCATCTGGGAACCTCTACAGTAAAGGGGTGGAATTTTGCTGATTGTTGGGTTGGTCGGAGTACATAAAGAGGAATTGCATCTTCCCCTTCCAACTTCTATAGGGTGAAGGCAAACTCAAAATCGGCGTCTGAGCACTTTCTCACTTTTCTGCCACAACTTTGTTACCTTGGTGATGCCATTGAAGCACAGGAAGGAGCAGGTGCTAGTGTGATTGCAAGAGTTAGGAGTGGACGGAGTAAGTTCAGGAAACTTCTGCCATTATTAACCAGCAGAGCGTTACCTCTGTTGACCAAGGAAATAGTCTATCAGGCATGTGTATGTAGTACGATGATGTATGGAAGCGAAACCTGGCCAGTGAGGGTTGAGGACATGCGTTGCATGGAGAGATGATACGATGGATTTGTAATGTGAGTCTTAAAGTCAGACGTAAATCTGATGAGCTCAGAGGAAGATTAAATGTGGGCAGTATAGGAAGATGTGTGCAGAACAGGGGGCTTCGATGGCCATGTTGAAAGAATGGATGAGATTTCTTGGGTTAGTAGATTATTTCATTATAAAAACTGCATTGGCAATCGTAATGTGTAAGTTGTTCCATGGATTTTTGGTAAACTGCATCTGCAACATACAAATTACCGCAGTGGCAATAACAGACCAGCTGCTGTAGTTGTATTGGTTTCTTAGTTTAAGTAAAGTGTAGATTTTATGCTTATATCCTTACAAGTTATGAAATCCGGTGTTTAATTATTTGTGCTGTAATATAACTCAAAATAGTGGCCAAGAAGTCACTGAGGGATTTTTTAACTTGAAAACATTCTTTATTTTTGATGGCACCTTAATGGAATTTTAACATAATATGACGAAGACAATGGAGATTTGTTTGCAAAAAATAACAAAAGTGAAAAATAATTTATTTATGAAAAAAAAAAATCTTTTAAATGGTTTCTATTTCCAGCTTCACAAATTCGTGCCCTTTCCAAAACATTATCCATGACGGATTGCAGGATCACTCGATTACGATTTGATTCCCCGACTTCATTCCTGATGTTCTCCTTCAATTCCTGTAGAGTTTCAGGTTTGTTGATGTAAACTTTTTCTTTGTGATACACCCACAAGAAAAAATCAGGGCTAGCCAAGTGTTAGGATAACTAACGAAACGATTTATCTCCCTTGCACCATTTTCGGAAAGTTAAGAGTTATCGCCCTTGAAAATGAAGTCTTGCCTGCGGTAGAAAAGTAAACAGACCACGTTTGGAGACTGTATATTTCATCTCGCTCACAGCGGTCAATTAACTCATTATTTTATATCGTGTTCAGTTGTAATAAATCTGTTAAAAGTTTCTGCTGATATTTCATCCATTTTTCTTTACAAATATTATTGATTAAAACCTAAATTACAAGGTTTACAAAACCAAGTCAATTTAAAAGATGTTATCTTTCATAAATAAATTCTTTTTCATTTTTTTTTTTTGCAAACAAATCTCCATTGTCTTCATCATATGTTTAAATTCCATTCAGGTACCATAAAAAATAAAGAATCTATTCAAGTTAAAAATACCTCAATGACTTCTTGTACACCCTGTATAAGATACAAATTGAATTCTGCCAAGAAATGGCCACTCTAATAATAAAAGTTGTTAATTATTAATAACACAGCGTTTTACCTTCATTTGGATGAGAGCCCCTTTATTCCAGTTTGCTAGACGTATACCATGGCCTGTTAAAAAATGATTGATTTAGAACAAGATAAACACAACAGTGATGATCACAGACTTCATCTGATGCCATGATGATGCTCATTGGACGACGTATATAGTGTAACAGCCGCTATCCGATACCTGCAATCCAACTTTCAGGCTAGGATTTAAGTGTAGTATCTATTCTGTTTAAAGTGGGCATGTAAACCTGGACGAGGTTGCATGTTTAGTTGCATAGTTGCAATGCATGCGAATAGCAGACTTGCTGCGAGTGAGAAATATTTGACTAATAAAAAAGAAACCAGTCAAGAAATGGGAAATATGTTTAGTTTGACCACATAATATTTGATTTGTTCACTTGAAAAAATAACGTTTCTTCGTATACGAGATTCCTTACTGTGGTTATGACTCACCCAGGGTCATCCAAATTTAATGACAGTCCAGATACGATAGATAGATAGATAGATAGTAGGGTTTTTATGTTCATGGATTAGCAGCAGATTAGCCTTTACAAGTGGATACTGGCTAGCCATTATCTCAAGTGGTCTTTCTGGAGTGGTCCTGGTGATGTCTACATATATTCCAGCAGATAGGCAGGGGAGGTTAGTCAGTGTTGGGCGTCTCACAGCTCAGTTGGTTTTCTGGGGTCTGATAGCAAGCAAGAAAGATGGTAAACATGCATTAGACGGTTGCATGTTTAATTGGTTGCATGTTTGCAATGCATGCGAATAACAGACTTGCTGCGAGTGAGAAATATTTGACTAATAAAAAAGAAACCAGTCAAGAAATGGGAAATATGTTTTATTTGGGTTTGACCACTCAGGATTCGATTTTTCCACTTGAAAAAATAATGGTTTTACAGATATGGAGTTCCTTCCTGTAGTTATGATCCACTTCAGTTGTTCCCAAACTAATAGCTGGACAGATGCATGACCCCCTAGACAGTTGTTTTTTTTTATGTGGTTTGATTTGGTTAGGGTATGAATTCTCATTTGTAAGTCTTTTGTTCAGTAGAAGAAAACAAATATCATTGTAACCTCCCCCAAAATAAACCTTTGTTACTTGTTTTAAATTGGAGTTGTGATTTTATTTAAAGGAGGAATTCTACTGTTGCTGCACTGAGTGAAACCACTCAATTAAAACTGTGACTGATGTCGGAATCGAGCAACGATTTTTGACCAGCACAACAAGCAGACGATCACAGTCTCTCAGACTACCTTTTCCTTTCAGAATCGGCGAATAGTTTATTTTTGTTCAACTACTCTTTTCAGAGGTCAAAGGGAGAATGGATTACTTGCCTGTCGCCTGAAGCTCCCTCATAGCCGAGAGAATACTAGCCAGCAATGATCTATCTAATTTTGCAGCCGGATCAATGCTCCTGTTGTATTCTGACTTTAAACTACCCTTGCATGTAATCTTGTCTCTGTAAAAGACAGGTAACCAATCTGGCATCCAGGACCTGATGATATAGTATCTGTTCCAGCCAGCATGATGCTCTAGCTTGCTACAACATGCGCCAGCTTGTTCCAGCCCGCTTCAGCTGCTATCGAACCAGATATGTGAAATTGTCCTTTTCAGGACAAGTTTATTTTTTCCAACTAATAAATACAATATATGATAAATTGTTCTTTTCAGGGCAAGTTTATTTTCCCAGTTACTACGTACAAATGCTATAAATTATCGTTTTCAGGACACGTTTAATTTTCTAAATACTACATGCAAATATTTTTATGCAATAAATTGTTCTTTTCAGGACACATTTATTTTTCCAACTACTACATGCAAATGCGATCGTTTTCAATACAAATTTATTTTTCCAGATACAACATGAAATATGCGATGAACATTTCCTTTTCAGAACAAGTTTATTTCTCAAACTGCAACATGAGGTAAACTGCCGTTTATGCACAAAAACCTTATCAAGCCGTGACTCTTGGCCTTTTGGCTAAGATCACAGTGTAGTATCTGTTCCGATGGATACTGCACCCCATAGACTGGTATTGTCTTGGCCTTCGGGGCTTGATTTACGCCGGTCTATTGGGGGTTGTCTGGTCCTGTGCAGTTCTAGGAGGTCCACCCTCCCAGGCTTCGCCTCCCCTCTTTGGGGAGGAGTAAGTTTATTGCTTACTGCCTGAGGCGCCCCTACCGGGGAATGCCGACGGGGCTGCCCAGGCAATTTTTAAACCCCACTTTCTCGACCAGACCGTGGGTCACATCTTACTTGTGGGAGTAAGATAAAAACTGGCCTTGTGCCTAACTCCTGGAGAGGAGTAAATCAATACTCACAAGGCTGTATCTTTTTTTGTTGTTTTCACTGAGAGTAAAACTTGGCAATAATAGCATAACCTTATAATAGCACCAATGTTTGGTGCATTTTTTGGTAAGGAAGCCGGTATCTTTAGACAGCCTGATCTGACAGAAACGGTTTGACCTAGACACAGTATTTTGTGAAACACATGTCGTGTATATAACTTAGCTATGCATTCACCCCCGGTTTGGACACCCCTTCAATCCAATGGTTATCTTTCAGGATTATTTCTGTGGGTAGACATGTTTTAAAATGTCCAAATAAAACCTTTCCTTGATGCTATTCTCTAACATAATTCTACGTTAATTACGTGAAAAGAATTCTATTATAACGAGAGTAAATTGTATTTGGCCGCCAATGATTACTAATAGGTAGTACGGCTGATGCTTTTTACAATTTGAACACATCCTATTGCTTTGAAAAAACACACACACATAGAATTGGTATTGTCATATCAAATCGACTCTGTTCGAAATTTTTCAAATGAGGATTGATAATTTTTCAAATGAGGATTGATAATTTGGATTATTTGGACTATTCGTAATATTGTTCTCATCTTGGATGTTATTCTTGCAATGTTTCGGACGATGTTACCTCCGACCCTTTTCAAGTGTATCCTGTCAAACTCGGGAATCTTTCTGCCAAACTTGAGAATCTGTATAGAATTTCGAACGAATTCCTTGATTTAATCCACGGAGGTAGCTTGCTCTCGTTCCATCAGCCATGACCGGGTAGAAGTCTTAAGTAATTCATAATTGTATTCTTAGTATTGCCCATACTGAGGATTAAACCTTCAAACTCCAGAAGACTGTCACTTAGAATAAATAAATACAAGTGAATCAACACAACCAAAACAAGAATAACAGTCGAACTCTGGAATCTTTTGGACAAACTGTTAAGTAATAATCTACTTAGATTATTACTTTTGGACAAAGTGTTAAGTAATAATCTACTGAACACTTTGTCCAAAAGATTCCCGAGTTCGATTGTTATTCTTGTTTTGGTTGTGTTGATTCACTTGTAATTATTTATTCTTGTTTGTGAGGCCGATGTCTTTATTGGTCCCACAACAAAATATAATGACGGATCTTTAAACTTAATATACACGACATTTCCAATCATGATGTGTTGGGTATATATGTATGCGATAGTTTTTTCCCAAAAGATGGGTGAACTATGAAAGGATTATAAATATTCACTGGAAGATCAATGAATTCAATGAGTCATATGTTGACTTATATAAAGGAACGTTGTTGTTACTCTCTGTCTGTGTGTCCAGTTAAAACTCAGAAACTACCAAAGATACACTTAAAAACCTTACATATTGTGATTTAGTATGACCTTGAACAGGTTATGGTATAAAAATACTCTAATATTCATTCATTTAGTGTTGCCAGGGATCAAATTAGTGAGTATGGAGGTAGAGAAATGTTCTTTCATTCAAGAAATCAGATCTATAAATAGTTTTAAAGTTATTTTCCCCAAACAATCATTATGTATTGGATATAATATATGCATGTGATATTTATTTTACCTAAAAGATGGGTGAACTATGAAAGGATTATAAGTATTTAATGGAAGTAGAATGAATTCATGTTGCCATATAAAGGAACATTGTCTTTTATCCCAGTCCGCCTCTCCAGCTAAAACACAGAAAATACCACTTACAAACCTTACATATACTGATTTAGTATGACCTCGAACAGATTAGGGTAAAAAGAAATAACTGTAATATTCATTCATTTAGAGTCACCAGGGACCAAATTAATGACTGTGGAGGAGAAGAAATATGCTCTTTTATTCAAGAAATTCAAAAAAGCAACTCTATAAATATTTTTTGAAGTTATGTTCCTATAACCAATTAAAATTGAAAATTATGAAGATTGAAATTATTGGAATAAAAATGGTAATATAAGGGATCAGGGCTGGGAGCTGAAGTACACAGAGGTTCTTATTCGTTCCCGGGCAACACTTCTTCTTAAGGACTTAAGCTGCTTAAGGAACAGCCCGCCTAGTCTTAGATCTAATATCAAACTGGGGTGGGGGTGGGGGAAGATATTATTTAGGCATGCACAGGTTGCATATATGTAAAGGTGTGCATTACTTCAGCCTTCAACTCTCTAAGAAGTAATGCATGGTGCCTAAAAAAAAAATAATATATTACTAATGGGGATTTTGTATCTGTCTGTCTGAAACCGAAACTATACTATTACTTCTATTAATATATTATTTATTGTACTATCTTTCAATGCTCAATTCAAGGAGGGGGTAATGTAGTATCTGTTCTGTTGTCATGATACCATCATCCCAGGCATTACCATCTCCTTTTTTGGGGGGGAGGGGCTAGTGTAGTATCCGTTCTGTTGTCATGAGACTATCTTCCCAAGCATTACCTCCTACTTTAGAGAGTAGTGTAGTATCTGTTCTGTTGTCATGAGATCCTCCTCCAATACATTACCTTCTCCTTGGGGCGGGGAAGGTAGTGTAATATATGTTAATTCATCATGATACCATCCTCCCAGGCATTACTCCCTCCTTGGGAGGCAGTGTAGGATGTGTTTCTTCGCCATGATACCATAATCTCAAGCATTAACTCCTCATTTTTGGAGGGATAGTATAGTATCTGTTTTGTGGTCATGAAACCATCCTCCCAGGGATTACCTTCTCCTTTGGGGTAGGAAGTAGTGATATATTAGCAACAACAACAACAACAACAACAACAACAACAACAACAATAATAATAATAATAATAATAATAATAATAATAATAATAACAATAATAATAATAATAATCAACAAGCACTGACCTTTGTGTCGTCCCTCCTTCTCCGTCTTTCTTGTCTCCTCCCGCTTCTCCCCATCGTTGGGTACACATTGCGCCCATGAACAGCCGTACATTGCTGTCAACAGATATCTAACCGACCCCCAAACCTCAAACCTCAAACCAAAACAAAAAGGATGCTGTTTAACGGTAAGTTCAATATTTAAATCAACGGTGTATCGATAATCCGGCTCAGCTTATGTGGAAAAAAAGAAATAAAATTAAAGAGACAGCCAGACGAAGCGATAGAAAGAAAGAGGCAAAAATTAATTAAAATTAATGGTCTCATATATCTGCAAGAAGATAGCTTGTCAACGCTCAGCCATCAAAATCAATGATCTTGATTGTTGGTCTTTACGTGGAGAGTAAATCGGATTATTAGAATGGACCCCCCCTCCCTCTCCCTCTATCGCGCCCCCTTTCTCTATTTCTCTGTCTATACTTCTAGCCCCATCTATCTATCTATCTATCTATCTATCTATCTATCTATCTGGTAACAGTGAGAAAGAGAGATAGAGAGGGGGGGGGGGAGATCACAGATAAAAAGGATAGAAGAAGACTGAGAAATAAAGAGAGATATAGAAGGGAGAGGGGAGAAGGAGAGAGAGAGAGAGAGAGAGGAAGAGAGATATGAGGGGTGTCACAGTTATAAAAAAGAAGATTGAGAAAGACAGGGGGAGGAAATCACAGAAGAAAAGAAAGAAAGAAAGAAAGAAAGAAAAAGACTGAGAAATAAAGAGAGTGAAATAAAGGATAAAAGAGAAAATCACACAGCTATAAAAAGAAAAAGAAGAGAGGGGGGGGGAGGATATCACAATTACAAAATGTTTGAAGCTGAGAGAGGGGGGATAGAAGAAGAAGAAGAAGAAGAAGAAGAAGAAGAAGAAGAAGAAGAAGAAGAAGAAGAAGAAGAAGAAGAAGAAGAAGAAGAAGAAGATAGAGATTGAGAAATAATGAGAGAGAAGGTGAGAGTGGGAGAAATCACAGAGCTGAAAGAAAGGAAAAAGAAGAGAGAGAGGGGGGGGGGAGAGGATAATCGTCTTTTCATTGATTGGTTAATTCGGCTGCTGCTTCATCTCCATCGTTGCCGTGCGTGACGGTCGTCTGCTCCTTTCATTTGTTTTTGTTGTTTTGATAACATTCCCACATTTTCATTTGTTTTCGTGTGAATATTTGTAGGGCAGTATTAAAAAAAAAAAATTTCCCCTAAAAACAAAAAAACAAAACAAAAAAAAACAACAAAAAAGAAACGGATCAAAATGAGTTCTTTCATACGACAGGTACGCGTGCGGAAATTAATGTATTTTCTTTTTATTTAGAAGCACAAATGAACCACAACACTTGACTATTGCCTGTAAACTTTAATTCAAACCACAAATTACTTTTTACTCGACAGTTTGAAGGCTTCAAAATCAATTTAATATTTCTAACGGTCACGAAATAAACATGTCAGACATTTTTAAAAATCTATCAATAATGGATTAAAATGGCCGACATTTTACTATATTGTAACCGTCAAAAATTTGAAAGTGTGAAGCCCTTTTTAGCTGTCGATTAGAAAGCAGCTTCTGACTTGAATTGAAGTTTAAAGGCAAAGCGTCAATTATTATGGCTCATTTAAGACTTCAAAAACAAAAGAAATATTAATCTTCGTACGCGTCCCTGTCATATCAAAGAACTCATTTTTAGTCTGTTTTTTTTTTTACAAAAACAAAAAAAGATCAACGTATTATGGTCCATTTGTGCTCCTAATACAAAGGAAAGGCGCCCCTGTTGTATTAAGGAACTAACAAATGCTGAAAATAACTATGGGGCTGGGTTGGTGTGGGGTATTAAGCAGCAAGTTCCAAATGGTCAGTGTGTAAACTGGTGCTGTTGCTCGGGTCACCGTAAGGTTTTATCGCTGTAATGGCGTGAACGTGGCTTTGAGAGTTTTAATTGTGTCACTAGCATATCGCGTGACAGCTGCTGCGAAATAGCAATAAAACAACATAAATCAAAGACAACGGACAAAAAGGCAATCAGAAAAAAGCAATCGTGGATTTCTAATCCAAGAGATCTGTGATTCGATCCGACTCGTGTTCAGCAGTCGGAATCGGATTTCGCCGCTTGTTGTTATAGCGATCAGATTGCATTTAATATTGTGGCATTATGATGGTAAGAAACAGATCCGGCAGCACCTACCTACCTACCTACCTACCTACCTACCTACCTATCTACCCCCAAACTTCACGACGTAGCAGCGTTTCAGAAGCATTCTGGAGACTTCCTTAATTCTTATTTTTCTACACCTTAATTAAAATGTTGCCCAAGATTATATCGAGTTGATTTTAACAGTAACAACATATTGAAAAGGCATGGTTTTAGGAAGGGAAAATAAATCTCTTTTTTTGAACTGATGACGTAATAGATTTTGTATTTTAAAAATCTTTATTCTTATCATTTAATGATCTAAACACACACACACACACATATATATATACATATATATACATATATATATATACATATATATACATACATATATATAAATATATATACATATATATACATATATACATATATATATACATATATATACATATATACATACATATATATACATATATACATATATATATATATATATATATATATATATATATATATATATATATATATATATATATATATATATATATACGAGGGGCGTTCAATAAGTAATGTCCCTGACCCACTTCCAGTTGTCTGATCTAGATGAAATTTTGCATGTGTAATGATTTTTATCTGCATGAGTGATGTTGTAAAACACAGCTCTGAACTAATTGTGGTTTCGTATTTACAGGTGTTTGAGTTGAGTCAGGTGTGAAATGGAGCCAGTTGAGTGTCGCACAGTGATCCGGTTTTTGTATTTGAAAGGACGCACACCAAAGGATACTTTTGATGAAATGAAAGAAACTTATGGTGATGATGCCTCATCATATGACATTGTAAAACGCTAGCATCGTGAATTCAAACATGACCGGAAGTCTGTGGAAACAGCTCCCAGACCTGGTCGTCCCTCTTCTGCCATTGATGAGGCATCTGTCCGTCAAGTGTAGGCTGCCATTTTGGAAAATTGATGCATTACTATTCGCCAAATAGCCCAAGAGGTCAAGATTAGTACAGGTTTTTTGGAAACTATCATTCATGACCATTTGCATATGCATAAGGTGTCTGCCAGATGGGTTCCCAGGTTGCTCACACCTTTCCAGAAGCAAGAACGCGTCGAGTGCTCGAGGATGAATTTGGAGATGTGCCAAGAAGATGAGTCAAAGTTTTTCAAAAGACTGATTACACAGGATGAAACTTGGGTACCTCACTATGATCCAGAGACCAAAGCCCAGTGAATGCAGTGGAAGCACTTGGACTCACCACCTCCAAAGAAGGCAAGGTGCAGCCCTCCGTTGGCAAAGTCATGCTCACAGTCTTCTGGGACAAGGACGGAGTAGTGATGACAGATTTCATGGCAAAGGGTACCACAATTACAGGAGCCTATTACGCTTCACTTTTGATGAAATTAAGAGAAGCTATCAAAATCAAGAGCGGGGCGAGATCAGCTTAGGTATCCTCCTCTTGCAGGACAACGCTCCGGTCCACAACTCGCATGTCGCCAGATCAGAAGAACGGATGTGTGGCTATGAAATCCTCCCCCATCCACCTTACTCTCCTGACCTTGCACCCCCTGATTTTCATCTCTTACCAGCCATTAAGTTGTTTTTGAAAGGAAAGCGTTTCCCAGATGATGCAGCCTTGATTTCTGAAGTTACGACGTGGTTGGAGGACCAACCTGGGGTGTTCTACAAAAACGGTGTCCAGAGCTGCATCAAACGATGGGAGAAATGCATAACTATGGGTGGTTCCTATGTAGAGAAAGACTGATAACTGTGCCAAGTTTCATTAATCTACTGCTATGGGAAATGGGCCAGGGGCATTACTTATTGAACGCCCCTCGCATATACATATATATATATATACATATATATGTACATATATATATATACATATATATACATATATATATATGGTACGTCAATAAAAATTAGAAAGACCTGCAAATGGAAGCAAATCGGTATTTTCAGTTGTTCAAAACAAGGAGTAGTTTAGTTAATAAAAACATTTATTTTTCATCTCTTTCTTTCCTTAAACCAGGTTTTTCAAAGATTAAAATCTTATCATCAGAGGAAAAATTATGATTGATAAGTTGACAGGGTAGGACTGTCAAAGTTCCAAATTTGAAAAAGTTTTCTTTTAAAATTAAAATTAAAAATTAAAAAAATCAAAAAAACTTCTATAAAAAAACTTCTATATATTGAGCTTTCCTTATTTCACAATAGGTCCAACTCTCTAAAAGTTTACCTTTTAGTTATAATTTACATACATATATATATATATATATATATATATATATATATATATATATATATATATATATATATATATATATATATATACATATACATATATATATGCATATATAAATACATATATATATATATACATATATATATACATATATATATATACATATATATATACATATATATATATATATACATATGCACATATATATATATATATATATACACACACACACACACACATATATATATATATATATATATAATATATTGCTGAGATGTATATGGTAGGTTATGTTGAAAGTAATTCTTAATTATATATTCTTAGTATCGCTCGTACTGAGGACTGGACCTTCAACCCCGTGAAGACTATCGCTTAGAACTGATTAGTTTTTAAAAAAATTATTATTATCGACGAATTTGACAAACCAATTTTAAGGGTTGATTTCTCCCACCATTACGGTCTACTTATAGATCTAAAAAAACAATGCGCTGCATCATGAACTCTGCTGCAGATCTGACAAGCACTGGAGTGGCCCATAATATTGTGGACCCGTACCACGTCGTAGTAAATATTTCGTGTAGCTTAAATAACACAGAACTCATGAGAAATGTCCCAAATATGGTGAAACCCAATTTTCACATAGTATGTTTTGATCAAGATATAACTCATCACATCGTCACTCACGGCTCATGGAAAACTCAGGCGTTTGTCAGCTGAAAAAGTTATAAATATGCGAAGACAGATTACATCGAAATGGTGCAACTGGGTATAATTCATCACCAGTGTAGTAATTGGGTGTCGGCCTTGCATTTGGCCTTAAAGTGGGGTGGGGGCCGCATTTCGCGCATGCAGTAATTATCGTGCGCTTAACTTTTATCACACATGCGGCTATAGTCACGTCGACACACCGGTTTCCGTTAGATCACCGAAGTTAAGCAATGTTGATCCTAGCCAGTACTAAATGGGTGATCATTTACGAAGACCAGGTGCTGTATGCAGCAAGCATATCTTAAAAAAAATTAATCTACAAAAAGCAATTGTATACACAACCATGTATAATTTCAGCATAAAATGATCACCGAAGTTAAGCAACGTTGATTCTGGCCAGTATTAAATGGGTGATCGTTTACGAAGACCAGGTGCTACATGCAACAAACATCCCTTCAAAAATGAATCTACAAAAATCAATCGTATCATGTACGATTTCAGCATAAAATGACCCAACGATGGCTGAGATGCCGGAAAACCCAACAGCATAAACAGTTATACTCGCTTTTAGACACGAGATTAAAGAGTCCAGAATACTCACCCAGTCTAACAATATTAAACGGACAGTTACAATTGTTAACTATTGATGGAGAGTTACACTTACTAGTAGATATATTAGCTAGAACATATTTCTGAAGTGTATATGGCAGGTGATATTGGACAACAGGAAACGTTTTAGGCAAGGGTTCGTAAAACCCAACAACAACATAACTCTATCAAAGACATTTAGGTACATAAGGAAACGCATGTTGCAGCTGTTGATAGTAACTTGGATGAGGGGTGTTTTGCCACACAAGAGAGTTAACGGACAACTGAAAGCAGTAGCCTACGCACCAAGAACGTTATTGCCGACAGAAAAAATACAGCCAATAGAATAAGAAGTATTACGTATAATATTTGCAGTAAAAAATTAATATGTTTTTACATGGAAGAAGATGTATGTTGTAAACGGATCACGGTCCATTACTATTAATATTCGCGTCTAAGCAAGGCATACCGGCGCATACTGCGAAGCGTTTGCAAAGATCACAATGGAATTCTTTCCATCGACGAAAACAGGACACACAGGCGGATTGTCAAGGCCAATTCCGAAACTAAGTGAACCTTTAGATGAAATAGTCATTGCTGCATTAAGTACAGAAATAGAGATGAAACGTATTTCGCAATACGACAAAGGAATTAATAGTCACTCTCAAGCAAATTAGATTTAAAGCAAAATTAGAGAAATTTATTAGAAAAAAGAAAATAGATCATGAGCTGGCAAAATAAAAATCAAATCACGAAAACATTTTATTTCTTGTAATGGTATTTTATTATATAGTGGAAAAGAATGATAACAAGCCGCGCGTACGTGGTTCCCCTCTGTATGTGACTCGATGTGGCGAGTGTAAAATGCAATAAATTGGGGCAATTTGGGGCTTTTTTTTACCCCCCTTTGACCCCCTGGGGGCGCGAACCAGAATTTTTGTGAGGTCAAGGATGCTCATTTTATATCCAGAACAATTGTCTCTACATTTTGGCCAAGTTTTAGAAAAATTGAATGGATGGATCAAACGTCATGGGAGAAAAGGGTAATTTTTGCCATTTTGGGGGCTTTTGACCCCCTCGGGGCGAGAACCAGATTTTTTCCAAGGTCAGCGATACTTATTTTCTATTAGGAACAATTGCCTCCACATTTTGGCCAAGTTTCAGAAAAATTGAATGGATGGATGAAAAGTTATGGGGCAAAAATGTCATTTTTTGCCATTTCGGGGCCTTTTGACCCCTGGGGGGCTAACCAGATTTTTTTTCAAAAATCGGAGAATGTCACTTTCTAACCTGACCAAAGTTACAACTTCATGCAAACTTTCAGAGAAATTCAATGGATGGTTGCGGAGAAAAATCCGGACCGACGGACGGACGGACATGCCTCGAAACATAAGTCCCCCGATTTTATAAATCGAGGACCAAAAAAAAAAAAAAGAAGAAGATATTGAAGGATCTTCATATGAGACATCGTGGAATCATTCCGAACAAGGCCCTTATGAGGAGTTATGTTTATTGGCCTGGCATGGATAAATAAATCGAAGACTCTTTTAGATGCTGTGAAATGGCAGCAAAGGCGCCAATGCTAAAAAATGACCTATGGCAGAAAACGGATAGATAATAGTAACGGCTACATATTAACTATCCAGGACAAATGAATGGGATTTATTACTTTACTAGCAAATATATGCTCCGTCCGGGAATATTTTTACTGGTCCGAGATGATGGTATTATAGTGAACGAACATATACTACACTGACCCCTAAAGGAGGAGCTTATGACTAAGAGGATGAACGAACATTACCCCTCCCCCCAAAGGAGGTGTTAATGCCTGGGGATTATATAATTATAACAGAACAGATACTACACTACCCCCCCATGGGAAGGTAATCCTGGGAAGATGGTATCATGAGGAACGAACGTATACTATACCCCCCAAAAGATGAGGTAATGCCTGAGAAGAATGTATCATTACAAATGAAAGTATATTACCCCCCAAGGATGAGGTAAAGCATGAGAAGAAAAAGGAGGTGGTAATGCCTGGGAGGATGGTATCATGATGAACGAACGAACATATACTACACTGCCCTTCAAAGGAGGGGGTAATACTTGGTAGTATGGTATCATGACAACAGAACATATACTCAACTATCCACCCACCCCCCCAAAAGAGGAGATAATACCTGGAGGATCCTCCCATAGAAGGAGAAGATAATGGCTGCGAGTATGGTATCATGACAACAGAGCAGAGACTGTATTACCCCTCGCACACACCAAAATCGTTCAGCAATTTTTTGATCAAAGTGTAGTATCTGTTCTCAACATCCCAGCGACATGAGACGTTTTTAGTAATGCTGTAATTAAACTGAATGTAAATTATCTCCTTTGACAAATAATGAATGAGTGGTAACTTTCGAAACAAAGTTGAACCAAGCAAAGATCTTGCACACACGCACAGAGGGCTCGATATTATCGGAATTTTCGTGTCGTTAACGAAAAACCGCTCTAAACGAAGGTTATGTTATCTAGGACAATTATCATAAAAAAAATTATAACAAGAGATAAGGAATGGGACAATACAAGATGTTCGTAAAAGTTAAAATAAAGTTTTATTTACAAAAAAAGGTAGCCTGGACTGCTTTTTTTTCCAAAGCTGGAATAAATAAATTATTCCTGGATAACATACAAAAAAATAAAAATCAATAAAATACACATCAGTACTTCTGGACATAAAAGTTAGATACAACAAAAATCGACACAATCTAAGTTAAGGAATACATCCTTTTAAAACATGAACTTACTATAAAGTCCGTATTCTTACAAATCAATCAAAAGTCTCTTTTTTTTCTTTACACCAAAGTTACAATCAAAGAAATAAAATTAACAAACCGTACTGAAGGCCGAATATAATTTCCACGATAAAAATAACTCTTTTTTTATTTTATCAAACGTCTGTCAGAAAGTTCTTTTTTTTCTTCTTTTTCTTCAATAACTTTCTTTTAGCAAGTCCAACGTAATATATACGTCACAAGAACAATACGATTTTCAACTAGACATAATACACGCTATTTTCCTCGTTTGTCCTCAATGGCAATCACGCGCGAATGTACGGATACAACTGGCACAGTTGTATATCTCAAATCGATCGGTGTTGCAAAGACGATCAATCTCTATGATTCTTAATCTCTGATTAGAATCTTCTCGACAGCAAAGTATCTCAATTCTCGGGAGCTAAGCTCTTCAACATAGGCAATTTCGTGCATGGAGTACATCTTGTCTCGCTCACATTCTCCATCTCCTCATTTCAAGTATCTGGCTTGAAACAACTTCCTAAGGATAATATTCTTGACCGAGGGGAAAATATTCCATAAACAACAGGCAATTCTGCCAAGAGATATCATATCTCTTAAATTTCTTCAAGTAGAAATCCTTCACAAATTTAACGTCCCACACGTGGACGGAGAAACAGTTTGTAGGTCTTTCCTTCCTCACGTTCAAATCTGTTCTAACTAAATTTCGCGCC
>OY744529.1:17831220-17858720 GCA_963556195.1 Sepiola atlantica | reverse complement strand
CGAAGTAGCAGCGGAAGTGGATGTTGTTTTTACGTATCAACTCCTGATTAAACAAAAGCTCAAATCAATAGTTGCTTTCAACCAATCAAAACGCAAGAAAAATTAACTCCCGAAATCTTGCGCGCAGTATATAAACACAAACACACAGCTTTCGTCCTCTATTTACCATTTTTCTCCCACAAACGACACGCGTGCGTATGACACAATCCAATCAAGCCCTTTGTGATCGAAATGCCATCGATAAACTCAATGAGAGATACGCACGAACGTCTGTATCCCCAGTGAAGCACACACACGCCGCTCACACACAAGTTCCATACACTCCCTCACTAACAAAACAGGCACGCTAATGTACACACACACACACACATCTTCGTGTCTATCCAGTAAACGCATACAGTGACAGCCGAAATGAACATATGTACTCAATTTCTTTTTTTACAGAAAACCAACTCCTCTTTCACTTTGAACGTTCCTTAGATTCTTTGAACTTTGCATCCATTACCTAACTTTATTTCCTTTTTGCCCCACAAGTTGTCCGTACAAAATTAATATATGTTCGTCTATTTCAAATCCAATATACAACATACTGGATAGATAATTTAAGACGTTAATATACGTCACCAAAAGAAAGCAAAAAACGCCCTACTTCAAAATGTGGTGACCCCGACGTACGAACATCTCCTTGAAGACAAAATTTGGAAACACGTGACGTCGGAGGAGACATGAAAATGATCCCCAACTTAAGAAACACAACCGTTCGATAAGTCTGTGAGTCGTGTTGGTTCTGGTAAAACCCCGTGCATTCTTTCTCCATACCTTCACTACAACATTGGCAAACCACGACTACAAGAACCACTCAGCCTCCGTCGATTCTGTACAACTTAAAGACAACTGAAAAATATTTATCTTTACACGCATACACACATTCACGTGCACATTCTTCTACAATATTTCCACTCCGGCGTTCGAACAAGCAACGTTTTCAACACAGCTACACAAAAAAAAAAAAACACATACACAATTTCAAAAACAAAACAAATCCGACTTTTAATAACATTCGGATAGCGTGCAAATTACAACACGTTCCATGTGCCGTCATTTTCGGAACGCACATGTCCAAATGAAATAAACAAAAAGAAAAACACGTCAATGTGACGCCATCTTCTCTAATACACGTGCCGAAAAATAAATTCCCGTCATGGCGCCATCTTTCGTTTTTTTCAGAACACGTGGGTAAAGAGAGAAGAAAAGAAAGAACAACGCTGAACAGAGAACAGATACACTTGAACATGTCAACAAACAACAAAATTGAAACAAACGCTATGAAATCGCCATCATATTTCAACGAATCGCAATTATTCACGCATTTCGCTTTAATAAACAATCCTAAAAATCAAATACATCGACGCTTGACAAACAGGACCGGCGACACAGTTATAAAAGTGTGTGTGTGTGTGTGGGGGGGGGCTCTCCTAAAAAGTGGGGGGGGGCGGTTAAACACATGCATATATAACTTCATTATTGATGACCGTAAAGTAGGGGGGCCAAGTCAAACAGTGGGGGGGGGGGGCTGTAGCCCCCCCCCCTGCCGCCTGCCCTCCCTGCCCCCCCCCCCCCCCCCGGTGCCGCCGTCCATGGTTTACCTTCGGAACCACATTTGAATTATCCCCCGTAAAACAAAACAATCTGCACTTGAAAATATGATAATTCGTAGCAAAAATTCGAATTTTCAACGTATTGTCAATTACGAAATACAAGCAGATACTGAAATCTTCGTGTCGACGCCGAAAGCCCAATACTCAAAGCGGGTTTTGTTTGCGTGCCAAGCGAAGTAGTTGGTGATTGAACTGAGCCACGTAGGTCAATTACACAGCCTGCCGGGTGGTGCACTCATTTAAATAGCCTTCGGGAACCAGTGCTCTGCTCGTATAAGAGACTGTTTCTGATTGGTTAAATCTAAATCGAAATTAAGTGTTTGCTCCAATCAGCGCAAAGCTTACAAGTCAAGCAAATTTCACACTTTGTTATGGCGGCTGCTGCTGCTGTTAGCATTGTAATAACTATTACTGCTACGAATCGACTCAAGAAACCAACATACAATGTCTACAATACAATATCAACTCGACAACAAACCTTTCTGATTTAAACCTTGTCTACTAGATAAAACAACGAAAACAAATTCGACCTACAAAATTTCGTCAATGGACGAAGATTAAATAAAAGTTCTAATTTCAAAAAAATTTCTACCCGACAAGCTACAATAAACAAATATGTTCTCAATATGGTCAATTAGACCTTGCAAAAGTTCACATTTCGTCAACAAACGAAGTACAATCGTATTGCAAAAATCTGTCAATCGACGTCGACAAATCATTACAGAAGAGGTTATAAACCGTTTCGATTTCCATGCGAAAATCGATCTAGGAAGAGGAATGTTGTTAAAAGTAGCAACGGCAGTGAATGTTGTTTTTTTATGAATCGACTTCCGATTTGACAAAGTAGTTTCTTATTAAAGAAACTACAAGAAATATTTACTCCCGAAATCTTCTGCCTAGTATAAACACCCAATCACATAGCTTTCTTCCTCCCTTTCCCATTTTCTTCTGCGTACGTCACAATCCAGTCGGGTCCTTTGGGATCGAAAGCTCTCGACAAACGTAACGAGAGAGACACACGAAACACAGACATGTAAGGGAATGATGAGTGGATGAAAGGGGTTATCCTTTTATCTTCTCGTAAAGAAACGGAACAACGAAAAGTATTACTGTAACTATAACAAAAAGGGGGTTTATTAACTCAAGGTTACCTATACCGTTTTGGTATAGGTAGACGAGAGGGGGACAGTGTCCGTCTGAGGAAGAGGAAGAATATAAGAGTTCTTAGGGCTGCCCGTGGAGTGGGTGACGGCGGCGGAGAGAGAGAGCGTTTCCTCGTTCCTCGCTGGTGCTCTCTGCGATGTGTCCAAGCTGGTACCAGGAGGTCGTCTGATCTTCTTACTCGAACCCTAAGGGAACATCAGTAGTCCCTTAGGGAACTAACGATATTACTGCACCCTGTGATTTGATTGGACAAGCCAGCTCACAGGGACAGTGATTACGCATTCAAAAGTAGTCCCTATTGTTGACTGCTACAGACACGCCACTCACAGAACGTGTAAACACAAATCTCATACACTCTTTCTAACAAAACAGGCGCACACGCGCACGCGCACGCACACACATCTTCATGCCTATCAAGTAAACGCACACGGTGACAGCCGAAATGAACGTGTGTACTAAATTTCTCCTTATTTTCATTTTTTTTTATGGAAATTTCTCTAGTCAGCGGATAAAGACACTACTTCAAGGTCAGAAACTAGCCAACGATAAATGTTAGATGGATAGATTCCGACCCAGAAGACAGCAATTCTCCCCCCCACCACCACTTTGTCAGAAACATTGTTCATGGAATGTGAGGACTAAAGAACAAAATAAGGGATGCGTTCGTTACGAGGCTGCCGAACGTAACCCCAAGATCCACTTTCTACTCTACTTGCAGACAGAATAATATTGTTTCACCTAGAACGTTCTTTGGATCGTTTGAACTTTGCATCCACTACCTAATTTTATTTTCGGTTTGCCATACACATATAGACCTACTAAATTAAAATTTAATTACGTTTTTTTACGAGTGTTGTTTTAAGCGAATTGTGTGAATGATTGCGATTTGTTGAAACATCATGGCGATTTGAGAGTATTCTCTTTTGTAACGTTTTTTGTTCGAATTTTGTTGTTTTATTGAAATTACAATTCTCTGTTTAGCGTTGGTCTTTCCTTTTGTAAAAATTTTTAATTTAATTTTATTAAAATTATTCCTCTTTAAATGACAATAAAAAACTAACTGACTGTTGCGCAAGACGAGTTCATCTATACACCTCTTTTTTTCCTGGTAACATTAATGGGGGAAAAAGACAGACAAAACTTGTTTGTGAATCAAAGAATCGAAATTTATTTACAAATAAATGGTAAGAAAAAAGGTTAAAATAAGAAAATAGGTTGACATGCATATTTGTCCATACGTCATTTAAAAAGAAAATAGGTAACAAACAAAAGTACTCACAGTTCACAATAAATGTTGTTTTTTTTTACAGACGTGGAAATTCTGTTTTTACAGACGTAGACATTCTCTGTTATATATTTTTTTATTTCGCTCATCAGTGACGATAAACCGTGTCTTGAAAGTGTTCTTTCATTTTGTTCGGAAAAAGGCGCCAAGCAGACGACATCCTGTTCTTCGGGGTTTTTTTTTATATTCAAGTAATAATTTACAAATATTACTAGGTTTTCTGAAATCAAAAACTTATTATTTTCTAACTTAATTAACTTGATTAATTCTTATATTAATTTTTATAAATAATTATAACTCCCTTTTTTATATATAAAATGCGAATATCTGGACCACAAACTGAAATATTCCAATCAAAACAAACAAACGATGACTTTTCGTTTACCTTTCTGATAAATTTCTGATACCTTTCAATAAATCTTTTTAATCTCTTAGTCCTTCTGACTAAATAATAAGTATTATCGATCTTATGTCGATATTTTTCAATCAATTTTTAAAAAACAATTAGTCTTTCTCTTTTAGACTAAGTAAATCAACGAATCTTAGTCGTGATCTTATTTTTCACTAATAACTTATCGTCATAAGTTTTTCCTCATAAACAATGGTTTATATTTGAGTTTTTCAAATACAACCTTATAATTTTAGAACCTCTTCCTCGAATTATGATTAAAATAGTCATCCAATTAAAAACATATTGTATGTAGTCCAAATTAAATACACATCGTAACTAAGAGATAACTATCTCTAATCCATTAAATCTTTTAAATTATTAGTTAAATTAATTTTCGATATAATAATGTCGATTTCACATAAACAGGAGTTATCTAATTAATTAACGAGGGCACAATTTTCCCAAGGAAAGAAAATTCTGTCCACGGAGACAAATTAGATGTTAACTAGTCAACATCTCGAATTTATCTGAAGATAATATCTTTAAAATATTTTAGCGAGAAAAATGCTATCAGCGTTGTTTACCATTAGAAACTGACACATCATTCAAATTGATCAATCAGAGGACGAGCCTGAGTCAATCACAGATTCAATGAAAAATGAACAATTTAGGCGCGGTAGTACCAAAACTTGGATTCGTTACAAACGAATTTCACAAACATTATTATTATTACTGAGCGTTTTCAAAAAAAAAATGAAACATGGCCATTCTTAAAAAAATAAATTCTCAAACTTTGTTGTTTTTTTCTTCTCTTAATATATGTTCGTCTATTTTAAATCCAACATAAAACATACCGGATAGATAATTTAAGACGTTAATATACGTCACAAAAAAAACAAAAAAAACAAAAAAACAAAAAAACAAAAAACAAACAAAAAACGCCCCACTACAAAATTTGATGTTTATTTACTCCTCGCGGAGTTAGGCACAAGGCCAGTTTTATCTTACTCCCACAAGTAAGATGTGACCCAAGATCGGGTCGAGCAAGTGGGGTTAAAAGCCAGCGCTCGAGAGGTGAGCACTCTGGCCATTTAAAAATTGCCTGGGCAGCCCCGTCGGCATTCCCCGGTAGGGGCGCCTCAGACAGTAAGCAATAAACTTACTCCTCCCCAAAGAGGGGAGGCGAAGCCTGGGAGGGTGGACCTCCTAGAACTGCACAGGACAGGCGTGCAGTATCCATCGGAACAGATACTACACTAAAATTTGATGACGTACGAACGTATTTTTTAAGTAAAAATTATGACCTCAAGTACGGTCTCTTTAATAGGTTCATTCTGCTATTTTAATTTGACTTAAAAGAAAATTGCCATTACGGATTTTGAAAAAGTGTATAAGGAAACATTTATATATTTACTTGCTGAAGACAGCTGTATTGTATTATTTGTATTATTCGGACTACTATTCTCATCTTGGTTGTTATTTTCACAACGTTTCGGCCGATGTAAGCCCCGACCTTTTTCAAATGCATCTTTTCGAACTTTTCGAAAAAAATTTTTTTAGAAGTGGAGAACCTACACGGAATTTCGAACTTGTCCCGTTATTTAATCCACGGAGAAATATTGTTCTTGTTCCTTCAGCCATGACCGTGTAGTAGTTTTAATTGATTATTATGCTATTCTTAATACTTATCTTAGTTATTATCGCCTACAGTAAGGACTGAACCTTTAACCCATAGAAAACTGTCACTTATAACTGATTGTTAATCAACGCATTTATCCGTTGCGCCACGAGTTCAGTTAAAAATTCCGTAACGTTGTGAAAATAACAACCAGTATATCGAATAGTAATCCTAATAATCCAAATGATCCAAATTATCAATCCTCACCATAGAAATTCCGAAAGAAAATTGTATTGCTTTAATTTTAGTTTTTAATTCAAACTTGAGTCTGGTTTTAAATAGCTAGTATTTATCTCCTTCCCACTACAGGAAGATGTGACATAAGGTCGGAAGATGGAGATTTAACAACCAGCTCACAATAGGAAGTGCACTCTGACCCACAAAAATTCCTGAGCAGCCCCGTCGGCATTCACAAGGAGGAGCGCCTCAGGCGATTTGCAATAAACTAACCACTTCCCAAGGCGCGAGAAAATAAAGCCTGGGAGTGTGAACCACCTCTCCTAGAACTGCACAGAACCATACCTCAGTCGGACAGAAGAAAAGCCACCTAGCTTCAAAATGGTTCAGACTCTGTCGGACTGATTTGCAAAGACGTATCATCGACTGGTATAAACAGCCTAACCTCTGCGTAATCTGGTTTCAAATAACGTGTATCGCCACAGATTCATTCAGAAAATTTGCCGCGCGTTCGTTTTCATTTTCACACGCAAAAGTAAACCGGCGGAAACCAGGCCCAGATAGCGCGCACGGGAATTAGGAATTAATGAAACCTGGATGTGAATAAGAGATTTCGTACAGACGACAACGTTTGAAGCCAGCGAGAAAAGCAATTGTGGAGGTACGGGACTTTTGTCTATATTCTTGAACTTTACTGGCGGACTTGCGAAAAACGAATGGTTTGATAAAGGCGTTTTAGTTAAACTAAGAAAAATTAACCATTTGGTTCCGAATAAACAGAGTGAGAATACGAAAAAACTAATTGAATGGATGCTCCGGCGCACCACCCTATCGATCACTCGAGGCAACGCTGTGTCCGTTATGCTATCGTATCGCAACGTCTAAGTCTAGTCGAAGAAATTCCATATAGACTTGAATATATATATATATATATATATATATATATATATATATATATAACTGCGGTAATGGTCCTCTGAAGAAAAGAATTATCTTTGAAAACTCATGAGCTAAGGACTTAAGGATACTTTGCTTGAACTTTGAATTCTAATAAAATTTGATTGACACCTTATTTTATTACTTCATTTTATATCATAATATATATATATATATATATATATATAATCCTATTTACCTACAGACGACGTCGTTTCGAGCTTTTTACTCCCATCAGTGTAGGAAAGTGATAATTTAAAACGGTCACAAGATGCGAACCCAGTTCACTAAGCAACCATTGACTCCGCACGCTTTCACTCTATCCTCGCGACCATAGGAAATTATCACGTGATACAGAGAATTTAAGCTATATTTATGCCGATTACAGCGTAAACATCAAGACAGATTAGAGAACTCAACTTACTTGGAGTCATGCTTTGTAGCTAAGTGAATGTCTATTTTAAATATCTTCTAACAGTGCTCAACTTTAATTTTCTTAAATATAATTAATTAATAATAATATTTATAAATAAATATTAAATTATATTTACCTACAGACGACGTCGTTTCGAGATTTTTGCTCTCATCAGTGTAGGGAAGTGATAATTTCAGATGGTCACAAGGCGTGAACCCGATTCACAGACACCTTTGACTCCGTATGCTTTCACTCTATCCTCACTGCTATAAGAAATTATCACGTGATACAGAGAATTTTATATATATATATATATATATATATATATATATATATATATATATATATATATATATATATATATATATATATATATATATATATATTGCCATTCCGCACGTTTTTTGAGGTTTGAAACACCCACCATTTGACAAAGAGGTCTTCCTCGAAATATATTATGGAACACGATCACACACATTACATCACAGTGTTGAAGTCTTACCTAATCAAGTAAGATTTGCTATATAGAAACAAAATATTATTAAAAATTTTTGAAAAAATATATAAATTAAAATCACTTGTTTTTGCCTTACTTCTCAACGCCGACATATTTCCATTTCTTGCATTGTGATAGACTTCTAATACTCCTCTATATACGTATTACGCACAATGCTTCAAGCAAACTACCTCTCCTTATTTTATATATATATATATATATATATATATATATATATATATATATATATATATATATATATATAGAGAGAGAGAGAGAGAGAGAGAGAGAGAGAGAGAGAGAGAGGGGGGGGGAAGAGAGCAAGAAAGAAAGTGTGTGAGAGAGTGAATATGTGTATGTGAGAGAGAGTATATGGGTGTGAGAGCGAGCTAATATTATGTGTGCGAAAGAGAGAGAGAGAGAGAGAGGGGGAGTACGCGTGTGTGCGTGAGAGAGAGAATGTGTGTGTGAGAGAGTATGTGTGTGCGTGAAAGAGAGAGTATGTGTGTGCATTAATAAGGATGACATTTTTGTTTCTGTGTGTGTGCGCCTGTGCGTATAGGTGTGAATGTGCCTGCTGTCGCTAAGCCTGCATCAGTATGGAAGAAGAAAAAAAATCAGATTCTTTGCCCTGTTAAAAGCCATTGACAGTTTCATCCATGGTGGGTTTAATTTGAATCCGTATACGTGATAGTTTTTCGGCATGCATGGCTGAACATCTATGCACCTGGATCGCCTGGAAACGTCGGAACGATTTTGACAGCTGTGCCTTGAAATGTTTCATAAAATAAGTCTAATGTTGGTGCGCCTGGTAGGTTGACATCGTCTGGAGCTGGGTAAGCTACTGATGACACCTTACACCAACATTCAGTCTATCTCTGATTTTTGTCACCATTTATCAAGGTAAAAAGATATGGATGACCAAAAATGGCAACATTTTTTTTTTCTTCTTGGTCTTCGATGTTTTATCGGGAGCAACTTATATGTCCGTCCGTTATTCCTTCATTCTGTTATTCCTTCATTCCGTTATTCCTTCATTCCGTTATTCCTTCATTCCGTTATGCCTTCATTCCGTTATGCCTTCATTCCGTTATTCCTTCATTCCGTTATTCCTTCATTCTGTTATTCCTTCATTCTGTTATTCCTTCATTCTGTTATTCCTTCATTGTGTTATTCCTTCATTCTGTTATTCCTTCATTCCGTTATTCCTTCATTCTGTTATGCCTTCATTCCGTTATTCCTTCATTGTGTTATTCCTTCATTCTGTTATTCCTTCATTCAGTTATTCCTTCATTCCGTTATTCCTTTATTCTGGTTTTCTTAAAATTTCGTTTATTAGTTTTTCACAAAATTTTGCATAAAGTTATATTTTATTTATTTATTTTTTGTTTGTTTCTTTGTTTTGATCACTTGAAAAAAAAGGTATATTTTATTTATTTATTTTTGATTTGTTTCTTTGTTTTGATCACCTGAAAAAAAAAGGTATATTGCCACTGAAACGTAAAGTGCTACTGTGATATGGGTCAGACTTATAGGGTGGGGCACTGGGTAAAGAATTGGGCAGCAAGATGTTTATTCACATTACATTTAAATTTCGTAGGTTCGTTCTATTCAGAAACTTCACATCTATTACTAATGGATATTTGGTATCTGTCTGTCTGAAGCCGAAACTATACTGTTTCTGTCTTTTAATTCAAGTAGTAGTGATTGCAGGGAGAGATAACTCATGCTAAGCTTATTCAGGTTCTAGGGATCACACGGGGAGATAACTCATGATTTAAATATTCAAGTAGAAGTGATCGCATGGGATAGAAAAATAATTCTTTACTTATTCAAGCAGTGATTGCAGAGGGGAGATAACTTATGCTTTACTTATTCAATTTACAATGATTACAGGAGGAGATAACTCATGCTTTATTTATTCAAGTAGTAGTGATCGCAGGGGGAGATAAGTGATTGTTGGTTGTTTACATAGTTACAGTAAGAGTGGCCACATGGGGGAGATAACTAATGCTTTAGTTATTCAAGTAGTAATGATCGCGGGGGCAGATAACTCATTGTTTACTTATGCTATTCTGAAAAAAGAAGCCGTATTTGATTGGCTAAGACGATTCCCCTTGATTAATCAACAGACACTTAATTTTGGCGGGATAGATGCTAAAAAAAAACAACAAAAAAACACTTATGCTCCCCTTCCCCAGAATGTGATTTTATTTACTCCTCCCCAGGAGTTAGGCACAAGGCCAGTTTTATCTTACTCCCACAAGTAAGATGTGACCCAAGATCGGGTCGAGAAAGTGGGGTTAAAAGCCAGCGCTCGAGAGGTGAGCACTCTGGCCATTTAAAAATTGCCTGGGCAGCCCCGTCGGCATTCCCCGGTAGGGGCGCCTCAGACGGCAAGCAATAAACTTACTCTTCCCCAAAGAGGGGAGGCATGGCCTGGGAGGGTGGACCTCCTAGAACTGCACAGGACAGGCGTGCAGTATCCATCGGAACAGATACTACACTTTGATCTTTGCCAAAAGGCCAAGAAGCCCAATTTATTTAGGCAGGTGAATGTGATTGCAGTCCATTCAACATGTAAGAGTTTTTCTCCTTATTTTGAATGCGACTTACTTGAATCTGAACAATAAAGGGAGCTGTCTATTGCTGACGTAAAAACAACTGTTTTAGTTATAGTTTTGAACTTCTCATTAAGCCGCAAAATACAATTAGTTTTGCAAAGACTTTTCCTGTATTGTTGTTGAGTTTAATAATATAAATACATATATAATATTTTATCTTTGTCTTGTGTGTCGTCTGTTCGCTTTCTTTCAGAATTTTCCCAACTTCGGCAAGCGACAACTGAATCGTTCTCTTGCAAGAATCACTTCACGTTCCGAGTTGAACGAAATCTTTGCAAAGTGATCAAAAGGTTGCGTGTTCATATCACCTCGGAGTCACCATTTGTAATGGAGAGAATGAGTTGGGGGGGGGGGGGTTATCCTTTTATCTTCTCGTAAAGAAACGGAACAACGAAAAGTATTTCTGTAACTATAACAAAAAGTGGTTTTATTAACTCAAGGTTACCTATACCGTTTGGTATAGGTAGAAGAGAGTGGGGCAGTGTCCGTCTGAGGAAGAGGAAGAATATAAGAGTTCTTAGGGCCGCCCGTGATTTTCTTTAGGTGAAGATGGTAGTAGTCGTCAAGTGGCGATGGCGGCAGGAGAGAGAGCGTTTCCTCGTTCCTCGCTGATGTGTCCAAGCTGGTGCCAGGAGGTCGTCTGATCTTCTTCCTCGAACCCTAAGGGGACATAAGTAGTCCCTTCGGGAACTAACGATATTACTGCGCCCTGTGATTTGATTGGACAAGCCAGCTCACAGGGACAGTGATTACGCATTCAAAAGTAGTCCCTATTGGTGACTACTACAATCTAAGCCAATCTCCAAAATATGTGAGCTTCCAGAAATGTTTGAAGTACCAAAACCTACCGTTTTCGGTATTAAATAGCCAAAAAGGGTTGATATGCCGTAAAATAAAACAACCAACTCTTCATAAACTTTGAATTAAATATATATATATATATATATATATATATATATATATATATATATATATATATATATATATATATCGCAATGCGAAAAAACTTTTTTTATCCTTCAAAAAAACTCGTTTCTTTTCAGACGACCCTGTATTTTATTTTAATTAGATTTGGAGGTTTTGTTTTTATGACGCTAATTACCGAATATGATGTAGATAAGATTGTCGACCCACTTGGGGTTTGAGTTAATGACCGAGTTAAATGGACTTCATGGTATCACTTTCAGGTATTCTTTGTTGAGTAGTGACAAAGAATCGATGCCACGTTGAATGCATGAAAAAGAAAAAGTGCAAGTGTATATATATATATATATATATATATATATATATATATATATATATATATATATATATATATATATATATATTACATTTTCCGAATGGTCCATTTAGTGTTTCGGTCAAATTGCTGTATGTTAGTTCCATGTGTTTCTTGTTCCATTGTCTTTCCTTTTTTACGAGTATTTTCAATTTGATTTGTCAAATCATCTTCAGGCGGTGTTAATTTTGGTTTCCAACCGGTTCGAGGATCGACGGGAAGCCAGCAATGTCTAGTGCTCGTCGGACGACATCATTGAGAGCGCTGTACATTGGAAACCTGCCGGCGCTCCTTCTACACGAAAGGGTGTGGAGTCCATATATGTCGATCGGCTGGCCACAACGGCACCCGTGATTGCTGCAAACTCTAGAATCTGTGCGCAGAGCCACAGTGAATCCCAGGCAATCGTCATCAACCAGGTTACCAACAGCCGATGATGGGAAGGCTGTTAGCCATGCACCGTGTGTGGTGAACTTGCAGCTTGAAGGCAAGTCAAAAGTGTTGCTTCCAAGATGTTTTTAGGTATTCGACTCTGGTCTTCATCCTGATCGTGTCCCAGCTCTTTTGTCTTCCTGAACGATGAGACCAGCTCCTCTCCATTCGGTGAAAACGTCATGGATCAGTTGGTTGAGAGGATATTCGGAGTCTTCATGTTGAATACCTTCAACCAGACCTTGACTTGCACAGATGGAGGAGGCGTAAGCCGGCAATGCAACGTCGGTTGTTAATCTAAGACCAAGCCCATCAAAGGAGATAAGAAGGGTGGCCTGGCGCCAGCCTACATCATCAAAATTGATGTTGCAGATGGCCGTTGCTGAGTTCCGAATTATGCAATCCAGCCTGCTCAGGTCGACCGGAAACTGGTAACATGGTGCACTACGTAGCAAAAATTAAAAAAATGGAATACAGAAGCAATTGCGCAAGAGGAAAAGTGTCGGATGCTTATCAATGAGTAAAAGCCGGGATGACATGTTGGACAAGTTGGCAATTTTTTGGTCGATGTCAGCTTGGATCGCTGGTTTGAACATTTGAGAGCCGAGGATTATGAGTTCGTCTCGATTGGTGATGTTAACCCTATCTAAGACTTTGCTGATTTGCGAGACGGCCACCAAGAAGGATTCTGTCGAACAGTCGATATTGACGACTTCAGACTTGGCAGGGTTTACCCCAATCACGATTGCAGCAAGGGCTGGGGTGATTCTGGAGAGGTTCTCAACAACATTTGCCCAACTGCCTCCAAATGCTGCATCATCGCGATACCAGATGTTCAAAGATGTAGTCAGTGAACGGGCAATATCGTCGACTCCCAGGGCAAAAAGAAGGGGTCCCATTGGGTCACCCTGCTGTATACTACACTGTGATTCAAGAGTGTGGTCGGCTATAATCAGGGTGCTGGAACTGGCGTAGGCAGTGTGGGCCAAAGAATGAAACGCAGGGCTCGATGGAGACAGGTTTCTAGAAGATTGTCTTGTCGGATGGAGTTGAAAGCGTTCCTCACATCCAACTTGACCAGCAAACGATCCTGCTGCATAGTTGTTGGTCCTGGATGAACGCCCTAACAGCATGTACTGCAACTTCGTCTCCACGATGGACTCCAACACTGAGTTGGATGGGGGACAGCTCGGGGGCCAGTGTGCGGATCACAGGATGTGTGGCCACTTTAGAGGCGAGACAACGAAGAAGTTTTCCAACGGCAATAGGTCGTAATCCGCCGTCCTTTTTCCTTAGCGCCGTCAGATTTGCTGAAAATAGAAGCTCCCTCGCACTTGGAGGAATATCACCGGAGGTGATTTATTTCGCAAAGTCTAGACAGGGCAGACACGAGACGACGACACGCTTCAGCTGTCGCAGAGGATGTCAAATCTATCAAATGTCCAGGTCTGAGGCCGTCGATTCAACAGCTACTGCTTGGAGCAAAGGACTTCAGGGCTGCTCAGACGTCATCACAGGACATGCTGACTGGCACAGATGGTTGATTGAGGGGAGACAAAGCCCTCATATCCGGTGGTGATTGAGGATGTTTTATTTTCAGCGCCTCTAGCACCTCGCTGTTCGGACATGCGACAGTATCATCCGAGGCAATAAGTCGAACGGCTGACGAAACGCCGCCCTGGATTAATTTTACATTTACAGCCGTCCTCAAATCTGCTGTAGGCTTGCGTTGATGAAAGTATGGGTTGGTATCGGTTCTGTGCCAATCTAAACATTCCGAGAAGAAGCGGATGTTGGCTTTCACATCATGGAACAATGAGACCCAGCGCTATTGGGTCAAAGACTAAGAGGCGTTCCCAGGAATTCAGAGAATTTTCGATGGTAACAGACTCTATGGCGGAGGCCAGGGCTTCTGACGCGCAGATCCTTTCGGCTTTTGGTACGCGGACAGGAATGTTGCAACTCCCCCTGAGAGAGGTGAGCTTGCAGATGGTCAGGCGGTCAGCGGTGTTGTGTTTTGTCAACACTCACAAAACGCGCCCCGTCGTCTTAAGTCGAACAGAAAATCGAGATAAAGTCTACTTTAACTCTCGGCATGACCCTCATAGGTTCGTCAGTAGTTGTTTCCCTTGTCTTTTTAAGAGTCGCATGGATTGGCCAATCACTGCTCGTTTAGGGGTCACGTGAACCAGCCTATATAAACTCAAACGTTTAGGACCCCCGCTTCTTTTTACCATTTTCAATATTACGATTGATGTCAGTTAACAATTGGCCGCGTTACAACACAAACATGAGACGGCTGTCAGAAGCAAACCCCTTCGACCGTAGAACTAACAACTGTACAAGGCCAAAAACTTTGGAGCTAAGGATACCAGGTGTTGCCCGGGGGAGAACATTTTTTTATGTAATAATACTTTGTCGAATGCACGTGTTCACAAACACCCTTTCTGTATATTCACCTGTTACTGTTTTGTATATAATTCTTTATTACTTGCCTAAGTAAAATTGTTTAATTAATATACATGGTTGTTGTTCCTTTTCTTCGAAAGCTGTCGCTCCGATTCAACTTCCACACTTGTATTCGAGTACAATTTCTATTTTTTTCTTGTGCAAGAACTGAACTTTTTTTTAGGGATAAAACCCCCCACACGTGATCATCAAATTTCGTCCTTCCCCGACCCTTGATATACAGCACCTGCATGTGGTTGTCATCTATGCTTCAGCCTTATGAATGATATAACACTGCTTCATACGGGGAACGGGTAGTACGACTAGTACAATGTATAAACGTCAAACTACTTTTTCGTCTTCCCTTTTTACAGTAAATTTATTTTAAATCGTACTTAAATGTCACCCAGATGAAAACATTTTTTTTAAGTCTAGAATAACAGATTAACATTTTGGCTGATTTACAACATTATCCTTTGCTTAATAATATCAAATTAATTGGTTTAGAAGAATTATGGATTCATTATTCCAATAGGCTGAGATTTTCTGATCTTTTGAACCTAATATTTTTTTTTATATAGACATAAATTAAAAAAAAAAAAACCTCTAAAAAAATACAAGGCCCCCCCCCCCCCGACCAAATTAACTTTTAAATTTATAACTAACAAGAAGACCCGACGTTGCTTGGGATTGAATGGGGAAAACTTCTGTGTCCTATTTCCCTATGCCCATGACGCCATATTACTTTCGTTTTTTACTGCCCCCCCCCCCTGCTCTCCGTTTCGCTCCCTAATATAGTCGGAAGAAGATGAAATTTGGAAAAACTTTCTAAATTAGTGTTGTGTACATATGGTTTAAATTTAATTAAAATTGAAGTGGGCTCTACTCCCATATCTCCCTTAGAGATACGGCACATAGAGGCACACATACAGATTCGGGATCACTTCCATTGTCTTCCCCGAGGAATTTTATGCATATGATTCAAATTTCATCAAAATAGTATATATTTTAAGTTTTAAGGGAGGTTCAACCCCCATAGCTCCCCTATGAGTGCATTTAGAGATTCGGGACCATTTCTATGTTAATCAAAATCTTTGAGCCTAAAAGATTTATTAATGTCTTCGTATTTATTTGCATATATGGTTATATTGTACAAGCAGGGATACCAGGTGTTGCCCGGGGCAGAAGTGTAACATATTTCTATTAAAACTTCTATCTTTCTCTTCCCCAGCCCCCTATCCTCCTCCTCCTCTCCCTCCTCCTCCTTCTACCCATCTCCTCCCTCTCCCACCCCCTCTTTCTTCTCCCCCTAGTCCATTACTCTCTCTGGACATACACTTTTTATAGATTACTCAAGTCGGCGTATGTTACTTCCCTCTAGTTATTACATGAAAATTACAAAAAATAAAATTAAAAATCCCCCCCCCCCTTCCTTGACGAAATCGGCGACAGTTTAGGGTCAGAGAATCGGTATTTTTTCTACATTTTGGATATTATTCATTCCGGGCAACGCTGATCAATAATATACCAACTTTGTGGGCGTTTCTTTGGTAGTTTTTTTTACTTTTAGCTGGACACACACACATACACACAGACAACTCCCATTTATATAATAGAAGATGACAATTCGACATAATAACGGTTGACATCCATGAAGAAATTTTGAAATATGATAAATGAGAGCATGATGCAACTCGACCTGCCAATAACGTTCACAAAAGCATTAGGAGAAAACACTGCTACAATATGAACTACCAGTGTTGGTTCACTAAGTTTAGACCTGGCAATATAGAGATCCACGTGAAAGCCCTAACCCGATGATGATGATGATGATGATGATTATGATGATGATGATGATGATGATGATGATGGTTAGTTATAAAAAGCAGTAGGCCATAATCCACGAACAACGATTCGAGACCTTGTTCAACGACAATAATATCTTGTCATCTCAAGACCATATATGCTGTCTCCAGGAAGCGTATGTTGTGTGGAATCGTGCAAATGTTAGACAGCTAGCATACACTCTTATCGACAATCAAGACTCTGAGGCATGGTATATTTTAGACACAGGTTTATTGATCATCGACAAAGGTAAAACTGAAAAATAGATAAAAACATTGTTTCAAAAACACTTAAATACAAAATGAGGCCGTAGCAGAGACGATTAGTTTACTAAAATATAAAGCGAGCCGTAAGCTCAATAAAATTACAGAATAGAAAATAGTTGGGGCATAAAATAATGCTAGAAAGGAAAAAAATACAAATTATGCTAGGAAATAGTCGAGGTACAAGCGACGAGAAATAAGAGTAACACGTGGGGGAAAAAGGTAAACAAAGTTCGTTTAGATAAAAGAAATAATACAAAAAAATAATACTAGCACGATTTAATTCTATTTTTAGGGAGAAGAAATGTAATAATTAATTGTATCCTTAGAGAGAAGAAATGTAATAATTAATTGTATCCTTAGAGAGAAGGAATGTAATAATTAATTGTATCCTTAGAGAGAAGGAATGTAATAATTAATTGTATCCTTAGAGAGAAGAAATGTAATAATTAATTGTATCCTTAGAGAGAAGGAATGTAATAATTAATTGTATCCTTAGAGAGAAGGAATGTAATAATTAATTGTATCCTTAGAGAGAAGAAATGTAATAATTAATTGTATCCTTAGAGAGAAGAAATGTAATAATTAATTGTATCCTTAGAGAGAAGGAATGTAATAATTAATTGTATCCTTAGAGAGAAGAAATGTAATAATTAATTGTATCCTTAGAGAGAAGAAATGCAATAATTAATTGTATCCTTAGAGAGAAGAAATGTAATAATTAATTGTATCCTTAGAGAGAAGAAATGTAATAATTAATTGTATCCTTAGAGAGAAGAAATGTAATAATTAATTGTATCCTTAGAGAGAAATAATGTAATAATTAATTGTATCCTTAGAGAGAAGAAATGTAATAATTAATTGTATCCTTAGAGAGAAGAAATGTAATATTTAATTGTATTTTTAGGGAGAAGAAATGTAATAATTAATTGTATCCTTAGAGAGAAGAAATGTAATAATTAATTGTATCCTTAGAGAGAAGAAATGTAATAATTAATTGTATCCTTAGAGAGAAGAAATGTAATAATTAATTGTATCCTTAGAGAGAAGAAATGTAATAATTAATTGTATCCTTAGAGAGAAGAAATGTAATAATTAATTGTATCCTTAGAGAGAAGAAATGTAATAATTAATTGTATCCTTAGAGAGAAGAAATGTAATAATTAATTGTATCCTTAGAGAGAAGAAATGTAATAATTAATTGTATCCTTAGAGAGAAGAAATGTAATAATTAATTGTATCCTTAGAGAGAAGAAATGTAATAATTAATTGTATCCTTAGAGAGAAGAAATGTAATAATTAATTGTATCCTTAGAGAGAAGAAATGTAATAATTAATTGTATCCTTAGAGAGAAGAAATGTAATAATTAATTGTATCCTTAGAGAGAAGAAATGTAATAATTAATTGTATCCTTAGAGAGAAGAAATGTAATAATTAATTGTATCCTTAGAGAGAAGAAATGTAATAATTAATTGTATCCTTAGAGAGAAGAAATGTAATAATTAATTGTATCCTTAGAGAGAAGAAATGTAATAATTAATTGTATCCTTAGAGAGAAGAAATGTAATAATTAATTGTATCCTTAGAGAGAAGAAATGTAATGATTAATTGTATCCTTAGAGAGAAGAAATGTAATGATTAATTGTATCCTTAGAGAGAAGAAATGTAATAATTAATTGTATCCTTAGAGAGAAGAAATGTAATAATTAATTGTATCCTTAGAGAGAAGAAATGTAATAATTAATTGTATCCTTAGAGAGAAGAAATGTAATAATTAATTGTATCCTTAGAGAGAAGAAATGTAATGATTAATTGTATCCTTAGAGAGAAGAAATGTAATAATTAATTGTATCCTTAGAGAGAAGAAATGTAATAATTAATTGTATCCTTAGAGAGAAAAAATGTAATAATTAATTGTATCCTTAGAGAGAAGAAATGTAATAATTAATTGTATCCTTAGAGAGAAGAAATGTAATAATTAATTGTATCCTTAGAGAGAAGAAATGTAATAATTAATTGTATCCTTAGAGAGAAGAAATGTAATAATTAATTGTATCCTTAGAGAGAAGAAATGTAATAATTAATTGTATCCTTAGAGAGAAGAAATGTAATAATTAATTGTATCCTTAGAGAGAAGAAATGTAATAATTAATTGTATCCTTAGAGAGAAGAAATGTAATAATTAATTGTATCCTTAGAGAGAAGAAATGTAATAATTAATTGTATCCTTAGAGAGAAGAAATGTAATAATTAATTGTATCCTTAGAGAGAAGAAATGTAATAATTAATTGTATCCTTAGAGAGAAGAAATGTAATAATTAATTGTATCCTTAGAGAGAAGAAATGTAATAATTAATTGTATCCTTAGAGAGAAGAAATGTAATGATTAATTGTATCCTTAGAGAGAAGAAATGTAATAATTAATTGTATCCTTAGAGAGAAGAAATGTAATAATTAATTGTATCCTTAGAGAGAAGAAATGTAATAATTAATTGTATCCTTAGAGAGAAGAAATGTAATAATTAATTGTATCCTTAGAGAGAAGAAATGTAATAATTAATTGTATCCTTAGAGAGAAGAAATGTAATAATTAATTGTATCCTTAGAGAGAAGAAATGTAATAATTAATTGTATCCTTAGAGAGAAGAAATGTAATAATTAATTGTATCCTTAGAGAGAAGAAATGTAATAATTAATTGTATCCTTAGAGAGAAGAAATGTAATAATTAATTGTATCCTTAGAGAGAAGAAATGTAATAATTAATTGTATCCTTAGAGAGAAGAAATGTAATAATTAATTGTATCCTTAGAGAGAAGAAATGTAATAATTAATTGTATCCTTAGAGAGAAGAAATGTAATAATTAATTGTATCCTTAGAGAGAAGAAATGTAATAATTAATTGTATCCTTAGAGAGAAAAATGTAATAATTAATTGTATCCTTAGAGAGAAGAAATGTAATAATTAATTGTATCCTTAGAGAGAAGAAATGTAATAATTAATTGTATCCTTAGAGAGAAGAAATGTAATGATTAATTGTATCCTTAGAGAGAAGAAATGTAATAATTAATTGTATCCTTAGAGAGAAGAAATGTAATAATTAATTGTATCCTTAGAGAGAAGAAATGTAATAATTAATTGTATCCTTAGAGAGAAGAAATGTAATAATTAATTGTATCCTTAGAGAGAAGAAATGTAATAATTAATTGTATCATTAGAGAGAAGAAATGTAATAATTAATTGTATCCTTAGAGAGAAGAAATGTAATAATTAATTGTATCCTTAGAGAGAAGAAATGTAATAATTAATTGTATCCTTAGAGAGAAGAAATGTAATAATTAATTGTATCCTTAGAGAGAAGAAATGTAATAATTAATTGTATCCTTAGAGAGAAGAAATGTAATAATTAATTGTATCCTTAGAGAGAAGAAATGTAATAATTCTTACCGGCGATGCTTAAAATGTCGGGGCATTTAAAGAGATAGAAAACTCTGCCATGGGGGACGTGAAGAAAGCAGCTAAATAGATTGGGAACCCTAACCCTAACCCCTTTCGCCGATGACGAGCTAGAAAAATATATTGTTCCTATTTACTTGCCGCTCCACGAGGCCAGAGTTAGACAGAATATCGGTTTTTAATGTGAAGAAAAGCCAGCTCTCCAAAAAAAGGGCACTCTAGATTGGGACAAAAATGAAATTGCCTCAGTCTATAAAAAGGGTTTCTGTTTCACTGATCGAGAACAGAAAAGGTAAAGCATTGTATCAGAACCGATACTACACTTTCCTCCTAGCCAAAAATCCAAGGATAGATTTTCAGTTGAATAATAATGAATATTATGAGAGGATTGAAAATAACGAATGGAAGGAAGAAAATTTTTATGACATATGGTGACGGTTTATGACTAGTGTCTATTGACATTGAATTTGAAGATGACCATATTGTGACCCCAGGAAAGCAACGGGTTTCACTGATGGAAGTTTCTCGGAAATAAACCCTGTTCATGGAAGTTCTTTGCCGTTGTGGTATATAGGCGAGTTCTTGCTGTGAAAGTTTTACAAGGAAGAATCAGAGATTGGAGCTCAGTCGAGCACTTTTGATGGAAATACCGATAGAGTAGAGAAAGACTAGTAACGTCCCTTCTGTGAGAAAGGATCCGTAAAGAGGAGAATAGATCATCCACCTAGATTACTAAGTCGATTTTTGAACTCAGTCAGGACAAGAAAGGATGCTCTAAGCGGCACCTCCCCAGACGTGGCAGCAGTACCCCATCTTGAATTTCATTCATCGCATGCTTCGCAGGTTATTGCGGCCCAGCTTTGACAACTTACACTTTTACAGCGTCCCCCAATATTCTCCGGATGTTCCCCCTAACAAAAAAATATTACTTATTTAAACATCATGAGCTTTACATCCTAAACAAAATGTTTAACAATGGAGAAGACATCATTTAATAACGTTACTCAATTTCTGATCGCAAAGTCCAAATATTTCTACAGAAACGGAATCTTGGATTTATTTGATCTTTGAAAATAAAAGATTACTCATTCAAGTGGATCAAGTTTTGATTAAATAATTGCTAGTTTTTATTTATTTCTACGATTATTCAACCACAATGCAACAGTAACCATAAAAAAAAGATGCAGTCATGTTGAAAAATGGCCTCTCACGGTCAGTCAAACAATGATAGTAGACAATATATTGAGATATTATATGATGTTATGAGAGTGGGTTTATTTTCAGCAGCCTCGTAACTCTCACTTCCCTTATTTGTCCTTTAGTCCTCACATTCCATGAGCGATGTTTCTGACAAAGGGGGAAGAATTGCTGTTTTCTAGGTGGGAATCAATCCATCTAACACTTATCATTGGCTAGTTTATGACCTTGAAGTAGTATTCTTTTAGCTCCTTACATCAAGTGGCTTCATGTCTTGTCTGGAGCGATTTCCATTAAAAAAATATCATGTTTTCTTTTATTAAATTATTTTACACATATTTTTAGTCAAAATATCGTCTTACATATAATAGTTTTATACAATAATAAGGTGTTTTAAAATAGTGCCGAGTGGAATTTTTTTAAGGTTTCCTCTAAAGTTATTATTAACAAACTAGTGTACACCCTGTCAAAAATAATGTAAAATAATTATGCTTCGCTAGTGTTTGCACTCCATATTTATCTAGATTTTTTACTAAGATATTCATATAAACTCATAGTATTACGTGAGTAATTTAATTTTTCATATATAAATTCTGGCGAACCGAAGAATAAAAAATACCCACAGTTGACTTTTTATTATAGAGTGAAAGATTTTTTTCCGAATTCATTTCAGGCGACGGGTAAGTCTAGGTGGTTGCCTGACTGGTATATGCTTTCTCGTTTCCCCTCACCACTTGAAATAGTTTCGTTCGAGGACTATAAAAAGGTTTGTGTTATACTCGTTAACTTTTGCGTAACGGGATGGAAGTATATATATATATATATATATATATATATATATATATATATATATATATATATATATATATATATATATATACAGGGTGGGCCAAAATAAGGGTCCTATCTTTAAATTTGAATAACTTAAATTTGAATAACTTCCACAAAATAAAAGTTAAACACACCAAACTTTATGTGTGTGTAGACTGACCCTTCCGAGATTTTTTGAAATAGTCAAAACAAATTTTAGCCGAAAAACACTTCTTAAAACTTACAAAAACTAAAGTATTGTTTTTTACACTGTTTTGAGTTTTTTAAGCAAAAATAATGTTTTCTAAATGAGGGTACGTTCCTTAGGGCTAATACGGCTCATGCTTGCTTCGGAAGGGGTCCTTTACTTATTCTAAAAAAAATAAATAAAAAAATCAATAAATAAAAAAGTTATGAATTTTTAAAAATAGGACCCTTATTTTTGCCCACCCTATATATATATAAATGTTTAATTAAATAACGATAATTGAATTATCGTTTAATAATAATCTATCGTGATAAAATAAAGCTCAATATATTGAATAGAGCAATCAATTTTAGAGATGAAAGATGAGAATCAAACATTGTAAAGATACAATATTTATTAGAATATCAAAAGTTCAGAGCAAGGAGCTTCATATCTTTAATCCATGGATTTTCAAAGATAAACTCTTCTCACCAGAAGATTAGGGAAAAGCCGACAATGTAATTGTAAATATTATCGGCAACATATATATATATATATATATATATATATATATATATATATATATATATATATATATATATCAGGACTGGCGGGACAGTTATAAAAGTGTGGAGGGGTCTCCTAAAAAGTGGGGGGCGGTTAACACATGCATATATAACTTCATTATTGATGAACGTAAAGTGGGGGGGGGGCAAGTCAAAAAGTGGGGGGGGGCTTGACCCCCCCAGCCCCCCGGTGCCGCGTCCATGTATATATATATATATATATATATATATATATATATATATATATAATATAAGTAAACAAGATTTTGTTACATTCCAGAAGCCAAGATTTTCGTTATCCCACAAAAAATTCTCAGAACAGTCAATCTTTAGTGCAATTTTTTATTTTATTTTTATTTTACGAACTTGTTTCATAGGCGGATCAATTAACATCAGTATATATATATATATACATATTTGATCTGTTATTCTTGAACTCTTTAGAAAGGACAAAACAGTTCTCAGTTTGAAAAATTATACATTGTGGTGTAACATGAAAGACAAACGTCTAAAACCCAAAAATAAACTCACAGCAGATTTTTCTTACTGCTCCTAACAACGAGGCAGTCAGCCATCTTCATATATATATATATATATATATATATATATATATATATATATATATATATATATATATATATATATATATATAAAAGAGGGTAGTGCAGTTCCAACGAGAGAAAAGTATATATGTAAAGGAGTAAGGCTACCAACATTTGTAGAATGTTTTTTTTCAACATTTATTTATTATTTTGTTGTTTTACCATTTTATAATTTTATATTTTTGTTGTTTTACCATTTTATAATTTTATATAACGCGTTTCAAGCGGTGGTCCGCTTTCATCAGATATGTAAATCCATTTGAAGAAATGTCTTTCGATTTGAGAGAATGTTGTTTCATTTGAGGAAATTTGTTATTGTTTTTGCGCATGCGTGGGTTTGCGGGTGTGTGGGTATCTTTTATTTATTTATTTATTTTTTATTTTTTATTTGCCATTTTTCCTGCTTCTCTTGGTCAAGTACGTGTTATCCATCCATGATCTATCGGTCATTCCAGCTTTCTAGGGTGTAGGATTTCTTTTGAAATTTAATACTTTTTATTGCTTTCGTCGTCTCCAAGAATGATGTCGCGTCTGCGTGCGTGTGTGCGCCCGTATGCGTGTGGTCTAATCTTGAGTCTTGTGAATAGGTGAGCGACACACACACACACACATAAACACGCACACACACACACCCATGCGCGCACACACACACAGGCGTGTAGTTATAGTGATAGATAGGGGGACAAAGGTTGAAGTACATACATATACATACATACATACACACACACACACATATATATATATATATATATATATATATATATAAATATATACATACACACATACATACACATATATACACACATATTTGCAAAAGATAAGTTAATGCAAACAGTCCAACTAGATTTGAACTTGGTTTGGCCGATTTCATAGTCCGGTATTTAATGTGCAAATTTAATGTCTATTGTAAATGATTCATTTAACACAAGTTGCTATTTGACTCATAGCTGTGTAGAAGTGCGTAATAAGAAGTTATGTACTAAGATTATCTACCTTGAATAAGAATTTTCCAGTCTATAGATAACTATAAAGAGTTATTTATGTTTGTACTTAACTAGAGGTGGATAAAGTGTGATCAAAGTGTTTGTTGTTAGAGTTATGATCTGTTTAATGCTGGATTAAATTTAAATATGAAGTTTTTTTCTTGTGTTAGTAAGTAAGTGTAGTCTTGGCTTTGGAAAATTGGCATTATTTTGAATTTTCCTCCGCTGCATGAGTGCACATGTTGGGACACGAATAATTTACGGTTTTCTTTGATTTTAATGTTGCTTTTATGTAAAGATACTCTATTATTAAATGTTTTGGTCGCACCTATATAAGCCTCATTACATGTTGTACATTCTAGCACATAGACAACGTTCTTGGAGGTGCAGTTAAGGTCTTTTTTTTATTGTGAATGTTTGTGTTGGGTGTCTAAATGTGTATGAGTTCCCCTCCATTATATATATATATATATATATATATATATATATATATATATATATATATATATATATATATATATATATATATATATATATATATAAAAGAAAGAAGAGAGATAAATATGTACGAATGACAAATCTATTTCAACTTCGATTGTTAAATGCAAGGTGTACTCTGTAAAACATGTTTAATTTTGTTTCCTTAAGCCAAGGCTTTCCAAAGATTAAAATCTTATCATCAGAGGAATTACATAGATGGATAAGTTTGCAGTGGAAAAGCCAAAATTCAAAATTTGAAAAAATATAAAGTAATGGAGAGTAAGAGTGTGCGTGTAAAAATATGGAGTGTGTCCAGTTGGTGAATGTCCGTAGATAAGATGTCCGGTGAAAGGAGAGTTAAAGATGGAAAAAAGGGCTTCGTGAAGGCAGCGTTGAAAATGTTCAAAATGAAGTAAATCCAATAGAAAGATGTTTAATTCAATCGTAGATGGAACGCACTTATTCGGATGTAATTTTGAGAATTAGGGCCATTTTAAAATACTTCCGTGGACCGAGAATGAAAGTAGTTTTTCAGAAGTTGAGAATGAGCTGTGTATATTAAACGCAGGCAGTCGGGAATTTAAGTAGTGACTTCGATCGAGTATTGAGCTTAAACTATTTCACTATAGGTTCTATCCTCTAAAAGTATACTTTTAGTTTCATATTATATATATATATATATATATATATATATATATATATATATATATATATATATATATATATATATAAGTACACATTGGTCTTTATTATAGAGTGGAGGATGATATGTATATTTACTTTGGAAAACTCATTTAGAGTTCAGAGAGGTCATTTTAATAATTTCTTACAGAGTTATATAAGATTAATGTTTGCAGAGATAGTTATGTGACCTTTCTATCCGGCGGCAACTCGACTGAGTTTATTTAAAATTGAGTATTAAATTCACGCCTTCCACCAATTATTTCATTAAATGTCTCCTGATATTTAGCATAATTGTTAGAAATGATCCCAGAACTTACCCCAGACGGTTCTGCTGTCTGCTACGGGCTGCCATTTGATAATTGCGGAAAGCGAAGATGTCTGCAGTAGTCAAAATTGTTTCACCAATGAGAAGACATTTTTTTATATATATAAAGGAAAATACAAAATAAAGAAAAGTTTAAGATTAAAATAAAAATGATTATAGAAAAAAAAGAAAGAAATGTTAACAACGTTAAAAAGTTCTTTTTCAACGGGATAATTCTAAAATCAGTTCTACTAGAAAATAAACTACAATAAAAAAGACAACAAGTAATTACTTTAAAATCGTAGAAATCTAATATTCTTACAATAATATTTTAAAATTACATCTCTCTCTCTCTCTCTTTTTATATATATAAATATATAGTCTTGGAAGTTTTTCAACAAATAAAACTATATGAAAAAAATAACTTTTTGTCGGAAAACTACTTTGCTTGTAAGTCAATTAATCTTCTGCAATCACTACATTAGTTTGCTTCCAATAATTTACGCTAGTCTCAATATTATTTAAGGGATCATCAGTTGTTTACCATGAGAAACTGTTTAGGGAATATAAAAACAAAACAGTATTTTATCTCATGGCTTCCCAGCAGAGTCGACAAGACACCACTTCCCTTAAAAAACAAGAACAAAAAACGTTCCGGATATCAGATCTAGTATTTTGCTCCGAGTTAATTTTTGCTAACCTATTTTGTTAATAAAAATGTTCTCCTTGCCTGTGTTGCTCGTCTATGTCCAAGAAAAATGTATTCGCTATTTACAAAACTTGCTATATATATATATATATATATATATATATATATATATATATATATATATATATATATATATAATTTTATTATTAAATGTTTTCTCCGCTAGTTGCAGAATACGCACTCACATGACTGAGCGTCCCCCAAAGCCTTATTGACGAGTCAATATACTGATTGACCCCAAAAAATCGCAACATTTTGTTTTTTAGTGGTTTTGTTCTAGGTTGGGTCTAGTCTACAACATACAAAAAGTTGGACAAAATCGGAGCATGGGAAAGTGTCAAATTTTGAATATGACCGTTTTTTTGGTTTTACAAGTCATTTTCCATTTACATGTGAAGTACTAACTCGGTCAGTTTTCATGATAAATCAAT
>OY744529.1:17808720-17826220 GCA_963556195.1 Sepiola atlantica | reverse complement strand
AAATGTTGTAAATGTAAATTTGTATGAATCACAATTGTACAACTTTGTTGCCCGGCTTGATTCTGTTGTCGGCAGTCTTGCAGGAGGGACCACATAATAGTTGCCAACACCCCTGAGTGAAAGTGGTATTATGGAATCGCCTGGATTCGAACTTGGCCCACCCAGGTCGTTATAATTACATTCATCTATGCAGACACTTCCATTGATCTTTTCATTGTTTCTATTATGCCTCATATATATATATATTTACTAATAAATATATATATATATATATATATATATATATATATATATATATATATATATATATATATATATACATATATTAGTAAATATTTTTGCTAGCATGTGAGCATGATATCAATGACTCCCAAAGGAGGAGGTAATGACTGAGAGGATGGTATCATGAGGAACGAACACTACTCCCCAAAGGAGGAATTAATGCCTGGAAGGATAATATCATGACAACAGAACAGATAGTACACTATCGCCCCCCCCCCAAAAAAAGGGTTATCCTGGGAGGATGTTATCATGAGAACGAACATATTTTTTTTAACATAGTTCAACCCACTGTAGACGTAAGGGGCTACTGAGAATTAGGGTGAAAGTTTTGGGGGTCATCCATAAATTGGGAGCTGGGCAGCGAGATGCTTGTTCACATTAGTTTTAAATTTCTGCATGTCGGTACAGGCGGGGAAACAGGGAGCAGGAAGGGAGTTCCAAAGACCGGCAGTACGAGGAAAGAAGCTATTGGGGACCTCAACAGTGAATGGATGGGATTTAGCTGATTGTCGAGTTGTTCGAGTGTATTTACGTTGAGGGGCACCAGAGCAGCAAGTTCATCGGAGCACATTCAATTGAAGTACTTGTAAAACAAGCACAAGGATGCAACATTGCAGTGATGGGACAGGGCTGGAGCTTGGTGGATAGTGATGACCTATTAGATTAGCGACTCTTTTTGGACCTTGTCTAAGAGGGAGAGACTAGTGGATGATGCACCAGCTTACATGACACAACAATACTCCATGAATAGGAGGATGGTGGCTTTGTAGAGATATAGGATACTGTCAAGTGTGAGAAGTTTTCTAGCACGGTAGAGGGAGCCCACTTTCTTTTCAGCCTTGGTAATGTCTTCTGTGTATTTGTTCCAATAATTCATGTTACCTGTTAATGTTAGGCCAAGGAGTTTGAATGTTGGACTCTCAGGTAGGATGTTATTTGCCATGGCAATCGGTAGTTGCAGAGGTTTCTTGTAGTTGTTGAAGGAAAGGAGCTTTGTCTTAGCAGCATTAAATGTTACCATCCATTTATGACCCCATTCCACTACAGACTGGAAATCACTTTCTAAGGAGTCAGCCATTGCCTCGGATATATGCGACTTCCCACATTATGAGAGTATTGATTTACTCCTCTCCAGGAGTTAGGCACAAGGCCAGTTTTTATCTTACTCCTACAAGTAAGATGTGACCCACGGTCGGGTCGGGAAAGTGGGGTTTGAAAAGCCAGCGCCCGAGAGGTGAGCATTCTGGCCATTAAAAATTGCCTGGGCAGCTCCATCGGCATTCCCCGGTAGAGGCGCCTCAGGCAGTAAGCAATAAACTTACTCCTCCCCAAAGAGGGGAGGCAAAGCCTAGGAGGGTGGACCTCCTAGAACTGCACAGGACAGACCCATAGACCGGCGTAAATCAAGACCCGAAGGCCAAGACAATACCAGTTTATGGGGTGCAGTATCCATCGGAACAGATACTACACTTTGATCTTAGCCAAAAGGCCAAGAACAGCAGGAACAATAAAGGTCCAATGATCGATCCCTGGGGTACACCTGCATTTATATCATGTGATGAACGGCCATCGAAGACAACCTGGATCTTTCTCTTGGTTAGGAAGGATCTAATTATATTAAATATTCGTCCAATAATACCATATTAATTAATTTTTATGAGAAGCCCTTTATGCCAAAGGCTTTAGATATATCAAGTGCTACCGCTCTAGCTTCACCTGCCTTGTCTAGTGTATAGTATACGCGTTCGGAGATGACCGTTAGCATATCCACAGTAGACCGTGCTTGCCTAAATCCATACTGATGGGCAGAAAGAAGTTTAGCATTAACGAGGTGCCGGACCATCGCTAGATCAAAGATTTTAGCGAAGAGTGGGAGTAGACTGATGAAGCAATTATTCTGAAGGTTAGTTCTATCTTCAGAATTCTTGAAGACTGGTACCACAGCGACAATTTTTCAGCTATCAGGGAAGCAAGATTCGGCAAGGCATTTGTTGTAGAGTTTAGAAAGGAGGGGCCAGTTCACCAGATCATTTCTTTATTACTATTACTAGTATAAGATCAGACCCACATGCTTTGGAGGTGTCAAGGTTTTTTATAATGTCCCGGACATGGGATGGGGTGATGGTCAGGCCATCAAGTGTGGCCTCAGTCTGCAATGGGGTATTTGGAAGGTAGTGGTTTGCGGAGTCCAAACTAGAGTTTAAGGCGAAACACTGGGCAAGTAGTTTAGCCTTGTCTGTTGCCGTGCAAATGACATCATTGTGGTTTGATAGTAGGGGTATTGTTGATTGCCCATTGTTAACCACACTATTGAAGATTTTCCAGAAATCACGAGTACCTAGTTTCTGTGACTGAATGCGTTTTCTGGTTATCTCTGTATACCTTCTCTTTGCTTCATCTCTTACAATGTTTTCTTGACACTATAAATTTCTATCTATTTGTAGCTGACTTATGACGGCCGAATTGACTGAATGCTTTCTGCCTCTGAGCAATAGCAGCTGCACATTTCGAAGTAAACCATTGTGGAGAGTGGGGCTTGCTGTAGAATTTTTTCATAGGGACATGTGCTTCAATGTCTGCTTTGACCCATTCGGTTACCTCATTTGCGCACTGATCAACCAGGAGAGAAAAAGTTTCACTCCATGGGACGTCTCTGATGTAGTATTGTAGTATTTCGTCATTTTGAGCAACGGCTCATCAGCTTTGGGGCGAGATTTTATGGTGATATCAATCATTACCACAAGGTGATCAGCGTTCCTGAACGGGCTATAGGCATTCATCACACAAGTCTCGGGCAGTGTCAAGAACAGGTTGACAAGTGAGGCTTGCTGGTTCACACGATCAGGGACGCGGGTCGGAAAGTGCAAGTCTGTGAGAGGGAGTGCACTATGTAGAAACTATATGTGGAGTTACCAGCTGCGTCTATATATGCGTCTATATATGCGTCTATATAGCTGGTGAATCTAAGCTAGTAACGGTGATGTGCATTAAAATCCCCAAATACATGTATTTGGTGAGAGTGCTGTATCTATGCTTTCAGAGACAAAATTAAGCAGGGTACAGTCTTGGGTCGAAGGAGAACGGTATATGAAATACAAGTAACTAACGCTGTGCTATAATGTTAATCTAAAGCACTTGTAGGCTTGATCATCTGATTCTAGCCTATGTTTTCTAGTCAAAGAGAGGGTGTTCCGAACATAAACTCCTGGCCTATGCATATGTTTGTCAGAGTCTATACGGTAGAGTAGGAGGTATTCAGTCATGTCAAAATGGTGCGAGGAGATTGAACATTGTGGGTTTGTTTCATTTAGTGCTAAGATATGCTGGGAGTTTATTATGAGAAAGGTTTCTATGTCATTGATGTTGGTTCTAAGCCCCCGGATATTTGTGAATGCTAGTCTCAAAGGCGGAGGTGGAGATGTTTTGGTGGGTGTCTGGTTTAGGTGTATTGCTTTCTCTTTGTATTGTTTTAGATAGAGTGGGGGGGGGCAAAGTGGGTGCTTGTTTGGTGCCAATAAGCTCACACATCCAGACCATTAGTCAAGACTTGATCCATGGTGTTTGTAGCCTCGGGAAAGCTCATTGGGATAACTGTAGGGTCCCTTTTCATGCGCGACATGGCATGTACAGATACTCACAATATTATACAACTGTTGATGGAGCAACCGTTCTTAGCGCTACCTAAGAGTTTGGGCTCCTGCACTACCAGTCAGAAACAGCAGCCAAACAAGCTGTCTAACCTGTACCCTCAACCTGTCGGAACAAGAGCGATCCAAACTAGTTGTTAGACTTAGTGACAAAAATCTTTTCCCAAGTTGATAGAGAGAAAGAGAGACGGCGTTCAGTTTCCTCGTCAGGAAAAAAGCCAGGCACTAGGTGTCTTTGAGGTGCCCATGCGCTAGTACCTCTGCACCTGGCTAATACACAAAGAAGGAGTGCAAAGACCGGGCGATAAGCATAGCCCATCTACTCCTTAAGGGGTTTTAGGTTTACAAACCGGATATTTTGTTTGAGACTCCAGCTCTAGGAAGGTTGTCGATCAGGACTAAGGAGGCCTCCCTCCCCGACGGTTTTCTGCCAAGACGTAAGTAGTCAGTAGCACAGTTTTTATATCAGTTTTCCTTCTCTTAGATGGATGATCCGACAAGGTCTACGGATCCATCACACCAAGAGGGGTAATTCTGCGCCCGTGTACTAATCAAGTATTTCAGAACCCCCGCAGGTATTAAAAAAAGAAAGGCATTTCGCACATATATATATATATATATATATATATACTCACCCCAAAAGAGAAGATAATACCTGGGAGGATCCCCATAAAAGACAAAGCTAATGCCTGATAGCAGAACATATACTACTCTCTTCACCCCTACCCCCCAAAAGGAGAAGGTCGTCCATATGGTCCTATGATAACCGAACAGATACTACATTACCCCCTAAAGAAGAATGTAATACCTGGGAGAATTACCACCCACCCTTTTAAAAAGAGATGGTAATTCTGGGGATGACGGTCTTATGACAACAGAACCGATACTACACTACCCATCACCATTAAAAATAAAACAATAACAGATTAAATCAATTTTTTTTCATTGATTAAAAAATATCTTGGAAAAAAAATTATTTTTTATGTTTCCTTGGCATTTTGGCTAAGATTAAAGTGTAGCATCTCATCAGCATCCCAACGACATCAGCCGTTTCACTATCGACGAAACTATTGCGTATATATAAGAAAATATGACAATGTAAAATTACAAATGTATATTACAGAATATTAATTTATTAGGAACTGTTTATAAAACAATTATGCAAATTAAGAATACCTATAACTGTTTGTGGATGTTTGCAGATTACTATATATATGGTATTTTAAAATGTTATATTTTATCATAGAATGCAATAAGCATAATCTGTTTTGATGTTAATATCGTTAGGATAGGTGGGAAAGAAAAGCTTTCGAAATAAAATTTAATTTGCCTTTATTTCAATTAGTACTTTCTGTTAAAAAATAAATTGTATAATACAGAATAAATTATTTTAAATGGACATTTGAAAGCAATTAATGAAAATATATTCTCTGAAAAACAGGGCAGACAAGTCATTCTAGATGTTAAAATGTTTTATTTATTGAATTAAAACAACACATGTATTGCATATTAAGTGTTAGCCGACAAGCATTTAATTTTAACAGGGCAAAGATCTACCGCAGCCGGACGAGGCACGTTAATTTAATTTTTTTTTTTCTTTCTTGCTTTCTTTTTTTTCTATTATAACACAATAAAAGAATGGTATGCCAATGAATATGTTTAAGCACCAAGTTAAAACAATTACTTTTAGGTTCAACTCTACTTTTCGGTAGCTGGGTTTAGCTAATTTTCAAAGGAGGCTTCTTTTTTTTTAAAGCTGGCGCAACATAGTCTTTCTCGTTTTAACCAATGTCGTCATTTGGATCACGTGATTTAATGAAATTGCTTTAGAAAAACTCTACCTACAGTTCTGAAAATCAAGGCGATCTAAGAAATGGGTTCATGTCTCTCTCTCTCTCTTCCTCTCTCTCTCTATCTTCCTCTCTCTCTCTCTCTCTCTTCCTCTCTCTCCAATCATCATCATCATCATCATCATCATCATCATCATCATCATCATCATCATCATCATCATCATCATCATCATCATCATCATCATCATCATCAAACTGTTAATCGCAGCAGCAACGAACAGTATTTTCAAGTTGATATAACAGACTAGCAAGGCTATTCAGCGTTGCCCGGAATTGAATAAGAATCCCTGTCATTTTTCGTTTAGGCCATAACACCATATTAACCTGTTTTTCTCTTCTTTTTTTTTTTTTTACATTTTGTCATATTCAATTTTGCTCCCCATATCTCCCCCATCCCCTCTCTCCTCTCTCTCTCTCTCTCTCTCTCTCTCTCTCTCTCTCTCTCTCTCTCCCCTGAAGCATCGCATTTCCTACCCGACGCACACAAATGTCAGGAAGCTGTTTTTAGGCTAAACTGAAAAGTAGCACAAAACCGGATTATTTACAAAAAAAAACAAAAAAACTGTCAAATTCAAATAGGCTTATCATTCGACGAGTTTGGTGTTACTGAACGCATCCAGGGCGAGGAGCTATTTGTGTGCAGGTTACTTGATGATATACAGGCTGTTTGGAAAATCGATGGCATAACATCGGGATTGTGTTCTGTACGATGTGCGAAGGTTGCTTTTATAATAGCACTTAATAAAAATAAACGTTACTATTGATGACATAAATTATTTTAAAGGAAATACAGTTGGAAAATTAGCCTAAACATTTATTTTGGTTTACCCACTCAAGTGTGACGTATTTGCCTTTATCTTAATCCTGTGGTGGGCCCAGATGCGATCCGAACGAACGCCAAAAAGCAATGGCTTGAATTGCTACCCTCTTTCTTTCTCTGCTAAGTGGAGATATGCTCTCCTCTTAAATTCCAAAAAGCAAGGGAGTTTTCACAGAAACGTGTTAACTCAATATTTTCCAACCAATGAATATCGTTTCAAAGCCAAAATCTAACACGCGTATGTTAAATTGGCAAGCCGACGCGAACTTCGAGACCCCTACAAGAACGAGAAAATAAAAAGAATCTACAATCCTCGAAAGAATCTACAAAATCGTACGCTCCTCCTATCCCGGCCTTTAGCCGGGGAGGCGAGATGAAAAGAACACTTCAAAACGCACGTACAAGCTTTCCTCACCTCGCGCACAGCTACTCACGCATTGACAAGAAGTCAGGCGAACAGAAACAAATTGCTACCCACTTACACGCACCAACAAATATAGACATACACATCTTCAGCCCTCGTGTCTGCTTATTTACTGAACATTTTCTACCAAAGAACACGAGTTGTATAAACCTTACCCAATGAACATTTCTTCACTAAAACTAACTTTTATATTCATGTAAAATTGTAGTTCTATAAATGTTTTGTTGATTAATCATGTTTTCCTTCATTTTTCATTTACAAAACTCTATTCATGTTGAGTTAGCACTTGCTAGCTGGTGACCCAAATATTTCCTCAAATCTTCATTTCCTTTCCATTTGCACGCCCATATATATCCCCATATCCATGCTTTGCCATAATCCCTTTTGGTCCAATCAGGTACTTTACTTCCTGAATTAACAAGATGACTGACGCTTATTACTTTACCTACAAACAATAATTACGGTAACTAAACATGCTTATATCTTCTATTAAATATTTAATATTATGTTTTTAAACGCAAATATATCATCAATGAATATATATATATATATATATATATATATATATATATATATATACATATATATATATATATATATATATATATATATATATATATATATATATCAGGATCTACAAACACATTGAAAAGGCCAATTCTATTTGGCGAAATATTTGTATTACTTTAAACTAAAATGAAAGTTTATAAAAAAAATCGGTTTCGATTTTCTTTTTCTTTTAAAGTTAATATCGCATCTTTAACATGCTTTGAAGGTATCTTATTTTACCTCATTCCTTATCATTAAGTTTCATTTAGATGCTTCAAAAACAAAAACAAAAAAAATGAACTTTATATATATAGTCTCGGAAGTTTCTCAACCATTAAAACTATATAAAAATAAAAAATAAAAAAATAAAAAAATAATAAAAAAAAACTTATAGTCTCAAGTCTTCCAGTGGAAAATCACTCATGTAAGTCAATTTATTTTTTACAGTTATTATATTAGTTAGTTTCTAACACTATTTTAAGGGATCATCAGTTGTTTACCATGAAAAACTGTTTCGGGAATTTAATATATATATATATATATATATATATATATATATATATATATATATATATATATATATATATATATATATATATATATAACATAATCTCGAAGTTATGCCATCTATTTTTCAAACACTCTCTATCTCTATATTAATCAAATTATGAAACAACTTTACGTGTATGTGTATTTCTCGCATCCACGTTACTGTGATAATTACACACTGAATTATTATTTTTTTTACTATTACTCAAATATATATTGTAATCAACAGCATAAAATAAAAAGAAATTTAAAAAATAATATTAAAAAAATAATTACGAAATTAAATCCACCAAAAGTATTTAGGTTTCTTCGTAAACAAGTCAGCCATTTTAACCTTTTGTTAATAGTTGAAAAAAGAAAGAATGAATTACTTCGTGACTCTTTGAAATTTGGAAGCATTTAAACTGTCAAAAAAACACATCTGTATTTAACCCTTAAATGCTTTATTTTTTATAGTGGTTTGAAAAAAATTTATCATATGAAAAACGTTTCATAGGGGTAATATAAATGATTTTTTGAAAAAAAAAAAATTATTGAACAAAAATAAATGATGTTGCAAATGTGCAACAAACGGCATAAATTTTACATGTATAACAAAACACTACAATCTATGCATCTAAATAATCATAATACACTAGAGAATCATAAAATAATTTTTACTTACCATTATAATGACCAAATTTAACAAGTTTAGGCTCTTGAACTAGGCAGGTGACAAACCCATGACACTCGCCCGTGATATCGAAGATACAGATTATCTATTTAGCGAGTATGGTGATGCAACATCATACTAATACCTACTCACATTTGCCAACAAGCTCGTTGCAGATGTGAAACGAGTTGCAGTTTGACACATTTTCGTTGAATATTATATTAAATAGGCATTTTGTTGGAATGTGACATATTTGAAACAAAAAAACATTTAAGGGTTAAATTTTTTAGCAAATCCTCATGTGTTCAAAGATTTAAAATTTTCGGAAAATTACATCCAATAATTTTATGAACCGAGATTAAAACAACATTATCTTATAGTTTTATAACAGTTTGGTTTAATTAACAATTTAATGACCAAACGATATCGTAATAATTAAATTTAACTTTGAAAATCCTATTTAAAAATAATTTGGTAAAAAAAAACCAAAAGCGGCATAGTCAAAATAAAACCGCTTGCCTTTTAAATTTCCTCCCTGTTTCCCCAACTGTATCAACGTGTAGAAATTTAAATGTAATGTGAACAAACATTTTTCTGTCCAACTCTCCATTTAGCTCGACCCCCAGAATCTGCCCCCCCCCCCTCGATCCATAATAATAGCCTGCTTAAGTCTCAGTGGCAATATGCTTTGTTTGGGCAAATAAAAATGATCATAATAAAAAAGATAGAAATAATGAAACAAAAACGAAAGTAAAAAGACTCCCGGACAATGCCGTGTAGTTACAACTTATATATGAATGAAGAAAAAACGGCTTGAATATAAACCAACAAAATGCAAAAGAAAGAGCGGATATACCAACACAATACAATTCAAATTAACGCATGCGGAGGGAGTAATATTTCGCTTTTATTATTAGAACTAGCATGGCTATTCGATATTGCCCGAGGGTATGTGTTATATAATGAAAGCCCCCAGTTTGGGTGGAAAGAATGATCGGTTGAGCTTTTTGAATGATTGACGGACCAGAAGTTAAGAAATAACCTCAGCAAGTAAGCGGAAGTTCAGAATCTGACGTCATTTCCAAAAAAATGTTCTTGCCAACCCCTCGAGTTAGCAGTCACGTAAAAAACGTTGCTCGTCCCAAAACCCAAATGGAGATGGAGTGGGCGAACAATTTGGGCCTAGATAAATCGCGGCCAAACCGTCTCAATCTCTCTCTCTCTCTTTCTCTCTCTCTCTCTATCTGAATACAATGAACACTCGTCTAATTATCTCTCTTTCTCTCTTACATAGTGAGCACCTTTCTAATGTATATTCCTTTCTCTCTCTTATCTCTGTAACCGCATTGTCGATTTGTCTTAAATCTAATAAATCCTCCATTTAAAAGAAGCCTCATGCATCCATGTGAATTAATCGAGACGACAATGACGACGTGGGGTACCAGCCACGTATATATAATAAGATCATACACACCTCAGACCACACGAGTATACAACACAAAATAGACGAGTTAAAAAGTTTGTGTGACATTTTTCCTTTAAAACTCCTCTTTCTATGTCTACGTCTCTTTACCCCCTATCTATCTCTCTTTATCTCCTCTCCCCCCTCTCTCTCTCCCTCTTTCCCCCTACATTTTTAAATGCTAGGACAAAAAGTATCATTTCAACCTAAAGGCCGATGGAAAAAAATCACTCTAAATGTCGACCTCACTCTTACGAAATTTGTCCACGGCAATGGCGAAAAAGAATATATCAACTTCGTGAGTGTAGATTGCGTAGTTTCTGACTTTTAGGTGGACACATACGCACACGCAAACAGACAACTACCCTTTATATAATAGAAGACTTCATTTGAAATATTTACAAATTTGAAAACAGATATTAGAAGATATAAACAGAGGATAGAAGGGAGTGTTAGAAGTATTTAGCAAGTTCGACAACTCTTGTAATTATCTACCCTTTTATTAACTCTTCTGTGTCGCAACTTTTTTTTTACTCTTTTCTGCAACACATGCTTTGTGTTAATTCTTCACTTGATTTTCTCGTTTCCAATTCTTCTTCTACTGCAAAATGACAACATTAACAGGTTATAGGCCCAGGATGCATAACGATGGCTGTCGGAACAAACTCTAATTCAATGGAGACGATGAAAAAAAAGGGGTTTACTCTTTTCTGCAACACATGCGTTGTATTTTTTAGTCGCTTGGGGTTTTCTCGTTTCCACTGAAAAAAAGACAACTTTATAAAAGAAGAAAGAACTGGTATAATGGTAACATGAATAAAAGGAGTTTCAGACAATTTCAAAAATGTCTGTTTGCGGGTGGAGTAGGAAACCGATCAAGACATGAAAAGGAAGAAATCAGAAAGGAAGAGAGAAAAGATAGATCATAGAACGAATACGCAATACAACATTGGAACTCATTTAAAAGTTCACGTTTACTTTGAGTTTAAAAAAAAATATTTCCACGTGTTAAAAAATAATTTTATTTTAATAATTTTAAAAAAGTAACTTTGAAGTAAAATATTTTATTTACAATATCTTTCTACTAATTAAAATTATTAAGAAAACTTTTAAAACAAACAAATGAAAGTTTTTCTGCTGATTTTGAACTCCAATTTAAGAATAATTAAACAAACGAAAGTTTTTACCAAAAGTTTTGTAACTAAAAGAGCTAGAATATTTGATATTCTATTTCATCAAGTTTAGCAACGCGTGGGTAGAGAAATTAAATTAAGTCAAACGTAGGAGCTGCTAAGATTCGCCGTGTTGTTAATACAGACACGTGTTGGAAAGTAAAAGAAAAAAAAAAAAAGCCGTGGGAGACAAAGTGTTAGACGACCAGCCTAAAACATAATGCATGAAGACTAGTTATTTCCCTTGCACCCAAGAAAGGAGAGTTATCTGCACTTGGAGTGGTGGTCGATCATGACAGTTTCGGAGAAAAACAACAAAAAGTGCCTCGCAACCACAGATATAATTTTGCATCCACAGCTTCTAAAGTACCATCCAACCTGTACATTTGTTTAATAAATCTGTTAAAAGTTTATACTTCGTCCATTGATCATTTTTGGTCCGTTATTAAACCTTTATTATCAGACGTAACACAAAAATATTTCATTTATTAATAACTTGTCTACGACAAACTATAAAAACAATAACCGAGACAAGAAGGAGATCAGATTAAACATACAGAACACATTGTTTCCACACAACAGAAAAATGCGCAAGTCATTCATTTGAAAAGGTAAAATAAAGATGTGCGAAGCACAAAACAATCACTTACATATTCCCATGTGTCCTTTCTATAAGTCGACATGCCCCAGTCCCGTCCGCTTGGTCGGGGGTGGCTACTAGGTGGCTACTAGGACGAAATCCGGTCTTAATTCTTGATCATCTGGTGGTGTGAGAGTTCCCAACAAAATCTTGTGTTTAAACCCTTTTTCACTAAACCAGTTTCTCCTCCAAGAGAGATAACTTTGTTCCGACAAAATAAAAGGATGCTGTACAGAGATATTTTTTTACAGAATTTGAAAAAGGGTGCAGAATATCAATGAAAGTTGATCTTTCCACTATTTTACAGGATTTCTTTCGAAGTTTCACCGGAAATTAAAAAAAAAAACGGTGTTAAACCAAAAGCGAACCTTCGATTTAATCCAACTGTCGTGGGATGTATTCTACCTATGATCCGAAAGGTTATGTCGTATGATGTTTGTTAATATTCCTTTCAATCTTCAGACACGAACAGGTAAAGTTGATAAAAATTGGACGAAAATGCAAGCATGTTCGAATTATTTCTCTCAAGTATGGTCGCGTTGTTCGAGAAAAACTTTTTTTTTTAGCCATTGTCTAACTTTATGTTGTTTTCTCAGATTATCTTCATGCTACGTTTCTCTTTTTTCTTTATTTCATTTATATTTTCTCATGTCCGTGTTTTCAAATTTATAAATGTTTCATGTGATAAATCATTTCTGACGAAGTCTCTAATTACTTGCCTCCCCACAAGGGAAAACTAGACATGAGCTCGGTTTTAATGTTAGGAAAATCCAGCTCCCCCAAAAGAGGCACTCTAAATTGGAACAAAAATAATAATTGCCACAGTTAAGATGGTTATTTTTATTCTCCCACTGAAGACAGAACATATGCTACACTTTGATCCTAGCCAGAAGACAGGATAGGATGAAGTTAGTATAATCCAGAAAAAAAAATCAAGGGGACAAGAAGACTACTTCAAATGACAACATCTTCTAATCCATTCGACCAATCTCCTACCTCCATGATTAGTTAATAATATTGAATTTTGGACAAAGGTTAATTATAGTTAACGGAATAAGGGGTGACAACAAATTTTTTTACAACAAATAACTTTTATGAAACGACAAAAGAAAAATAATCTTTTATCGACCTGCATAGATTTTTAGTTTTTAAACTTTTTTTAAGGGTGGAAACCCTTAAAAAAAAGTTTAAAAAAAGAATTTGCATCGTTGCCTCGGAGGCTTGTAAAAACAAATGGCCGATCATGTAATCTTCGGTATAGGGCAAATAATTTTAAAATAAAGAACAACCTAAATAACAGTTTCAGTAAGTTAAAAATATACAGATAGGTTGAAAGTTAAATTTCGGACCGATTGATGAGTTATTAGTTGTATTTTTGTTCAATTTTTGATTTTTAAGTTGTTTAAGATACGACATTGAACCTTCGCATCAAGTAAATTACGGCAGCCATCTTAAATTTTTATTTTAACAAGCCATCTAGGTAACGATACAAAATCTGAAAAACAAGCACTAAAAAAGTTTAAAAACTGAAAAGCTATGTAGCTCGATAGAAGATTAAATTTGTTTGGTAAGTTATTTGTTGGAATTTCTTTTTGTCACCCCTTTTTGCGTTGTTAACTATAATCTACCTTCGCCGAATTTTGTATTTCATTTAATTACATGAAAAATATCCAATTATCTTGTGTGTCTAGACTTTACAGACACGCTTTATATGTGTCTCAAGTCAATAAATGAATGCTACTGGGATTATATAAGTGAGTATTACTTGTCACGTAGTCGGATTATCGGTCGTTAAGCTGGTTCTCTCCACTAGGCTTAACTTCATTTAAGATAACACTGCTTTATAACTGGTTGTTATGCAACTATTATACCGGGGTTTAATACTAATCGTTAATAGATGTTATTAAGCACTATATCTTGCTACACATAAATAAATCAAATGAATAAGCAAATAGATACATTTAGAAATATGTTGTAACATAGCAGACGAATCTTCGCCACGTAAACAAATATAGGCGGCATGTGTCGACTAGTGTTATTTCCTCATGATATGACGTTTGGCGTTGAATCACTGTAGAAGTTGTAGCATAACATCGCTCTCTACAACGTAGTCAATAATGTGTAGCAATCACAGCATATATATATTAAATTCCCGAAACAGTTTTTCATGGTAAACAACTGATGATCCCTTAAAATAGTGTTAGAAATAAACTAATATAATAACTGTAAAAAATAAATTGACTTACATGAGTGATTTTCCACTGGAAGACTTGGGACTATAATTTTTTTTTATTTTTTTTTATTTTTTTAATATAGTTTTAATGGTTGAGAAACTTCCGAGACTATATATATATATATATATATATATATATATATATATATATATAATATTTAAGTGTAGAATTATAACGATAATTAAATTATCGTTTAATAATAATAATCTATCGTGATAGTGTAAAGCTCAATATATTAAATAGAGCAATTTATTTTAGAGGTAAAAGATGAGAATAAAACATTGTAAAGATACAATATTTATTAAAAACATCAAAAGTTCAGAGCAAGGAGCCTCATATCCTTAATCTATGGATTTTCAAAGAAAACATTTCTTCTCATCAGAGGATGGGGAAGCCGACAATGCGATTATAAATATTGTCGGCTTCCCCATCCTCTGATGAGAAGAAATGTTTTCTTTGAAAATCCATGGATTAAGGATATGAGGCTCCTTGCTCTGAACTTTTGCTGTTTTTAATAAATATTGTATCTTTACAATGTTTTATTCTCATCTTTTACCTATATATATATATATATATATATATATATATATATATATATATATATATATATATATATATATATATATATATATATATATATATATTATTCACACACGGCAGCTTAAGGTCAACATTTACCCAATCGTGACCAATTCTTTGGCTTGTCATTAATTCAGTTTTCATCCAAACTTGATGCGTGGTTTTGCACTAGAATTGACTAGTCTCAAGCCCTTTTTTAACATAAAGAAATTAAAATTTGGTCAAGTAGAAAAAAATTTATTCAAAATATGTGTGGTCATCAGCGTGTAGGATAACGACCCCCATTGACTTTGAATAACCATAACTTTTTTTTATTTAAAACAAATATTTATTTTTCATACCCAAAATGTAGCAAACAGCACAATAAATCTAAAAATATAGATAATATCTCGAAAGAAGTTTAAGATATGTAAGGGTTGAGCAGCTTAAACTGACAGAAATGCCAATTGAGTAACGCTACTTATGCTCTTTAACTCGACATAACTTTTTAAATTATAATTTATAATTTAAGGATGGAAAAATAGAAAGATAGAACTCGATGAGCTGATTCGAAATATGTTAGTATTAAGAAGATTGGGGCTATAGAATCAGAGCTGTGTGACTTTTAGTAGAAAAATATTTAAAAAGTGATAATTGACTTTTTAAGCTAAATTTTTCAGGAAAAAAAAGGCCCAAAAAGGCCAAATTGAAAACTGAAGGCACACTTTTAGATGCCAGAAAGACAAAAAAAAAACAAATTGAAAATTCTCTTTTTTAATGAAGAAAATGAATAAAAATTGGCTATATTGAAGATAGTAACTCTTGGGTATGTTGAAGATGTTAACCCCCAATTTTTGTGTCTTTTTTTCTATTAGTTTCGTATTATTTTCCTAGCGGTGAAAGCAAAGATGTTCCCTATGAAATTGAAGCTGTGGGCTTTTTTATATAGCTTTTTGTGAAAAATTTTAAAAATATATTTATATAATTATTGCGGTAAATAAATAATACTTTCTACAGTATACATATTAATTTTTATATCGTACTGGAAGACTTTAAAAAATATTTGAACATGTTATATTTAAATAATTGTTGATAAATTTGTAGATAGATACACAGCCCTCTTCCTCTAAACAAAAATGAGATTATCCTTTTTTTAGGCGATTACATGGAAAGTTTACGTAGTAGAAGGCAGACAAGGCAGTGTTGCATCGTATGGTCCTTCTCTCCACATTTACAGATAGTTGGGTCATTTTTGTAGCCCCATTTGGCCATAGCAACTTTTGATCGCCTCATTCCCGTTCTCAGGCGGTTGAGTGTCGTCCACTGAACCTAGGGTGCTTCTGAACCAGGTGGAAGGGTTTCAGAAGTGGATTCACATGTCAGTAGGGGGGATTCTTTAGCCCTCTAGTCCACAGCTGCAGCCTGGTCTCTTCCTGAGATTTTGTTAGGGGCTCGACATGGCTGAAGAAGCTTTTCATACTCAAATGTAGTAAGATCTGCAGAACTAAGAGTATCGCTGCTTAGAACACCTCAGAAATCAAGTTGACGTCTTTCGTTAGACTTGGGTAGCGGTAGAACAGAACTTACAAAAACCAAAAGCCACTCAAGGATAAGGGTTAGTGAAATTTTCAGTTGGATGATGAAACAGTACTATGAAAGGATTGAGGACTATGATTAATTCACAGGACGACTTGACAGATATTTGTTGACATTGGATTTGAAAACGATCATGTTGTAGTCTGTAGGAAAACATTCCCGCAGTAACGTGTTCCACAAGTGTGAAGTTCTTGGAAAGAAACTCTGTTCATGGAAGTTTCATTTGATTTTAAGTACACAGGGGAAGAAAAGAAGAGTTCTTTGCAGTGTTGATAGAAAGATGCGTTCTTGCTAAGATAGTTTTTCGGGGGGTGGGGCAGACCAGAGATTGAAGCCCAGTCGATCTCCTTCCATGGAAATACGGATAGAGTAGAGAAAGACTAGCAACGTCTCTTCTGCGATATAGGGGCTGCATGGAAAGGAAGAAAATCATCTCCCACTAGATTGCAAAGTCGAGTTTGTACTCTCTCAAGGCAAGAAAGAATGCTCAGGTGGTAGCAGTACTCCATCTTGGGTCGAATCTGATTCTTATACAGATGTCAAGGACTTTCTGGAGCAGTAGAATGATCCAACCATTTTTCCAATGACTTTAGCAACGGATTTAATATAAGTCTTTCATTTCAGGTGTGAGGTGAAAGTCAGTTCAAGGAGCTTGTCAAAGCAAAGGGCTTCTTCAAGGAGAGAGCCATTCATTTCTATGAATGAGAATTCGAGCGTTGGTGGTGAAAAGAGAGCATTTATTTACTTGTGTGCTACAAAGTTTGCATAAGGATCATGACAGGAGATTAGAGTTTTGCACCATTTTCATGCGTAAAACCAATGAATATAAGATCTTTTTTATATGATTTGGTGGTCAAACTGTTAAACTACAACCGCGTCCTCGAACGACTGCCTACTTCAAATTCATGTGACGTGTTTACTTTCTATCTCCTTATTCTGGCCGTGTCTGGATTCTGGTGAGGGATATTTTGAGAATTTTTATTAATTGATGTCTAATACTTATTGTTAAATTTTCACAAAATCAGAGATTTGTAAGTGAATCCTGTACATTAAAATATAAAATAT
>OY744529.1:17766220-17803720 GCA_963556195.1 Sepiola atlantica | reverse complement strand
GCATAAATGCGTTCACAACAGGAACCATTACAGACGTTTGCTTATTGGCATTTGGCGTTTTTTAAATTTTTACTATTGAGTCACCACTTATCAAGGCCAAGAGCCACTCGAGGATAAGGGTTAATGAGACTGAAATTATTGTCAGCTGAAAGATGAGTAAAACTATGGGAGTACTAACATTGATCAATGGTATGACCTTATTATTTATCGGGCGGTTTTTAACAAGTATCTGTTAGAATTGGACTTGAAAACGACCAAATTGTAATCAGTAGGGAAGTAGTTCTGTGGCAATATGTTCCACGGGCGGGAAGTCCTTGCAAAGAAGCTTTGTCTATGAAAATTCCGCCTGACGCAAGGCAGATGGAGGGAGAAAGGAAAGTTCTTTTCGAGGCGGTAGAAAACGAGTTTTTGTTGTGAATGTCTTTCAAGGGAGGACCAAAGATTGGAGCTCAGTCGAGCACCTTTCATGGTAATAACGATAGAGCAGAGAGAGACTAGCCACATCTCTTCGGTGATAAAAGGGCTTCAGGGAAGAGAAAAGATCACCTCCACAAGATTTCCAAATCGATTTTGTACTCTCTTAAGGCAGGAAAGAGTGCCTTGTAGAGCCCCACCCCAAAAATCTGATGAAGAGCAATTCTGTTCTCTATTTAATTTTTTTTTTATCTCGCTTATTTTAAAAGTATTTTTTGGATGGATGTCTTTTTTGTAGAAATTCTAACAATAGGTATTAGACATCAATTAAAAAATATTCCACAATTTTCAGTTTCTTTTGAGTATTTTAAAAGTGTTTTAGACAGCATAATATTGGGCAAAACTCCCATTTGAAAATTCAAATATTTCAGATTTACATTAAATTTGACTCATAGTTATTAATCACCAATGACGCAAGATTCCTTGAACCCCTTAGCCGTGCAGATCGTCGTGGCAATAAAAAAAAAATCCAAGTTCCTCTAGGCCGGGATGGCGACGATGATGATGATGATGATGATGATGATGATGATGATGATGATGATGATGATGATGATGATGATGATATCGCCGATCTGGTCGTCTGGTCCAGCTACAAACACACTCCCACGTTGAAACTGTTTATAGCAGTGAGCGATCACTGGGGGCGAAAGATCATTCAAATCTGAACAAAAGGAAAAGAACAATGTTCAACAACTCGGTCTGGGTTTTTTTTGTATAGAAGAGTAATTATTAATAAAATAAAAGAATTGATTTTACATTGGTCAATGATAGGATAAATGTCTACCGTGCTCGTAAATGTCTTTAGCAAGGGTTGTTTTTTTTTTCGCTAACTTATTTCGCTAGTTCTCTGTGTGTGCGAATTCTTTATACAAGTGGTTGTCTAAGTCATAAACTTAACGGGCAAAGGCGGTGGCTAGAATTTCGTCCGGTTTGGTTCTTCGGCGCGCGCCACTTCGGCGCATGCCCCTTTGGTCTCCCCCGGGCGTCAGTTCAACTCTCGTTCGTGCGTGAAAAAAACACATTCTTTTATTGAAGCGGCAACATTTTTGTTATCTCTCTTTCTCGTGCGTCGTACACACCCCTTCTCCGCCATCTTACTTTCTGACTGTCATCCTCTTTCAAAAAGGGTGGGGACGGGCATCTCACTCCTTTTTTTCTTAAAATAAATGGGATTTCCCCGTAACCCATCGTCGTCGTAAACAAACGATGACAGGCTCACATGAATCTCTGTCACGAGTGATTTGTGTCATCCTAGTTTGTGACATCTTCAAAACACCCGTATAGACTTGTGATTCTAGAAAACGCAAACAATAATATTGCGTTATTGATATTTCAGAATTAAAAATGCGATATGGAATTCTCTAATCTCCACCTTCCAGCTGGAAACTGTCTCATCGCCTCTGGTGATAATTGATTTTGAATATCTTACACGATTCTATGAGACTAGCTGGCGTCTCGTTCTGTCATACGAATAAGTTCATTTCTACGTCAAATATATACTAGTTTTATATCTCCACTGTGTCTTGTCGCAGGGCCCTCAGTCGGCGTAGTATCACCATCAAGATGCATACTAGCACGTCACCAGGGTACTCGATCCCCATGGGACCCCGGATACTTTGTCACACAATTTATTCTTAAGACACCTTAAACTTAAGCCTTAATATTTAGACATTTTCTTAAATCAAAATCATGTGACGGATTTTGATCAAAATTGGAATAAGGATTCTAGACATAATCTTGATTTTAATCTTTGTAAGAAAAATTAATTTTACCTTTCCTGGGACATGTATTCTTCTAGTTAATTCATAAAATACACGTTGTGATATACATATATTGAGAGAGAGAGAGAGAGAGAGAGAGAGAGAGAGAGAGGGGATGGAGGGAGGGGGAGGGAGAGAGAGAGGGGGTAGAAAATAAAACTAAAGAGGACGCTGTCTCACAAAATAATTTGATTAGAAGTAAAAGACAACAGAGAAGAAGAAGAAGAAGAAGAAGAAGATGGGAGGGGAGCAAGAGTGAAATACTTGGGCATTCGACACAAATTAAGCAAGATTCCCCGAACTTGAATTTCTTCTCAAGATCCCTTAAGCTTAAGCCTGACATTTTCGACATTTTCTAGAAAACAAGATTTAGTAGCATTTCATATTGATTTAAATCTTCGTAAGGGGACATAAAAGTGGTGCAAACCTATTTTTTTAACTGCCCCAAACAAATCATATTGCTACTGAGACATAAGTGGCTACTGTAATTCGGTGCCACATGTGTAGGGGGCATCCTAAATGGGCAGTTGTGCAGCAAGATGTTTTTTACACATCACATTTAAATGCCTGCATGTTGGTACAATTTGTTAAAAAAGGGAGCAGGGAGGGAATTCCAAAGGCAAGCGGTTCGAGGAAAGAAGCTATCGGAGTAGAAAGTTTTTCGGCATCTGCAGACCCCTACAGTGAAGGGGTGAGATTTTGCTGCTAGTCGGATTTGTCGGGGGTATTTACGTTGGGGTGTGGGTGAGAGTGAGGGTAAAATTGCAGTAAGTTCATCGGAGCGCATTCTATGGAAGTACTTGTAAAACAAGCACGGGGGATGCAACATTGCGGCGATGGGACAGAGGCTGGAGCTTGGTACACAGTGCGGGACCTGTTAATTTCTGTTCGGGGAACTAATTTTACCCGTCTTGGGACGGGTATTCTTCTAGTAATCATATAAAATGTAGATGAACTAATATTTTGCGATCCAACAATATGTACTATTTGCTTCCGGGGGACACATATCTGTTGCTGGTAACATTAATCTTCACTAAAAGTCGAGACCGTTGAGAAATTCATGTTGTCCTGCGCAACAGCTGACCACTGACCAACGTTGATTTAAATTATGTAAGTGTGCGCTGACAGGGAGAATTGGGTCAGCCCTTATGACTTTAATCGTCGGGACGTGTTTGGTACGTCATGGCGTATAAGAAAGGTTTTTTTTTTTATCGACTAGAAAGGGTATTCTACTCACCGATTTTCGAGTTTCAAGTTGAGAGAGGGGCGAGAGCACCATTTGGCAGGACGCCTCAAATCGTTGGAATATTGATTTTTCTCCATATTTAGATTTTGCAGATTGTGCGTAATGTATCTAGGTGGCCCAGATGTAAGAGGGCATTGCTTACAGCTGCCTTGGGTTTATTACTGACACTGAACTTGGGAAATATCGGGTGATCATCTGTTCTTTGTGTCCCCTATTACACCACGATGTTTATTATCCTCCAATCCAACTACGCACCCATCCAATATCGCATGTTCAGATGTTCGGTCCCACAGGGGTACAAATTTTGACCTTTCCGAAAACATCTTATATTTCGACCAGCCAACTCTGGGCCGCTCAATGTTTTACAATAAAACCACAAAATATTTAATACTGAAGACGCACATAACTTCGAGTTTAAATAAAAAAAACGAAATACGTAGGCTGGCAAAAATCATTCTTTTTTTGGTAAATTTCATGATTTATGGGGTGCATATACACACACTGTTCTGGTATTTAAACCGTTAAACCGTGAAATATTAATAAATTGATTTGAGATTCCATTCATGTTTTCTCTTCTCATTTATTTTTGTTCATCTGTTCCACCTTTCGGTACCTATATTACATTGCTCCTGACTCGGATCTCGGATCACACACACACACACACACACACGTATATATATATATATATATATATATATATATATATATATATATATATATATATATATCGTTGTACATTATAAACTCCTAAACTAATGAACCGATCATTATGAATCTTGAAATATATATTGAAATATATATTCTAGGCAACACGGTAACATGGGCACATTATTTTTTGATAAATTTTAACATTTAAGGGGTGCATATATATAAAGTTAGGTATGTCTATATGTTTATACACACACACACACACACACACACATATATATATATATATATATATATATATATATATATATATATATATATATATTCCGTTGTACAGGATGAACTACTAAACTAATGAACGGATCATTATGAATTTGGAATATATATTCTCGGCAACACGGTGAGTGTAACATGGCACATTTTTATTTGTAAACTTTACCATTTAGTGGGTGAGCCCTAGCAAATTCACACCCCAAAACTTTTAAAATAAGTTAGATACGAAAAATTTAATAGTGAAAAACATTGCACTACATAAACTTTTGAATTATATTAAGTAATACATTTTTAAAAGGATCGGTGTGCACACGGGAGCGTCAGTAATATGTATGTACTTGGTAACATTCTAAACTATTTAACTTATCATTATGAATTATGGGATATGTATTCCAGGCAACAGGGTGAGTAAACGTGGGCACATTATTATTTTATTTTGTAAACTTCACCGTTTGGTGGGGGGGGGGGGTACAACTGAAACCGTACTAGTCCCCAAAAGAAAAAAACATTAAAATTTAAAACTAATACAACTGTTACTGTTTATACCCGTCCTGTGATAGGTATTCTACTAGTATATATATATATATATATATATATATATATATATATATATATATATATATATATAATTATTTTTCTTATACAGACATGTACAAAAAGCCGTTACACTAGCATGTCGATGTTATCGATCAACAGTTATAAGAAACTAAGATCTCATCAAGAGGAAAAAAGTCTGATCTTTCACTCAGATGTTCCCAATATAAACATCTGAATGAAAGATCAGACTTTTTCCGCCTGATAAGATCTTTGTTTCTTATAACTATTGATCGATAACATCTACATGTCAGTGTAGCGGCTTTTTGTACATGTCTGTATAAATAGAAAATAATTATATAAATACTTCTATTTACAATTGCACTTTTTTATAAGCCCGGTTGAATTTCTGTGGATTTTTATCCTGTGGATGTTTACTTTACTTGGATTAATATATATATATATATATAATTAATTATTAAAGACAATATATGTATTATCATATATCATCAGATCCTTTTAGTTTGTAGTCTCCTTTGAAGATTCAGCTCAATGTTTGTCAATTATTGATAACAGATAAAAATATAGAACAGTTATTTATTATATTCCAATAACCATGGTTTGTTTTATTACTTTTATTTTTGTTTTTATTTTTTTCACATTTCCAAAAATTCCTGTGAGATATATTTAACGGTCCGTTCCATTTGTTTTGTGCCAAACAACATTTGTATGTCAGTATGTCAATAATGTAGTGTTGCAGAGACGATATTGACATACAAATGTTGTTTGACACAAAACAAATGAAACGGACCGTTAAATATATCTCACAGAAATTTGGAATTTTTGGAAATGTGAAAAAAATAAAAACAAAAATAAAAGTAATAAAACAAACCATGGTTATTGGAATATAATAAATAACTGTTCTCTCTCTCTCTCTCTCTCTCTCTCTCTATATATATATATATATATATATATATAGAGAGAGAGAGAGAGAGAGAGAGAGAACCTATCTGTACTTACCTGACGTTGCCTGTGATGCAGTAATGTCATTTTACTTTTTACTTTTTTGTTTGCATATTTTTGAAAGTTATGCGCAAAAATAAATACAATTTTTGTTTTTAAAGTTTTAATTTTATTTTAATGAATATTTGATTAATACTAAATCCAAAAAATAGTCATGTTTAAGTCACGTATAAGCGGGAAACACACACATACACAGAAACACGCGAAGTGGTCACATGATGTTATTTATGCAGAGAGGAGGTGGAAAAAGAAATGCTTATGTGTCCCTAAACACAATCGCAATAAACATGAATTTCCATGGGTAAGCAATTATAGAGAGATGCATGGACTGTGTAAGGTATATATGACTTATTTTGATATTATTTGGAATTATTCAAATAACGAATTCTGCGACCAGTAGAAACCGGCCATGCTGAAATGGCTAACTGTCTGTGAGTCAGTCCCATCTAAACTGCGACCAGAAGCGGGATCTGACGGTGTGTAAAATGTAGAGCCAGGTGGAAACGCGTCCACCCATATGGAAGTCCACTGCCAGAAAGAGGACAAGCCTCGTTTTCAATCTCGTACAGGCGTGGTGCAAGTTATTTTTGCTCTTTCGAATGTAAGAGTTCATTCTATTGTTGCCAGGTACAATTAAACTTTCATATGGTTCAAGAGAGGTAACTCTGAATATACTGAGTCGCCAGCTCTATAGACTCTCAAAAGACACCGAGTATTCACATAAAACCGGATCAAGAAGTTTTCTTTACACTAACTGTTATATCCTAAATTACATAGGACATACTAATTAAGAATACGCCGAGTGGTTTGCGTTTAACAGGGATCCGGTAGGAAGTAGAGACGTTTACTCTTCGCACACGTCCAGATATCACTGCCGTCTTATATACGTACTTTCGTATATAGTCAATACCTGATTACTTCCCTTTATCTTAGTTTCGTATTTATGCCAATCATGACCTTTACAACACTAACAATACTCTAAATGAATAAATGCGAAAGTCTTTTTCATTTACCCGAATTATATTTATATCAAAACACCTTAGGTTTACTTAATTCAATAATACAAAAAAATATTTTCAATATATATATATATATATATATATATATATATATATATATATATATATATATATATATATATACACGGACAGAAATACTTACAAAAGTCTATACTTTATTTGCACATATATATATATATACATACATATATATACATATATATATACATACATATATATATACATATATATACATACATATATATATACATATATATATACATATATATATATACATATATATATACATATATATATACATATATATATATATATATACATATATATATATATATATATATATATATATATATATATATATATATATATATATTCAACTATGTCTAATAAATTCATATTTTGTACGATTCATTTATAATTTGCTTCTCCTATTTTAATACATGTAGGCAATAGTTTTTTTAGATATTATTATTATTATTATTAGTAGTAGTAGTAGTAGTAGTAGTAGTAGTAGCAGTAGTAATAGTAGCAGTAGTAGCAATAGTAGTAGTAGTATTCTTTAAAAGCAATTTAATAAAAAAGTTTAAAATTCAAAATTATAATTTCCGTTTGATTTTTTTGGTTACGTTTGCGCACGTGTACATTTATACATAGCAAACATTTAGATTACTTTTGAATAATTTCTTTTAAAAGATAAACTCCGCATAAAACACAATGACTAACAACATTTTTCTATAAATTATTAAAAACATCCGTTTATTATTTTTTAAACTAAATTCATTGTGGTTTTGTTACCGTCGTTGTTGTTGGTTATGATGATGATGATGATGATGATGATGAGGAGGAGGAGGAGGAGGGGCAGGAGGGAGAGGATGAGGAGGCGGAGGAGGAGGAGAAAAACTATAAAGAAAAGCCCCCGTCCACTCATCTATCTAAATAACAAAATAAAAAATAGATTCCTATTTTTTATGTTTATTAACTCGTTTTTTTTCTGTCTTCAATAATAAAACCGAAAAGCACAAAGTAACCATTTCAAATTACTCAGTAATATAAATTGTTTTATTTGACTAATCGACGTTGCACTATTTCGCTTATTCATTTCATTATATAACTAGTTGTTAATGGGGAATTCGTTTTCATTTTTATGCTTATACAAAATCAAATTCTTCGACTTTGTATACCGAATAGACCATATCAATAACGTTTTCGTTGTCTCTTTCCTAATTAATAAAATTTGACTATATTCATACACAGTAAATGTCCTCAACGTTGGAATAACACTATGACTATAATCTTTTTGTTGTTTTTCTCCAAATTATCAAAATGTGAAATGAAAATTGTTTTTCTCTAAAGAAGACTACAGCTTCATAAGTTGCTACCCGAAGGACGTGTAGTTTTTGCTATTAAAATATTAGGAGAGTAGAAAGTGACTAACTTGGGTTTACTTCCGGCAGCCTCGTAACTCTTGCTTCCCTTATTTTGTCCTTTTGTCCTGTTTCTGACAAAGGAGGGGAAAAAGCTGTTTTTAGACTAGAATCTCTCCATCTAAAATTTATCGTTGGCTAACTTTTGACCTTGAAGTAGTATTTACTGTTTAGGTCCTTACATCAAGTGGCGATTTCCATAAAAATAAATAAAAATGCTTTTCGGCCAATCAGAAAGGCGAAAATACACACAGAAAAGAATATCTTAGTGGCAGAATTTTCCTGCGACCTATCTTTACCATCAAAAAGTCGTTGCCAAGACTTCACCAGTGACTCAGGGGGTTTTACATAGAAGAGCTCCGGTCAACACGATGGAATTCGGTAACGACGTCCGTCGTCTTAAACAGTTTACGAAGTCCCAGAAGTTTAGATCACATTGACATTCACCCTACAAAGTCCCAGAAGTTTAGATCACATTGACATTCACCCTACAAAGTCCCAGAAGTTTAGATCACATTGACATTCACCCTACAAAGTCCCAGAAGTTTAGATCACATTGACATTCACCCTACAAAGTCCCAGAAGTTTAGATCACATTGACATTCACCCTACAAAGTCCCAGAAGTTTAGATCACATTGACATTCACCCTACAAAGTCCCAGAAGTTTAGATCACATTGACATTCACCCTACAAAGTCCCAGAAGTTTAGATCACATTGACATTCACCCTACAAAGTCCCAGAAGTTTAGATCACATTGACATTCACCCTACAAAGTCCCAGAAGTTTAGATCACATTGACATTCACCCTACAAAGTCCCAGAAGTTTAGATCACATTGACATTCACCCTACAAAGTCCCAGAAGTTTAGATCACATTGACATTCACCCTACAAAGTCCCAGAAGTTTAGATCACATTGACATTCACCCTACAAAGTCAATGAATATTTGTGACACATTAAAGGCCATCCTCTTCTTCTTCTTCTTCTACAACGACGACATGGACCGCCCCCCTCTCTATCGTTCACTCACTCAAGCTTCTTTATTGTCTACCAGGATCCCTCGACTGCAACGCTAAAACAACTTCGCCTTCTTTAGACGACTTCTAGGATCTGACCGTTATTTATATGACAGGTATATTTGCTCTCTTCTCCAGACAACCCTCCAAACTATCTACAATAAATTGAAAAGGGAACTCACTACTACTCCGTTAAACCATTTATAGCTGTTACTTTGGCTTGATATCTCCAAGGAATAGATTACTGAGATTTCAGCGACTTCTCGGTGAATCGTTCGCTGAAGTGTCGCACTGTCTATTCTTTGAACGTTAGGCTTGTGATTAGGGGTTAGTGGTTAGGGTAAGGGGCTAGGGTAAGGCTTCAAGACTCTCTAACCCCCCATTCTTTCGAAACCAATTTGGAGAAGTGTTTTTCTTTCTCTTGTACCATGCTGATTACAGTGTGAGGTGTAGATCGCATACCAAAGTAGATTAATGAGCCGTAGATAACAAGCCAAAGCGGAACACATTTATGTTATTAGAAGTCGATTTCAGTTTAATCTCAAGCAAATATCGACGAATATAAAAAAAGTTTTACAATCCATCTGCATTTGTATAATTATAAGATTGATTCCATTAAACGTTTTGTTAACTGAAGTACGCTCTAATGTGACTTGCAAGGTAATCAATTACGTATGTAATCGTAAAATCCTCAGTAATGTATATTTCAATCTGGATTAATTTAATTAATGTCTCTCGATACTTCAAAAAATAAAATGAAAAGAATTATTGAAGATGTGTCTTAGATGTCTTCTTTGAAGATATATCTGAATTATCTCTTTTGTACTTATTCTAATAGACGTTAGAGAGTGCGCTATCCTGGACGGTAGTTAAAAATATTCGTTCCACGGATTTTAGGACGATATCTTATGTTTTTTTCTGGATGATCTTTCAAAGCCATCGGACGTGGTCCGATCGGCTGGACATCTTTTCATGGTCTTCACAAATCCTGACGCTGCGCCCGTCAGGCGTCTTTTCTGGTAGCAGTCGTATGGATCCCAGAACACAACACAATAATGTTTACTTATACATTGTCCACGCATATTCTCTATCTGCGACCTCGGTAACATGTGTTTTTATCGATTGAATTGAAACAGTAGTATATTCTTTCTTTGGTACTAATGTTTGTTGTTCTTAGCTTTGCGTACCACATGACATATTTACGTTTGTTTTTGGCAAACTTTTTATTTGAGAATAAATGTTTATGTATTTGAATCCGACTTTTTCTTCACTATTATTCCTTCCTATTTATTCAGACACTCGTATGTATCATCCAGGATAAAATAACACACAAAGTGGCGGCCTCGTTCTCGGGAGAGACATATCTGAACACGTGATCGCTGAAAACGTAAACGCTCGGATATTAGATATCTATTAGCTTTATAGAAAAAACGTTTTTTTTATTTAAAAAAGGTATAATTTTTCATGCCATATACGCATTCGTCAGAGTGAGAGAGAGAGAAAGAGGGAGAGAGAAAGAGAGAGAGAGAAAGAGAGAGAGAGAGAGAGAGAAAGATAGAGAGAGGCAGGCAGACAAACAGAGACAAAGACAGAGGAAGACAGAGAGAGAAAGACAGAGAGAGAGAGAGAGAGAGAGAGAGAAAGAGAGAAAGACAGAGAGAGAGAGAGAAAGAGAGAGAGAGAAAGAGAGAGAGAGAGAAAGAGAGAGAGAGAGAAAGACAGAGAGAGAGAGAGAGAAAGAAAGAGAGAGAGAAAGAGAGAGAAAGACAGAGAGAGAGAAAGACAGAGAGAGAAAGAGAAAGAGAGAGAGAGAGAAAGAGAGAGAGAAAGATAGAGAGAGGCAGGCAGACAAACAGAGACAAAGACAGAGAGAGAGAGAGAGAGAGAGAGACAGAGAGACAGAGAGAAAGAAAGAGAGAGAGACTCTGTGTGTGTGTGTCCATCTCTCCATTTCTGAGTATGAACGAAAAACGTCACCTGGTTGTCGACTGATTCTTCCGGTTGTCGACTTACTCTTCCGGTTTCTTTTCGCCGTCTGCTTTTACTTTCATTGGTGCTAACCACCTGCACATTCAAAACGTACATCGTGTGATCAGTTCCCTATTTTGATACGTAGCATAATTGAAGTCAGTCGTGAGACTGCACCCCCACCCCCCCGTTCGACAACGTAAGGATGGACCAAAGTCTTATCTGGGCCCATCTTCTCATTATTGCTTGTAAGTATTTCCGAATTTATGCCATGGAAACATTGATAACTGGATTTTTGATGTGATCAGGCTGGAGTTTTGTATGGTGGTAACTTTTATCAAAGGGCATCAGATCCATGCATGAAATTTACAAAAATCGAAAGTTGAAATTCCGTAAACGGTCACTGTCATATAAGATGCAGAACTTTATTAGCTACAATATGGGCCAAATAGTGGGTCTATACGATGAATGGAACTGAATTTATCGCAAAAAAAGTGTCTTTTACTTTTTCCACGAATTTGACCTGGAGTTTGGACCCCAAATGAAATCAGTTCTAATTTAGACCATAATCGAAATTTTAACCAAGTTTGGTGACGATTGATCAAGCGATGCAGACGTTAAGCTGTACACATACAAAGAAACATAGTGACAAACCAACTCGACCAAATACATAACCTTCTTGGCGGAGGTAAATATAAGCTGATATTTTTGCGTTGAAACTGACCGATTTTATTTTCTTCTTTTTTTCTTCCAACACATTTTCTCTTGAATATCACATTTTACTCTTTTAAACATTTTGCTAGTTTTGTAATGATCAGAACTATGTCTCATAAGTTATTCCCCTTGAAGAAAAGGGCCTTAAATCCCCAAGTTTTGGTTGAGTACTGTAACGCCACACGTGTCTCATTTTCTGTCTTTATAGTATTGTTGTAGACAAACTATTAATAAATGAAATGTTTTGTACAACACAGACTTTTGAACTGTCTTTTACTTTCTGACATGTGCGGTATTGTCAACTAATAGACAGCGATTTTTAGCAGCCTCCACATGCGTTGAGAATTAATTTAATTTCTCTTCGCACGCGTTGCTAAACTTGGCTGAAATAGAATATCAAATATTCTAATTCTATAGTTTTAATAATGATTTTGTAGAGCTACCTACCGACCGCCCTACCCCAAGCACATATGCCATGTTTCTTCTTATTATTATTGGCCGTGTCGAAATTCTAGTGTAGTCGATGGCCGGGGCACAAAGTTTCTGTCGTCCGGTCGGCCGAGTCAGGAAAGGAAAAGGAGGAAAGGAGTTTGAAAAACTCGCTCACGTGGGGTGCGGTGGATGTTGTAAATAGTGGAATGTGATTGGTTGTTTTTCATCCAATCACAGAGGCATGTAACAAACGACTCCGTTATAATAATTTTCAATAATATAAAATAAAGTATATACAATATACAGGATATAAAATTAAAATATAAAGTTAGATGGGTACACAATAGTCGGTGAAAAAATTCTAACACCATTAAAATAATATTTTTCAAAATGGGTCTCTGCGTAAGAGACGGTTTCTTAAAAAAATAATATTGTTTCCAATGATAAAGAGTTTTTAGGAGAGTAGAGCTTGGACCAGGGGTTCACTTTCCGCAGCTTTGTAACTCTCCCTTCTCTTATTTTGTCCTTTAGTCCTCACATTCCATGACCGATGTTTCTGACAAAGGGAGAATAATTGCTGTTTGCTGGGTCAGAGTCTATCCATATAACACTTATCGTTGGCTAGTTTTGTTTTTTTTTATCTTGAATTGGTAGTATTTTTTAGCTCTTTATATCAAGTGGCTTCATGCCCTGTCTGGAGCGATTTCCATTAAAGAAGAAAAGATAGATGGTTATTTCTAAAAAAATAATATCGTTTCAAAGATAAATGGTAATTATTGGGGAGAAAAACGAGACATGGGCTCGTTCTTCAACCAAGAATAACAATAAGAAAAACTAGTCTTACTCACAATTCAGAAACAAACTTAAACAAAGAAGTTGAAAAAAAGGACATGCAATAAAAATGTCCTTTCTAGCCGCGTTCGACGAAAGTCTCTTTTTCAGCTTCTCTTCTCTTCAGTCGGTCATGGCTTATATATTTTTTCTTTCTTTTAAAATGGTCTTCTTTAAAAAATATTGTTTCTTTAGACTCTGGTTCAATTTTCTTTAAACCTTTTGGAATTTTCCTTTTGAGACCGTATTCTTCATTTTATTTTTATTTTTTTAACCTTCTCTAAGTTAAAAGTTCTTTAACATTTTGGGATTTTCTCATCCCTAAAATTCAATAAAATTATCATTTTTTCTTAAAGGAATGCTGCTTGTTACAGCTGTCTAGACCAGTGGTTCTTAACCTTTTTTCTTCAATTCCCCACTATTTAGTGAGCCAGCTCTTCATTCCCACCACAGTTATCACATGGAAATAAATACATACGAAAAGATTCGTTATGTTTTTTCTAAATATATTTGGCCTATAAAAAGCATACAAAAAATGTAACACTAGCACTAGACGCATACAGGTTAATGAGATTTTTGCATTTGTTTTGCCTCAATGTTCGGTTCCACCTTTGAAATAGCGCAGCGCAAATCAGATTCAAGGTCAATCAGGCGGTTTCGCGATTTGTTTTTGATCTCATGTATTAAATTTTGAAGCAGTGGTTCTTCTGTCCGGCCGGTCATTCCCCACTTGGCAACTCCGCCATTCCCCACCAGTGGGGAATTCCCCACAGGTTAAGAACCACTGGTCTAGACTCTTCTCTCAAAAGGAGGTGATAATTCGTCATTTGTCGCAAGCAAATAAGGCCAAAGCCTCTCTCCCCAGGACTGATAAACCACCAGTATGTAAAAACAGGCCCCAAGGAATATAAAGACGACGATGATGATGATGATGATGATGACGACGATGATGATGATGACGACGATGATGATGACGACGATGATGATGACGACGACGATGACGATGATGATGATGATGACAATGATGATGACGATGATGATGATGATGATGATGATGATGATGATGATGATGATGATGATGATGATGATGATGATGATGATGATGGCTGTGAAGAAGACAGCTAACCCGGAAATCTGGAACAAAAAATAAAATTTTCCAAAGAATGTGTATGTAAAACCAACTGTCTATTCACTATTGTCCTTGTCTCTTTCTTCCAACACCCATGTGTTATCCATGAGAGAGAGAGAGAGAGAGAGAGAGAGAGAGAGAGAGAGAGAGAAAGAGAGCTAGTGTACGAAAAGGTATACCTGAAAAGTAACACGTGGTCGTTAAAAACGTAAAAGCTAGGATCCTCCACTTTATAATAAAGAGCAATATATATATATATATATATATATATATATATATATATATATATATATATATATATATATTAAATTATTAATACCTACAGCCGCTAGCGTTTCAAGCTTATTGCTCTCATCAGTGCAGGAAAGTAACAATTTCAGACCGTCGGGAGGCGCGAACCCGGTTCACAGAGTCAGCCTAGAATCGGCAAGCAGTCGCCATATCCACTCGGTCAACGGAAACTGTCACGTAATTAAGGGAAATTAAGATCTATATGTACCTAGAAGCGGGCACAGATAGAAGACTAGTCGAGAGTGTTCTACAAACATATTCGTTTTTTGCATAAGAGTTTTTTGGCAGTCTATTTTTAACATCCCCGAGAGAAAGTAAGTTGAGATCAACAAAATTTGAACATTATTTATATCAGTTCCAAAAATTCAAAGACAACGATTATTTGGCGTACGATCGTTTCCAAGCCAATTTGGAAAATTTATTTTGTGATATACTTTTGATGACCTTCATCAGCGCTCTTTACAGCATCACATACAGAAATCATTTAAGAAGAAGCTTCAAAATTCAGTATTATTTCAAAACCACATATATCCAGTCAATAATGGGGACAAAACCTCCTATTAAGCTACCATATATTACTCCATCCGTAAGTTCAAAGATGGTAATCGCAATGAAAATACATATTAAAATACATAAGAAACAGCAAATTAAATTTTAAAATATTTAAAATACAGAATGAACTAAGAAGAAAAATAAAATAAAATAAAATTAAGAAATAAAATTAAGAAACAAAAATGATAAAAGGTAATTAAAAATTATTATATAGAATTAAATATTATATTAACTCCTCACACCTGACATTACCATGTATCTCTACAAAGCCACCATCCGCCCATGCATGGAGTATTGTTACCACATCTGGCCTGGTGAATCATCCACTAGTCTCTCCCTCTTAGACACGGTCCAAAAAAGAGTCGCCAACTTAATAGGTCCCTCACTATCCACCAAGCTCCAGCCCCTGTCCCATCACCGCAATGTTGCATCCTTGTGCTTGTTTTACAAATACTTCAATGGATTGTGCTCCGATGAACTGGCTGCTCTGGTGCCCCCTCGACGTGAATTCACTAGACCAACTCGACAATCAGCTAAATCCCATCCATTCACTGTGGAGGTCTCCAGATGCCGGAGAGCCTTCTACTTTAATAGCTTCTTTCCTTGTACTGGCGGCCTCTGGAACTCCCTCCCTGCTCCCTGTTTCCCCGACTGTACCGACATGCAGAAGTTTTAAACAGCTCCCAACTTAAGATGACACCCAAAACCTACACCCTAATTCTCAGTAACCCCTTACGTCTATAGTGGCGGCCTGCCTTGTTTGAGGTGAAATATGTAAAAAAAAAAATTATAATAAAGTAATAAAGTGATAATAAATAAAGGAAAAAAAGAAGAAAAATAAATAAATAAATAAATAAATTAATAAATTAGTGAAATTAATGAAACTATAAAAACAAATCAGATAGAGTGGAGTTAAAATAAGAAAAAAATAGGAAAAAAATAAAATAATTAGAAGATAAAAAGTCGATAATAGAGAATAGGCAAATATCCAAAGATATCACAATACAACTCAAAAATATGATTATAATTATAATAAAAAAATATACCATTATAAGAAAAATATGTACAATAATAATGACGAGTAGAAGAATACCACTGGTGAGGCATGTATTTTAAAACTGTTCTGTTTTTAAATCTCCGAAACAGTTACATGGTAAACAGCTGATGATCCCCCGTTTAATATTTCTAATGAGCTATGCCTTAAAGCTAATGGCAGTTGGCGATATCCTTACAAATAAGCTGTACACAGGGAGGGAGCTTCATATAGTCATCCACATACAGACTGTTTCGCTGTATCACAGCTATTCACAGCGGCTCAAGCCAGGATTGAAACTCAACCGTCGGCGCTCCTACCACTGCGCTATCATACGACACTGACTGAATGTAAGAGATATCTCCATGTAAACATTGTCAAGTGCGAATTAGTTTTACCTAATGAGCTATGCCTTAAAGCTAATGGCAGTTGGCGATATCCTTACAAATAAACTCTACCCAGGGAGGGAGCTTCATATAGTCATCCACATACAGACTGTTTCGCTGTATCACAGCTCTTCAGTGCTCCTACCCCTGCGCTATTGATCAGTACCACTGGAGAGCCATGGATATTATAACTGTCCTGTTTTTAAATCTCCGAAACAGTTACATGGTAAACAGCTGATGATCCCCGTTTAATATTTCACAATTCAAGTTAAGGTCCCCTGTTTTTGTTTCACTGTTATATACTTGAATCCCCTTTTGTATTTGTAAATTTTCCAGTGGTAAATCGACTTATGTAAGTGCGAAGTCTGCAATATTTTGGATTTAGTTAGTATCCCTGGGAATTTAAACTGCATTTTCTTTGTTTGTTTAAAATGACTCTAAGCTTCTTAGGCATATATATATATATATATATATATATATATATATATATATATATATATATATATATATATATATATATTAAGAAAATTGACCAGAACTGTTCAATGTAAAAGCCTGATGAATGTTAACATTTAACAACATAGCATATATAAGTAAACAATCGTATGTTAAATTCCAATGACCAAGTCTTTATTCATTTTTTTTTTTTACTCGCTGAATTAAAAAAAAATTCAATGTAACTCTTGACAATTGTTTCGCGCAGAAACGAACAACCAGGAATAAACACATAATTACCAGGATCTGTTGCTCATGGCGCTCACCAGAAGATCGTCAGACCACTTCCGGATAAAAATCCTCGAGCAAACAAAATTCCAAAACCTTTTTTATACATTTCCCACAGAAAACCGTTCCTTCTGATGAGCTGCATGAATGAAAGATCTTGGTAATTATGTTTTTATTCCTGGTTTTTAAAAAAAAAAATCGGTTTCGATTTATTATTTTTCTTTAAAAAAAAAAAAATTGATATCGCATCTGTAATGCTTCAAAAGGTATTTATTCTACCTGTTCCATATTAAATTTAACAATAGATGCTTCTTAAAAAAAAATGAACCTTAAACACTTTATACAAATCACGTGCGCATTCACGCTCTCATATTTGAAAGTGGGGAAACAACAGCTAACCCCTTTGGCCCGGCTAGAACAACAAAAAGCCGGTAGAGAAAAAAAAATACAAATCCGATGATATCAGGATATATTACACACCGAGGATGCCAAGTTTTTGGCAAAATATCTGTATCACTTTAAACTAACAAAAAAAAAAATGCTAGTTTATAATAAAAAAAGAAAAAAAAATCGGTTTCGATTTATTATTTTTCTTTTAAAAAAAAAAAAAAATTGATATCGCATCTGTAATGCTTCAAAAGGTATTTATTCTACCTGTTCCATATTAAATTTAACAATAGATGCTTCTTAAAAAAAAATATGAACCTTAAACACTTTATACAAATCACGTGCGCATTCACGCTCTCATATTTGAAAGTGGGGAAACAACAGCTAACCCCTTTGGCCCGGCTAGAACAACAAAAAGCCGGTAGAGAAATAAAAATACAAATCTGATGACATCAGGATATATTACACACCGAGGATGCCAAGTTTTTGGCGAAATATCTGTATCACTTTAAACTAACAAAAAAAAAATGCTAGTTTATAATAAAAAAAGAAAAAAAAATCGGTTTCGATTTATTATTTTTCTTTTAAAAAAAAAAAAATTGATATCGCATCTGTAATGCTTCAAAAGGTATTTATTCTACCTGTTCCATATTAAATTTAACAATAGATGCTTCTTAAAAAAAAAAATGAACCGTAAACACTTTATATATATATATATATATATATATATATATATATATATATATATATATATATATATATATATATACCCTATTAACCAACGGTTTCCCCCTAACTACCATATCCAGCCTCAACAACACCAGAAGACGTAGACACCACACTCTCACCAACACTTGCTTCCTTAAACTCCCCTTCTTTAGCGACCGTATCACTTCTGCTATCCGCAATGCCATACGTAGTGAGAACCTTAACATACAACTTTCTCACACAGGCACCTCTCTCCGACAACATTTATCCAAAAAAAGCCACTACACCCCAGACCCCTGCTCTCTAGCTAGTTGCCCCATCCCCAACTCTGGCCTCTGCCTCCGCACCTATACAGTATACAATCTACAATGCACTAAGTGTCAAAAGTTCTACATCGGTAGTACCGTTAGGCCTCTACACCAACGCATTAAAGAGCATCTAAACACCCACATTTCTTCCTTCCATAAACACTTAATATCATGTGGCAACACACATCGCTCCATTAGTGTCCGCATCCTCAACTCCGTCCGCAATATAGGTCAGCTTCGAATTTCGGAAGCTATCCTAATCTCTAAATTTCGTCCTACCTTGAATAACAGATTCGAGTTGTCTTCTCCCTTCATCCTCTGATTCTTACATCCTCACACTCCCACCCCCAACTTACTTGCCTTTGTCTCCTCTTTATTTTTTGCTTGCCTTTTTCTCCTCGGTATTTGCCAGCGCCACCCACCCCACATTTTTACACTTTACGTATTATAATTGTGGAATGGAATGATATGCACTTTATTTACACGCATTTAGACCTAGTGATTTTATGTGTATGCATATATTCATGTATGTGAATATGGGTGTATTCTCATGTGTGTGTATGTGTATGCTCTATAGAATAAAATAATAGTAGAAAATAAGAAAATTAAAATAAAGGAAATAAAAGATTGAAATTGGGATGAATAAGGAAAGAATGGAAAGAGATGGATAAATGAAGAAAATAAAAGGGAAAAAAAAATGAAAGAATAAATTATAGTAATAGGAGAATAAATTAAATATATTAATAGATCATAATAACAAGGGAGAATTGAGGAAGAAGAAGAAAGTAAAAAAAAAGAAAAGAAAAATATAAAAAGAGTGATAAATGTGAAATAGATGAATCTATGAGTCAATAGATAGAATAAATTTTATACAAATTTACTTCTAGGAATATTTTTTTTTCCTCTTAAATTAACTATAAAAAGAAAAAAAAAAAGAAAAAAGAAAGAAAGAAAGAGTGAATGTATGAATAAATAGTACATTTTATTTTTATTTTATTTTTATTTTTATTTGTTTATCTTGATTTTTGTGTGTTTGTTTGTTTATTTATTTGTCTATTTTTTATTTTTTATCTTATTTATTAACTTTTTTCCATTGTCCTCCCCCTTCCCCATAATCTCTTCTTATTCCCCCCCTTCCCCTGTTACAACGGTCCCCTCATTGGCTTTTATCCATTTCACAACTCAAATTCCTTCTCAAATTTCAAATCTCATTTCTAAATATATATTTTTTAAAATAAGTTATCTCCCTTTGACAATAACAGCCCACACGTAAATTTAAATTTGAATTGAATAAAGAGAATAAAAGAGAAAAAAAATTAGTTGATGAATCATATAAAATAAACCATAATAAACCCATAAAAAATTGGTATATTATTAAACAAATGTTTATAATATTTTAACTTTAGTTGTATGATTGCTTAATAGAATTTTTGACATTTTCTGCGTTCCTGCTTCCAATTGTTTTCTCCCGATGATCTGACACCGGTTTTTCCCGTTTTTCTTCGACCCATTCGGTCTTTTATTGTTGTCTTCTGATAATGAAAGCTTTTCTTTCGAAAATTTAAGATTACCCTTTGCCGATCTGTTACTTACCGGACAGTATTTACTATTTGGTATTTAATCAGTTTTCGTGAAATTATTAATAAATCGTTTTGAGTTTCACTTTCTCCCTGCGTTTATTTCTTTTCACTTTTCCATCTTATGGCAACCACATCGCATTGCTATAGCCTCGGACGACTAATCTGCACTATATATATATATATATATATATATATATATATATATATATATATATATATATATATCAGGACCGGCGACACAGTTATAAAAGTGGGGGGGGGGGGCTCTCCTAAAAAGTGGGGGGGGCGGTTAAACACATGCATATATAACTTCATTATTGATGACCGTAAAGTGGGGGGCCAAGTCAAAAAGGGGGGGTGTAGCCCCCCCCCCTACCCCCCGGTGCCGCCGTCCATGTATATATATATATATATATATATATATATATATATATATATATATATATATATATCCAAGGATGAAATCCACATCATTAAAAAATGTAGAAGATCAATTTTAATCAATAATAATGACCAATGGATTAAAACACAAAATGACAAACTCCTTTGATTTGGCCATGGGTGTCCTTGACTCTGCGGAGGCATCAGATCTTGTGAGGTTATTTATTTTATATACACTCACAAATATATTTGATAATACAGATATCGGCCTATATAGAGATGATGGATTACCTATAATAAGGGATTCCAACAAGATCAAGGGAGAAAACTTCAAGAAAATTATACATATGGAAATAAAAAAAAAATTAGGCCTAACATAAAAATAACTCACCTTTTAGATGTCACCTTAAACTTAAATGAAAATACTTACGAGCCATATTTAAAAGATAACGCTAATCCAATATACGTAAACCCAAAGTCCAGTCACCCCCATCAACCATAAAACAGATTCCTAATTCTATCGAAAGTAGACTTATCAATAACTCTAGCAACGAAAATGTATTTAAAAAATCAAGCAACATTTACAATACAGCTCTAAAAAATAGTGGATACCATAATATCGAAATGAAATATAAGAAACAGGACATCAATAATTATAATAAAATTAAAAAGAGAAGAAAAAGAAATATAATCTGGTATACACCACCCTATAATTAGATGCTAAAAACTAAACTGGGCAAGTAATTCCTAAATCTCATTGAAAAACACTTCCCCATAACAAATTCCCTGCATAAAATATTCAATAAAAATAACCTAAAACTGTCCTACAGCTGCTGCGAAAACCTAGAAATGATAATTAAGGCACACAATAACAAAAGAGAACAGTAGAGAAGAAAAAATAACAAATTGCATAAAATAGTGATCAATGTAGCAAAAATAACACTTAGAAGAACAAAAATATAAGCACTACAAATAGTAATAACCCAAAACCCTAATAGTAATCACCTGAATAGAAATGAAAAAGTTAGTAATGAAGAGAAAAGCTGTAACTGCATAACTCATACACTTTGTCTACTCCAAAATAAGTGCCTAACCAAAAGTATTGTTTACCAAGCCACAATATTTACCAAAGAAATACCGAATAAGAAGTACTACATGGGTATGACCTCCCTAGATTTTAAAACCAGATATTAAAACCACAACAGCACATTTAAAAACAAAGAACACCGAATTAAAACAGCACTAGAAAACCATTAATGGGAGCTCAAAGATAGCGGATGCTCACCAATAAGCGAATGGAAAATAAGGACAGGCCAATACATGTAGAAATTTAGACGACCCGTGTAGATTATGTCTGAATGAGAAATTTGAAACCCTAAACTTTAAAGACCCCCAAACCTATTAAACTGTGGAAGTGAAATAGCAAACAACTGCTTACACATAATAAAAAACTAAACTAAACTAAAACCTAAATACAAGCAAGCACTTGTTAAAATAAGGTCAGCCATTATTTCGACACAACAAAGAAACGATGATGGGCCACCCTATAGCAAAAATACCAGTACAAATAATAATAATATTTAAATGTACAAAAGCAAGGAAATTCCCAAATTTTTACACTTTTATTGTCATTAAGGGTATGCGAGCACAACAGGGCTATGCATTTTACTGGTAGGAATTTTTCTTCAGCGCACCTCACACACTTCATCCACTCATGCATAGAGATTTATACTGTAGTGATGTGATAATGAAATGATTTGGTTGATATGTAGTCATACCCTTAATGACAATAAAAGTGTAAAAATTTGGGAATTTCCTTGCTTTTGTACATTTAGTGTATATGAATTTTCATCTTAACCCTATAAGGGCATATGATTTCAGTATACTGTCATTTTTCATGGAATGTCACTACTTTTGTAAAGGCTATGCCTCAATACAATAGTCATTTTTAAGTTTTTTTTTAATTTTCTGGAAAACTAAGATATATGGTAAACTGAAATAAAAATGCCATCAACTAGACGCTAGAACCTCTATCTCTGCCAAAAATCAGCTGAATCCATCAAATAGTTGATGAGATACAGGGTGGCACATACGTACGTACACACAGATAACATGTTTTCATGATTGAACTTTCTGGATCTCTGGGTTGCCTTGACTAATGATGCTGAAATTCTACACATTTATGGAACCTATCAAATAAAAATTCTGTGCAAAGTTTTAACTAATTTGGTTTACTGGTTTTTGAGTTATGATTGATCAAAGAAATGAGATTTCCAGCATAGGCCATTCGTGAAGTTTATTAAGGGATAGAGCGCTCTCGCGCCTCCCTTGATATATATATATATATATATATATATATATATATATATATATATATATATATAAATGGAGTCATCAGAAATATAATACAAAATAAAATATTTCCAGATTGTTTTGGAAACGATCGTACGCCAAATAAGCGTTGTGTTTGAATTCTTGGAACTGATATAAATAATGTTCAGATTTTGTTGATCTCAACTTACTTTATATATATATATATATATATATATATATATATATATATATATATATATATATATATATATATATATATATAGAGAGAGAGAGAGAGAGAGAGAGAGAGAGAGAGAGAGAGAGAAAGAGAGTATATATATATATATATAGCCCATAAAGTTTTCAGTTAATGGGCCAATAAACTTTTAAATTACTGAACCCATAACCTGTTGAGTTCCTAAGCCCATAAACTGTTCAGTTCCTGGGCCAATAACCTGTTGAGTTACTGAGCCAGTAAATTTTTCAGTTACTGGACCAATAATCTGTTAAACTACTGAGCTCATAATCTGTTTCATTATTGAGCCCATAAACTGTTTAGTTATTGGGGACCATAAACTGTTTCATTACTGAGCCCATAAACGGTTCAACATATAATGCTACTAAATCTCATGTCTAGAATCCTTATTCCAATTTTGATCAAAATCCATTACATGACTTTGATTCTAGAAAATGTCTAAAATTTAAGGCTTCAGCTTAAGGAGTCTTACAGAGAAATGCAAATCCAGGGAATCTTGCTTAATTGTTGTCTAGTGACTATAGATCAAGTTAAATACAAATCTAAGATATTTGAATTTTCAAAAAGAAGTTTTCCCCATATTATGCGGCCTGAAAACCCTTTGAAATAGTCGAAAGAAACAGAAATTTTGGGAATATTTATTAATTAATATCTAAAATACATTGTTAAAATTTCACAAACACTCGGAGGTACCTGAATTTTCACGAAGGGTTTTCACACACTTTTGACCCCTTTTGAATAAAACTAAATTGACCTAATTATAGTCAACATTACAACTCTATATGCCTAGTAGCTGTGTTCTAAAATTTATAATGATCGGTTAATTAGTTAGGAGTGATTCATGTACATACAAATACACATACCTAACTTTATATACAGATTTGTACACGATTCTGTTTTATGAGCAGATCTACCCCCCTCTCTCTCTCTTTCTCTCTCTCTCCCCCATCTCTCTCTCTCTCTTTCTCTCTCTCTCTCTCTCTTTCTTTCACTCTGCATTCGTGCCTGTGTGAGTGCGTTGTGTATGCGTTCATATGTATCTGTGTACGTATGCATACTGTAAAAATAATGTGTGTGATTGTGCGTGAATGAGGTAGGGGGTATTTTTTTCACATACATATAATCACAAACATAAAAAAATATATAACTATGTCACTGTTCCTATTTATTTGCTTCCCCACGAGGGCAGAGGTAGACACAAGGTCAATTTTTTTAATGTGGAGGAAAATCCAGCTCCCCAAGAAAGGACACTCTAGATTTGAACAAAAAAAAGATTGCCTCGGTCTAGAAAGATTTTTCCTTCACTGACTGAAGACAGAAAAGTGTAGTATCAGAACAGATACTATACTTTGCTCCTAGCCAAGGGACCCAGAGTGTTCACTGTTGTATTATTATTATTTATTCGATGTTATCAATGTTTTCTTGTTGTTGTTGTTTTTTACAATAAATGTGTCAATTACAACATCTTCAATTTAACAAAAATACAATAATAAATAAATAAATAAATAAATAAATAAAGGACATTAAACAACACAATATCCCATTTTAATCAATAAACCTGTCCGGTCTGGCTCTTTGGGTTCGAATAAGATACGCGCATGCGAGCACGCGCACGCACACGCACACACATACACACGCATGCACACACATGCGCACGCACACACACACACACACACACACACACACACACACACACACACACACATGAGTATTGATTTACTCCTCTCCAGGAGTTAGGCACAAGGCCAGTTTTTATCTTACTCCCACAAGTAAGATGTGACCCAAGGTCGGGTCGGGAAAGTGAGGTTTAAAAATTAAACTTACTCCTCCTCAAAGAGGGGAGGCGAAGCCTGGGAGGGTGGACCTCCTAGAACTGCACAGGACAGACCCATAGACCGGCGTAAATCAAGCCCCGAATGACAAGACAATACCAGTCTATGGGGTGCAGTATCCATCGGAACAGATACTACACTTTGATCTTAGCCAAAAGGAGTGGACGAATTTGTATCAGAGTTCATTGACCCTAACTCCCATTTCGCACGGTACTTCTCATTTAAAAAGCACACATGTCACACGCAAATAAGAGATAAGAGATTATATTTCAGTCTCTGGGCTAGGGATCAAAATGTAGTTCCCAATCCAGAGTGTCCCATTTTGGGGAGAGCTGGTCCCCCCCCCCCCACACACACACATATACACATTGAAAACCAACCTTGTGTATAACTTTACTCTCGTAGGGAGATAAATAAATAGTGACACTATTTCTTTCCTGTTTCCACGGACGCAACCAACTGTTGCAACCAATTTATCACACACCTCTCCGCAGGTATCACACGCACGCATACATACATACATACATACATACATACATACATACACACACCCACACACATACATACATACATACATACATACACACACACACACATACATACATACATACATACATACATACATACATACATATATACATACATACAGGGCTTTACGCGCTCCACTACTTTTGGAGCTGCTCCCGCTCCTGCTCCAACGCCCAAAATTGGAGCTGGCTCCTCTCACGCTCCCCATTTTCAAAAAGGAGCCGCTCCTGCTCCAACTCCTATAAAAAAAGGAGCGGCTCTTTTTCAGCGCTCCATAGGGAAAATGTACCTTCTTTTCATAAACGTTCTATTCTGCCAATGAGTGGTCGAAGGATAGAGGTGGGCGTCAAAGGATCTCGTCAATATGGGTTGGGATGTCACTTTAAGTGTAAGACCGTAAGATAATATTTGACAAAATCTCGCTAATATTTTGTGAGTTATAGGAGAACATGTCGGACGAAGTATAGGATTATACGTAAATTTTCGTTTCCTGGGGTATAAAATAGAAATAGAAAAATCCCTGAAGTATTTTTTTTTAATTTTAATTTTAATTACATTAACAGCCTATTTTTTCAGGAAAGGAAAATTTGACCCGATATTTTTTCTATTTATTTTGGAAGGGAATTTAGATTTGTTTTAAGTAAATAAAGTTTTACTTTCCTCGTGCTGCTGGACTCTGGAACTCCCTCCCTGCTTCCTGCTTTCCTGACACTACTGACATACAGAAATTTAAAACCAACGTAAACAGACATCTTGCTGCGCAGCTCCTAATTTAGGTTGAATCCCCCCTTTTTGCTTTCTCAGTAGCCCCTTACGCCTACAGTGGCGGCCTGCCTTGATGAGGTGAACTATGAATAAAAAAACAAAAAACAAAACATTATTAGTGATTATTTTCTTTTTAAAGAAAACATTTCTCTGGAAGAGGAGAGACAGCCAGGGCAACATTACTCGTCGTGTTGTTGTTTAATATTTGTTTGTTTTACGAATGTAACTATATTATATAATGTATATTATTATTTATAACAGAGAAACGCACAAGTACTTTCAAACAAATCGATTCATCTATTTTTTTTTCTATAGTACAATTTGGGGCGAAAAAAAACCCAATGAAGTTTATTTTTTAAAGATTGAATAAAAAAAATATTTTCATAAGTTTCCCCAAAAATATCAATAAACAATTCAGAGATCCATTTAATGTCTTAAAATTTCATACAAAATATCTGGCTTAGACATTGGGAGTTGAAAAAATATCGTGTCAAATTCCCCCCCCCCCCTGCCAAAAAAAAAATTAACTGGAGCAAGTTTTCTTAGGTCGGGCAAAAACATTATTAAAATTAAAAATTTGAAAAAAAAGGTGAAACGTCTATATTTGAAATCTCTAACAAAAGCAAACTGTTTACAATTTTGATATTCGATAATAGATTTTTTAAGATAAAGAAAGATATCTAATCTACTTTCGGTTCTAAAAAACAAAAAATTAGTCATAAAGTCTAATTATTTGTTTTTTAAAATTAAAATTTAAGATATTTTCTTTAATTTAATTAAGTTTAAAAATTTTAGAATAGAGACTGCTGTTTTCTTTCGCTGATTTCGCTTGGTATTCGCCCAAATTTAGGATGAAACTGATTGCTGGTCTTAATTGTATTTTTGGTCCTGAAATAAAATTCTCATTTACTTTTGAAAGTGTTGAGAATCTAACTTTAATTCCAGGTTTTAATCGCTAGCGGCCATGTTGGTTTTTATTGTTTTTTTCCTTGGGCTAAATATATTTTTTCCTTGGACTAAAGATATTTTTACTGCTTTAACATTTTATTACACACAAAAAAAACTTTGAACATTCTATTTACAAAAGCAAGTTTTAACGGAATTTAACGAATTTAAAAGCAAACATGAAAAGGTTAAAACATACTAGTCGTGAATTTAAGAATAACAAAAAATGTGGCATAAAAGTTCAATTTGATATATGCTAAAAAATAAATTAGAATTTTTTGTCAGGACAAAATGTACCATTTCACCCCAAAAATCGATTTTATTTGCATGAATACCGAGCGAAATGGGCGAGAAAATCCAACGGCCCCTATAGTATAATTGAACCTAAAATTCTTTATTTAAAAACACGAATTAAAAGAAAAATTGGCTTATTTATTCAATCACAATAAACATCCGATCATAAATACAAAAAAAATGTTCAAATCTATAAGAAAATAACTTCAAAGACATCTATAGACTTACTGGCTCATTTAAAGACATTTGGTGCCAAATTGTCTGTCTTCTGCCTTAAGAAAAGTGTCCCATCAAAAATGTAATTCATAGATGTAAACATCTGAGAACTTCAAATGTTCTCCTTCTTTCTCCCTGTCTCTCCCTCCCTCTCCCTCTCTCTCTCCCTATCTCATATACATTTACCAGATATAATTTTTTTTAAATAACTCAGAGTAAACTCTGATACTTGTTTTTCTTTTCCTTTTTATTGCTAAATAAAAAAACTAATGTTTAAAAGAAAAAAAAATCAAATAATTTTGGAGCGAGGAGAGCGGAGCGATAAAACCACCGCTCTTTAGTTCTAAATAGAGTTGCTCCTGCTCCACTCCTGCTGAATATAAAATGAGCCCTCCTCTCCTTCGCTTCAGCAAAAAGGAGCGTGCTCCTGGAGCGCGCTTCTTTTTTGGAGGGCTCCGTAACGCCCTGCATACATACATACATACATACGCCGAAAAAAAAGCGAGAAATAGAAAGACTTAAAGACAAAAAAAAACGAAATACAATGCAATATGGAGAGAGAGAGAGAGAGAGAGAGAGAGAGAGAGAGAGAGAGAGAGAAAGAGAGGGGGGGAGGGAGAGGGGGTTAAACAGAGAAAGATAAGAGGAAAAATCAAAACAGATGAAGCATTATGGTTGCACGATCACTTTTCTTGGTGGAAAAGTGTCTTTTGGGAATAAATATGTAATTTTGAGTAAAATTGTTTATACTATAAACAATTTTATCCATTTCATTCATTACTTTCCAGTTTTCTAGAATTATTTCAAAGATATTTTTGAAATAGCTCTAAAAAGAAAATTGGGTACTTCTGCAGTTTCACAATGACATGTTAGGCCTCTCTAAAAAAAAATAGCTTAAGAAATGTATAAACTTTGTTATGTTTACGTGGTAGCTGAAAAGAAGACTGTGCACCAAAAATTACGCAAATTCATCCAATATTTATTAAATTAAAAATAATAACGATTTTATCTGTATGTCGCCATTTTTCTTATATTTTGACTTTTTTCGAAAGTTATCTCCCTTGCCCACTTAGTAAGCTGAAATGTCTACCGATACGCAAGATAGTTTTTTTTCTTCTTTTTCTTATAATCTAATAAATATTGGATTAATTTGCGTACAATCTTATTTTCAGCTAACACGTAAGTACAGAACAAAGTTTATACATTTATTCCAATATTTTAATGTCATTGTGAAACTGCAGAAGCACCAAAAATTGGTATTTATCTTTCAAAGACCTTTTAACAACAATAACAAGCATATATTAAAATTTGTTCAACAATTTTTGCTTCGTAAAAAAACTGCAAATGCTTCCCATTGATTGATCTAACAGTACTGAAAAAAACAAAACAAAAAAGTCATAGGTCAAGAGTAGCCTAATCTCTATATTGATAAGAGTATGACAACTTCTTCTTCGTCCTGTGCAGTTCTAGGAGGTCCACCCTCCCAGGCTTTGCCTTCTCTCTTTGGGGAGGAGTAAGTTTATTGCTTACTGTCTGAGGCGCCCCTACCGGGGAATGCCGACGGAGCTGCCCAGGCAATTTTTAATGGCCAGAGTGCTCACCTCTCGAGCGCTGGCTTTTCAAACCCCACTTTCTCGACCCGATCTTGGGTCACATCTTACTTGTGGGAGTAAGATAAAACTGGCCTTGTGCCTAACTCCTGGGGAGGAGTAAATAAAACTTCTTTTTTGGCCTCTTGGCTAAGATCAAAGTGTAGTATCTGTTCCGATGGATACTGCACGCCTGTCCTGTGCAGTTCTAGGAGGTTCACCCTCCCAGGCTTCGCCTCCCCTCTTTGGGGAGGAGTAAGTTTATTGCTTACTGCCTGAGGCGCCCTTACCGGGGAATGCCGACGGGGCTGCCCAGGCAATTTTTAAATGGCCAGAGTGCTCACTTTCTCGGGCGCTGGCTTTTCAAACCCCACTTACTCGACCCAAGCTGTGGTCACATCTTACTTGTGGGAGTAAGATAAAACTGGCCTTGTGCCTAACTCCTGGGGAGGAGTAAATAATACTTCTCGTGTGTCCGTGTGTCTTTCTCGCCTCTACGTGACTTACACGTTATTTATAAAAATATTCATCGTTTCAAAGGAAAAACATGCAATAGTGTAAAATAAAAAGTTTTAAAATCCTATTTTAAAAACGAATTTAATTGTGAATTAAATCCACCAGAATGCATTTCGGTTTATTAAGTCAGCCATTGAAAAAAATCTTTTATTCACATTTGAAAGGAAAAAAAAAATCAATTATTTCGTGACTTTTCGAGATTTAAAAGGAATTTTGAAGTATTTAAACTGCTGAATCTGACTTTAAAATTATTAGAACATTCTTAAAATTGAAAGTTTGAGAAACTATTCAAATCCAATAATTTTATAAATCAAAACAACATTACCTAAACAACAATTAGTTATAGTGTTATAACAATTTGGTGCAATTCAACGACCAAAGAATACTGTAATAATTAAATTTAACTGTCAAAACATTTTTTTTTTAATTGGCAAAAAAAATGTGAATGTGTACGAACATAGTACTCAACGCGTCGTCTGCGAACCGGAGATCACGTGATATTAATTGCACCGTTTTTAAGTCCCGTACAAAAACATACCGGGCGGTTCATTTGTTTTTGTGTGTGATAAGAGAAGTTAAATCGTGTGCAATCGCAATTAGAAATACAAACAAACAAGTGATTTTCAAAAAAACAATTAATTTATTTAAGAAAATGAACAGAAAATGTAACAAATGTTCCCCCCCCTTTTGAGTTTCAAAAATGAATAAATAACATAACATATATTTAGGAACAGGGCTCGTGCCTGTAACTCCCACTCCTTTCCCTTGTTTCCACGATACAAATTTGTGCGCAGGTCTGATCGAATATTTTCTGTAAAGCCAGTGCTTGTCCAACTTGCACTTAGAGTCGTTTATGTCTGTTGCATTGATGACCCAGTCTGGCAGAGAATTCCAATTGTTCACAACCCGTAGCCCAAACGAATACTTTCTAATGTTTAGCCTGCCATGTTTCTTTTTAAGTTTCAGGTTGTGATCTCTTGTTCCGGTGATCTTGCTGCGGGGTAACAGTCTCTTCTGGTCTATGTTGTCTTTGCCTGTGAGGATCTTAAATTTCTGGATCATATCTCCACGTTCCCTTCTATAGTACATGGACGGGAGCTTCATGTGTCTCAGCCTATCTTCGTGTGGCAGGGCCACAAGTGTAGGACACAATTTGGTGGTTCGACGCTGGACTTTTTCAACCTTGTTAATATCACCGACAAACTGGTGGAACTCATAGTGCATTTCCGTACTCAAGGATGGACCTCACCATTGAGGTGTAGAGCGTCTTGATCACGATTTTGTCTTTGCTAACAAATGTTCGTTTTATTGTCCCAAGTGTACGGTTTGCTTTCTTTACAGTTTCGTTAACATGGTGATGAAATGACAGTTTGTTGTCTACGTATACACCCAGGTCTTTTTCAATATCTGAAGCGCCAATTTCTTTTTCATTTTCTTCATTGTTCTTCATGAGATAGATATTTTTTTGGTTGTTATGTCCAAAGTGTATAACTCTGTATTTCGAGGTATTAGATTTTAGCTGCCAATCTTCTGACCACTTACAGAGCCTTTCTATGTCGTTCTGCAGTGCCGCTCTGTCCTCTTCCGTTGTAGCCTTAATATTGATCTTTGTGTCATCAGCAAATATGCGTGCCACACTCTCGATTTCATCTGGCAAGTTGTTAATTAAGACGACAAACAACAACGATCCGAGGACACTGCCCTGTGATATGTCACTTGTGACATCAGCCCATTTAGAGACATGCTCGTTCACTGACACTCGTTGGACACAGTTTTGCAGGAAGCCTTTGATCCAATCCCTTGTTTGCCCTTTGATGCCATAGCTTTTCAGTTTGCTAAGTATTGATTTACTCCTCTCCAGGAGTTAGGCACAAGGCCAGTTTTTTTAAATTTTTTTATCTTACTCCCACAAGTAAAATGTGACCCAAGGTCAGGTCGGGAAAGTGGGGTTTAAAAATTGCCTGGGCAGCCCCGCCGGCATTCCCCGGTAGGGGCGCCTCAGGCAGTAAGCAATAAACTTACTCCTCCCCAAAGAGGGAGGCGAAGCCTGGGAGGGTGGACCTCCTAGAACTGCACAGTACAGACCCATAGATGTGCGTAAATCAAGCCCCGAAGGCCAAGACAATACCAGTCTACGGGATGCAGTATCTATCGGAACAGATACTACACTTTGATCTTGATCAAAAGAAGTAGCCTTTGATGTATTTATAATTTTTTTTTTCAAAAATGAACAAATATATTTAACAAAATGAAAATAATCTTTTTTCAAAAGGAATTAATTGAAATGATAAAAATGTGAAATATGTACTAGCAGATTGTTGCGACCGATTGCGCAACCAATAGAAAACAAAAACAAACCAAAATACAAAAAAAAAAAAACGAAAATTTAATATCGGCTTTTTCGGGGGGGGGGGGGTAAATACCGCTTCTCTACCATTAAGCTAAGATTCCCTGTTCCCCAGTCCCTTTTTTTTTTGGTACGGGACTTAAAAACGGTGCAATTAATATCACGTGATCTCCAGTTTACAGACGACGCATTGGGTACTATGTTCGTACACATTCGAACAAAAGCAGCCGGTGCTTGTGCATGTTGCCAGAATATTTAAGTGAAATATGGCAGTTTAAAATAAAATGAACGGAAAACTTTAGGAAACAGTTGTTATTAAAAAATATTAGTGTAAATTACGGAAAATGATCGAGTAGAATTTTAATAAAAATGAAATGAATTTATGTAAAAGATTGGCGATTTTACGATGGAGGGTCGTCTTTATTTTAGATGAAAAGTTTGATTTATCTCCCTTGAATTGTTAAAATGCCGGCGGTTGAGAACTACGAATATTAGTTGAATTTCTAAAATAAAAAAAATACTTGATTATTGTCCGTAATTTTCGGTGTATGCTAATATTTTTCAATAACAAGTGTTTCCTTAGATTTTCCTGTCATTTTATTTTTAACTGCCATATTTCACTACCGTGTCTACATGCCCAAGCACGAAACAGACTAGTAGTAAAAAAAAAAAATTCTTATAAAAAGGGAAACAAAAATGAAAGTAAAACAACTTCTGATCAACAAACAGTCTTTTGGCTAGGAGCAAAGTGTAGTATCTGTTCTGATACTACACCTCGTCGTTTCTGTCCGTGATATCAGTGAAGGATGAATCTTTCTAAACTGAGGCAATTTAAATTTTTGTCTCAATCCAGAGTTCCCCCTTTTTGGGGATCTGGATTTTTCCCACATTAAATACCGACTTTGTGTCTTACTCTGCCCTCGTGGAGAGGCAAGTAAATAGGGACTCCCGGGCAACGCCGCCTATGTACAGTTAATAGTCTATCAAAAGCGGGAAGAGAGAGAGAGAGAGAGAGAGAGAGAGAGAGAGAGAGAGAGAAAGAGATACGAAAAGAATAGAGAAAGATCAACTTTTAAACGCACGATTATTAGAATGGTAGAGATGGAAGAAGAAGAAGAAGAAGAAGAAGAAGAAAGAAAGAAAGAAAGAAAGAAAGAAAAAAAGAGCGTGATAGCATAAAAAGTAAACTAATTGTACACACGCACACAGAAACAATGATAGACAATGACATCTCGTCTCTTCTCCCACCTCATGTATTGGCATAGCTTAATGGCGGCAAGCGAAGGAGCGTGTTACTCTCGAATGAAGTGTGTGTAATACACCACTCTCTATTTGTTTGAATCTCTCTGTCTTTCTTCCCCCCCCCTCTCTCTCTCTCTTTTCGCCCCCCCTCTCTCTGTCCATGTTTCTCCCACTTTCTTTCTTTCTCACTCTCTTTTTAACGTTGAAACCCCCTCCCCCTCTCTCTCTATCTCGCCCCCTCTCTCTGGTTTTCTCTCACCCTCTCTGTCTTTCTTTCACTCTCTCCTTTTTACTTTGAATCAATGCGCGAATTTTACGTCAGTGTCTTACCTCTGCTTCCCCCCTCCCTCCCTCCCCCCTCTCTCTCTTTCTCTCTCTCTCTCTCTGTCTTTCCTTTATTTCCATTCGCGCAAGTCTTCGACGGCGAAACTAGACGTATAAATAGTTTACGGACGGGCTGCCGATGCGCAAACCATTCAAAACCACGAGCAGCCCCTTACAGTAAGAAAGCAGAAAGAAAAAAAATATATATAACTAACTAACTAACCGCAATAATCAATCTGATCATTAAAAAAAAACAAACAAACAAAAAGATGGAGACTCGGGCCAGGCGCGTAAACGGGGATGCTGGCAGCCAGGAAAAGCTTTCTTCATCTTCTTTACATTCACCTGACGCCGGTAACGATTTAAAAAAATCTAACGGCGATGTCCGTAATCCATCTTCAGGTGAACATGATAAAGGTACAATTCCGTATCATCTCCAGCCACCCGAGATGAGGGCCGAGTCGTTTTTAAAAGAAAAACTTCCATCTATTATCGAGATAAAACGAAAGCTCCCAAAACACTGCTTTGAGTCGAGTCTCTCCACCTCGATGTACCATGTCGTTAAAGATCTCGTCATGATCATTGGACTTTACTACGGTACGGATATAGCTTATAACTTCGTACCTACGTGGTTGTTTTGGCTTTTAGTCACCCCCACCTATTGGATATTACAGGGGACCATTATGTTTGGGGTGTTTGTGCTAGGTCACGAGTGCGGACACGGATCTTTCTCCAGGTGGTCGATGTTTAATGATTTCATGGGCACTCTGCTACACACGCCGCTTCTGGTGCCTTACTATGCATGGAAGGTATCCCACAGAAACCACCATAAGAACACAGGCAACTTCGAAAAAGACGAGGTATTCTACCCGATTGAAAAAGAGCTGAAAAAAGAGCGCACCATGGTACCCGGTTTCGCCCTCGGTATCGGCTGGTTCATCTACCTGAGCACGGGTTACAAACCCCGTCGTGTCTACCACTTCAACCCGCACGACCCCCTCTTCGAGAAACACGTGCTGGCCTTGTACGTCACTCTGACATCACTGGGGGGTTGGGTACTCTGCCTCTACAGCTACTACCTGGAAAGAGGTTTCGCCGATTTGGCGTATTTCTACTTCGCACCGATCTTCGTCTACGCCACCTGGTTGGTGATAATGACCTTCCTTCACCACAACGACGCCGGCACCCCTTGGTATAGCGACGCCGAGTGGACCTACGTTAGAGGTCAGCTGTCGAGCGTCGACCGGCATTACGGGTGGGCTCATGATCTCACCCATAGCATCGGCACCCACCAGATCCATCACCTGTATCCGTCGGTGCCACATTATCACCTGGAGGAAGCTACCAGACACTTCCGAGCTGCCTTCCCGCATTTAGTGCGATGCAACAATGAAGCGATTCTGAAGACCTTCGTCGCAACATACTACAAATATATACACGGTTCTTATGTCGATAAAGATTCTTCTATACATTGGTATACTTAATTTAAAACGAAAAAAAAAAAAAAAAGAAAAGGTAATCCCTCCTTAGTTTTTACGTAGCCATTTATTGGCACTTTTTTTTTTTAACTAAAATTATTTTAGTAAAATAAAAAATAAAAATGGTCAAATACCAGTCTTTAAAACCGAACCAAAATTCTATTCTTTGATACGACGGGTGCGCGTGTGAAAATTACGGTTTAATTTGTTTTAAAAAAGAAAGAAAGAAAAATAACCAATTACGATAGTATTTGATTTCTACCTTTACGGTTTAATTCTAATTCAAGTATTTTTTTTTTTGTATTTGATACTCAATATAACAGTATCCATTTCAAGTAAAAATTTGTTTTTTCAATTTCAATTAATTTTATCTTCACAGCCGTCGAAAATTAATTTTTAATCAAAACAAAAGTAAATAAACATCCTGGTTTGATTTTTAGTGAAGAGAGGGGGCAGTTTAGTTTAAATTTAATATAAATCGATCTCCATGACAGATTTTAGCAGGAACGATATTCTCCAAATAATTATCTCCCTTTTACTAATGAGCAGGCGTGAAGACAGCTACCCCTTCCCCCTCATTAGTAAAAGGGAGATAATTATGAGTAACATTGTTCTTGATAAAAGTCCCTTATAGGGATCACCCCTCTCCCCTAAGTTTTAACTTAGTTCAAATCACTAAGAATAAACAGAAGAAAAAAACGTAAAAATCGCCCTATTATTCTCCAGTTTAAAATCTTCAAAATTACTTTCGAATCTCAAAGGGTCACGATAGTAAACAAGTCAGCCATTTGAAACGTTCGCACTTGTGCATTTTAACATCCCCGTGTAAATTTAGAAATCCATTCTTAACATGCGAAGGGGGGGGGGGGCTTTGTTAACTCTTCCCTTGCGGCGGGCGGGCGAAACTCTCCTAAAATGAAAACATAAAATGTTAAAATGCACAAGTGCCGACATTTTTAATAGATCAAACAATGGCTGACTTGATTTGCTGTCATGACACTTCAAAATTCGAAGGTAATTTCGAATCCGTTACACTGACAAACGAATGGAAAGTAATTTATGACTTGAATTAAAGTAAAATTTAAGCAAAAGTCCCTCTTTATTTGCCTCCCCACGAGGGTAAAGTTAGACACAATATCGATTTTTCTATGTGGAGGATATCCAGCTCCCCCAAAAGAGGCACTCTAGATGGGACAAAAAAAATTGTCCCAGTCTAGAAGAATTTCTCCTCAAACTGAGGACAGAACAGATACTACACTTTGAATTATATATTTGCGAGAAAATATAAGTATTCATTTGACAAGTTAGGCACAAGACCATTAAAAGTGTGTTCAAATTGGAATCGTTGGTCATCCTTTGTCTACTTTATTTGTCTATCCTACTATTAGCTAGAATAATTGCAATCACCACAATACCACATTTACTCTATGGGGCCATTCTACTTAAAATATCCCCAAAGTGTTGAAAATAACTTTGATCCCAGCAAAAGGGCTAGAAGTCAAGTATTTTATTACAATACTTTTTTAATGGGCTCAAGCGCCCCTGTCTTATCAAAGAACAGGCATGTTTTTTTCTGAGAAAAATACATTTAAAAAAAAAAAATGTCTACATTCTTTTATCACACAATCTTTACATACATTATATATATATATATATATATATATATATATATATATATATATATATATATTTCTACACGAATTTATTATCTTTTAAAAAAATTATCTTATTTATGTGTATTGTAAAAAAAAAACTTTTTTTCTAAATAATTTCATTAAAAAATCTTTTTTCTATGATTATGATTGAGCGACGAAGAAGGGCAACACGCAAGCTAACATCACAAAAAAAAAATGGCAAAAAATATCTGTTACAATTTTATTACTATTTTTTTCATTTTATGAATGAAATTTTAATCATGACTTTTTCACGGATTAGACGCAGACATAGGAATAAATGAATGAAATCGGTGATATTATTGTGATAAATCGGTGGCGACTCTTAGGTTGATCAATGA
>OY744529.1:17713720-17763720 GCA_963556195.1 Sepiola atlantica | reverse complement strand
ATGCTTTGAAAAGACATGTCTTAAGGAAGGAAAAATAAATCTCTTTTATTTGAAACACCTTGTTTTGAGCAACTGAGGACGTAATAGATTTTGTATTTTTACAATCTTTATTCTCATCTCTTACTTGTTTATATAATTGCTCTATATCGTATATTGAGCATCAATTCTTTTATATGTTTTTATTTAAATGTATAAATTATATCTTTGTTTTCCTGTTCTTTATATATATATGCTTTTATTTTAAATTTTTAACTTTTTGAAAAACTGAATCACTTTAAATAATCGACCACTCTGTGGGATTTCTTTCTACCAATCTTAGCAAAGTATATATATATATATATATATATATATATATATATATATATATATATATATATATATATATATATATATATATTATAAAAAATAACCGACAACTCTTGTCTGGATATTTTTGTATTGATCCCTTCAATTTTCCGGATTAAAGTCTTAATCTCGGATGAGAATTGGCTGATGAAACTGCCGTAATTTACATTTTGGTCCAGAGTACTTTCTGACCCATCTGGGTCCATCTTCAGTGGAATAATGTCAATCAGGTAAAGACCTGGAGTGAGATTTATAATTAATTATGACGGGAAAATTTAAATATGAAACTATATTTATTGGGTATTATAATACTAATAGTACTAATATACTTAAATGCTTATATATATATATATATATATATATATATATATATATATATATATATATATATATATATATATATATATATATATATATATATATATATATATATATATATATATGTGTGTGTGTGTTTATTGACCCCTTTCCTTTTTCAATCTATTTCCTCACCCCAACCTCAAGTGGCAAGAGTCGAGTTTAACTCTTTGATTTTGCTGACATTTATTCAGCTTTTGGGTTAGAAGCAAAGCGTAGTATAAAATTGCCTCAGTGAAGCAGAAATCCTTCTAGACTGAGGCAATTTAAATTTTTGTCCCAATCCAGAATGCCCTTTTTTCTAGCTGGATTACTCCCCCCCCCCTCCCCGACACACACAATACATTAAAACCCGACCTTGTGTCTAACGCTGCTCTCGTGAGGAGGCAAGTAAATAGGGACATCTGTTTAGTTCATTTATTTTGAAGCTCCGCTCTTCCACGCCTCTATTCCGAATTCGTGGCTGTAGGCCGACATAAAAAGATTGTCTCTCCTGCACGAAGCGGTCATGAACAACGTTTTAAGTTTCAAACCGATATACAGTGAAAAATAATTAAATGTAAAAAAAAACTTTTATTTTTTTAATTCGAATTATTTTATGGTGTTCAGTAATCAAGTAAAAATTCCATCTTTACTTGATATTTAATTTTCATTTTAAAAATTATTCCAGCAAATTTTAGTAAATTCTAATTATATCTTTGGTGCTTATCCAGATTAAGGGAGACATTCGAGAAAAAAAAAAAACTGAGAAAAATATCTGTTTGATGTACGTGCCTGTCATGGCCTGAATATATCCTATACCAAAAATCACGTAAATTAATGAAGTAGTTTTTTTCTATATAAAAGAAAAAAAAATTACCGATTAACGGATAACGTGTAAATATGCCCTCCATTACGGCTTATTCAATGGATATTCAAGGGAGATAACCGAAATTCATAATAGGCTTTAATGGCGGTCGTATTTCCACGTTATTCGTTAAGCGGTAAAATTTAATTTTATAAAAAAAACCTACTTGATTAATTTACATTATTTTTGGTATAGGATATATTCAGCCCGTGACAGATACGTACATCAAACAGATATTCCTCTGTTTGTTTTTGTTTTTGTTGAATGTCTCCCTTAATCTGGATAAGCACCCTATCTTTTTCCCTGAAAAAGATTTTATGTGACTTTTTTTTTTATGTTAACTCTGGTCGCTTGGTGAAGTAGAAGCAGTGTGTTGATGTCGGCCTCTGGCAACGAATTCGGAATAGGGGCGTGGGAGCGTGAAACTTTAAGATAACCCAAAAAGATGTATGCACTTTAAACAACACATACATTGCATATTAAGTGTGTATGTAGTTTGATGAGCACTATTTTACCTAACCCGAGAAGCAGTTAATTTTATTTCATTCCTTGTTTATAATGTTTTCCTTCCTGTTTTAGCTTGGCAGGGCAAAGGTCTGGTGGTAGGACAAAAGCCCACCGGAAATAAGCCCACCGGACAAAAGCCACCGGACAAAAACCCACCAAAATAAGTCAAACCCGGACACAAGCTCACCAACGTAAAAATAAATTAATTATTATTAAATATTTAAAAATATTTTGATATTTATTATTTTTACAATTATCAATAAGTCTTTGTAATTTTCTTTTCTTGGCAATTTTTTTTACATTTCATTTTTTAACATTTTCCGGTACTTTGTAAATACTGCAAGTCTGTGTGGTAAAACGAAAAATACATTTTTAAAGAAATTGTGTATAATATTATACCCATCTTTCGCGGGAAGAAAAAACAACAATTATGTAAGATTGAAATTGGGGGATCAGTTTTGCATATAATTTTAACATACAATGACCACCATTTCTGGACCATTCTAACTTTTTAGGGCAGTTAATTATTTTTCTTTTGCAATGGAATATAAATTCTTAGTGTTAGTAGTAAAAAGAGTTAGAATGGCCCGGAAAGGGGGGATCATTTTACGTTTAATTTATATGTGCAACTAATCCCCTACTCTAAATTTAAAGAATAATTGGGTTCTTTTTTTCAGTGTTCACACGTCATCGCATAAAAAAAGTTAGAATCACAATTTTTTTTCCTTTTATTTTTTTTCCTTTACTTATTGTTCTCGAGATTTTGCTAAAATCATTGATATTTTCATCTATATTTTTCTCTTGTACTATCTTTTTCTTATTTATTAACTTGTGCCATTTTTACCTGTGCCATTTTAACTGAATTAGGTGAAAAACAATGTACAGAATTCATCTCTCATCGCTAAAAAATGGTAAATGCCCTAAAAAGTTAGAATGGCCCGGAAATGGGGGATCATTTTATGTTAAAATTATATGAAAAACTGATCCCCCAATTTCAACTTAAAATAATTGTTTTTTTCTTTCCGCAAAAGATGAGTAATACATAATAATTTTTAAATGTATTTTTCGTTTTACCACCGGACTTAGGGTTAATAGTAAAAAGGGTACGTGGTTTTTATGATGTAATCTGTAAAAAAAATGCAGTATATATAAAGTACCGGAAATACGTTTAAACATGAAATTAAAAAAAAATTGTCACGAAAAAAGAATTGCAGATAAAGAGTTAATGATAATTGTAAAAAAGTTAAATATAAACAAATTTTTTTTAATTTTAAAAATTAATTTATTTTTGTGTTGGGTCCGTGTTTGACTTATTTTGGTGGGCTTTTGTCCGCACACCCAAAGGTCTATCACAGCCTGACAAGGCACGTTCATTTTATTGTATTATTTTCGTTCTTAACTATAGAAACGAAGTGTATTTCGGTAAATATTCTGAGGTACGAAAGGTAAAACAATTACTTTGGAAACAGGAACCAACTGAAGTCAATGATGACAACGACACATTACCAAAGATTATGTTTCTTAAAATATAAATACTTGAATGGTGATAAACTCGGGCTGCGCCCGACAAGCCCAACTAAAGAGTTGCCACTGATATCGACCAAAAGAAAGAAAGAAAGAAAAAAACTGATTTAAAAAATTGGAAGAAAAAGTATGAGAATCGAAAAAAAAAACTGCATTTATTTTAATTATCATCATTGTTATTGTTGTTGTTTTTAAAGCAATTATTATTATTATTATTATTATTATTATTATTATTATTACAATTCGAATTACTACAACTCATAATAGTGTTGTTTTTGCTTCTTTTTGAATTTCTTTTATTCTTTTTTGCATCATGATAAAACATCGATATTTAAATCTTGTTTAAATGCTCTCTTTTTCTATCATCATCATCATCATCATCATCATCATCATCATCATCACCATCACCATCACCACCACCACCACCACCATCATCATCATCATCATCATCATCATCATCAAACAAACAAACAAACAAACAAACTGTTAATCGCAGCAGAAACGAACAGTATTTTAAAGTTGATATAACAGACTAGCATGCCTACTTAGCGTTGCCCGGGATTGAATGAGAACCCCCATGTCATTTTGCGTCCAGCCCACAAGACCATATTAACCTGTTTTATTAATTTTAATTTTTTTTTTTTTTTATCATATTCAGTTTCGGGGGTGGGAACCCAGATATTCACTCCGGATTGAATGGATAGGAAATACATTTCACTAACCCCCTCGGGGCACATCTGGTGGTTCCCTTTTTGGGGGGTAGAGGGGGGATATTTTTTTCCAAACGAGCACATTTTGACATTGAGTCATTGGTCTCGACCGAGAATTGAATCCCGGTCTCCCAGCCCATTAGCGATATATATATATATATATATATATATATATATATATATATATATATATATATATATATATATATATCGCTGCGTCCACTTGGCTCTCCTCTATTGACACAGCCAGTCCAACTTTTGTTTTCTTTTTGAAGTTATCCTCGAAATGATCAAAGTCTCTACCATTCCGGACCTCTAAATATTTAACAGTAAGCCCATTTTACAATTTACTGTCTTTATATTTAAATTTTGAAATATAAATGAATTGATCTGAGATTTACCGTCTCTTGTCATTTATTTTTATTTTTGTTTATTCCACCTTCCGGTTTTCAACATTGCATTGCCCCTGCCTCGGAATTCTCACTTTCATATTTACTTGTTTACTAGCAATGCTTCAAGCAAACTACCATTTCCTTTTATATATATATATATATATATATATATATATATATATATATATATATATCGGTTTAGGGGAAAAAGGAAAGAAAGAAAACGTCTCATTATGGAAATACAGTGTGTTTCAGAAGTTGTGAACACATTTTGACATTTACTATCTTGAAAACTATTAAGGATATAAAAACGGGCCTGTCACATATAATCATTAACATTACAAAAAGGCAATGTATTTAGCTTTAAAATGATATTAGTTTCATCTTACTAACATTCAGAGTTCAGCCGAAATAAAGACTTCAAATCTTCCTAAGTCTTCTGGTACACCCTGTATTTTCATCACAATTATAGAAACGGTCACCAGATGCTGTTAATTCTATGTCTACACTCGTCTATCTTAGATCTACATATCCTCTATCACTGATATTGAGTTTTAAAATGAGACACCAGTTTCATCTTACTACCGTTCAGCAAAAGTAAGGACTTGAAATGTACCCAAGACTTCTGGTACACCTTGTATATTAACAATTCATTCACCCAGGGGTTTTTACCCCGCCTAATAAACCGGTATCGTCCAGGCCTTTGGGTCTGGATTCACACCGGTCTATTGGGGGTTGTCAGTCCTGTGCAGTTCTAGGAGGTGCACCCTCCCAGGCTTTGCCTCCCCTCTTTGGGGAGGAGTAAGTTCATTGCTTACTGTCTGAGGCGCCCCTACCGGGGAATGCTGACGGGGGCTGCCCAGGCAATTTTTAAACAGCCAGAATGCTCAAATTCTCGAGCGCTGGTTCTTTCCCACTTTCCCGACCTTGTGTCACATCTTACCTTGTGGGAGGAAGATAAATAGAACCTTGTATATTAACAAAATGAAATATATTCATACAAGTATCCTGGGTAATGTAAAACTAAGTAAAGTGGTAGATGATAATGGAGGTCGATCCGCGGGATACTTTTTCATTAGATACTACATCGAAGCATAGGGGAGGGCGCCACTTATTTCCCAGGATTACTCCACTTACCCTTGATCCTTCATCTTATAATGCAGAGCGTTTAGCTAGGCGGCATCAAGTACCATTTTTGAGTCATTAGTCTCAACCGAGAATTGAACCCTGGTCACCAGGCTAATGAGCGAACACCCTAACCATGATGCCAAATGGGCTGGTAATGTCGTTAAATCAGGAACTACAACTTTTTTTTTTAATATAGATTTAGTTCAAAGATTTTGGGATCATTTTGTATGTATTAATAAATACAAATAATAAATATCATCGACATCTTTTAATTTGACTTTATTTGTTATTAGCAAAGCACACCGCCGCATGAACTCACCGATTCCAGTGCGTCTGAATCATTCATTCAGTCATCTAATCTTTTGGCTAAGATCAAAGTGTAGTATCTGTTCCGATGGATACTGCACCCCATACTGGTATTGTCTTGTCCTTCGGGACTTGACTTACGCCGGTCAATGGGTCTGTCCTGTGCAGTTCTAGGAGGTCCACCCTCCCAGGCTTTGCCTCCCCTCTTTGGAGAGGAGTAAGTTTATTGCTTACTGCCTGAGGCACCCCTACTGGGGAATGCCGACGGGGCTGCCCAGGCAATTTTTAAATGGCCAGAGTGCTCACCTCTCGGGCGCTGGCTTTTCAAACCCCACTTTCCCGACCCGACGTTGGGTCACATCTTACTTGTGGGAGTAGGATAAAAACTGGCCTTGTGCCTAACTCCTGGAGAGGAGTAAATCAATACTCACAGTAGAAAGTAATTGTAATGTTTTTCATTGAATTTCTATACTACACACAATTGTTGGTTTACACAAGTTAGCGTGAATTGCCTTTTTTAAATACAAGTTAACTAACGTCACTTAATTGTAAATAAGCTGCGCCGGTTGAACTTTCTTGACTGGGGCAATTTTGTTTCGGTTAATTCAGGTTTTAGTATTGCTTATTACTACAGTGTAACGTCTTTTTTTTACCTTGAAAAAAAAAAAGACCGTAATGAGAAAGATGTTTTTTTTTTTATACATTTATAGATTAACACCCTTCGCTGACCCCCCCCCCCCCAAAAAAAAATAGACTACCTTTTTTTTAGACGATTACGAGTGAACACTCCCTGTAAAAAGAAGAAGAAGAAAAGCAATTAATTTAGAATTTATATTGGGGGATCAGTTTCGTATATAAATTTAACATAAAATGCTCACTCATTTCCGGGTCATTCTAGCATTTTAGGGCATTAACAATTTTTGGTGCTTATACTGATTAGCGGCCTATGAAAAAATATTTTAAAATAAAAACAATAATATATACTTATTAAGCATTATATTCTTACGGAAAAGTAGAAAAAATTATCCACTAGAACTTTAATTACAAGTATTTTTCTATTCTGCGTATCATAACAGCGACTCGTTCAGTAAGCCTCCATCTTGTTTTTTAAGAAGATTTGAAGGGCAGATAACTGAAATCTTAAAAAACAAGATGGAGGCTTACTGAACGAGTCGCTGTTATGATACGCAGAATAGAAAAATACTTGTAATTAAAGTTCTAGTGGATAATTTTTTCTACTTTTTCGTACAGTGAGTAAGAATATAATGCTTAATAAGTATATATTATTGTTTTTATATAAAAATAATTTTTTCATAGGCCGCTAATCAACATAAGCACCCAATTTTTTTTATCACTGACTGTAAGTCCGAGTGGCTGCCAGTTACAGTTAGGGTTATGTTAGAATACAGTAACGAATGTTTTGAAAAATAATTTATTGGTGAAAAATAATTTATTGAAATGTTTAAAAGCATAATTTATTAGGGAGAAAGAACATTTTGATAAGATATTGGGAAGGTTAAAATGCATCTATATCACTGCAAATTTGATTGAAAGTGTTCTTGTCTTCATGATTTTGTCATCACAAAAGTTTCTAGCAAACGGGTACAAAGTTGACTCAACATCGGTAAAAGTCGACAATACAAAACGGAGTATAACCGAAACAAAATTGTTCCAGCCGAGGTTCATACCAGCCGAGATTCATACCAGCCGAGTTCGCCTCGGAAATTAATCTGACAGACAAGGACCTATCGTGGCGGCTTTATGGCTCTCTTCTGTTGGAGTGAGGTATGGTCCGGCCCCATCCTAGGACGTGCATCCTCCCAGGCATTAGCTTCACTCTTTGGAACGGGGTTGGTTTATTGCCGATTGTCGTGACTAAAATGTTATTATTGCAATCAACATGTAAAATAAAAAGTGCTTTTCCATGGTTCCGCCTGATGTTAAGAACTTTTGAGGGAAAATAAGGTGCACGAGTATGGTACCCAAAATCTTTGTCTGCAAGGCGGAGATCACGTGATATTAGTAGCACCGTTTTTATGTCCCGACTAAAAAATACCTGGCTGTTCGTTTTCTGAAATTGAAATCTTTGAAATACAAACAAACAAGTGATTGTCAAAAAAAACCAATTAATTTATTAAAGAAAATAAAAAGAAAGATTTCGGCAGCACTTTTCCCGGCCGCCAGCGCCAAATGGCTCAAGTGACTCAATCGCAGTCATTTAAAAATAAAGATAGTCTTCAATATTAAAGATAAGCATATAATTGTCCCCCCGCCCTCGAATGCATTTTTTTTTTGGTTTATTTTTATTTTTCTACTTTTCCACCCACCGCCACCGGCCGCCACAAGTTTAAACATCGGTTTAATTGTAGAATAGGAACCGCTGTTTTCTTTCGCTCATTTCGCTTGGTATTCGCCAAAATTTTGGATGAAACTGATTGTTGGTCTTAATTATATTTTTGGTCCTGAAATAAAATTCTCATTTACTTTTTAAAGTGTTGATAATCTAACTTTAATTCCCGGTTTTAATCGCTGGCGGCCATGTTGGTTTTTATTGTTTTTTCCTTGGACTAAAGATATTTTTTCCTTGGACTAAAGATATTTTTGGCTCTTGTATAGATCGGGTACACGGGCGAAATTTATTTTAGAAGAGTTCCAATGGTGTAAGGGGCAGATAACTCTCTTTTTTAAGTATGCAATTGTTCCGAAAACGGAATATATATATTTTTTTAAATAAGAAGTCATGCAAATTCAATTAATTGAACATTTTTCGAAGAAATAACAATTTGAGAAAATCAATAGTATATTGATAGAACATTTATTGAAGTACTGTTGATTTTCACAAATGTTAATTTCTGCGATAATTTAATATTTTAAACTATAAAAAAAATAAAAAATCTGGTAATCCAAACAAGAGAACTGTTCGTTTTGCTGATTTTGAAATGAAAAAATATACTGTTGATTTTCCCAAATTCTATTTTCTTCAATAAATGTTCTATCGGTCGTTAGCGAAATTCGAATTACTTGGTAACAAAGGGGTTAAAAACAGTTTTTAAAAAAACATGACAAGGGGAAAGGAAAAAATAAGAGGTTCGATTGAGTTAAAATAGAGCTTTATTTACATTAAAATGGGCTGACTGCTTTTATTTCCCAAAGCAAGGTTAATAACATTAACCCACAGTAACCAAGATAAAAACAAAAAAAACTTAAAACATGAACATTCACCTATGGATAGAGTTTGCTAGCACAACGAACTGGAAACAAATTAATTACCCATATTTTTTTGTTCATACAAAAAACATAGAATAACGACTAAAAAGTCTTCTTAAAAATTTAACAATTTAGTTTGAATCTTCTCAGGCACAGTTTTTTTTTTCTTTCATTGAAATGTCCGTTTTAAAAGTCCCTCTGTCCTTTTTTCAACATTTTTCATTCCAAGGTGATCGATCCTCGAAATTACTTCATAAATGAATATCTCCAAAAATGTCCTTCGTTAATCCTTCACATTTTTCATTCCAAGGCTCAATCCTCGAAATTAATTCTTAAATGAATTACTCCAAAAACATCAAACACCTTTACTTCATAAAGTGTTCCATTATCCAGAAACGTCCTTAGTTAATCCCTTCTAGGAAAAATATGTTTCTGTATAAATAGGGTCGCTTAAATAACAGAATTTCATAATAAGTCGCACTTGCTCCAAGAACGAGGAGAAATCATCCAAACATTTTTACGTCCATTTTGAATATACGGAGTCCCTTGAAAAATCAACTTCACTCTCTAAAATCCAAGCTCGAACTAACTAAAAAAAAACGCCAAAGACACCGGATGGACACCGGTATGACTTCACCTCTAGACCTCTTCATAGCGATGATGCAATTGAAACAAAAAGATGGTGCGAAATATCACACCATCCAGACAAACAACCTTGACCTTCATTCACAAAGTGGCAATATGTCGACCTCCCCCCCTTTTATGCTCAAAATAGAAATAAATTTTCGAGTAGAATTTTGATTTAAAATAAAAAGCAGTTTCATCGTATTTTGGTGAATGCAATTGATTTATTACTTGTTAAAATGACAGACTGAGTTGTCTCCTAGTTTTTCGAACCTGATTAAACATATAATGGATTTTAATTTTTTATTACAATTCTACTGGATATTTTTTGCTAATTTTTGGTGTACAAACCTATTTTTGCTTGATACATAAGTATATCAAAAAGTTTTCTGGTTAATTTAATTGGAACTATGATTTTCAGCGTTTTTCATATGTACGCTTCTCTGTACAAGTACCGTTTTATTTGTTATACTGACTAGCGTTTATTAGCGTCTGACAATGACCAATGTATGGGAGCACAAAACTTTCTGTTTGAATACATTGGCTGATTGAATCAAACTTAGACAAACTACTTCCGCCAGCACATGTGTCACTGTTCACTGTGACATTCACTTTTTAAGCTGCCTAAGGGTCACATCGTCGCGCCAATTATTTATATTTGTAGCAATTACTTGAATTTAAAGAGAAAGGGGATATTTACCTTTTTTTTATGTGTATTATTTAGTTCAATATTTATAAAATATATTTTCTTTTGTAATTACGTCGTTTCCCGACTCATGTAATCGGAAAGACGGGAGCTCAAAAATTGTATTTTAGATTATGGCATACTAAACATGAACGTATTGGCGTTAAAATCAGTTTCGTATTACGTATGAAATAGAGAGAGAAAAAAACACTTGTTAAATTAGTAAATTAGCCGACATGCTGGCATAAATTCAAGATGGACGTCTCTAAAATTAGTCGATATAAAAATTGGAACGGAATGGAGAATATGTCAGGCGAAAAGAAGTAAAGTCTTTTAGTGAGTTATATAAAAATAATTTATTTAAAACAAAATACAAATTTTGAGCTACTGCATGTCGTCTGGTTTGGTTCGAGAAACGACCTGATTACCTTTTCTTTTTGTCTTTTTTCTGGGGGATTTATCTTCCTCCCACAGCGGTAAGATGTAGCACAAGGTTGGGAAAGTGGGGTTTGAAAAGCCAGCGCCCGAGAAGATGAGCACTCTGGCCTACAAAAAATGGCTGGGCAGCCCTGTCGGCATTCACCGGTAGGGGCGCCTCAGGCAGTAAGCAATAAACTTACTCCACCCCCAAAGAGGGGAGGCAAAGCCTGGGAGGGTGGACCTCCTAGAACTGCACAGGAGAAACCAACAGACTGGCGGAATCAAGACCCAAAGGCCAAGACGATACCGGTCTATAGGGTATAGCATCCATCGGAACAGATACTACACTTTGATCTTAGCCAAAAGGCCATGATCTTTTCTTATTTCGAAATTAATAAAAATTAAGCTATTCTTAAAAAGTAAATTGAGATTATTACTGTAGTGATTTTGGAAGTGTGATTGTATCAATTACACCATCCAAAAAGAAAAATGATATTTTACTTTGGGAGAGGAGGGGGGGGGGGGGTTACATCTATATTTATCCACCTGCTCTGCAGGAGGTTAGACACAAGGTCAGGTGAGGTTTTGAAAAGCCAGCGCACTAGGTGAAGTGCACTCTGGCTTACAAAAAATGTCTGAGCAGCCCAGTAGGCATTCCCCGGTAGGGCCGCCTCAGGCGATTAGCAATAGATACTAACCATCTTCTCAGAGAGAAGGTAAAACCTGGGAGGACTGAACAGAACCACACCTAATCCCGACAGCAAATCTAAACGGCCTGGGAAAATGTGCGGTAAAAATAAAGGTATTATTGTAGATTAAAGCCCTCTGTAAAATCATCTCCTCCAAATGAGATTCTACTTTTTAGACGATTTCACCCTGAAAAACTTGTCTGAAAGGAGAAAAAAAAAAAAATTTTTAAATTTAAAGTATATAAATTTAACGTAAATTAATCCATTTTAACATTTTAGGGCATTTAACATTTTTTTATTATTGCTATGGGAGATAAATTTTGTGGGGTGGGAGACTTTTTAGTGGATTATGTGTGGTTTTACTACTTTGCTAGGGTTAGTGGTAAAACAATTAAGTTAAATGTCCTAAAAAGTTAGAATGGCTCGGATATGGGTGATCATTTTACGTTAAATTTATATTCTTTTCGTGAAGCTTTTTTGAGGATGTTCATTGTTCATATGTAATCGCTTAAAAAGTATAATCTCATTTTCTTTTTTTTTGCAGACGACAGTGTTAATCTAGAAATTTACCAGATATTTTAGAGTTTAGAGTGAGAAATCAGTCTAGTATATAAAATTTAACATAAAATGATACCCCATTTCCGGGCCATTCTAGCGTTTTAGGGCATTAACAAAAAAACTTTTTTTTGCTATGGAATATAAATTCTGTGCGGTTTTTTTTTGGGGGGGGGGTCTACATTTTTAGGAGATTACATATGGTGTTACGACCTTTCCACTTCGACTTATGGTTAGTGGTAATAAAATTTGATTAACTACCATAAAAAGTTACTATGCCCCAGAAATGGGGTATCAGTTTATGTTAAATTTTTATATGAAACTGATCACCTATTCTAAATTCTTAAATAATTGTTTTTTTTTGTTTTGTTTTTTTCTTTCGGACAAGTTGTTCACACATAATTGCCTAAAAAAGTAGAATCTCATTTTTCTTCTTTTTTTTTGGGGGGGGGGGGGGGGTAACTGAGTGTTAATCTACAAATTTGCCTAAAATATTTTAGAGTTTAGAGTTTAGCATATAAATTTAACATAAAATGATCACACACTTTCTGACCAAATAGCGTTTTAAGGACATATAACCATTTTTTTTTTTTTTTTTTAGCTAAATCTTAGCAATTTTCTTAATTTCACAGAAATCAATTGTGGATGTATGAGTTGAGGTATTTTGTTGTTGTTTTTGTTTATTGCCACCCGGATTTATAGTTAGTGGTAGGGTTAAGGAAGGTGTTGAGGTGAGGTAGTTGAATAACCCGTTGCTTTATTCATTTTAGAATGGTTGGAAAGCGAGAAATGAAACAAGAAGTTATACAAATGGAGGGCATAAAAATATACACGTGTGCAATGATCAAATTTATTACTGGAACTAAATACAAAAAATAATATTGGCGGGAATAACAAAATATACAGTGGGCGGAAATAGCTTCTCCTGATACTGTCCAAATTCAATAATCAGCAATCAACAGCAGCAGCAGCTTGATAAACACACACATTAATATAAGCACATTGTCAATATGTCAACATAACTCTTTAAAAACAATAAGTATTTTTTTCCCGTAAAAATAATTGTTAGCTAAATATTTTTAGCGATAATTCTGGGTTTACTATTTCCAACGTAATGGTCTCTTAATATTCCCATCGCTTTTTTCCCGTCATTTCTTGCATCTCGGATTATCAATGAAAAGCTTTTGTCATCTAAAAACTGCACTATTACGCAAATACATCGGTGGCGTTCTTCTCTTTGTACGAGGAGGCGTCTTCGTCAACATCTATGTCTGACTCTATGATGTATGATAGCTTCTGCAGACGTAGGCACAATAAAAATTTAATTTCCCAAAATTGGAAATCCTCTTCATCTCCATTGAAATAAAGTGTGTTTCTGCTGGGGCCATAACCTGTTAAGTTGAGGTTAGTTGAATGACTCGCTGCTTCATTTATTTTAGAATTTTAGAATGATTGGAAAGCGAGAAATGAAACAAGAAGTTATACAAATAGAGGACATAAAAATATACACGTGTGCAAGGATCACATTTATTACTGGAACTAAATACAAAAAAATAATATTGGCGGGAATAACAAAATATACAGTGGGCGGAAATAGCTTCTCCTGATACTGTCCAAATTCAATAAGCAGCAGTCAACAGCAGCAGCTTGATAAACACACACACACACACGTTAATATAAGCACACTGTCAATATGTCAACAGGAGAGCATGTTATTCTTTTTTATTATGTCAATTCTTTCAGGAAGTAATCCCCAATTCATCAACTTTCCAATCCACCATTTCTTAGAAATCATGTCAACTTAGCAATGGTCCTTTGGTATTTCTTAGGAATTAATTATGTCCTTCAAACATTAGTTATAAAGTGCTTGTCCAGAAATCGGTGATTATTTTACGTTAAATTTATATGCGAAACTAATCCCTCATTCTAAATTCTAAAGCATTGATTTTTTTTTTCTTTTTCCACCAAGTTTTTCATGGTGTTTACATGTAATCACTGGAAAAAGTAGAATCTCATTTCTTTGGGGCGGGGAGTTTTTTTTTTAACATATTTCACCCCAAACAAAGCAGACCGCCACTGTAGACGTAAAGGGTTACTGAGAATTTGGGTGTCACCCCAAGTTGGGAGCTATGTAGCGAGATGTCTGTTTACATTAGTTTTAAACCTCTGCATGTTGGTACTGTCGGGGAAACAGGGAGCAGGGAAGAAGTTCCAAGGGGCAGCAGCACGAGAAGCTATTGGAGTAGAAAGCTCTCTGGCATCTGGGGACCTCCACAGTGAATGGATGGGATTTAGCTGATTGTCGAGTTGGTCTAGTGAATTTATGTCGAGGGGACACCAGAGTAGCCAGTTCATCGGAGCACAATTCATTGAAGTATTTGTAAAACAAGCAAAAGGATGCTACATTGCGGCGATGGGACAGGGGCTCAAACTTGGTTAGGTTAGCGACTCTTTTTTTAGATCTTGTTTAAGAGGGAGAGACTAGTGGATGATGCACCAGCCCAGATGTGGCAACTACTCCATGCATGGGCAGATGGTGGCTTTGTAGAGATACAGGATAATGTCAGGTGTGAGGAGTTTACTAGCACGGTAGAGGGAGCCCGTTTTCTTTGCTGCAGCCTTGGCAATGTCTTCAATGTATTTGTTCCAATTCATGTTACCTGTGAAGGTTTGGCCGAGGAGTTTGAATGTTGAACTCTCAGGTAGGGTGTTATTTGCCATGACAATCGGTGGTTGAAGAGGTTTCTTGTAGTTATTGAAGGAAAAGAGCTTTGTCTTTGTGGCATTAAAAGTTACCAACCATTTATGACACCAATCCACTACAGCTTGGGGGTCATTTTCTAAGGATTCAGCCATTGCCTCGGATATGCAAATGTACAAATTTACCGATTTTTGTATTAATCTCCATAGGTAAATCTAATTGATTGACGTTGAATTATTTACTTGCAAAAGATAAAAAATGTAAACCAATTCTACAAATAAGGCACAAGGCCATCAAAAATGTGTGTATAAAGGAAGGAGAGAATTTATGATAATCCTGTCTATTTTACTCTTAACCATATGTTCCTTTCGATTTTTCATTACTTGTCCATCTCTTTCACTTCAGCAGTCACCACAATACCACTTTTTCTCTATGGACTACCCTACTTAAAATATCCTCAATGGTTTAAAATCAATTTTATTTACAAATATATTATTTATCGTAAAACAGGATCCATAAACAATTGATTAGGAACAGAATTAGGACCTAAGCTAAAATCGACTTGGCGTCGGTAGTTTCCAGATGTTTATGTAGACGGACGGAAAATGTCGAAGGGCTTATCCAATCAGAATGCGAGAAAATAAGTAGACAACAAGTTAACATTTTAATTGATTGAATTGAAAAATTCACTTGGAAATAAAAATTGATCAAAGCGATTATGAATTTTAATGAATCCTAACCCTTACCCTAACCCTTACACCGTTTTAACACTTGTTCAATGATATGTTTTTCCCAAAAAAAATTTTACGTTAAAATAAACAACATTTATTTCCAGTTGTGCATCCAGCCTCGTTTTGGATTTTAGGACGCAAACAACCTACTTTTCATTTGGCTTTTTCCGTCCGTCTACGTAAACATCCGGAAACTACCGACGCCAATTAATGTTACCAAACACTAAGTTACTCTTCTACCTACTTGGATAAGTTTATTTGTGTTTTAACTTATTTTAAGGCGTTTTTTTTTTGTTATAAACAAACCTAGTGTCGATTCTGTTCAGTTAGAACGAAAAAAAAAGATTGTGCCGATAAGCCCTGCACGAGTACCCCTGATAATCGCTCAAAAATCTAAAATTAAACAAAATACTGGTAGAACATTACATTTTCGTATGATTAATGACATTTATTAGATGTGTTTCTGCCAGTATTTTGTTTACTTTTCGATTTCTCTGAGCGATTATCAAGGGTCCTCGTGCAGGCCTTATCGGCACAATCTTTTTTTTCTTTCTAACTTAACAGAGTCGACACCAGGTATGTCTTTAAAAAAAAAAACTGCTGTGCATGGAGAAGGGACACATCCTTGATGAGGTTAACCTGTATGCATGGTTATAGACAGAACACAGCAGATCTAGAGAAGTAAACTTTGAAAAAAAAGTTCCTCTATTTTTTACGGGTAGTTGTAGTGGGTGTTGTAACCATAAAACAATGGACGCTTCAGCAGCGAGAACATCATAGCTTCGCAGAAAACTATTCAAGACAACAGGAAGCTGTATTGATGCAGTTAGTGGAGAACCGTTTGGTGTCGGACGGGAATTGATAAACAAAAACATGAAACACAATGCACAATGAAGGAAGCACAAAGATAAAAAAGTTTTATTTCAGAAATTTGGTCCTCGAAGGATAGGAGATAGACGTATTATTGTTTAAACGAAATGTGATGCGATGTGTGTCAACATGAAATGGAAAAAGGTTTGTTGGCCAATGTGTGAATGTGGATGGAGAGAGATGATAGAGATTTCTTTACTTAGCTCAGGGAGGTGGTCGATATCCCACTGGTCTTTATTAATTCCACGTTAGTAGACAGAAAAGGATGATTCCATCTTCAAATCTGGTTAGCAAGTTGAACACTTCAAAGTATTTTCTCTAACTGCCTTCTTATTAAGTCCTTTAAATTCTCGCATGTGGTTTTGGCCTACATCCGGTATTCGCTGCCTGAGGGATGAAAAGTGCAAGTAAGGGACAAGTGTTCCGTAGTACCTTGTTCATGTACGCCTTCCTAGTCGCTTAGTAGTTGTGTCATGGGCAAGGTTCGTTCGCTTACGTCCTCCCTCTTTTCCAGCAGTTAGGCGAGGGCAAGGCTCATTCACGTACGCTTTCGTTTTCTCCAAGTGATCTCAATCATGACAGTGAATTGTTCATTCATGTGCACGAGTTCAGACAGTTAAATTTTTTCACCAATTCCACACAAACGCAGAGAATTCTTTGAATGGAAAATTTATTAGCTCATGCAGAATGGACAATCACATGAAACAAGAGAGAGAGAAATGCGTTAAAGCATGGGTTTTACATCAGAGAGAAACATAGGTGAGCATGAAGCTTATTCCAACAAGTTATTTGAAGTGTGAAGAGTCGCCCCATATTGTTGAAACAACTGCTCGTCCCTCGCATCACCTAGTTGTCTGCCCAAAATTTAACGACCACTAGGTAGCACTCAGTATTCATAATGACTGACGTTGAACGGCGATAAAACAAACACTTTTTCTCTTTTTTATTTTCTTTTTCTGAACAGGTGGGGGAGGGGGGAGGCAAGTTTGTGTGCACCTCCTCCTCGCTGGCTCCATCCTCCTCGTCAGTAGAGTTTTTGGTTTTTCTTTTTGTCCCCTGCCGGTTTTGCGGCGTGGGGACATTCTGATTTTGCTGTTGTTGCTGTGTTTAGGCGGGTGGCGAGACTGTGGCGGAAGCAGTTGCGTTCTTCCGCCCTCTGTTCACCATTTTCTTCCATTCCTCCTCTGCTCTTCCCAAGGACTTTGCTGATCTTGGGGCTGGTGTTGGAGTAGAAGTTGGAAGAGTAGCTGTAGCTGGCTTCAGTACTGGAACAGGAGCAGTCGGTGGTGCTGGTTGGCTGGGAACTACTTTTTAGAGGCAGTTCTTTGTCATGTGGCCTTGCTTCTGGTAAAACCATCAGTGCAGACAACGGCCTTCCACAATGACCATCATATTCCAACCTCTGTGCGTACACCCTGCTGGAATTGTGTTAAAGCTTTGTCGCACCGGCCTCATGGCGACCGTATAGTCGGCCATGTCGACTCTACTCCTGGACCTTACCGGGTCTTCTTGCTCCACATCCCAAAACTCTTTGCTCATAGCCAAAAGGCCAAGGAATTACGTTTTATCTATATGTTTATAGCCATCGTTTATGTATTCTATGTCTATCTCGTATGTTTCTTTTGGGCCTAAAGATTTTGAATGTATCACGGATAGTTCCATTGTTTGTCTCGCATAAATTGTTTTTCTATTGTTAGGTTGGCATAGGAAGTTTCCGCAGAGGTGTGAGTATGTAAACCCGACAAATGCATAGGGATGGTTGTTGCGTTAAATGTGTTACAAAGTTATCAAACCGTTGTCCTGTTAATTGTTTAGACTTGAAAGATTTCTTTCGGATGACTGGCGGTGAGATTTATTTCTCAGTTCACAGAATTCAAATTTACTTACAAATGTTAAATATTGGGCGAGTAAACCCACTAGTATATAAAATAGTTAGTTGAGAATAACAGAAAATAAAAGGTCAGTCGGGGTCAACTTGTTGAACTAGAGGTTAGAATTACTAGACTGTGAGAATTAATAGACACGGATATGACATCACATGGTCCAAAGAGAGAGTGAGAGAGAAAAACGGTTAGTTTCTTGGAAGCACACCATGTGTGAACATGAGAAAGTGCGATGCACTGACAAGGTATGATTAAATAGTGATAATCAATCTCTCTCTGTCCCCCCCTCCCACACACCACTGGTCAGTGATTTTGAAAGAGGATCAAGTCGAATAAATCTCCTCTGTCTTCCATCAGTTTTGTCTTGACTTAGTCCTTTTGAAAGTATAAACAAGGAGCTTCAATTTCAAGACAAGACCTCAGTCTAAAAGGATCAATAGGGGCAGGTACAAGAACAAGCAGCCAACAAGGTATGGATAATATTTGTTAACTTTCATGTGTTTTGTAATAATGACGGTAACTTTGTTTTCTGCATGTATGAAACAAGGTTGAACTTTTTTCCCGTGGTTTACTGAATTTTAATGTTTATTGAATTTTAATGTTTATTGAATTTTAATGCTTAATAAGTTTTTGTCCATTGCATATCTCTATTCATATGAAGTTAGGTATGTGTATATGCTTATATATTTGTATGTACAAGATTCACTTCTAAACTAAAAAAAAACGATTATTATGAATTTTGGAACACAGCTGCTAGGCATAAGGAGTCCAAATGTGAGCTATATTTAGTTTTATTTAGTTTATGAAAAATGGGTAAAAAAGCGGTGGAAGCCTTTCATGAAAATTCAGATCCCTCCGATTTTTGTGAAATTTTAACAATAGGTATTAGATATCAATTAATTGATATCAGTTTCTTTCGATTATTTTAAAAGGGTTTTAGAGGCACAATCTTCTATTTGAAAATTAAAATATTTCAGATTTGCATTGAACTAGATCCATAGTCATTAGGCACTAATTAAACAAGATTCGCTGAATTTCAATTTTATCATTAAGACCCCTTAAGCTTAAGCCTTAAATTTTATACATTTTCTAGAATCAAAATCATTTAAATGATTTTGATCAAAATTCATTAAATAATTTTGATCAAAATTCATTGAATGATTTTGATAAAAATTCATTAAATGATTTTGATCAAAATTCATTAAATGATTTTGATCAAAATTCATTAAATAATTTTGATCAAAATTCATTAAATGATTTTGATCAAAATTCATTAAATGATTTTGATCAAAATTCATTAAATGATTTTGATCAAAATTCATTGAATGATTTTGATTCTAGAAAATGTATAAAATTTAAGGCTTAAGCTTAAGGTTCAGTATCATTATATGTTGATTTTAATCTTCATAAGGGGACACAAAAAAATGGTTCAAAACTGTTTTGTTCGAGAGATAAATTTTACTTGTCCTGGGACGGGTATTTTTCTAGTTAAGAATATAACAATGGTGATTTTATTTAGTTTCTGATCAGATTGTGTATCTTAAAATAAGAATATAAATCTACATGTTGGTTATGTTTTTGCCTTAAAAGTTAAATTGTGGCACAAGGCAGGCAGAGGCCTTAAAACAAACAACTAAAAGAGACACAACAAAGAAATCTTTTCGTCTGGTCACTAATGAAAGGGGGAAAGTGCTATGAAAGCACCGGCCTTGAAACATCAGTGAGAGAGTACGACAGGCTAAAAGGTTAAATTCGTTGGGGTTTGCTAGGGTAACAGCTGTTGGTTGAGTAAACAGAAGAAGCGTGGTGAGGTGAAGCACCATGATTGACAGTGTGTGGTTGAGTTCTTCCTTTTTTTTCTGTGGTTGAATTCTTTCTTTCCTTTCTGTGGTGAACATTTCTTTTTCAGTTCTCCAGCTGTCTCTGCTATAGTGCCTCAACAGAGCTGCTGCTCAGCTTAGCGAGAAATAAGATGGATTTTTAATGAATAAAATTGTATATTTTATAAAAAGCAAGACGAAAGTCTTAATTCTTATTCAGTATTACATTTTCAGCATAAACTCAAATGAAGTCAAGACAATTAATTCTCTAACCCGGCAGAGAATTAATTATTAATGCTAATTAAATTTAGCAGATGCTTTCCCACCTATCATCCGGACGAAGCTATCCCAAATTAAAAAGGTTTCTGGTGTCTAATCAAAACATGGGACCAGGTACATGGACGAGGGACTGATCCGGATGAATGAGCCGTTTGTAGTCCTATAATAGGGCAAGGACCGTTTCGGATAGAGTCACAATGGTGCCTCAAATGAAGATCCCGCACAGAGGCGTCCCTAGGCCACAATAGTGCAACAGAAACTGTTGGGTGTGGGAAAACTTCCATTTTTGGGTGAAATAATGATCTTATTTGTGCATCTTTGTCTTCAATTAATTTTCTGACACCATTTTATATTAATCTTGTATGTTGTTAGTGGTTGATTATTATAATTGATTAACAGGAGCTGTGAAAAATAGATTAGGAACATAAGAAGATTCAATTAAATAATCGAAAAGTGGTTACAGAACAAGGTAAGATAATCAGTGTATTAGTTGATGAGTGGTCGATATTTCCTTGCAGAAAATCTCGGCCAAAAGTAACATTATAAAGAATAAAAAATAAACTAAGCATACAAGATTTTCATTAAATTTTCAGTGCATACGTAATTCAAAAAGGACAGATTTTTTTTTTTCATTTGTTTTCATTTATTTGCAAGGGAAAGAAATGGTAAAATTGCAGTGTAGTTAACAGTCAAGAAATCGTAAAGAAAAAATAAAAACACCAAATAATTTATAGCAAACGAAGTAGAATTAAATTCTCTATCGACCCATTTATATTTACCGCGTGGAAACTGTTTGTAAGATTTTTATTTTTCTGCTCGTGTGTCGATAAAACACACGAAAAACAACATGGCAACTGAAGTAATAGCTTTACCTCATTAAACTTAGGCGATTAAGTGTGGTTTTATGAGAGGGGGGGGGGTGAGAGGAGGGCTTGCCACTCAGACTTAGGTTAGTGGTAGGGTAAGTATTTTTGTTGTACTATTTTTCCAGTATAAATTTAATCGGAGTAAGTCCTCATGTTGTCAGCCATTTTTGGTTTTAGTGGGAAGATAAACCACACGAACATCAAAAACAAATTCTGAAATAAAAAAAATTACAAACAGTTTCAGCACATTAAAAGTATACAGGTCGATAATAGGTTAGATAATTAAATTGTATTCCGTTTGGTATAAGTTTTTTGTTGTTGTTTTTTGGTTTGCGATTCATCGACTGTTAACTATACTGCAATTTTACCAAAAAAAACATTTTTTTAAAATATCTTTAACCAGCGTGAATTTAACCCAAATAAGGCCTCACATGGTCAGACATTTTGATTTTAGTGTGACAAAAAAACAACATGAACATAAAAAAAAATTCTGAAATAATAAAAACTTACAAACAGTTTCAGCATGTTAAAAATATACAGCATATTAGCATATTACCCCCCCCCTATACATGCACAATATGCCTTTACTGTTGAAGAAATAATTAATAAAGTAAAATATAAATAAATCTGTGGAACACATTATCATGGAACTGCTTTCCTGCAGACTACAATATGGTCGTCTTCAAGTCGAGTGGATAAAAATATAAATTTATCATATTTTTTGTAAAAATAAAAAAAATTACGATCTCCCTAAAGAAAACGTTAAGAATGAAAGATTCTAAATGCAATTATAAAAATTAAAAAATTATAATGTTGTATCGCCCTTTAAAAAAATAAAACCTTTGCACAGCAAATTCAAATCTATGTGTTAATTAATTTTTTAGCTGACCTTGTGCCTAACCTCCTGGAGGGGAGGTGAATAAAATACTTGTCGAGCCGTCCTCTTAAGTGGTCAAATTTTCTCCATTCCCATCCAGTCCATCTTTTTCAAAATCTTCTCATGGTGTTGTTTGTTGTCCAGTTGGCAATCTCATTATTATATCTTATCCTCAAGTGGCCTTTGTCCTTGATAAGTGGTGACTCATTAGTATTAAAAAAAAAAAATAATGATGATTTGAGAATTATTTTTCTTGTTTCTTTCATAATTAATTTCAGGCATTTCCGACTTGTTATTTGCTTTCTTCTAACTTCCTTCTCACCCTTCACCATCTGAAATTGGTTTCGTGCGAAGAAGATGTGGGGGGGGGGGCACATTTTTACCATTTCTCTAGATTTACATCTAAGAAGATAAACGTTACTATTACAGAGATAAATTATTTTAAAGAAAATACAGTTGTGGAAATTAGTCAAAAACAATTTATTTTGCTTTATGTACTGAGTTGTGACCTATTTGCGTAAAAAATATTTAATATAAAATATAAGCATGTTAAGTTACCGTAAATATTAGTTGTGTCTATTTTTACCACATTTCTCTGAGCTGACTGAGTGATTGACAGTTTTTGGACCCAAAATACTAGACCCATCACGAGAGTAGATCGTGAAAATTGAGTGGACAGCTGCAGAGAAAGTACATTAGCAACTCACTAGGTCAATTTACAACTTCACAACACTTTCCTTATATAAACATTGGAGAGTTAAAAATCCAAGGGAGATAATATATGAATTTACCAATATCAGAGGATAATTCATTTATTCAAACAGATCAAGTCATTTAAAAGTTATAACTTATTTTTTAAAGGTATTAACTATTTCTTATCGTATTAAACTATTATTATTAGGCTAGACAACACATTTATAAACTATATCAGTTTCATGCAATTATTATTTAAAGGACAATTATTTTGGGCTTTACAATTACAATTATTGGTTGTGTCTACTGTATTAAAATTTGCTAGCAGTAACACCAACAATACTTAATATTGATTGGTCAGTTTTATCAAAATACTCAATCTCGATTGGTTACCGATGCCAGACTTCAACAAATCGGAAAAAAGGCACCTCTGGAAGCTGAACACCTGCCAGCGTTACCTACATAAGTGAGAACCCAGATGCGGTCAGCAGCGAGAGACTCAACTTGCCAAACGAACCCTTGTCAGTCATAACACTACTACACAGACTTCTTGTGGGTAAATGAACTCTGGCCATGGCCGCTTGACTACTGGCATCTCAGCAAACAACACAAGTCACAGTCATGAACTACTAAAATATAGCAACAGTTTATACACAGTCTCACGAACGCGATCACATATAAGTCCACACATATATGGACAAAAACAACACTTTCTTGTCTAGACCCTTTGAACTCTTCCGAACATTTTTTTTTCTTGACACTTTACTTTGAGCTGTTCCATCAAGACGCAAATAAAGTTGATATTTTTAATGTATAGATAGACTTTGTCATTACTTTTGATAATGCTTTATTCTGATATCTGGATGAGTCCATTCAGAACTCTGACGGAGCCGATTCCGAAAATCTGAAGAGAGCAGAATTAGAATGGCTGTGAGCCTAAACTTGGGAGGTCCCAATATTCTTGGCGCGTATGAAGATAAGGACATAAAAGTTTAGCAACAGGAAGCGTACAATAAAAGAACAAATTAAAATTGCGTTGATCCAACCATACGTTACAATATATTCTTTCAGCTGCAAAAGCGGCGCAACCGTTTACAACGTAATCTTAATCAGAAAATTCAATCCTACTCCCGTGCATCAAGTAAAATCTACGCCAGCCCCCCCCCCACCTCGACGATAGAGATCGATTGTTTTCAATATATTGTAATTAATTCGGCATCGATCATTTAATGCCTTAAATTCAATATGTTGCTTTTGTAATCTACATAAATAAATACACAGAAATGTGTGCGTGAATAAAAGAAGCGGCCCAAATACTTTCAGTGTAGAATATAAAAAAAACAACGAATCGATACAACACACTCACAGACACCAGTTTATTTTACTTGAAACACCATCTTTCAATCTTAGGCTTTTTCTTTTTTTTTTTTAACATAGTTCACCCCAAACAAGGCAGGCCGCCACTGTAGACGTAAGGGGCTACTGAGAAAAAAGAAAAGGGGAGAAGATTGGGGTGGGGGGTAAGGGGTCAACCTAAAGTAGGATCTGCGCAGCGAGATGTCTGTTTACATTAGTTTTAAATTTCTGCATGTCAGTACTGTCGGGGAAACAGGGGACAGGGAAGGAGTTCCAGAGGCCAGCAGCACAAGGAAAGAAGCTATTTGAGTAGAAGACTCTCCGGCATCTGGGGACCTCCACATTGAATGAATGAGATTTAGTTGATTGTCGAGTTAGTCTAGTGAATTTACGTCGACGGGGCACCAGAGTAGCCAATTCATCGGAGCATAATCTATTGAAGTATTTGTAAAACAAACATAAGGATGCTACATTGCGGCGATGGGACGGGGACTGGAGCTTGGTTGACAGTGAGGGACCTATTAGGTTGGCGACTCTTTTTTGGACCTTGTCAAGGAGGGAGAGACTAGTAGATGATGCACCAGCTCAGATGTGACAACAATACTCCATGCATGGGCGGATGGTGGCTTTGTAGAGATGACCAATGCCTTTAAAAAGATGAGTGATCTCAGCAACGACAACAAGTGCAGGTTTTGCCACACAGAAGTGAAAAGTTTGAGCCACCTGACATCCAGTTGTAAGGTTCTCTTGAGGGATGGCTACTATACAATGCGACACAACGGAGTGTGAATATATCTGCACTGAACCATATGTAAAAAGTTGAATATCCAGTGTAGCAGCAAGTCCTGGGAGCATATACCAGAAAGAACTGTTGGAAATAAGTCATACACCATCCACTATGACTATGCAATCCCTACAGCTACATATCTAGAAAACGGATCTGTTAAAACTGACATAATGATATGGAACAAAAGGGAGAAAGTAGCAACCCTAGTTAAAGTCAATGTCCCTAATGATGCTGGCTTAAACAGAGCTGAAAAGGGAAAAGATTACGAAATACCAAGGTCTTATGTACGACATGAAAAGAAACTAGACTCGCAGGAAGATCTCCATCATTCCAGTAATTATAGGAGCAACCGGACCTATGAAAAAGAATTTCAAAAACTACTTGGTGAATATACCCGGTGAACCAAGTGCAAACAATTGCACTGAAAGGCACGTTTAGAATCTTAAAAAGATCTTTCGACTGGAGTGTGTGAAACAGCGGGTGAATGTCTGGTATCCGGGAGGATGCGACATCCCCAGCAAAAACAAAAAGATAAGAAAATTAAAAGAAAAGGGAATCTTTATGTTGAACCTATATAGAATTTCAAACTGATTCCTTTAATTAATTAACTTAGGTGGTGGTAGATTGTCCTCATTCCGTCAGCCATGACTGGATAGCAGTGTTAATTATTATAATATTCTTAATTGGTCCCCCGATTTATAAAATCGGGAGACCTATGTTTTGAGGCATTTCCGTCCGTCTGTCCGTCCGTCCGGATTTTTCTCCGCAACCATCGATTGAATTTCTCTGAAATTTTGCATAAACTTGTAACTTTGGTCAGGTTAGAAAGTGACATTCTCCGATTTTTGAAAAAAAATCTGGTTAGCCCCCCAGGGGGTCAAAAGACTTCGAAATGGCAAAAAATGACATTTTTTGCCCCATAACTTTTCATCCATCCATTCAATTTCTCTGAAACTTGGCCAAAATGTGGAGGCAATTGTTCCTAATAGAAAATAAGTATCGCTGACCTTGGAAAAAATCTGGTTCGCGCCCCCAGGGGGTCAAAAGCCCCCTAAAATGGCAAAAAAATGACCCTTTTCTCCCATAACGTTTGATCCATCCATTCAATTTTTCTGAAACTTGGCCAAAATGTAGAGGCAATTGTTCTGGATATAAAATGAGCATCCTTGACCTCAGAAAAATTCTGGTTCGCGCCCCCAGGGGGTCAAGGGAGGGGGTTAAAAATGCCCCAAATTTATTGCATTTTACACGCGCCACATCGAGTCACATACAGAGGGGGACCACGCACGCGCGGCTTGTTATTATCACCTGTAGTAAGGGTTGAACTTGTGAATCTTTGCTTTATCACCTGAATAAGTCTTATTTGATTGAAGTAGTATAATGTTTATTTTTATTTCCTTTGGACTGGCTCTATTATTTTATGTCCATTGCAAAAAACAAACAAAAAAATGATGCGAAATTCACTAAATGCCAATTAGCAATCTTGGTATTATCACGTTTAACAATTTTAATTTTAAGTTAATTTAATATTATTTAATTTAATGAAATTATTTGGATTATTCGGACAACTATTCTCATCTTGGTTGTTATTTTCACAACGTTTCGGCCGATGTAACCTCCGACTTTATTCAGGCGCATTTTTTCAAACTGGGGAATCTTTATGTTGAACTTGGAAACCTATACAGAATTTCGATTTCGAACTAGACCCTTTATTTAATCCACAGGGGTAGATTGTTCTCATTCTGTCAGCCATGAGCGAGTAAAAGTGTTCATTAATTATGTTATTCTTAGTTATTATCGCCTGTAGTAAGGATCGAACCTTTAACCCATAGAATACTGTCACTTAGAACTGATTGTTAATCAACACCTTTATCCATTACGCCACGAGTTCAGTTCAAAATTCCATATATCAGACATGTAGTGCAATGAATAAATGCATTAATTAACAATCGGTTCTAAGTGACAATCTTCTGGAGGTTGATGGTTCAATCCTTATGACAAGTGATAATAACTAAGAATAATATAATAATTAGTTAACACTTCTACATCTACGCTGAAATAAAGTGGTCTTTTGTGAGTGGTAGACACAAATATGAAGAAATAAATTGGATGAAAACGATTCTTTATAGATTAACAAATATAATCATTCATTATATAATTACAACTGAAAAAAATTACTTTGTAATGAAGACATTTAATTGTTTATTGCTGAGTGAACGTCCATTGAATCTTGTTATCCCAATGTCCACTGGCCAAATGCAAGGGACATAACTCTGCTTCCATCTAACTCACACCTTGACCAGCTTGTTGAGCTACAGTCTATATTTATTTTATGAATCGGTCAGTCATGCCTATTTGGATAGAAAGGAAAGAGTTGATCATTCCAGAAAACGACGACATCCAACCCAGTGGCATTCAGAGGGTGGGGGCATCCAATCATACTCAAACTATCTCTCTTTCTCATAATAGTTCTCAGTATTAGGACTTATACTTGAGTCTTTGGGGCATACAATTAAAGGGTTGGCCGCTGGAATCATTAAGGTTTCACCAGACCACTGCATGCCACTGATCAAACCTCAATTGGGAACACATAACATACCCAACCCCTCTCCGCCTAATCAGCTTAAAAAGATTCATACCGGGTTTTGTCAAAGCTCTCCACGTTGGTCTAGTCCATCAATGAAGTACTCCAAGACTGAAGAACTCTCCTCTCTTCCACGTCAGTTTCTTATACTTCCGGGTATCAAGGGAGATCACTCAAAACTGTTAAAGGGGGAATAACCCACAATCAACAGTTTTGCCATCCGCACATATGCATCGTCCTAATTCATTGGCTCTATTGAAGATAGTAACTCTAAATAAAAAAACCCACAACATAACACACTCATTCTCTCTCTTTTGTTAGATAATACAGAGTACCCTATCCCCCAAAGAAATGCCACCCATGGAAACATTAATAAAATTCGCAATATTTTCTGCCTGTGATGGCCGCCCTCTTCAGTTCAGAAATAGTCTGGGGATTGTTTTGATAGACATTATCTTTGAGATAACCTCATCGATAAAAATCGGGGGTGGGGGGTATGGTTTGGTGAATGTGAAGCCCATTCAGGATCACACTGTCTACTGATGAGACAATCACCAAAGTGTCTCCGCAGCCATTCCAATGAGTCATTTGACGTATGGGGAGTTGCTCCATCCTGTTAAAACAACTGTTCATCCATCGCGACATCTCTGTGTCTGCCCCAAACTTCTTAACTATCATTAGGTAGCATTCAGTAATGATCATGATTGACGTTAAATGGTGATAAAAGAAAGACTGTTGGACATTCATGACTGAAACTTGGTGGACAAGTCAGGCATAAACTGAAGTTTATTTGTACCAAATATGATGGGATTATAGAAAGGATTTTGAATTTTATTAACGATTCCATGGGTGGCATTTTTTTTTGGGGGGGGAGGGTTACTCTGCATAAGAATCGTTAATGAAATTCACAATCCTTTCTGTAATCCAACCATATCATGGCAGACGAAGAAGTGTTTTAAAAGGATGGGGCAACTTTCCGCACTTTAAATGACTCGTTGAAATGACTATGGGGATACTTTGGTGATCGTCTCATCAGTAGGAGGTGTGATTCTGACTGAGCTTAACACTTACGGAACCATAAGGCCCCAGATTTTTAAACCGAAGAGGGCCATCACAGCCAAAATAGTCCTCCATGCTAGCCCCAGGCCATCTGGCTTTGTCATGCGCAAGTTGTCATAGGCAATGAAGTTGTTTCGCTGTACGTAGTGGTCCTAGTCCCGCCTGCTTGAGGTCAGCACGTAGTGTGCCCAGCAGATTTGTGCAGTGCCGTCCTAGTCGCGGTTGGTAGGCTTGCGAGCCAGTAACGGCAAAGTCTAGTGCCCTCTGTGCGGGAGTGTCAGGGTCCATTCGTAGGACATGGCCTAACATAGACCATCTTTGTTCAGCGACCTTTGTGGAGAGGGGGTTTTCGTTGCACAGCTCATATAGTGCCTTGTTGCTGATAAGTTTTTTTGGCCAGCAGTGACCTGTGATGGAACGGAGGTGTCTGCGGTGGCACGCATCCAGCTTGTCAATCATGGCTTTTGTTATTGCCCAGCTGTTGCTATTGTAGAGCATGATGGACACACAGTACGCGTTATAGAGACGGAGTCTAGTCTTCGATGGGATCTTGGTTCGTCGACTCCAGAGTTTATGTAATGAATGAAACGCTACATTGCCATGTATGCAGCGGGCTGTGACGTCTGTAGTGCTGCACAGCAGGGAGCCCAGAGTCTTGTTCTTGCGCCAGCTCTCATTGCCGCGGAGGGTCTTGCCTTTTGGGTCCAACTCTGTGGCTTCTGCAAGGTATACATGGCTAAACTCTGTTTTCATCTCGTTCATGAAGAGATTGTCCGTTTTCAGTTTCTCTGCCACTATTGGCTGGAGCTGATCCAGAGGCTTCTTTTCTATGTCCAGGAAATCAACGTCATCTGCATATTCCATTTCTAATGGCAGACCCAGACCCAGGCTGGATACTTTTTTGGCAATCAATAAATACATTTCAACTTTTAATGAAGAAAGAAATGTTTAGGGTGACTCCGAAAATGCCACTCATGAAACCGTTAATAAAAGTCACAATTATTTCTGCAGTTCAACCATATTTTGTATGAATAAACTTCTGTCTATGCCTGACTTGTCCACCAAGTTACAGTCGTGAATGTCCAACAGTCTTTCTTTTATCTTTAAGCTGTATTACAAGGAGGTATTAAAACAGCGAATTGATGGAGACCATTAGACCAACGAGTCAAACGAGCTAGAACAAAAGAAGCAGGGAATAGACTACACAATTCTGAAGAACACATGCCATAATAGTATTTATAGAAAAGAGTGAGACTAGCAACATCATGTCTGTGAGAGAGAAGGCGCAGAAAAGAAAACAGGGTCGGGTCAATCAAATTACAGATACGTTTCTGCACCTTATCAAGAACCCTCAAATGGGATAGATTCATCAGCCCAAATATGACAACAGTACTCCATACATCGTCTGATTGTAGATTTGTAGAGATAGAGAATAGCCTCAGGTGTGAGAAAGTGTTAGGAGCGATACAGAGAACCGACTTTACGAAAAGCAGAAAGAGCAATGGATCTAATGTATGAACTCCAAGAAAGATTTGATGAGAGAGAAAGACCAGGAAGTTTCAGAGTCGATTTCTCCTCAAGAGCAGAGCCATCCATGAGAAGAAAAGGAACACGCCTACGACTGACAAACACGAGCTGAGTCTTAACAGGATTAAATGAAACAAGCCATTTCATACCCCAATCCAAAACTGAACCCAAATCAACCTCTAGATCAGCTGCATATTTCAACTGATTTAAGGGAGATGGGTCAGAAGCAACAATTGACAGATACGAGCTGAGTTTTAACAGAATCAACCTCTAGATTCAACTGATTTAAGGGAGATGGGCGAGAAGCAACACCAGAATAGAGAATGGTATCATCAGCATTTATTTCTTCATGTGAAAAGCTGCCCCTGTTAGGTGATTTGATCACCCACTGACCAATCAGCTTCCAGGGCTATTGATTTCATCCGTCCCCTGAAGGACGACTTCAGCCCTTTTCAGATTCAGACATCAGTCATCAGAGAGTTTCCTGAAAGCAACCACGATAGACGTCTCCTTCTTCTCTTCTGCCTTTATCTACTGGATTCTCAAGCATCGGCTATGTTCGCCCGAAGATAAACTGCTTGTAGACTTTCGGCAGCCAAAGAATGTTCTTCATTTCTTTACTTGTACACTGTCCTAATTTTGCCGACTTATACGCAAGGTGTAGGTAGCTTGAATAAATACCTGTTCGTTGTTGTTCATAAAAAGGTTTTGTTTTTCTTTTGTGTGACGTCTGTTAAATATTATAGAAGTCATGTGACAATATTGTCGATTGGCCGTCGGTTGGATTCGAACTCGAGACCTTGGTTTTTCTTTTGGGGAATTCCAGATTATTTTTTAAATTTTTAACTAGAGGGAAAGCTGATCTCTGATAACAGAGAACATAATTGTTTTCTTCTTGAGAGTTGATGGGTGAGAGATAACTTATGCTAAAGATACACAGAGGATATCATCCATCACGGCCAGATGGGATTTCTCTTGTTGACATTTTGAGAAGATTAAAAGTTCCTAATATTGCAATGACAACAAGTAATGGCGACTCGGGAAGATATAATCAGCTGAACAAGCAATAGCATTAGAATTAAATGTTTTTCTTAAATCGTTAATTAAAGGATGCTTCTTGGAATGTTATTATTGTCTCTGCCGAAGAGAATTAGGATGGGGAATGGGCCATGTGATTACTGTGACAGGTAGGTGGACATCGAGTTGATGACATTCCCCGTATTTGCAGGTTAATGAAAATATATTTTTCTCTTCTGTGAATAAGTTTTGAGGGGGGGGGGGAGGGGGATCTCCTCCCTCCCACTCCGGTAACAGTGTGAGATGGAAACGGTTGAAGAAGAAGAAGCTTTTTTTCTGTGAATGAGTTTCAAAGGACCTCCTTCTTTCACTCAGGTAACAGTGGAAGATGGAGACGGATGAAGAAGTGTTTTTTCTGTGAATGAGATTCAAAGGAGAGGGGATCTCCTCCCTCCCACTCAGAGATGGAGATGAATAGAGAAGACGGGGGGGGGGTTAAACATACACTTGGCCATTTCTGACATATAATAGTAAATTGGAAAATCCTTAATATGGAAAGTAATACTAATGAGAATATTTTTTTTCTCGTTGTTGAATTGAATTCTGTTGGAGGAGGGGGTGAGGTCCCGCCCAGTTTCAACACGCCTAATTTTCAATAAAAGGAGGGTGTAACAGACATTCAAGGACTCCACTTTGTTCGCCCATCGAATCCACGTCATTTAGAGGTGCACCCTGGACTTATGGTTAAAATCGCCCAAAACCAACATCGCCCAAACTTAGTAAAATTGCCAGTCAAAAAAACACAGACTTTAGAAGCTAAAAGTTAGAAGTTTTTGAGCAAACATAGTCTTGTATATGTTACCCTAATAATTATTTTTATACAAAAAAACACACATATGCATTTGTCTTTTATTTTCTTTGCTTGAAATTGCCTTTGCCCCTCAGAGGTACAAACTTTGGAAACCATCGCCAGCCGTTTACCCTCTTGATCAAATCAGAATGTGGGGAGAGTGGTAATCAAAGGACTTTTCAACACCGACGGTCTTCATCAGTACAGCAACCTTTCCTGCAGACAGGTACCGAGTGACCAACTGAAAACCAGGAACGACCAACTTAGGGAACGTCACAAGAGGCTGGGGTACATTTTAATGTCGCCACGACCAGTTGTGCTGCATTTTAATAATGCCCCACAGAAGGAGGTACAGTTTACTGGTACCGTGCAGGGATGGGGTACAGTTAGTCTTAACGGTCTATGCTAAGATTAGCTTTTTTTTAAGTTCAGAGACCTCTGATTTTTGTGAAATTTTAGACATCAATTTATATATATATACCTCAAATTTCAGTTTAAAAAAAATATTTTACAGAGTTTTTAGGGAGCATGATATGCGCACGACCTTCCATTTGAAAATTCAAATATTTCAGATTTGCATTAAATTTGATCAGTTGTCATTAGAAACCAATTAAGTAAGATTTCCTGAATTTCAATTTTCTTAAGCTTCAACCTTAAATTTTTAGACATTTTCTAGAATCAAAATCATGTAATAAATTTTGATCAAAATTGGAATAAGGATTCTAAACAGAAGGGTTTGTATCATTATATCTTGATTTTAATCTTCGTAAAGGGGACATAAAAGTGGTGCAAAACTGTTCTGTTCGGAGGGAGGTACTTAATTTTACCCCCCCCCCTCCCCAGGACGGTTAGCTTTCTAGTTCTCTATATAATGTCTATATTCTCACTGTGAGAAACATGAGGTTGTTGTGTACAATGTACATGTATCGGGGGGGGGGGGGGGTTATACAATGAAAATTAAGGAAGGAAGGGAGAAAAGGAGATATACAGGGATTCGTATTCTCGGCTCTAAGCAGGCATTTATTTATTTTTTTCAATGAAAACTGACATTGATTAATTAGATTTAATTGAAGAAGTAAAAAAAAAAAAATCTCTCATAGGTATAAGGTAAGTAGATGTCAAAAACTGGAGGTAATTAAATCTAGCTTTAAAATGTTTATGTGGTTCAGGATTTGGGGGGATAATCTTGTGTTGTGTACAATATTTATAACTAGCTGTATCTACCCGGCGTTGTCCGGGAGTCTTTTTGCTTTCGCTTTTGTTTCACTTTTATTTGTCTTTCTAACTTTTTTTTTTTAAACCAACAGATTATTTTTGTTTCGGAATTGTTGAGATGAGAATGGATAATTTGGATTACTCGGAGTACTGTTCTCATCTTGGGTGTTATTCTCACAACGTTTCGGCCGATGTAATCTCCAACCTTCAGGTGCGTCTTTTTTCTGAACTCAGTAATCTTTATGTCAAACTCTGGAATCTGTACTGAATTTCAAACGGAAACCTTTTTTTAATCTATGGAGTAGGCTGCCCTCGTTACGTCAGCCATGACCGGGTAGAACTCTGAAGTAATTCTTAATTGTATTTGTGGGGGTCGTCATACCTTTTTTTGGTGATAACTTCCTCCACAAATAAAAATAATAATAAGATTTACATGCAAATTCAACGGAAGTTTATTTACTGAAATAAACATATTAACAAATAGAATATATTTCTTTTTGTAATGAGTTCATGAGTCCTTCCTTTAGTTTCAGGGTAAGAAAAAAGAAGAATGTCTTTTCTTTTGTTGAATGTTCATTTGTTATAAAATGTTAAAAGAGGCAATAGGTAATGTTCGCCTGTGAAATTGTATGAAGCGCACAAAAGGGTGAAATGGAAGAGTGATAGTAAGATGCGTGTAACCTCCGGACGAAAAGTCAGTTGAAAGAGAAAGTTTGATGTTTGTGTGTGCTTAAATACTATTTGGATCGGCTCCAGCGAGCTTAAGGAGAAAAGTTTTAAAAAATATGTCTTTGGAGAAATCTCATTGGACAGAAATATCACGTGGTGTGCTCCCAATTACGTCCGCTCGTTTTGAGTTGATTTAATATATAAAGCCACATCGGAATTTGCGTGGGCATTATTTTATATTTGTCACGCGCCAATACAACAATTTTCACTCTGCGCGCCTAAATTGTATTTATTCCAAACAACAATTTTATTTCGAATCTTCCGTGTCAACTGGCACAACTTCCAGAAGACTGTCAATTAGAACTGATTATAACTTAGCACTTTTATCCGTTGTGTCACGGGTCCATGGAGACATCGGCCGAAACGTTTTGAGTATAACAAATAATACAAAATATTTAAAAAAAGTTTTGGTGCTTCTGCAGAGACGGGGGCCACTGTTTCGATCGATGGCGGTGGAAACTGCCGACTCCTCTTCACGAAAAATCGTGATCGACGGAAAGAAATTTGATTTTGGGGGACATAACTAATATTGGGTTAATTACTTTTTCACGAAATGGACGTAAATCGATTAAACTTTGAAGAGTTCTTGCATTTACTCGGGGATAATTGCAAAAGAAATACAGACGTATTGAACATGGACGGCGGCACCGGGGGGGGGGGACAGGGGGGCTACAGCTTTTTGACTTGCCCCCCCCCCCTTTACGGTCATCAATAATGAAGTTATATATGCATGTGTTTAACAGCCCGGCCCCCACACACACACTTTTATAACTGTGTCGCCGGTCCTGTTGAAGTTGGAAGTATTTTGAACTGATCGCAGAATTGTACCCTGTTTAAAACTTTTTCTCCCACATTTATCATTCATGTTGCATGAGGGACTGAATAAGAGTTTCACCGTCTGGAGTTACGCCCCTTTACCGGGGCACTCATGTTTTGCCTGATGTAAATAAAGGACGCCTTTTTATAGAACCTGAACTCTGTCGTTATGTTTCTATTCAATCCATTGACATCCTCTAAAATGACACATGGTGGCAGCAGGTGGGATGAAGATATGTCTAAGTAAGATGTACAAAAGGATAAGAAACAGATAAGTAACTTTATTATTCTTGTTTCAGATTGTAAATTCGTACGTACGTCACGTGGAGAAAAGAAAAAAAAAAAAAAAAAAAAAATGTCGGAAGACACAAACAGACCAGTGGCTAGTATAAGACCACCAGCGCCCTTATGTATGGAAGATAATTTATCGCCGAACTGGAAGTTGTTTAAACTGAAATGGCATAACTACGCCATTATTACGTGTTTGACGAAACATTCATTACAATATCAGACGGCACTTTTGCTTCACACGTTGGGAGATGACGCATTGAAAGTTTACTACGGATTTCAATTTCTAACACCTGAAGATGAAAGAACATCCACCGAAATTATTCAGGCATTTGATAAATACGCTATAGGGGAAACGAATGAAACCTACGAGCGTTACGTATTTCATTCTAGAAAGCAAGGAGGATCAGAGACTGTGGAATCCTTTATTACGGCACTTCGGACGTTAGTAAAAACGTGCAATTTTTGTGACAATTGCGTTTCATCAGTACTCAGAGATCAGGTAGTGCTGGGAATACAGACACAAGCTGAATTATTGAAAATAAGACAGTTAGACTTACAAAAATGTATTGACATTTGTAAGCTGTCTGAAAATGCCACGGTCCAGTCCAGAATCCTAAGGCCTGAAGGAGTGAATAGGGTTGATTTTAAACCCAGGAGAAAGACATCGGCACAAACTGACAGAGATTGCCGGGCGTGTGCACTGCGGCACGGACCAAGAAAAGAGTTATGTCCTGCATTTGGCAAGACCTGTTATCAATGTAATGGAAAAACACTGGAACATTCAAATAAGACCCTTGTCATGTGGAATGGAGCAGAAGTGAAGCCGTTGGGAGAATGTCGAGTTAAAATGATAAACCCCAAAACTGGACAAAAATATGCGGTTAAGTTTGTCATTGTGAAAGAGGATTTCCATCCCTTACTGGGAGAAAATGCAATCCAGAAAATGGAACTCGTCACAATCAATAACAACAAATTCAAAATGGTCGCCAAAGTTTCCCAGATGAATGAATCCAGCAGCCAGTACTCGGACAGAATTATCAATGACTTCAGAGATGTGTTCAGGGAAGAATTGGGTCAATTACCAGGAGAGGTACATTTGCAGGTGGATCCAGGAGTAACACCAAATGTTGCAGCAACACAGAGAATACCAGTGGCACTTAAAGACAGGCTAAAAGTCGAGTTGGAAAAACTGGTTAAGAAGAATGTTATTGAACCAGTGAGCGACCCAACACCATGGGTAAGTGCGTTAGCACTGGTAACTAAGAAAAATGGAAACCTGCGGATATGTATAGACCCAAGACCACTGAATAAAGCTCTAAAAAGGGAACATTTTCAGTTACCTACACTGGACGATTTACTACCAGAACTGGCTGACAGCAAGGTATTTTCTACCCTGGATCTACGAGATGGATTCTGGCATGTAAAATTAGACGAAGCCAGCAGTCGCTTAACAACATTTGCTACACCATATGGTAGGTTCCGGTGGAAGGTTTTACCGTTCGGTATTTCTCCAGCTCCAGAGATATTTCAAAAGACCCTTTTTAACAATGTGTCCGATTTGGAGGGGGTGGTTAACAAAGCGGATGATCTTCTGGTGATTGGGAAGGGTAAAACGATGGAAGAAGCAACAATTGATCATGACCGAAAACTCAGGAAACTGTTGCAGAGATGTCGTGATCGCAGGATGCGATTGAATGCTGAAAAATTGAACCTACGACAAACGTCTATATCTTTCCTGGGACACGTAATAACCAGTGATGGTTTACTTCCTGATCCTGGGAAAGTAAGAGCCATAAAAGAGATGCCGTCTCCAACAGATGTGAAAGGAGTGCAACGATTGGTTGGATTCGTGAATTACCTGGCAAAATTTCTACCACACATATCTGATGTGATGGCCCCAATTCGAAATTTGGTGAAGGCAGATGTGCCATGGACATGGTCCCAAATTCATGAAGAGGCTTTTGGGAAAATTAAAGAGGTAGTGAGTGAGGCACCAGTGTTGAGGTACTATGACCCCAACAAATCTTTGGTCATCCAATGCGATGCAAGTGAGAAGGGCATGGGGGCTGCACTACTACAAGAAGGTCAACCCCTAGCCTATATCAGCCGTGCACTGACCGACACAGAAACTCGGTATGCACAGATTGAAAAGGAACTACTAGCAGTAGTCTACGCATGTGAACGGTTTCATCAATATACGTTTGGTCGACAGATAACAGTACTAACCGATCATAAGCCACTGGAAGCGATTATGAAAAAAGAATTGGTGAAATGCCCGAAACGACTTCAAAACATGCTGATGCGACTACAGGCTTACGATGCTACAGTTCTGTACCATCCAGGTAAGAAAATGTTCCTTGCAGACACGCTATCAAGAGCATACATCTATGGATTGGGCAGTGAAGATATGGACGATGAAGATGATGTCAAGGAAGCAGAATATATTCCTATAACAGAGAGAAGGCTGCTTGAACTGCGCTCAGCCACGAAGGAACACAGAAGCTTGCAACAGTTGCAACAAGTAATTCTGGAAGGATGGCCAGAAGAAAAAATACATCTTGACCCAGAGGTGAGACCATATTTTAATATGCGGAATGAAATGACGGTGCAAGATGGCTTAATTTTCAGAGGAAACCGGGTAGTGGTTCCACTGACACAGCGAGGGGTGTTGAAAGAAAAACTGCATTCCACACACCTGGGAGTAGAAGGATGTTGCAGAAGAGCAAGAGAATGTTTGTATTGGCCAAATATGAACAGTGACATCAAAGACTATGTTTCAAAGTGCCCCATATGTAGAAAATATGAAGTGGCCAACCCGGCAGAACCATTAATGGTCCATGAAGTTCCTGACAGACCCTGGGCGAAAGTGGGAGTAGATCTCTTTAAGTTTGCAGATAGAGACTACCTGTGCACAGTTGATTACATGAGCAACTTCTGGGAAATCGATCATCTTCTCAATACACAAGCAAAGACAGTGATAACCAAACTTAAACACCATTTTGCACGTCATGGAATACCAGATCAGGTCGTAACTGATAATGGGCCTCAGTTTAGTAGCTAGGAATTTTCTGCCTTCGCAAAAAAGTGGTGTTTTACACATACACCTGTCAGTCCATACAATAGCAAGGCAAATGGCAAAGTGGAATCTGCGATAAAGATGGCAAAGAACCTTTTCCGGAAAGCGATGGACGATAAGGCTGATCCATACCTAGCAATGTTGGATCACAGGAATACGCCAGCCAAAGGTCTCTTATCACCAGCTCAGAAGCTGATGTCAAGGAGAACAAAAACACTTCTCCCAACCAGGGAGGATTTACTCAAGCCAGCATTGCCCAAAAATCTGAGAAAATCAGTGAAGCAAGACTGCAGGAGGCAAGAACGTTCTTTCAACCACAAAGTAAAACCACTTAAACCATTGTATCCTGGAGATGTAGTACGGATGAAACCACACATAAATGGTCAAAAAGAGTGGAGCAAAGCTGTTGTATGTGGGAGACTGGATGAGCGATCATACCATGTAAAAGTGGGTGGGGACTTATATCGACGGAATCGAGTAGATTTGAAGAAAACTGCAGAGACACCCCCACTCACATCAGTAATATAACAGCCATATGAAGTGCAGAGCGAGTTACCCAAGAATACAGGGCAGAGTACAGAAGAGATATGTAACTCAGAACCACCTCAATATGAAGGTGAAATAAGAGAAAACCTCAACCCGACCCCATTCCCAACAAAACCAAGTCCGGAAAGGTTGCGGACAACACGGTCGGGAAGGATAATAAGAGATCCTATGAGATTCAAGGATTTCACAACATAAGTGAAAGGGAAGAATAATCCCTGTTAGGTAGGAGGGTAGTCAGCCCAATGAATGCCTAGATCACTGTGTTTTGTAGACTCTGTTTTTAATTCTTATCAGACTTTTTGTTTTGTTTTTTTTTGTTTGTCTTTATCTTCTGTTTTTTATTTATTGAGAAAAGGGAAGATGTTGCATGAGGGACTGAATAAGAGTTTCACCGCCTGGAGTTACGCCCCTTTACCGGGGCACTCATGTTTTGCCTGATGTAAATAAAGGACGCCTTTTTATAGAACCTGAACTCTGTCGTTATGTTTCTATTCAATCCATTGACATCCTCTAAAATGACACAAATACCCTGTAAAAAAACTTGTTTTTTCCACATTTATCGTTCAGTCAATTGTTTACTTTTTTTTCAAATCAAAGTTTTACTTATTACGTTTTTTTTAATTTCAATGAAAAGTTTGCTATTTATTTGATATACATAATGTTTATCAAAGTTTTATTTATTTATTTACTGTACATAATGTTTAATTTGTTTCAATAAATAAATGTTCATAATTTTAACTTATCCTCACTTGTCAATTCAACAGTTATCTTCCCCAAAATCAAATTTCTTTCCGCCGCTCACGTTTTCGGACGATTTCTCCCGAAGAGGAGTCGGCAGTTTCCGCCGACATCGATCGAACAGTGGCCCCCGTCTCTGCAGTAGCACCAATACTATTTAATGAGGAACCATTTAGGAACAGTAAAAATCTATTATTACGCAGAACGAAAAAGGGGTAAAAAAAAAACAGCAAAAAAACAAATAAATGTTACGAAAGGCAAGATAAGTTACTCTTCTACTTTGTGTTTTAGCTTATTTAAAAGAGTTTTTTTTGTTCAAAACAAACGAGGTGTCCACCTGTTCAGTTAGAACGAAAATAAAATGGTTGAAATTAAAGAGTTTCGATAATCGCTAAAACGACAAGTAAGCAAAATACTGGGAGAACATTACATTTTTCCACGATTGGTAACATTTATTGGGTGTGTTTCTAACACTATTTTGTTTATTTCTCGATTTTTCACCAATTATCAAGGATCCCTGTGCTGGACTCATGAACAGTCATTTTCCCCCGTTTTAACTGAACAGATGGACACCAGGTTTGTTTTGAACAACTACAACAACAACAACAACAAACGCTTTAAAATAAGTTAAAACACAAATAAACTTATCCAGGTTAGTAGAAGAGTAACTTATCTTGCCTTTGGTAACATTTATTTGTTGTCTATTTGTTTTTTGTTTTCTCCTTTTCGTTATGTTGCTGTCGTTATAAATGCCCAATATTTTTTCATCGCATTATGTTGGTGGACCAAAATAGTAAATAAATTTTTTTAAAAAGTAATTATCAAAGTTACGCCAATGCGAGAAACACACACACACGAAGTTGTCTCATAATTTGATTAGTATAGATTGACAAGGTACAATACAATAATGTTATTTGAAGCCTAAACAAACGCTGTACGATGGGAAATGTGCTAGTTGAGCTGCCCAACTGCTGTGGCTACTGCTACATTGCTGCACCAAATGGAAACGGAACTGACTGTGACGTCAATGCATGAAAGAAGAGACCATCATCATCATCAGCAACATCATCAGCATATCATCAGCAACATCATCATCATCATCATCATCATCTTCATCATCGATTATAATGATAAATTAAAATTACCAACAGATAGTTTGGCACTTGAGGGCATTAACCACTAGTAGTAGTAGTAGTAGTAGTAGTTGTAGTAAAGGTTCGGATGCTTGCTTGGTCTTTTGGCTAAGATCAAAGTGTAGTATCTGTTCCGACTGTCCTGTGCAGTTCTGGGAGGTTAACCCTCTCCCAGGCTTTGCCTCCCCTCTTTGGGGAGGAGTAAGTTTATTGCTTACTGTCTGAGGCGCCCTGCCCAGGCAATTTTTTAAGAAACTCCGTACTCTTCCTCTAGAGTACAAATTCCCACCTTCCGACCTTGTGTCACATTCTACTTTGTGGGACGTAGATAAATAGGAGTTGTAGTAAAGAATCCTAGTCTTTATTGCAAACTATGTTTAATGCTTATTATTATTATTATTATTATTATTATTATTATTATTATTATTATTATTATTATTTGTACTCACTAGGAGTTCTCACACAGATCATCGTCAGTGATTGCTCACCGACAACAACCAGTGGTATTTCCTGGAGGCTGAGTGACAACAAGTTTCCCCAGACTTCCAGTGTTCTTCACCTCTTTTCGATAACGATGCGGTATCGCAACAGTCTCTTACCATTGATTTCTCGCTGGTAAGGACCATTGGTCTTCTCTGGGATTTGGGTGGCAACAAGCCTCCCCAAGGTCTCAGCACTCTCTGCACTTTTCCAGTGGAGGTCTGGTTTGTGCTGTCTCTCCTCGGTCTTCTCATCCTCCTCGACCCTCTACAAATATGTTGTCTGGTGTCAGCCTCGGCCGGCACCAGTTAAAAAAAAATTAAAAATAAATTAAAAAAATAAAAATAAATAAATTTTTTTTTAATTTAAAAAATAAAAAAAAATTTTTTTTAATTATTATTATTATTATTATTATTATTATTATTATTATTAAAGACAGATATTTTTCTCTTTTTGACTGATGAGTCACCATTTATCAAGGCTAAGATCCATTCGAGGATAAGGGGTAGTGACTTATGTAGCAGTTACCTCCTCCTTTCAAAACATAACTACACCGGTTTGCCGGTAGGTGTCGCCTTTTCACCGACAGGTGGCACTGTAAAGCGACACCAGAGTTATCTGCCCTTCTGACTATAAAAACCCGGTGCAAAACGGAAATTCTCTCTCTTTCACTCAACCGGCCTCGGAGAACAACACTGGCACCAGCGCTCCATCTCTCTCTCTCTCTCTGGTCGACAGAACGACGCTAATACACTAGCGTTTCGTCTCACGCTTTTCTCTTCAATCGGCCTAACAACTACCAACACACGTGGGCAAACAACGGTAAGAGTTCTCAACTCGTTTTCTTTGTGTTACGGATTTCAAAGACTTTTCCTCTCGCCGGATTCATTCATTTCTTCTTATACCTTTTTCAAGAACTGTTTTTCCATCGACACACATGCATACATCACACACTTCATCATTCCACGTACACACACGTTCAATAAACCTTATTTGAACTACCTCATTTTGTTTATTAATTATTACTCTGTCTTTGCATGCAACATTGCTTGATTCAACTTTACACGTTTATAATCGGGGGAACACGACCCTCGATCTGAACACTTATAAGCACGGTTTATGACAAGTATTTATTGACATTAGATTTGAAGAGGACCATGTTGTAACCCCTGGGAATCAGTCTTGTGGCAACGGGTTTTACAGATGGGAAGTTTACGAAAATAGAAAAAAGATAAATAAATAATAATCAGATCTTGAAAATCACATGGTTTAAAATAAAATTGGGTGCAGAATAGTTAACAGTCAAGAAATCGTGTGTTGTAAAGACAGCTTTAAAAAAAATTTAATTTTGAAATACAAAAAATTAAAAACAGTTGCAGCACGTTAAAGGTATACAGGTCGGTAGATAATTAAATTATACTGAGTTTAGTATAAGTTCTATTTTTAGGATGTCTCGGCTGTTAACTATTCTGCATGTTTATCATAAAATTGAAGTTACAGAGTTAAAGGGGCTTCCCTTTACCCCCATGCTGTCAACAAAAAAAATAAAAATGAGATTCTTTTCTCTTTTTGTACGATTAGACGTCAATACCCTGGAAATACATGGGAAAATATTTTAGACTTTAGAGGGGGAGTCACTTTGCTATATGATTATAACGTAAAATGATCATCCATTTCCTGACCAGAACGTGTTTTTGATCACTCAGTTCTTGACTACATAGCGTAGGACAGAATGAATAACCATTTTGGTACAAAAAAATGGTTATTCGTTCTGTCCCAAATGACTATCATTTTAAACATTTTTCTGTTAAAACTACTAGTATATTTTAGATTTTCTTTTCGTATTGCCACCATTTTTTTTATATTGTCAACCCGGACTTAGGGTTAGTGTTGAGGTTAACGAAGAGACTAGCTTTTTTTAAAAATAAAATGCAGGATGGAGGGGGGCATGCTGAAAAAAAAATACATATTTTTTCAACATGCCCCCCTCTAATAATGGGGTGGCAGTACGAGAAGAAAATCTAAAATATACTAATAGTTCTGAAAGAAAAAAATTTAAATGGCAGCCATTTTGAAAATACAAAAAAAAATGGTTACTAGGTCTGTCCTAGGCTATGCAGTTAAGAACTGGGAGATCATTTTACGTTAAAATGACCTTTATTTATTTTGTAATCACTTCATGTATTTATTTTATTTGCAGCATAAAGAGACTTATTTTATTTACCTGAATAGCAGGTTAGACACAAGGTCAAGTGTTTAGTTGAAAAGCCACTGCACTAGAATTAGCACACTCTGACCTACAAAAAAATGCCTGAGCAGCCCCGTCGGCATTCACTGATAGGGGCGCCTCAGACGATTAGCGATAAACTAACCCCTTCTAAAAGAGAAGGTAAATCATAAAGACACTTATGCTTTCATCCAGTGAATACTCATGAAATTTGATATTAAAAATTACCAAAATATTTTTCATGCAACTTTTAAAATGTCTGCATTTTCGAATGACGAGTTTAAAACAATATAAATGATTCGAAAATACAGACGTTTTAAAAATTGAATTCAAATATTTTTGATAAAAACATATACTTGTAAAAAAAAACCTCATTCATTTTTTATTCTTCAGCAAAATTATATTGGCAGCACGCCACTGACTGGTGGGCTGGCATAAGTTGGCAGACTGTTGTACCGACGTATTGATGTACCAAAAAAGTATTATTGATTCAAAACAGCTTATATTTCAGTAAAATCATTAATCATAGTTCGGCACCTAGTTAATGCTTAACTTCTTTCTGACCGTCAGTATGGATTTAGACAAGCACGATTTACTGCGGATATCCTAACGGTCATCTCTGAACGCATATATCATACACTGGACAAGGCAGGTGAAGCTAGGGCGGTAGTGCTTGATATATCCAAAGCCTTTGATAATGCCTAGCATAAAGGCTTCTTCTAAACATTCGCTCATATAATATTACTGGACAAATATTTAATATAATTAAATCCTTCCTAACCAAAAGAAAGATCCAGGTTGTCCTCGATGGCTGTTCATCTAAGTAACATGACATAAATGCTGATGTACCCCAGGGATCCATTTTTGGACCATTACTGTTCCTGATTTTCATAAACGACCTTTCTGATGACATTGAGTCTGAGATAAGTTTATTTGCTGACAACACCACGCTCTACTCTCGTCATGTGGGCCAAACAGACGCGCACATATCCGAGGCAATGGCTGAATCCTTAGAAAATGACCTTCAGGCTGTAGTGGGGTCATAAATGGATGGTAACGTTTAATGCCGCAAACACTAAGCTACTTTCCTTCAATAACTACAAGAAACGTCTTCAACCACCGATTGCCATGGCAAATAACACCCTACCTTAGAGTTCAACATTCAAACTCCTCAGCCTAAAATTCACAGGTAACATGAATTGGAACAAATACATTGAAGACATTGCTAAGGCTGCTGCAAATAAGGTGGGCTCCCTCTACCATGGTAGTAAACTTCTTACACCTGACATTATCCTATATTTCTACAAAGCCACCATCCGCCCATGTATGGAGTATTATTGTCACATCTGGGCTGAGACATCATCCACTAGTCTCTCCCTCTTAGACAAGGTAAAAAAAAGAGTCGTCGCCAAGAGTCCTTCACTATCCACCAATCCCCATCCCCTGTCTCATCGCCGCAATGTTGCATCCTTGTGCCTGTTTTACAAGTACTTCAATGGAATGTGCTCCAGTGAACTTGCTGCTCTAGTGTTCCCTCGACGTAAATACGCTAGACCAACCTGGCAATCAGCTAAATCCCATCCATTCACTGTGGAGGTCCCCAGATGCCAGAGAGCTTTCTACTCCAATAGCTTCTTTCCTAATGCTGCCGGCCCCTGGAACTCCCTCCCTGCTCCCTGTTTCCCTGACTGTACCGACATGCAGAAATTTAAAACTAATGTAAACAGACATCTCGCTGCACAGATCCCAATCTAGGTTGACCGCCCCCTACCTTCTCCCCTTTTCTTTTTCTCAGTAGCCCCTTACGTCTACAGTGGCGGCCTGCCTTGTTTGGGGTGAACTATGTTAAAAAAAATGTTTAAACCTATGTGTCTATTATTAAGCTAGTAAACAGCTACGTATATTTTATATCCACACGTTTATGTTTTTAGCGTGTTCTTATTAGTGTTGGAACGATAAATTGGGAATCGGAAAAATCGGAACTTTTGGGGGTATTGGAATCGGAAAAATTTTAGCCTAATTTCCGATTTCAAAAACGATTCTTTTGATTTTTGTTGTTGTTTCTGTTTCAAACTTAATTTTCCATTGCTGATACTAATGATAAAATGATTAACATTTATTGATTTTTAACTAACAGTAAAATTAAAATTTATAGATAATGATAATGAATTTAGATAAAAATGGCACAAGTGAATAATTAGGGAAAAATGGCACAAATGAAAAATATACATGAAATCTCACAATGGTTTCATCAAAATCTCGGATACAATACATAAAGTGTTATGGCGTGATGCTGATCTACCCTATTTCGGGTGTAGATGGACTCTTCCAGAGACTATAAATAGATTTACGACTATGTGTCATAGCAGTCATCCTTTTGGCCAAGATCAAAGTGGAGTATCTGTTCCGATGGATACTGCACCCCATAGACCGGTATTGTCTTGGCCTTCGGGGCTTGATTTACGCCGGTCTATTGGTCTGTCCGGTGCAGTTCTAGGAGGTCCACCCTCCCAAGCTTTTCCTTCTCACTCTTTGAGAAGGGGTTAGTTTATTGCTAATCGCCTGAGGCACCCCTACAGGGGAATACCGACGGGGCTGCCCAGGCATTTTTTGATGGTCATAAGTGCTCTTCCTCTAGAGTGCTGACTTATCAATTCCCACTTTCCGACCTTGTGTCACATTTTACCTTGTGGGAGGTAGATAAAAACCGTCATGGCGGCAGTGATAGCCACAGTATCGGACGTACACTTTCTGTAACATACTATTTCTGTGCTTCTGTAAATACACTCTAGTAAATATATCAATGTGTTGTCGTAATTATTATCGGCCCTTCAAGGTCACAACAATTTTGTACTTTGTCAAAGCAGGAAAGAGTGCTCTGTAGAGGTCCTCCCTAGTCATTGGTGGCAGTCATAGCCCCAGTATCGAACACAGACTTTCTGTAACATACTATTCTGTACTTCTGTAAATACACTCTTATAAATATACCACCGTGTTACCTTAATTATTATCAGCCCTTCAAGGTCACAACATAAAAGGGAAAACATTAAGAAGTTTGTCAAATTAAAAAGAAAATGGTATCTACATTTAAAAGTAGATGAGGACTCTCTGCTAAATCACCCCCCCCCCCCAACAACAAAAAAAAGAAATTCTACCTTTTTAGGCGATTGGGTGTTTTTAGAATCGCAATCAGTAATTGTATAGCAATCGGGAATTTAGAAAAGAATCGGTAATTGTATCGGAATCAAGAAAAATATTGGAATTGTCCCATTACAAGTTCTTATAGGAGCAAATCTTCACATAAATATTAAAACTATCTCCTATTATAAACTAGTTACATGCTACATCAGCCTAAGATGGAAAGCCATTTTGATCATTCCTGAGTTGGATGGGACTGGAGCAGTTGTTGAATGGATTGAGAAATTGAAATTAGTCTGTGACTGATCTGAAGTGAAGCGGCCTGATCATGTCATTCGACTAACTGGGGGGAGCGTTCACAGTTTACCAACGACTAACTAAACAAGAGAAATTCGATGCAGCACGAATTAAAGAAGCGTTACTTATTGCCTTTACTGAATACAGATTTACAGCATATGAAAAGTTTGAGGTATGTGTGTTGCATCAGGGCGAGACCGTAGATGTGTATTCGGTGGATTTGTAGAAGCTGTCAATCCTATTTGGAGGAATACCGGATCATGTGACGGTGTACGTGTTTGTGAGAGGGCTTATTGACCCCGTAAAAAGGCTGTTGCAGTCCCCTCCAGGGTGGATGATCTGACCTTAAAAGAACTGTTGGCTCAAGCTTGAGCGTTGATTAAAGGAACCAGTCGTGGCTGCGGCACAGCCTACTCGAATTACTCAACCACCTGTAGGCATGGGCCGATCTAATTATAAGTGCTATAAATGCAATGGCCCTGATCATATTGCAAGAGACTGCATATGGAGGAAGCAGAGCACTCGTCAACACTGTTATCGGTGCAACAAGACCGGTCATCTGGTCAAAGATTGTCCGGAAAACAAAGTTGGGGACGAGACATCGGCGCCAGTCTATTCCCCAGTCAGAATGTGAACTCATTACCGTTTATGTTGATCATACGCCATGCTTAACTCTTCTCGATAGTGGGTGCTCACATTCCATTTTGACCGTAAAGCTGTGTCAGTCTCGGTTGAAACAGAAAATGGCGGTAAACACATTGACCGATGCTGCTCAGGCATGCTGCGGAAATGGCACTATTAGGATTCGTACGGAGACTGGTAATGTTGCCACTATCAACGTGCTAGTAAGGCAAGGGAAACCTCTTGATTTTGATATGTTACTCGGCATCGACGTCATTAAGGCACTCGGCAGCGTTTGCATCATTTAGTCTGGAAGTGTGGAGTCTGGGGAGACACAACCCATAACAACGAAGCTGATTTTGTTGCAAAATTTGATGAGTGGAAAGGAGTTTTAGTTGCAGCATGGAAATGGTCAGTGAGTTAGGGTTAGGGTGCAGCAGAAAAGCTTGAAACTTTGATTTCCAAATATCTAATGTCAAATGAATTGAGGAAAGATTATGAACGTGAGTTGCAGACCTGGATTAACAACTGTTGGTTGCTGCCATACAATGAAGAGAAGTTTGGCCCACCCAAGGGACTGGTACCACTGATGGCTGTACAACAGACTAATAAGAATAAGGTGCATCCTGTAATGGACTACAGTGAATTAAACAGCAATGTTGATGCATTCACTGGCGATGCAGATGTCTGCGCAGAGAAAATGTGAGAATGGAGACAGCAAGGAATGACTATATACATTCTGGACCTCAGGAAGGCATACCTACAAATCCATGTTGAGAAATTCCTCTGCCGTATCAGACAGTGATATTTAAAGGACAAAGATATTGTGTAACTTGGTTAGGGCTCGGCTTGAATTTGGTATCTCTGATAATGTGTACTGTGCTCAAGGCTGTGTTAGCTCAGGAGAGCAACGTCAGCATATATCAGGGTAAAACGACTGTCCACCCACTGTCACTTGTGTGATGATACGATCGGAGGGGGGGGGGGGCAATTGAGACAAAATGAAAACTTACCAGCTGAAAAGCAAATGAGATGCTTTACATGTCATGTGTGCCCATCTCTCAGAGGAAAAAAGGGTTTCTATTCACAATTGTAGTTGGGACTGATTTGTCATATATGAGTAACTAAGTGGAGACCAACTTACTTAAATAAAAGGACAAATTGAGAGAGCAAAAATAAAGAATTGGTGGTGGAAATTTATTAAGTATCATTTCAGCGTTTGAGGAACAGGAATTATGTTTGAAGTTTGGATTGCGATTGTGATCCCTTTTTTTTTTATTTCTTACAGTCAGTTACACCCTTATCCTCGAGTGACATCCAGGAGGTACAGGTAAGTGATGAACCATTAGAATAAAAAAAAAGAAGAAAAACCCCAAACAAACTTACACAGTGACAGAAGAAACATATCCACACCACTCGTTTTAAATAGACAAAATTATCCTTCTCACTTGGAACGTTCTGTGAAGCACAGAACTCACAATTACTATTAACCTCACACATGTGGCCATCGAAAAGAAAAGAAAAGATGTCTCACTATTAACTCTTTATTTTGGTTATTTTAACAAGTTGTTTATCTGTTGTCAATAAAACTCAATATATTTTTGTAGAGATTGAATTAGTTATTCCTTTTGATAATTGCCTTTTTCAATTCTTGCTCCTACATAAAATACTTTTCACTGAAAAGCATATATATATATATATATATATATATATATATATATATATATATATATATATATATATACTTTTCCACTGAAAGCCACAATATTTTCCAAAAAACACTTTTCACTGAAAAGCATAACATTTTTTTGAATAAGAAAAAGAAAATTTCTCTAAACTGAATGCACATTTTTTTTGTTTTTTCCAACTGTTACACTTACCGAAAACTACCTTTTTCTCTGTCGGTTTTCCTCCTAAGCAAGGGGTTATGTAGCAGTGATAAACATTTACATTTATTTTCTCATGCAGAGTGCAGTCTCTGTTAGGTAATTTGATCACACACAGACCGATCACCTTCCAGGGCGCATTAATTTCATCCATTCACTGAAGGACTACTTCAGACCCCTTTCAGAATCACAGAAGTCATCAGAGAGTTTCCTGGAAGCAAAGAGTAAAGACGCCTCCTTCCTCTCTTCTGCCTTTATCCATTGAATTCCCGAGCACCGGCTATCTTCACTCAAAGATAAACTGCTCGTAGATTTTCGGCAGCTAAAGAATTTTCTTACTTAATTTCATTCTCCATTTGGATACTGTCCTAACTTTGTCAACCTATACCCAACGGTGTACGTAACTTGAATAAATATCTTTCGTTGTTGTTATAAAAAGGTATTTTCCTTTTGTGTGACAACCGTTTTAGTTGTAACAAAAATATAACAGGAGTTAGTAGTACGAGTACAGCCGGGCCGTTCCCCCTATACATTACAACCAGTTACACAACTTGTAACTACAAATTGCATTGTCCATTTACAGTAATAAACTTATTTTTGATATATAAAGT